>OX393549.1:32833496-33480996 GCA_947650365.1 Chamaelirium japonicum
ACACTAGATCGCGTGTTAAATAATGTGCTGCCTTGGACCTGATGTTGAATCCCAATCGGTTGCTCTCCTATTGCATCCACTCAGATACCATCTCTCCTCTCTTGCATGACCTGAGGAATGACATAATTTTGAAGTGGCATAGGGTGGAAGGCGGAGGGGTGAACATACTTGACTGACGATGCAGCTACAATCTTTCTCTTGAATGTTGTTGACTTTATGAAGGAGTTTGTTCATATGTGCTAGAAAAATAATTTCGAATATCTAAGATTCAGTGCACCAATCGATTATAAAAAGTTTAAGTCCCCACCAGGAACATTTATATCAGACAGTATAACCTTCAATAATCACCCAATGAAGAGCTCCATGAATATATTAACAAAGAGCTGTATCCTAAAAACCAAAATGACTGACATTTAATAGTCTAATTCAATCTCAAATGTATGTAATATTGAAATGCAATAGAAAGTGACGAAATGATGGATAAAGTCAATTTGTTAGAAAAACAGGGGTATAACTCAAATTTTTACATAAATATAGGCATGTAATTACAAAAAAAACCCTTTTATTTTGGAATTTAAGAACCAATATGATTCGATGAGCTAAAGTATTAGCATGGTTTTATGGGTATTTTTTTGCAACAAACTTTGAAAAGTGTTTGTACCAATGGATACAATATTCCCACACATAAATCCTGACATTTATCCAGTGGTATGAAAACAAAGAGAATAATGTATTTGGATAGATTATTAAAAATAACAATATTGAGTTGTTAAACCAATATTTGTTATGACCTTTGAGTTATAACCATGTCTAACATGGAGCCAGCAAGAAAAATGAGAATATATATATATAGATCGACTTGTACTTTAAGGAGGACCTGCAGGTTATGATGTAATAACCACTATCTGATATACCAAAAAAAAAAAAGACTTGTACTTTACTACTTACCACTTTAGGCAACTGGGAATTGGGATGGCAAGATGATACATTATTTTCCATATCTTTCTTAAATGAATAATGCTTGAAGATCCACCAATTCAAGCATTTGACATGGGCACCTCAGTTCTCGAGCTTCCTAAAAATAAAAAAGAATAATGAGATCATCGTAGATAACATATTGATGTGAGTGAGTTTCAAATGCAACGTAGCTGTTAGCAAGAGGAGCAATGCACTAACATAATTTCAAAACAAAAGATGCCCAAATACCTACTAAGCTGTAACCAAAGCAATTTGGTTCAGATTTAGAGATCTCGAAGAAGTAGAGTTGTTTAGCTTGACGACATCACGATGGAAACTTGGCCTCTCTCTCTCTCTCTCTCTCTCTCTCTCTCCACTGTACCATTCATCTATAATAAATGAAAATTCTAACTCTATAAACATCATTTAGCAATATGAATCAAATCAAATAACCCAATTTACGCCCATCCATATTAAAATCACAACTTAGAAAACTATATAATTTTCGTTCAATTGATTGTGAATAATAAATTAATTGATTTTTTCAATTATAAAACTACAGAAATTCCTCATCTATGGCCATACGCCATTGCGGGGGAGCCTGTGCCTCCTGGTAGGCACTAGGCACTTGATCATTGTGAATAACAACAAGCAAAGCACGAAAACAAGGTGAGTAAGAACTAAATGAGGCAAAACCAAAGCGGTCATGAGGCTTAGTGCTGTAACTAAAGCGCAAAGGATAGCGCCGCTCATGTATGAAAAACGTGATGGGTCTAGAGCTACGACTGTAGGTAGGGATGGCAACGGTGTGGTTTAAAACCCAAAACCATGGTAAACCGCACCTTTTGGTTTGCCAAAATATAAAACAATCGCGGTGCGGTTTCGGTTTTCGATTTCAGCGTAGCGGTGTGGTTTCGGTTTTGACCAAAACCACATAAAATCGTACCGTTTAGGCCATTCAAGTGATAAATCGTGGTGCACCGCACCGCATGGTGCAGTTTCAGTTTAACATTTAACATATCGGTACACTATCGCGGTGCAGTGCGATTTCGGTGTGGTGGTTCGGTGTTGTGGGGCGGTTTAGGTTTTGCTCGAAACTACACCAAAACTGCGCCGTTGCCATCCTTACCTATAGGTGATGGAGCAGGAGTAGTGGGTGGAGTACTAGGTGGAACTGTAGGAGAGGATGTACCTGTAGAGTCATCCCTCAAGAAGAGAACCTGAGACGGTACAAGGAGGTGAGAGTAGAGAAGGGGTCTCCGAAGTGGGAACTAGTTCTGACTGTGGTGATGAGAGAGGCACAAGTGGGAAAGGGTCATCCTCAGCAGGATAGGGTGAAAATGAAGTAGCAAGAGGTGATGTAGCAGTGTTAGGAAGAGGAGATAAAGAGGGAGAGATGAGGGGTGGATCAAGGAATGTGAGATCCTTAGACTTTAGGGAAAAGTAACAAACATCCTCAACAAAGGTGACATGTCAAGAAACCCGAAGACGATGGCCCAAGGGATCGTAACAACCGTATCCCTTATGCTCAAGACTGAGACCGAGGAGGACACAATTATTCCCCACATGACTGATAGCTCGAAACATAGTGAAGAAGCTTTTCTTTGTCGCAACGGAGAAGCATTGAGATGGCCACTTGGTATTGTAGACTTAATGTCGCCGGTCGCCACTAATGACTGCTTGGGATTGAAGAACAGAGGGTGAATTTTAAAGCTTTTGAAATAGTTTTGAATGGTTGTGTTAGGCTACACTAGCAGTTCCCATAACCAACAAGGATGAAGAAGTGGTGGGAGAGTTGGGGGGGGAGGGGGTATTGAACCCACAACCTCCTCACCAAATCATAAGCAGCTTACCTACTCCCCTATCCCTGGCCTGGTGGATTTCTTCTTTTATCCCTTCTTGTGATGAATGATAAACCTAGGGATGGCACTCCCCTCTAAATAGTGATCCAAGACCAGCGAGAGTCGTGCACCCCATGAATTTGTAGAGGAGAAATTCTATTCGGGAAAAAAAACTATAATAGCCATTTGATGTCATCTTTGAAACCCTCTCAAGAGTCATGACTAGAAAAAACAGGCAAATTGTGGGCCGCCCCCTATGATTGTAGAAGAAAATATTCGGTGAAACAATTGTATATGTTGGTGTGGTGAAACTCATCGCACGACCATCTGATGCACTCATGATTAAAGAGTGAATCACACCTAGTTATGGATGTAGACAAACGAAAGACAAATAATTCAGGACTCGATGCGAATCACATATTAGGGTGCCTTCATTCATGAGTGTGTAGAGAAACTTCCGAGTTATCGGGCGTCATGCGATATACATTTCACCACACCTGCTGAAGAAATATTTAAATTGATTTCTTCTTTTCATGGGCCTACCATGACAATCTATTACTACCTTCTACTACCCACTAGCATATAGTTTTGTTAATGCTTGTACTAGTGTTGCATTCTTTCTAGGGGTCCAGGTCCTTTTACCTCTGAACCTAGAATATGCTTTTGACGAAGACCCAATAATTTAAACATCCATTCTATATTGAAATTCATAATAATAAAATGAAGAACATAATAAAATATAATGAAATATATTCGAAGCAAATAAGTTTACTACAATAAATTGTATAATAGATTTCAATGCTAACTAGTAAGCCACTCAGCAAATCGATGGCTCTCTTTTCTCCAAGTAGTCCAATGAATAGATGAATCGACAAATAATATCGGATCACCATGTGGTTTACAATATTGTTGAGGAAGCTGATGCTCCATATGATCATATAGCATTTCCCTCCAGATTATGTTGTGAAGGAGGAAACATGCCGTAATGATTTGGCATTGGGTCTTGACATGATAAAAAGAGATTACTAAGAATTGTTCAACACATCCTCAATATTCCAAAACACCTTTCTATCACATTCATAGCTGATGAATACTTCATGTTGAAGAATTTTTCAAGAGTTGTTGTTTGATATACATCCCTCCAATCTTTCAAATGATAACATTGCCCTCTAAAAGTTGCCAAGAAGTTACCACTATTTGTTGTATATGTTGGTGTGGTGAAACTCATCGCACGACCATCTGATGCACTCATGATTAAAGAGTGAATCACACCTAGTTATGGATGTAGACAAACGAAAGACAAATAATTTAGGACTCGGTGCGAATCACATATTAGGGTGCCTTCATTCATGAGTGTGTAGAGAAACTTCCAAGTTATCGGGCGTCATGCGATATACATTTCACCACACCTGCTGAAGAAATATTTAAATTGATTTCTTCTTTTCATGGGCCTACCATGACAATCTATTACTACCTTCTACTACCCACTAGCATATAGTTTTGTTAATGCTTGTACTAGTGTTGCATTCTTTCTAAGGGTCCAGGTCCTTTTACCTCTGAACCTAGAATATGCTTTTGACGAAGACCCAATAATTTAAACATCCATTCTATATTGAAATTCATAATAATAAAATGAAGAACATAATAAAATATAATGAAATATATTCGAAGCAAATAAGTTTACTACAATAAATTGTATAATAGATTTCAATGCTAACTAGTAAGCCACTCAGCAAATCGATAGCTCTCTTTTCTCCAAGTAGTCCAATGAATAGATGAATCGACAAATAATATCGGATCACCATGTGGTTTACAATATTGTTGAGGAAGCTGATGCTCCATATGATCATATAGCATTTCCCTCCAGATTATGTTGTGAAGGAGGAAACATGCCATAATGATTTGGCATTGGGTCTTGACATGATAAAAAGAGACTACTAAGAATTGTTCAACACATCCTCAATATTCCAAAACACCTTTCTATCACATTCATAGCTGATGAATACTTCATGTTGAAGAATTTTTCAAGAGTTGTTGTTTGATATACATCCCTCCAATCTTTCAAATGATAACATTGCCCTCTAAAAGTTGCCAAGAAGTTACCACTATTTGGATAGTCAGAATCCACCAAATAGTAGTGATCTAGACCAATAATAAGAAAATGAACGAAAATATCACTATTGAAAATATCACTAAGCTTACCATGGGGCATCTTCAACCAAGGGTGGATCTAGGAGGGGCTCGATCTCTTATGGAGGAATCCGATCAGAGGAAGTGGATCTTCAAGCCCCGTTACTGCCTATGGAGGAATCAGATCGGGTGGAAGTAGGATCTTTGAGCCCCGTTGTCAATGTCGTTGTCACTGATGCCACAACCATGCCTCACTAAATTTCTTCACAATTGCAATCGATGCCCCCTTATTCAAAATGTTTTGTTTTAAGCTTTAGTTGGATGTGGGGTACAAGATAAGAGTATAAATGATATTTAAAAAAATATGAGTAATTTACTGTGAAACGGATGGGAGACGGGGGCTAGTTACATATTTTTGGGATATGAATAAAATTTTTCTAAAAAAAAGGTGGGTTTAGTGATAGGTCCCTAATAAAAATACCTACTAGCAACAAGTCACTCTGTAAGTTCTGTATTGCATTAGGTTCCTTTCGAAATCCTGTCGATCCAAAGAAAAACACAAAATGACAACAATGTCCAGTTGACGTTCACCAAATTTACATTTCCTACATCAATGGAACCCAAATGCTTCCTCCGTTTCTTGTACAAAAAACAATTAAAATCACTTTAGGCCATTGATATCAAATCACAAAACAATATGAAAATTTTTACGTATATTATCATAAAAAAAAGATATTGTGTCAACGAACAAATCGTTACTCTTTTTTACTAAATTGATACTCTTTATGTGAGAGATAGAATCGATTTGGTTTCGCATAGTTAAATGTATTTTGTCACAAAAAAGGGGTAATGTGCCTAAAGTCCTTGATAAATAGATTGGTCTAGAATAGGGACATTGAAAGAGATCGTTTTAGCTATGGTCCCTATGATTTAGAATTTATTAATATTTAGTCATTTTAAAAAGCACGTGGGTATATGTATTGGATCAGGGGTTTTTATGTGTAACAAACTTTTGAGAAAAAAAGTCCAAAACAACATTTCCTATTATTTCCTTATTCATATGCAGAATTTCATTCATCGTCCAAAAAAAATGCAATAGTGCTTTCACTGCTGTTTTTTTATTTTTTAAAGGAAGATTTATTAAAAAAATTGCTACATTGATTTCACTATAGCAAATATTACTCTTTATTATAAAAAAGAGTAACATTTCGATAATATGGAGTAACATTTGCTATAATGAAATCACTGTAGCAAAAAATATAAAAATTTAATATCGAGCTTTTTCAAAAATTATTTTATTACATTGATTTTCACTGTATTTTTTTTTTGTAAAATTCTGAAAATAAATTGTAACGCTTGCTACAGTGTATATGTATGTTCAAATTTTAGTTGATGGCGGGGCTTGTAATTTAAGCAAAATCTCATGGGTGTTGATGGGTTTATAAAATAATGAGACGGTTAAATCTTGCTGAAGTTGTTTTGTTGTTTGCAGAGGGACCCCAGCTTACACATTGTGTTCGGTGTTCTTTGCGCTAAAACCATTCACTGGTGGGGGACCGGCCGCTAACTGGCCATAAGATGTGCAAAAATACTATTTAACAAATGGTCTCTTTTTTATCGAATTGTTACTCTTCTATGTACGAGATATAATTGACTTTGTTTGATAATTAGATAATTTTTTTTTGTCACAAGAAGATCATATTATGATCAACCATATATAAATATTATTTATACTAAGCTACAATCAATTTATAACTAATGCTTGTTACCATATCCAATTGTTACTCTTTATTACCCAATTGTTACTTTTTACGACAGATAATCTAATTCTTACAATTTATATGTAGGGGTAAAATTATCATATAAATATTCGTATTACTAGAATTTATTTATTGTTATTTTTTGTATTTATTCGTATATGGCAGCTATACGGGTTCATATCACCATGCTCCAAAGAGGGCATTAAATCTGCAGCAGCAGTTTCCAATTGGTTGTCGGTTGGCCTCCAACCCCTGCTCCCCGGCGGCGTCGAAGACGACCTCCTTAAAGTGGCTTTAGCCGGGCATAGTAGAGGTGGCCATGCCGCTTTCTCTCTTGCCCTCGGTTACGCCGACACGTCGGTGAAATTCTCCGTCTTGATAGGTATCGACCCAGTCACCGGAGCCCAATGCTTTGAGATCCCACCGAAGATCATCACCGGCAACCCTGACTCCTTCGACCTCGGCATTCCGGTCCTGGTGGTCGGATCCGGGCTGACGTCCCCTTGTGCCCCGAAAGGGGTCAACCACGAGGAGTTCTTCATCCGGTGTCACCCGTCGGCTTGTCACATGGTTGTGACGGACTATGGCTTGTCACACGACTAGTGTATGCCCATGTCTGTCGGAGCTGCAGCGGGCTGCCTTCGGCGATAACACACCCTATTGATAATGCAGTGGGCCGCCTTCGGCGGCAAGACACCCCCCGGGCATCACCACCCACACCGTTGTATTCAGGGACAACATGTACACTTGACTGACTTCAACAACAAAACACTTTCGGCGGCAACACCCGCCTCGCCCCAACGGACTAGCAACCCCGACGTGGCACCTGATCACGGTTTTCTCTTTTTCTCTTCTCTCTCTCCCCCCGACTCTCTTTCTCTCTCTCTTCCTGGTTCTTTCTCTCTCTCCAAACTTCAGGGGAGCAATGTCTACTTTACCCTTACAATGCTTCCTAAAAAATTCTAATTATGAAGCATTGAAACATTGAGAGAAAAAGGCGAGCGGTTTAGTAGAGAGAGAGAGCACCCGTTCATCTATTGAATTGCTCTACTTATGATAAAAAGTTTAGTATGAATTACTCACCATTCGTGAATCGCTCGCTCTAATTATGGAAAAAAAATGTTTGAGCCATCTTGACGTGGCACCTGATCACGACCGTCCCTTTACCAGCTTGCCAGGCTAAGATGCTTGTGATGGAAGACGTAGGCAAGAGAGAGATTGGAGAGAGACGGTCCTTTGCCAGCTGACTGGACTAAGTGCCGTCGGATTTGGGTGGAACGGATGGCTGTGATAGAAAAGAGAGAGAGAAAACCTGGTAGAGAGAGAAAGATCGAAGAGAGAAAAAGATCATGGAGAGAGAGAAATCGGGGAAGAGAGAGAGCCGGGGGGGAGAAACAGAGAGAGAGCCGGGGAGAGAGAGAGAGAGATGGAGAGAGAGAAAGAGATTGTGGGGAGAGAGAGTGGGGGGGGGGAGAGAGAGACGGAGATAGAGATCAGAGAGAGAGATACAGAAATCGAGAGAGAAATCGAGAGAGAACGGGAGAGAGCGAGAGAGAAAACCGGGGGGACAGAGAGATCGGAGAGAAAGAGAGAGAGACACCGAGAGAGAACATGAGAGAGAGAGAGACATCGAGAGAGAAAACTGGGAAGAGAGAGAAAACCGGGAAGCGAAAGAAAACCGGGAAGAGAGAGAGCAGGGGGGAGAGAGAGAGAGAGAGAGAGAGAGAGAGAGAGAGAGAGAGAGAGAGAGAGAGAGGGAGAGAGAGAGAACCAGGAGGAGAGAGAAAGATCGGAGAGAAAGAGAGCGATATGGAGACGGAGAGAGAGAGAGAGAGAGAGAGAGAGAGAGAGAGAGAGAGAGACGGAGAGAGAGAAAGTGATCGTGGAGAGAGGTCGTGGAGTGAGAGAGAGAGAAAACCGAGGAGAAAGAGTGGAGAGAGATCAGAGAGAGAGAGATGGAGAGAGAGAGATTATGGGGAGAGAGTGTGTGGGAGGAGAGAGAGAGAGACAGACGGAGAGAGAGAGATCGGCGAGAGAGAGAAACCGAGAGAGAACGGGAGAGAGCGAGAGAGAAAATCGGGAAGAGAGAGCTGAGGGGAGAAAGAGATCGGAGAGAAAGAGAGAGAGATACCGAGAGAGAAAACCGAGAAGAGAGAGAGAGAAAACTGGGAAGAGAGAGAGAGAGAGCCAGAGGAGAGAGAAAACCGGGGAGAGAGAGATCAGGGAGAGATATGGAGAGAGAGATACGGAGAGAGAGAAAGTGATCGTGGAGTGATTGAGATAGGGAGAGAAAACCGGGGAGAGAGAGTGGAGAGAGATCTGGGAGAGAGAGAAAACCGGGTAGAGAGAAAGAGCCGGGGAGAGAGAGAGAGAAAGAGAGAGAAAACCGGGTAGAGCGAGAGACCCAGGGGGAGAGAGAGAAAGAGAGACGAAGAAAGAGATTGGAAAAAGAGAGCTCTTTTTTCTTTTTATCCGGTCAGCTTATCTTAGTTAGTGTTTGGTTCCGTTTTGTCTAGGAGAGAGAGAGTGTGGGAGGAGAGAGAGAGAGAGACGGAGATAGAGAGATCGGAGAGAGAGAGAAACTGAGAGAGAACGGGAGAGAGCGAGAGAGAAAACCGGAAAGAGAGAGAGCCGGGGGGAGAAAGAGATAGGAGAGAGAGAGAGAGATACCGAGAGAGAAAACTGGGAAGAGAGAGAGAGAGCCAGGGGGAGAGAGAGAAAACCAGGGGGTGAGAGATCTAAGAGAGAGAGATGGAGAGAGAGAGAGACAAAGAGAGAGATACGGAGAGAGAAAGTGATCATGGAGAGAGGTCGTGGAGTGATTGAGATAGAGAGAGAAAATCGGGGAGAGAGAGTGGAGAGAGATCGGGGGAGAGAGAGAAAACCGGGTAGAGAGAAAGAGCCGGGGAGAGAGAGAGAAAGAGAGAAAACTGGGTAGAGCGAGAGATCCCGGGGGAGAGAGAGAGAGAGACGAAGAGAGAGATGGGAAAAAAGAGAGGTCTTTTTTCTTTTTATCCGGTCAGCTTATCCTAGTCAGTGTTTGGTTCCGTTTTGTCTAGTCAGCACAAAACCCACGTCCCTTGTTATATAGATTTGTAACACTTTGTATTCTAAGGAAGTGGGTTGAGAGTCGTTTGTGCCTTCCTTCTAAACCCAAACCATCTGGCCCTTTCTCTGTTCCATCGTCTACAGCCTGCGTCGCAGCCATCCGTTGTACCCATACCTGACCAGTATGTGAATCGTAGTCAACCCCAACCGACAGACAAAAGGATGGTTGCGTTCAGGTACCGTGCCAAGCAGGAGCCAGTGTTGCTGGGACAATCATAGTCATCCCTTTGCCTTCCGATTGGGCCTGAGTGCGATTCACCTACCGGATATGGATTCAACAAGTGGCTGTAACGGAGTGTGCAGACAATGGACCAGATAAAGGGGCAAGCGATTTGGGTGCCTCCCTTCTTGGTCTACAAACAAGGAGCTATATTATGTTCCACTAATGCAAAAGGCTACTACAATGGCGATAGCGGCCACACGCATAGGACACAAAATCAGCGGCCAAAATTAGCAAAGGTGTTTTTG
Organism: Chamaelirium japonicum; assembly: GCA_947650365.1. Lineage (NCBI taxonomy): Eukaryota > Viridiplantae > Streptophyta > Magnoliopsida > Liliales > Melanthiaceae > Chamaelirium > Chamaelirium japonicum. Next base: position 32,843,761 of record OX393549.1, read on the forward strand.
TTATAAGCCATGATGTTTTCGTTAAGAAGGTCAACATAATACACTTATGCGACTAATGACAATCACTAGAAAGTAGAAAAGCCGGCTTTAGTAAACTGATCATGTCAAAGTGAATCCCAATTCATTCATGATCATTCTCCACTTGTATCATCCTCATCTTAAGATCTTGGGCCCACCGGGTGGATCCATTTGGTGAAAACCTAAGTAGTGAGTCATCTAATAATAAGGTTTTCTTGTCAATGTGAAATCACCCACTGCTAGTAAATCTAACTGCACTAGAATTAGGTCAGCTCGACTGTTAGAGTTGGCTAGGAATTGGAATCTTTGATACCTTTATAATCTTGGCTCCAACTGATATTTGGTCATAGGTATCTCATGACTAAGACCATGAATCAGTTAACTATGGCAATAACCACTACTAAGCCTTAGTTGCACTCCGAGATTATTAAGTAAATGACGTGAATGCCCTTACCCTACTATGTTGCACTTGACCCCTCCTTATTCCCATGTCCATGAAGCTGTCCGGGATCATCCTCACCATCCCTCCCAATACAGCTCACCCACTTAAGTCTTGACTTCCCATTAGCTTATGATCACCATCTTTACTTTGATTTAGCCCGACTGGACTTGGTGATTAATCCTTTATGAGAGTCACTCAAGGAGACATGATGTTTCTCTTGCGAATATAGAATTCTCATGGATTGCTTATGTTCCCTGATATCCAATGCTAGAAACCCAATCTATTCAGATTTAGACCAGCGATAGGCCACATTGATTGGTAGGTCAAAGTGACAAAAATCAATCATGAAGAACATATCATATCTTATGATTTAGGATCTAGGCAACTAGTAGTGAGCTACATTTGGTTTTGGATGATAATACTTAAAGACCACATATGTTGATCTCTTGATTATATTCAATACATTCCAAATGCAGCAACATGCACTACCTGACTTATTATCTCATACCAAGAGCCAAGATATGTCATCTCTCTCTAAAGAGAATGTCAAGGTGTTACAGTCTTTCAAATCGGGTTTCCATTCCGGTCACTAATTGAGAACCTACTAAGGTATGTATACTGCACTCAGATCGCTTGTGTATGAATCTCATCCATACACATGAGTTATCTGGAGAACACCTCGGTTTGACTAGTGAGTTTATATATGCATCTCTTGCATCATAAGGGTTTGTGAGCATTAGTAATGCATGCGTAATTAGAACCGGACATAGACCTAGAATTTACATATAGGACACACCAATCCCAACTCTCAAAACCACTATTAATCATGTTAGATAGAAAATTAGAGGAAATGGTGATAACCTTCACCGTATCTAGCACTACTGCTTCAAACACAAAGCATTCTATGCCTTCCATAAGTGCCAAAGAATGACAGCAACATTGTAATACCGATCAAACCTAGGGGTGGCAATGGGTCGTGTCGGGTCGGTTCGTGTTGTGTCCAAAACCTCCTAGACCCGGACCCAACCCGTTTAACTAATCGTGTCTAGATACTAAACCCGTACCCGACCCGTTTATAAACAGGTAGACCTGATAAGACCCGTTATACCCGTTTACTACACAGGTTTATTCAGTTGACCCAATCCGACTCGACCCGACATAACCCGCTAGACCCACTGATACTATATATTACAGTATCGGATTGCGAGTAGACCCGACCTGACACGACCGTTGAATTTTAAACGGATCTATCGTGTCCAGACCCTAAACCGGACCCGACCCGTTTATTAAACAGGACTATCGTGTCGACCCGTTTACGACCCAAACCCGTTTAGCCCTGACCTAGACCCGCTAACTTCGTGTCGGGTCTGCCATGTCGGGTTCGAAATTGCCAGCCCTAATCAAACCCCAGTTTAGATTATTCAAGGATGTGATAAATACACTAATTAAAATTTCCAATATATGATATTAATAGCTACATTGTATTTTGTCCACACCCAACTAGCGGAGGACATCTGGATTGCAAGTAGGGCCTCCAATCGGAATTTGTCACCCACCGTTCACTTTGGACCACCTGGCGGCGACGGTGAAGGCACGTCCCCAAGGAATGCAGGCGAGGATGGGACCTCTTGACCATCACCGTCCTTCGATCGACCACATCAACTAGCGGGCTGGATAATGTTGTCTTCATATACCTTCTGTCAGTTTTGTGGACTTTTTCCTTGCGACCCGAGTTTGGGGTGTGAGGATATCTAACATGGTGTCAGAACTAGGCCCCGCTCTGGAAGCTGATCTACCCGATTCTACCTTGCCACGCATGCCACACGTGAAGGTGTACCACGCGTGACGGTGGGTGCTGATAGTGTGCCACCAGCATTAGTCCCACGTTGGTATTGGGGGCAGGATTATGCCCCTTATATACCGACGGTGCACTCTTTCGTTCAAGAGGTTAGGGCAAGTAGGGTGACGGGAAGACTTTTCTTCTCAAGATCGGAACACTTATGTGTCAATGCTTAGAGCATCTCCAATCATTGGCCATACAACCATATTTGGCATTCAATCCTCTCCAATTGTCAGCAATACCGTCATATTTGACCAAAAATGCAACAATGGAATGCTCATTTGAGCATTCCACTTTGCATCCTCAATTTTTTGGACGATTGGAACACTTCGCCTACGTGAAGAGCCAAATATGACAATATACCATAATGACCTTTCCATCGATTGAAGATGCACTTAACCCATGTATGTGAGAATGCTTAACACTTAGGATATCCAAAAAAAAAAAAAGTCTAAAGTCCCTCCCGAGTGACACGTTTGTGCAACAAGTCCCTAATAAAAAATATTGACTTTTTCTATCTTTAAATTACAAAACTGCCACTCTTGCAAGAGTATACATTTGTCTTCAGGAAAAGCATCCATTCGTCATCAACAAGAGTACCTATTCGCCGAGTGACACCGTGCATGTAGTGGCTGCTACAGTGATTTTACTGTAGCAAGAGTATCAATTAACCTCCAGAAAGAGTATCCATTCGTTTTTAGCAAGGATATCCATTTGCTGGTCACCATATATGCATATAGCGGTTGCTACAATGATTTTACTGTAGCTGCTACAGTGATTTCACTCTAGCAAGAGTATTCATTCAGCTAATTGATGCTCTTACCAAATCAAATTGATACTCTTGCTACAGTGAAATTACTGTAGCAAACACTATATACACAGTGCCAACCAGCGAATTGATACTCTTGCTGGAGATGAATTGATACTCTTATGTAGCATGTGAGGGGGTAAAATAAGAAAGAGGGACTTGCTATAGCACACAATGTTCTGGAGGGACTTGATGCAATATTGAAACATTGCATGTTCTTTATCTAATATAGCATATGCTAAAAGGACTCAAGGCTAAGCCTCCCTAAAATCATTGTATTATTGAGTATCCAGTATTTTAAAAAATATAGCATCTATAGTGAAATCACTGTAGCAGATACATTGCTATAGTTATTTCAATGTGGCTTCTACATTTATTTAAAATGATATTCAATTTACTATAATGAAATAGTTGTAGCATTGAGTATCATTTTCATATAATTAAATATCATTTTGAAAATAAAACTCAATTATACAAATGTTATTCAAATCCTTACAGTGATTCTAAATTATACTCAAATATACAAAATCATACTCAATTCTTTACAGTGATCATTGTGGTATTCAAATATTTATACAATGATACTCAATTCCCTACAGTGATTCAAATGGTATAAAAAAATATAAAATGGTGCTTAGTGCTATAGTGATTTCACTATAGCATCAATGGTGAAATTTTTATAGCAACTATGATAATTATCGTAGTTACTACAATGATTTCATTGTAGCTGCTACAGTGATTTCAAATGATACTCAAAATATACAAATTGATACTCAATACTTTAATGATTTCACTATAGCAGTCATAACAAAATCTTTATACATTCACGATATAATCATTGTAGCTGCTATAGTAAAATCACTATAGCAACTCATGTCATTATTTTCGTAAAAAAATTATATCACTATATCATTTACTGTTAATTAATGTAGGAGGATCTCATAGGTAATTTTTGTATTAAATGTTGGACTTTGTGTTCGACAATGTCAAATATAATTGTATTGGATCTTGGTTATTTGAATAATAGACATCACATCTTTTCATAGTTTACTCAGTTGTTACTTACCACTTGTCTTCTGAGTTGTGTTAGGTGACTAAAGTGTATTGATGAGATCAGTACACAGGAGATTTGAGTGCACCAGTTCACAAATCTCAGAAGATTCATAGTTAGTAATCGGATTGGACACCCGATTTGAAATATTATAACACTCTGGCCATCTCGTAAAGGAGAGATAGTCTATCTCGACCATTGGAGTAGTTGATTCTAAACCATACGTGTTGGTATGCATTGAGTACACTGAACGGAATCGAGAGAATAAACCAAGTTTAATAATGCTATCGCTAAGACTATGGTCACTCTTCTACTGATTGACTAAATCCTAAATCTTAGGATGTTTTTTGAACTCTGAATTTAGTATTTGTCACTTTAATCTGCCAAACAGTACGATCTATCGCAGATCTAAATCTAGGTAGGTTGGGTGGTTTGCACTAGATGCTAAGGAACAGAGACATGATTGAGAATTCCTCACTCCCCGAGGGAAGCAAGGTGTTCTTGAGTAACTTCCATGAAAGACTGATCATCAAGTCTAACTAGATGATTCTAAGTAAAAATGTTGATCACAAGGACTGGAAAATTTTTGACTCAAGTGGGTGTGCTATACCGGGAGGGACAGTTTTTGATCCTAGATAGTTTTACGAGCATCAAAAGTAGAAGAGGTTAAGTGCAATACAATGGAGAAATGTTCTTGCATAATATCCAAGGGACCACGGAGTGCAGTCATGACCAAGTAGTGGTTTTGGTCATGGCTAACTAAGAATAGTGTGGTCATGAGATGATCGCACACACCATCAATTGGAGCCAAGGTCTTGGAGGTTCCCATATATTCTATCTCCTAGCCTATCCATACAGATGAGCTACTCGGTCCTAGTGCACAGTTAGTGCATGGGGAGGATTTGGATTTACTTGAGTCGGATTTACCTGACTAGACCTTCTAAAATTCATTCCTTGGGGAATCCTAGTCAAACTAGGAATTCCAGGTGGCACTAATAGAAGGATGCACTAGGATTGCTTAAGTGGGTCATGCTTCGTAAAGCATGCCAAAGTAAAGGTGGTTATGTCGCATGGGATTTACACATAAGATGTACAACATCGGACCATATGATAGAGGAGGGAGAGATCCAAGTTTGACGAGAATTCCCTCCCCCTCGGAAATTAGTCACTAAGTAGTGCGAGCCATATAGTGGCCAACCATATTAATGGAGAGAGAGGGACAACTCTTCTCTGCATTAAGTGGTCGGCCATGTGGGGCCCACACCATAGTGACCGACTTATTAATGGAGAATAGATCCCTTCTCTCCATTGATAAAAACTGCCCCCCCTGATGCCTATAATCTAGGATTTTGAAAAAAGGGGGGAGGAGCCTTATCTCTATCTCAATCCTTATCTCTAGGGATTTCGGATAAAGAGGTTGGAGGAGCTTTATCCATTTCCTCATCTTTATCTCTATCTCTATCTCTATCTCTAGGGATTTCGGATAAGGGGGTTGGGGGAGCTTTATCCGCTCCCTTATATTTATCTTTATCTCTATTCTTATCTCTATCTCAATCTCTACCTCTTTATGAGGGTTTTAACAAACCCTAGCCGCCCCTCTCATGGCTCTAAGCTTTGTGAATTTTGGCCAAAGAAAGAAAGGGAGAGAAGAGAAGAAAAAGAGAAGCGAAAAAGAGAAGAAGAGAGGAAGAAGAGAAGGAAAAAAAAGGCACTTCGCACGGAGTCTTTCTCGCGGGAGAAGGACATGGATTCGAAAGTCGGCTCCCACAAGCCATCCAAGCTTATGATGAGGACTGGAATAAGAGATGCTCTTGATGAGTTGCAAGGCGTTCTTGCTTCATCGACAAATTCATCTTCTACCAAGATGAATTCGTGCGGCTCTTCACCTCAGTCATTCATAAAATCCGAGAAGTAATTCTCTGATAGTCATTAGATGGTTGCATGAGCTTTTAATTTGATTGAAAGCCATCCTTTCACGATCTAGTAAAAGAATATAGCACGATCATGATTTGTATTGATTTTCGAGACGTGAATCGCTTTCGCCGCACGCTCCGATGCACCAAACCAATATTAAAAAAAACTTATCATCTAAAACGGTGAGCAAATGTTCTCTTACGAGCAAAAAAGCGAGAGAGGAGATCGCCTTTAACCCCTTGTTTGATAACACCGATATGGCTTCCACAGACCCTCATTTTTTTGAAATTGAAGTTCTATGATGTTTGATAACGTGTAAACCGAACCTGTCGACACGCGTTTCACCAAAAAGCGTGGAAAAATGTATAGGAGCCGAGGGCTCGAACATGGATTTCCTCAAAACGTTGTCACATGAACATTTTAACACTAACCAGTGTTGCGGTGTAACAGACCTCATCTATTACTCCCATCAACCCATAACAACACTTTTATTCACTTCGTTCGAAACCAACAGGCAAAGAAAAGTTTTAGATCGGAGCCAATCGAGATATTTAGGGATAACAATGGTGCAGTTTCAGTGCAAAACTGAAACCGCACCGCATTGCGATGGTGTACAATTATATAAAACCGAAACTGCACCATACGGTGCGGTGCACCTCGATTTATCATTAAACCGCACCACTACACCAAAACCGAAACCGCATTGCACCGCGACAGTGTTATATTTTGGCAAACCAAAACCGCACCACGCGGTGCGGTTTTTAGTTTTAAACCGCACCATTGCTGCCTCTAGTTAGATTTTCTAACGTTTGATCGTTGTCGGTGAGCGAATCGAGAAGGAGAGTCTTTGATCATTAGGTAAAATTCTAATCTTGATGAATCTATTTTGGGGGTTTCTCTAGGGTATCGTAGAGGATTTGGGGATTTTTGAGAATTTGGGAGATTTTTAAGGATCTTGGGGATTTGATGAAGCCTGATTTGTTCCCATTCGAAATGGGCTCTCAAAATATAACGAATAGTTTTTTTCATTAGAAATTGTTCTCAAGGTTTGGGTTTTTTTTATTTTTTGAAGCAATTCAAAACCTGTTTCTTCCCATTAGAAATTATTTTCATTGGGGTTCTTGTTGGGAAAAAACATGTTACATTATTCACTAAACCCCCTATATGTAGGCATAATAGCACACTGGGATAGAGACGGGGTAAATCTCTAATCCCCTGAATCTAGGGGTCTTTATCCGGTAGGCATCCATATCCGATGCAACCACCGTTTCATAACACTCCCCCTTGGATGACCACCATTTATCAATGATTGCCTCATTAAAACCTTTGATGGAAAAACCCAGTAGGAAAAATCCTATCAAAGGAAAAAGAGTACAACCTTAGTTCTTCAGGAACAAGTTCTTCAGGAACTATGTTGGGTGCACATAATACTGGCTCGTTAAAACCTTTGATGGAAAAACCCTGTGGGAAAAACCCTACCAACGGAAAAAGAGTACAGCGCATATAAATTTGCATCTTTAGGATGCCCTCCCTCTGATAATTACATTACCATTATTACATCTCTCCCCCTGATTATATCTCATCCTTATTATATCAATTTGTTTGGTGATTGAGCCGTCATAGTCCGATGCCGTACACCATCTTCTGGAAAGTAGACTTGGGTAAAGCTTTGGTGAAGAGATCCGCAAGATTGTCGCTTGACCGTACCCTTTTCTTCTGAAGCTCGTGGGTGTAGAAAAACTTTGGTGAGATGTGCTTTGTTCGATCTCCCTTGATGAAGCCAGCTTGAATTTGAGCAATACATGTGGCATTATCTTCGTGGATAACTGTCGGCTCTTTGGTAACTGATGCCAACTGGCAACTGCTTTTGATGTGCTGCACAAGCGACCTCAACCATACGCATTCTCTACTTGCTTCATACAGAGCTAATATTTCAGCATGGTTCGATAATGTGGCCACAAGTGTTTGTTTGGTCGATCTTCAAGAAATAGCTGCATTGTTATTCAAAAATACATACCCTGTTTAGGATCGACCCTTATGGAGGTCAGAGAGAAAACCTGAATCTGCATAACCAATCAAGTGAGAAGTACCACAAGAATAAAACAATCTCATATCAGTGGTTCCTCGTAAATATCTAAATATTTGTTTTATTTCATTCCAATGCCTAAGAGTTGGTTCTGAACTGTATCTAGCCAATAGATTAGCAGAAAAATATAAATCTGGTCTAGTACATTGAGCTAAATACAATAAAGCACCAATAGTACTTAAATACGGTTTTTAAGAACCAAGAATAATTTCATATTCCTCTTTAGATCTAAATGGATCTTTATGAATATCAAGAGGTCTAACTATTATGGAAGTGCTTAGTGGGTGACATTTATCCATATTAAATTTCTTTAATAAATTTTCAGTATATAAAGATTGATGTACTAAAATCCCACTAGAGTTACGCTCGATCTGCAGGCCGAGACAAAACTTAGTATCATCAAGTTCTTTCATTTCAAACTCCATTTTTAGATAATCAGAAGTTTTCTTGAGCTCTTTAGGAGTCCCAATCAAGTTTATGTCATCCACATAAACTGCAATTATTGTAAATCCATTTTCTGATTTCTTTATGAAAACGCATGGGCATATGAGATCATTCTTATAACCTTCCCTAGATAATTATTCACTAAGGCGATTGTACCATATCCTTCCGGATTGCTTCAGGCCGTACAATGCTCGTCTTAGTTTTATCGAGTGCGTACTCTTTGATGTTGCTTCAGACAACTTGAATCCTTCTGGGACTTTCATATAAATATCTGTGTCTAGGTTCCTGTATAGGTATGCCGTTACGACATCCATTAGTCTCATCTCTAGTTTTTCAGAAACTGTGAGACTAATGAGATATCTAAACGTAACTATATCCATAATAGAAGAATAGGTCTCTTTATAATCAATCCCGGGTTTCTGCAAGAATCCCTGGGCTACAAGCCTTGCCTTATATCTAGCGATTTTATTATTTTCATTTTTTTTTCTTACAAACACCCATTTGAAACCTACAGGGTTCACGTTATTTGGTGTTTGTACTATAGGTCCAAATACTCCACGTTTCTTGAGAGATTCAAGTTCAGCTTGAATAGCATCTCTCCATTTTGGCCAATCAGTTCTATATCGACATTCATATATACTACGTGGTTCATTATCTTCATCATCGCCCTTTGTTATTTCAGTAGCTACTTTGTATGCAAATATGTCATCGATGACTATTTCCTTTCGGTCCCAAATTTCACCCCTCATATGGAATATTGAGATCTCATTATTTGGTACCGGTACCTTATCCATAATCACTGCAGGGATCTCTTCAGGAGTTTGAGGAAAATTTGGCCGTTGGGAAATATTTTCTTCTAGAAAAATATGGTTCATAATCTCTTCTGGAGCATTATGACCAGGTTCTTTTGGAACCTCAACTTCTTCTGGAGTTTTAGGGCATGATTTCTCATTCAAATTTATCTTTCGGGGAACTGAATTTTTGGAACCTATAAGTCTGCCATGTTTCTGACGTGCAACAGTTTCATTAGTGGGAGTTGGAATATTAATTCTTGTAGGTATATTCTTGGCTGGAACAAACAACTTAGTTACATTAGTTGCATCATTGAAGACATCAGATAATTGATTTGCAATATCTTGCAAATGCAAAATCTTTTTTACTTCTACCTCGTATTGGGGAGATCTAGGATCTAGATGAGACATAGTGGAAGTATTCCACGATAATTCATGCCGTTCTACGGGACCAGGTTGTTGCCTAGAAACTTCTTTATCTTCCACTAACGGTGGGAAGACTGTCTCATCGAAATGATAATCTATAAATCTAGCAGTAAATAGATCACCGGTTAAGGGTTCTAAGAATCTTATGATTGAAGGTGAGGCAAAATCTATATAAATCCCCAATCTACATTGGGGACCCATCTTAGTTCTATTTGGAGGGGGAATAGGGATCTGCACAGCACATCCAAACTTTCTAAGATGAGATATATTAGGCTGAATACCTGGCACAAGTTGTGCAGGAGAAAAATTATGGTACGAAGTAGGTCTGAGTCTAATAAGATTAGCAGCATGCAAGATAGCATACCCCCATGCAGAAATTGGAAGTCTGGATTGTAAGAGTAATGGTCTAGCTATTAATTACAAGTGCTTAATAAAAGCTTCAGCAAGGCCATTCTGGGTATGGACATGGGGGACAGAATGTTCGACTTCTATTCCGATGGATGTGCAGAAGTCATTGAAGATTTTAGAAGAGAATTCAGCTGCATTATCCAATCGGATAGATTTGATTGGGTTATCAAGAAAACTAGCTCTAAGTTTGATTATCTGGGATAATAATCTAGCAAATATTAAATTTCTAGTGAAGAGTAGGCTCACGTATGATCATCTAGTAGATGCATCTATTAGGACCATAAAATATCTAAATGGACTACTAGGAGGGTGTATAGGACCACAGATATCACCTTGAACCCTCTGCAGGAAGGTAGGTGATTATGTCTCTATTTTCTGAAAAGAAGGTCTAGTGATTAACTTTTCTTGGGAACAAGGGTCACAAAAATGATCATTTGAAAATTTTAGGCTTCGATTGTTAAGGGAATGACCATAGGAATTGTAAATGATCTTTCTAAGCATACCTGACCCTGTGTGACCTAATCTAACATGCCAAAGGACCAAATCTACAAGATTTGTGAACTTCTGGTTCAAGTGAGTGGCATAGGACTCCATAACCCCAATGTGGGTAAAGTATAACCCTAAAGATAGGGTTGAGCATTTTTCTAGTATGGAAATATGCTCTCCGTTCTTAGATGTGATGCAGAGGTATTCTAGATTGCCTTCATTTGTAATTTCTAAATGATATCCATTTGCTCGGATGTCTTTGAAACTCAGTAAATTTCTTCTGGAAATTTCTGAGTATAGAGCATCCTTAATTAGTAAATGAGTACCATTAGGTAAAAGAATATGGGCTCTTCCGGATCCTATAACTATGTCAGTAGCGCCAGCCACTGTAGTAACCATACGTGAATTATATTCAATATTTGTAAAGAATTTTTTGTTTTTCAGTATGGTATGTGTTGTTGCACTATCTATCAGGCAAATCTCTTTGCAGTTGATCATCGTTCCTAAATGATAAGTTATATAAGTCAATAATTACCAAAAGACAAGTAACAATTTCTAACTATATTCACCAGAATGATAATATAAATTGATAATATCCAACAGAATATAAAAACTACTCAGTAATGTCTGACGGAATAAAAACTACTGAGCAATGTCTGACAAGAAATAAAAACTACTTAGCAATGTCCGACAGAATAAATAAAAGAAAAACTAAAATCTTCAGAGATCCCAAGGTTCAGGGATTTAATGTGCCATCGTCTAACTCATCGAAGTAATCTGAACTTTTCAGGTACGATGTCTTCAGGGCATCAATCTGCTTCTGGTAATCTTCAGGCCACTCATTGTTATCTTCATTCATATTTGCCTCTACAGGTACCCTTGTACTTTTGTACTTGTTCTTCTCATGTTTACTAGCACGGTAGGTTCTGGACCAGTGTCCTTCCTTTCCACATTCAAAACATATGTCCCTCTTATCTTCAGGTTTAGAGTGATTTTTCTTTCGTGGATTCGGAGGAGCAATCCATTTGTTTTTAAAGTGAGTGTCCTTCCTAGGGCTATAATAATCATCTCTTCGAGGATGATTTTGACATCCACCTCTTCCAAGATGATTTCTACCTCTTCCAGGATAGTTATTGCGCCCTCCTCTGCTATGTCTTCCACCTCTACTTTCTCTGCTTCTACCTCTACCTCTACCTTGGTAGAAATCATTGGCATTTACTTCTAGCAATGCCAATGATCCAGTGGGTCTAGAATTATGATTCTTTACCAGTAGGGTATTATGTTCTTCAGCGATCAGGAGAACTTCTATAAGTTCTGAGTACTTCTGGTACTTCATCCCCCTGTATTGTTGTTGTAAAATGATATTATTTGGGTGGAAGGTAGAGAGTGTTTTATCGATCATCTGAGCATCGTCTATTTTCTCCTCATAGAACTTCAGCTTGCTGACGATGTTGAGTAACTTCGAGTTGAACTCAGTCACTGTCTTGAAGTCCTGGAACCTGAGGGTGATCCATTAGCTCTTTGCTGCAGGCAAAGTGATCATCTTCTGGTGATCGTAGCGTTCCTTGAGTGCCTTCCAGAGATCTGTAGGATCTACTATGTTCATATATTCATTCTTCAGATCTTCGTATATGTGGTGCCTAAGGAAGATGAGGGCTTTAGATTTTTCATCCGGCTTCAATCCATTCTTCTCTTCTAGAGCTTTCTCTAAGTTCTTTCCTTGTAGATGTAGCAAACTATCTACTCGCCAATTCAGAAAATTACTTCCATTGACATTTAATGCATGGAAGTCTAATTTTGTAATGTTCGATATCTGAAGATTTAATGAATATTAACATTAATTACTATGATTGTCATATCCATCGCATGAACATATAGAGGCATATTATAGAAAATAATTGACATATCATGGACAAAGCCTATTAATACTGGGTATTAATAGGAGTCCTTTCAGAAACCACTTGCCAAGGTAGAGCGGGTTCTATGGAACCGTCATGCGCCTTGCCAAACTTTTCTAAAAGGTACTAATTGCTTAAATACAACTAATGCAGAAAATAACATATTATGCACATGGAACATGTAAGAAAACACAAGATATATATACATTATAGAGTCTATTACAATTAAGGACAATTCTGTCCTTATTTATAAAATAGATATTGCATATTGGTCCCTTAGGGGCTAAACAGTTAAATACATAAACAATGTACATGAAATAGCAAAAACTGACCATACCGATGCTTCCGGAACGGTTCGGATACCCAAAATCCATATATGGATCGAACAATTTGGCTATAGATCGGGCTTACAAAAGAAAATTTAAATGAACGGTGTATATCAAAACAGGCAATCAAATATATGTGAGTGCATATAAGAAAAGACGGGTCAGGTTTAGTTATATACAGTCGGGTCTGATATAAAAACAGTCGGGTCTGTATTAACACAGTCGGTTCGGGTCTGCCATTAATACAGTCGGGTCGGGTTGGTCATGCAGTGTTCCAGTCGGGTCGGGTTGGTTAATACAAGTCGGATTAATACACAGTCGGGTCAGGACTGTTATATTAAACAGTCGGGTCGGTTTTGTAATCGGGTTTTAAAACCCAAACAGATAAACACTGTTTATCTTCTTTCCTGATGAAACGGAGTCCTAACCGACGCCGCCGGCAGCCGCTCTCATATGCCGCCAGCAGCCGCTCTCGCAGGCGCAGTCCGCAGCCGTCGCCGGTAAGCGCAAGCGCAGCCCACAGCCGTTGCTGATAGTGGGTTTCACATCACCGACGAGGTGGTTACAAGGGATAGAGTCGTTGGGTGGGATAGTTCATCAGAACTGGAGGTCCGGCGTTCGCGGCCTCGAGCCGCTCAGGAGTGTATGCGGAGTTGTACCTCCGGCAAGCGATGGTGTCGGGGTGGAAGGTGTCGATGGTGCCGGGGTGTATCCAACGATGGGTTTTCGGTCGGGAGGGGCCGCCGGCAAGGAAGGATGGTTCCGGGGCGTACCTTGCTAGAAGTTTCTGTTGTCGTTGTGGTTGACGATGCCGTGGGCAGGAGATCTCGTTGAGAGCTTCGTTCTCTCTTTCCCTGATCTCTCTTTGCGATCGGCCAAAGCTCCGTCTCCTCTCTCTCTAGTCGTGCCGGGCTCGGATCGTTCGTTCTCGTGCTGATAACGTATTGGGAAAAAACATGTTATATTATTCACTAAACCCCCGAATATATAGGCATAATAGGACATTGGGATAGAGACGGGGCAAATCTCTAATCCCCTGAATCTAGGGGTCTTTATCCGGTGGGCATCCATATCTGATGCAACCACTGTTTCATAACAGTTCTCAAAATATTAAGAACATTATTATTTTTTGGATACAATACAGAAAAGCCAAAAAACAGTTTTTTTTTTTAATTTTAAGTAATCCAACTTCTTTATAAAAATTCTGCACATTCCGTATTTGTTGCTATAATTCAATTCTGTGAAGTAATCCAACTGCTTTTACTCTTTTTACTCTGTATGAAGTAAAACTGCACTTTCTTTTTTACTCTGTTGTTAGAAGTTGTTGTTAGCAGTTGATATTGTTGTTGATGTTAGAAGTTAAAATAGTTTTTTTAAAATGGATTAAAAAATAATTTATTTGGAAGGGACGGACCTAAAATTTTTAATTTTGTAGCAAGAGGTGTTTATATGACAGCCAGACTACTGTATAACTAGTTGTTGGTTTTTATAAAGCAGTCAAACTTAGTGCTAGCAATTTCGGACCCGACACAGCAGACCCGACCCGACACGACACGAAGTTAGCGGATCTGGGTCAGGGCTAAACGGGTAGACACGATAGACCCGTTTAATAAACGGGTCGGGTCTGGATTTAGGGTCTGGACACGGTAGACCCGGGAAGACCCGTTTAGTATTCAACGGGTCGGGTCGGGTCGGGTTTACTCGCAATCCGATACTATAATATATAATACCAGCGGGTCTTTCGGGTCAGGTCGGGTCGAGTAGGATTGGGTCAACTGAATAGACCAGGGTGGTAAACGGGTCTTACCGGGTCTTATCGGGTATACCCGTTTATTAGCGGGTCGGGTACGGGTTTAGGATCTAGACACGATTAGTTAAACGGGTCGGGTCCGGGTCTTGGGGTTTTGGACACGACACGAAACTAGACACGACACGAACCCGACACGACCAGACCCATTGCCACCCCTAGTCAAATTGCCGTATAAGATTATACGGTAGTCAAACTATCGTATATCGAGGTATGCATTAGTTAAACTGTCTATACGATAATTGAGCTAACGTATAAATTGTAAGTGGATTTTACTCCTGATCATCCATGAGAGATCCTACATCTAAGAGTATAGGATCGTTACCAAAAGCGAAAGAATCCATGGATGAAGAACTTATGCGAATCACGATCTCCGATGCGTGTTCTCCGGACTTGGTTTCCACTCCCTGTGGCAAGAGGGATCTCTCTCTGGTGTGGACAGAGGGGGTATCCAGAAAACTCACGTAGAGATTTCGTTACCCGGGAGGGGGACCAAGTACCGTTATTTATAACCCTTTATGATTTCTCCCCATCAAAGAAATCAACAGATCCAACGGATGAGATTGATCTTAAAATTAGGCCCAGTAGCCCAGAGCATATATAATTATGGTAAGCCCAATCAACAATCACCCAGGCCCATCCTTATTGGGTTTTAGCCTTATATGGACTGTGGACCTCACATGTGGGCATGTGGGCCACATCTGGAAGCCCATAGGCTTACAATCTCCCACTTGGACCACATTGACCACAATTTAAAATACATAATATACTTTTGTATATATAAAATAAATTTGAAACAAACTTTATGTGGTCAGGTGATTGGATATTCAAAAGAAACTTTAAATGCCGGCAAAAGAATTTAAAAAAAAAACAAACTTTATGGCTTTTCCATAATGCTCTAGGCCCTTTAACTTTAATGAGAAAGCTCAATGGTAAGGGCCAGGCGGTCCTGTGCTATCCATTTTAGAGCCGCACATTTTCTTCCATAACCACGAGTACCACTAAGACAAACCCACAAAGTAACTTTACCTGGGAAGCTGTATGAGTGAACTTGGTCAAGATGTTCACTCCTAGAATAGACGTATCTTTATGTCTATACTTAGTCCTACTTTATAATCCCAATGGATTAGAATATAATTTCCTTAATAATCCCAATGGATTAGAACACAATATCTTTATAGTCAATCAGAAATAATACATTTAAGAAACTAAATGTCTTATACATCAAATGACTCAATCAGACCCATGGACTTTACATGCTCAGTATAGATGCCAGGTGCTAGCCTCTTGGTCATCGGATCTGCAAGCATATGGTCTGTACTGATGTGCTCAACTGAAATCTGATGACTGTCAATCTTTTCTTTAACAACAAGAAATTTGGTGTCTAGATGTCTAGACCCACTGGAGAACTTGTTGTTATTGGAAAATACAACCACCGCTGAGTTATCACAGAAAAGACTGAGTGGACGAGAAATGGAGTCCACAATCCGAAGGTCTGTGATAAAGTTTCTCAGCCAAATCGCCTGTGATGTAGCCTCATAACATGCAATGTACTCTGCAGCCATCGTGGAAGGTGCTGTAATTGTCTGTTTTTGACTCTTCCACGAAACTGCTCCTCCAGCTAATAAGAAGATGTATCTAGAAGTGGACTTCCTAGTATCTGGACAGCCGGCAAAGTCAGAGTCTGTGAATCCTATAACTTCCAGCTCATCTGATTTCCTATAAGTTAGCATGAAATCCATAGTCCCTCGCAGATACCTGAATACCTTCTTGGCAGCATCCCAATGCGCTTTGCCTGGATCACTTTGAAATCTGCCAAGTAATCCAACTGCAAAGGCAATGTCTGGACGTGTGCACGTCTGTGCATACATAAGGCTACCAACTGCAGATGCATAAGGTATTTCTGCCATGCCATCCCGCTCCAATTGATTTCTTGGGCTTTGGGATTTACTAAGTATATCCCCTTTATGTACAGGAGCTGTCCCGGATCTGCCTTTATGAAAGTTGAATCTTTCCAGAATTTTCTCAATGTAGGCTTTCTGAGACAAACCTAAAATACCCTTTGGTCTGTCTCTCCGAATTTCTATGCCAAGGACATAGGAAGCCTCATCCATATCTTTCATATCAAAATTCTGGGATAAGAAAACTTTCATATCATGCAGTAGTCCAAGATCATTTCTGGCAAGCAGAATATCATCAACATATAGGACTAGAATTATAAATTTGCTCCCACTGACCTTTAGGTAAATACATTGATCAACAATATTTTCCTTAAAACCAAAGGTCAGTATTACCTCGTTGAATTTGAGGTACCACTGTCGGGAGGATTGTTTTAGTCCATATATTGATTTCTTTAGTCTGCATACCATATGCTCTTGTCCTTTGTGTGAGAATCCTTCAGGTTGTTTCATGTAAACCTCCTCACACAAATCCCCATTCAGAAAAGCAGTTTTGACATCCATCTGGTGTAACTCAAGGTCAAATTGAGCCACCAGAGCCATGATTATTCTGAAGGAGTCCTTCCTGGATACTGGAGAGAAGGTTTCAGTGTAGTCAATGCCTTCTTTCTGAGTGAATCCTTTGGCTACCAATCGGGCCTTGTACCTTTCTATATTACCTCTTGAGTCCCGTTTGGTCTTGAAAACCCATTTACAGCCAACGGGCTTCGATCCTTCAGGTAATACTACAAGGTCCCAGACTTGATTTTTAGCCATAGATTCAAGCTCATCATTCATGGCATTGATCCACTCTTCAGAGTTAAAACTGTTCATGGCTTCAGAAAAACTAAGGGGATCATCAACACAATGGCCATCTTTATGAAGGTAGACAAGATAATCATTCGATATGGCAGGTCTTTTCTGTCTAGAGGATCTCCTCAACTCCAGTTGTACTCCCACTGGTGGTACTTGCTGTGGGATAACAACTGGTTCAGGATCTTGATGGAGTGGTTCCTGTTCCATATTTTGTGGTTCTTGAATTATGGGTTGCATTTCCACAGTACGAGGCTGTCCAACTAAAAATGGAATAAACTCATATGGAACAGGTACATGAGCTTCCTGTAAAGGAATATCCTGCTCTATATGCTCCTCAAACACTATGTGTCGAGGTTGCACACTCCCACTGATTGAGTCATCCTCTATGAACCTTGCAGTCCTTGTTTCTACAATCTTTATAGGAGAAGATGGACAGTAGAACTTATACCCTTTGGACCTTTTCGGATAACCGATAAAATAACCTGATACGGTTCTTAGGTCTAATTTCTTAATATGTGGGTTGTACACCCTAGCCTCAGCTTGACAACCCCACGTGTGCAAATGTCCTAAACTTGGTTTCCTTCCTGTCCATATTTCATAGGGTGTATTTGGAACAGCCTTCGAAGGAACCCTGTTTAAGATATACGTGGCAGTCCTTAAGGCTTCAGCCCACAAAAATAAAGGAAGGGTAGAGTTACTGATCATACTCCTAACCATATCAATCAATGTGCGGTTTCTTCGCTCTGCTACACCATTCTGGCTTGGCGTACCAGGAGTGGTATATTGAGGAACTATACCACACTGTTCAAGGAACTTTGCAAAAGGTCCAGGAGCCTGACCTATTGAGGTCTGTCTACCAAAGTATTCATCACCTCGATCTGATCTGACCACCTTAATTCTTTTGTTAAGTTGGTTTTCTACCTCGGCCTTAAAGCTTTAAAGGCATCGAGTGCTTCGGATTTCTCCTTAAGCAAGTAGATATAACCAAATTTTGAATGGTCATCAGTAAATGTGATGAAATACTGTTGGCCTGTAATGCACTGCGGGAACGGTCCACAAATGTCAGTATGGACCAAGTCTAGTGTTCCATCACTTCTTATAGCACCTTTAGAGGAGGTCTTGGTCTGCTTGCCCTTTATGCAGTCCACACAGATTCCAAAGTCAGAAAAGGTGATGTTCAATAATCCTTCTCTAATTAACCTTTGGATCCTCTCCTTGGAGATATGCCCTAATCTCCTATGCCATAATAAGGACAAGTGACTACTGGTTTCTTCATTTCCATGCAGAGTTACTAAAGATTGATTTTGGGAAGTATTAAGAAGAATCCTATACAACCCATCAATCAGAATACCTGAACCAACACATTGGGATTGATAGCACAACTGGAACTGGGAATTAATAAAGCTAAAAGTAAATCCCAATGAGTCAAGTCTTGATACAGAAATCAAATTTCTAGAAAATGCAGGAATATAAAAGGTATTTTCTAGATCAAGTACAAAGCCAGAATCTAGAAAAAGCCTAAAAGTGCCAACGGATTGAACTTTCGAGCGCACGCCATTCCCAGTAATCACGCTACGCTCATCCGGTCTTGGCAACCTGCTGGACAGGTATCCCTGCATGGAATTTGCCACATGCACAGTGGCACCAGTGTCAATCCACCAAGTATCAGATGGAACAGAAACTGAATGCAATTCTAGGCATACCGAAACGAAGGAGCTACCTTTCTTCCTGAGCCATTTAGCATAGCGAGGGCAATCCTTCTTCACGTGACCTCTTTTCTTGCAGAAGAAACACCTAGGGCCCTGAATGTCAGCTTGATTTTCCTGAGTAGCTGGCGCCCTTTTAGTCTTCTTCTTCCCCGAGTCACGATTCACATGCCTGCTACTTTCTCCTCTGGTGCGCTTCTGACCCTTATGAGATATTATATTGATGCTATGAGAGCTCTCCTGTCTCAATCTGCTCTCCTCCTGAACACACATGGTCAGTAGTTCATTCACTGACCATTTTTCCTTCTATGTGTTGTAGGAGATCTTGAAGGGTCCGAATTCAGATGGCAGGGAGTTCAGTATGAACTGCACCAGAAAGGAGTCCGAGATGGTAATCTCAATAGCATTCAGCTGCGATGCAATATCCCGCATCTCCATTATGTGCTCCCGAATGGAGCCTAATCCGAAGTACCTCATGGAAGAGAGCTTACTCATTAAGGTGCTGGCCAGTGCCTTATTGGAGCTAGCAAACTGTTGCTCCACGGCCTCGATGAATTCGCGGGATGTCTCACAATCGGGGATAGATCCCTTTATGTTTCTTCCGACATGCGCTTTCATCAGCATCAAACTGAGCCGATTAGAGCGCTCCCACTTATCAAAGAAGGCCCTTTGATCTGGGGTAGACCCCTCTGTAGGAGAGGCTGGCTTATCAGCCCTTAACGCCAGATCTAGGTCCATGCACCCTAACAGTATCAACATTCTCTCTTTCCACTCCGCATAGTTGGAGCCATTAAGGATAGGGAGAGAATTATTCATGGGTAGTAACATAGTAGGATTAACAGCTGTAAGACAGAATAAGCAGGAAAAGTAAATTAGAAGCTACATCACAGGATTCCACACTTTAATTATCCCAAGTCTTCGTCTGAGCATCAGACTAAGATGGCTTGGTGAGCAACCAAATGCAACATCACAACCCCTCCTTTGGGGGCAGAGCTATGACTACTCTAGGTTCACTCAACTTGACAGTTTGCAACTGTCTGTAAGACTGGTGATTCTTAAGTTTCCAGTTTTAAAGAGTATGACACCTTTGGGCAGTCAAGATCTCTTCAAAATAGGTCTCAACAGAATCTCCATCCTACTCCATCCTGAGCCTACTTTTGTGTTCAGCCCTCCTTTGGGAGCAGACTGAGCACACTAGTACTCAGGTGCACGACTGTGTGAACACGGGCTTTATGTGGTAAACTCTCAAATTCTTCTACCTGAGGTCGCTTTGGCTTGCACCCAGATAGTCGAAAAAGCGAGAAACTACCACCTATAAGTGTTGCACTCAAAACACTACCACAAGTAGTAAACACTAAATAGTGCCAACTCAAGAGCTTTATATGGTGAAGAAAGTACTCACTCCAACTTGAGGCTGTTTTGGCTAGCACTCAGTTGGTGTAGGCACAAATCAACACCATCTAGAAAAGTTGCATCTAACAAGTTGCGTCAATGGCACAATTTAGTGATTTCCAAAATTTTAGGGTCTTTTCTGTCAATTGATATAAAACAGGGCTTTAGGGCTCGGCCAGGGATACCACACATCCATACATCATCAAAAAATAATAGATAGTCCAAAGTCCAATTATACAGACCAAAATTGATGAATTAAAACAACTTGGAAGCACTGTTCACAAACAGGCCCCTGCAATTTATAAAATTACATAAACGAACTTTCTACATTTCCTTCACACGACCTGTTACTGAATAATCCCATAGCCTTCGGGATCGCATATAGGTCCAGCAATGTGCATAGCACAAACATTCACAGCATTGCAGAAACATTCACAGAGAATAAATTGCATATAGGTCCCTGGCCGACCCAAAAAATATTTTGCAGAAAAGCCCTTATTTAATTAATTGACAGATGGTTCATTGAGTGGTATGACTCGATTCAGTCCAAGCCAAATCGGTTCATACCCGGATTGGTTCGATTCGAAGCAATTTAGATCGGATGACTTGGGGTAGGCGGGTCAGAATAATTCAATTGGGATTAATGGGTTTTATCACATAGCACTGGTTGTATGTTAAGTGGGCCCTCAGAATGGTTCCCACAAAACACATACAAAATGAGATAGTGTTTCACAAACCAGTGATCTGTGAGCCTCAGTTTTGGGTCGGATTATCAAAAGAAATCCAATGCAGACCCAACTCACAGCCCAATACGAAAGCCCAATAGAATAACACACCTTCACGATTGCACAGAATCACGAAGGGTCTCGAAAGGTCGCGAAGCCTCGCGATGTCGCCGTGTAACCGACACCCCAATCGCAACAACCGTCGGCAACTGCCCCTCTCTGCTTCCCAACCGTCGCCCGATCGGTTGCCGGCGAGCGGCGGGAGGGTCCCCAACCGCGCCGGTGGATGCACCGCCCACTCGCGAGCTTCGGACTGCGAGGCCTCCGGCGAGCATCACCAACCTCGGCCCGCAACACCGCCCGTCGGGATCGCCCGACGACGGCTCTCTTCCCCCTTCTCTCATTTTTTTTTTTTTTTGAGAAATGGAAAAGAAAAGATTGGGGATCTCGGATGCGATGGCAACTCGGCCGCGGGGAAGAGGAGTTGTTCGGCGAGCCCTCCGAATTCGTCAAAAACGAAAATCGGATTTGGGGTTTCTTGATGTACAGCCATGGGAAAATTCTACCCATTTTATCCGATCGAAATTGGTCGAAGACAACAATTTTTACAGAAAAAATTCAATAAAAACAATTGCAGAAATTGAATGTTGTGAATCGGCCATTCAACCAATCCGTCTAGGTCGGAACCACGGCTCTGATACCAATTGTAAGTGGATTTTACTCCTGATCATCCATGAGAGATCCTACATCTAAGAGTATAGGATCGTTACCAAAAGCGGAAGAATCCATGGATGAAGAACTTATGCGAATCACGATCTCCGATGCGTGTTCTCCGGACTTGGTTTCCACTCCCTGTGGCAAGAGGGATCTCTCTCTGGTGTGGACAGAGGGGGTATCCAGAAAACTCACGTAGAGATTTCGTTACCCGGGAGGGGGACCAAGTACCGTTATTTATAACCCTTTATGATTTCTCCCCATCAGAGAAATCAACAGATCCAATGGATGAGATTGATCTTAAAATTAGGCCCAGTAGCCCAGAGCATATATAATTATGGTAAGCCCAATCAACAATCACCCAGGCCCATCCTTATTGGGTTTTAGCCTTATATGGACTGTGGACCTCACATGTGGGCATGTGGGCCACATCTGGAAGCCCATAGGCTTACATAAATCTGTTGCTGTTGAATTAAAAGTTTTGGATCCGTTCGATCCAAATAAAATATTTTTTAATTTGTTTTTGAAAATAGGTGAAATGTCCTGGAGATTCTGTAATATCTTTTTCTAATGATAAGGATGATCAAAGTATGATTTAATATTGGTACGTGACGCATTATTATTTGTTGGTTATGCAAGCTGTCATACAAGAGCTCAATAGATTTTGTCTCTCTCTCTCTCTCTCTCTATCGGTCCCTTGCCTAACGGAAAATTTTCAGCACATCCTGCGTACCATACAACAGTGGGTCCCACTGCATCCAGAGCCTATCAGCACGCTATGATTGCTGGGAGCTACTTACCTCAATGTGCTGGGGCCAGCTACTCCATCTCTGTTGAATCGCAGTGGGCCCCAGGGTTTATGGTACGCAGGATGTGCTGAAATTTTCCCCTTGTCCAGTGTGCATATCCCAACGTCCAGAGTCAGCAAGAAGACCCAATTTCTTGTACGTCTTCTCTATTTGGTTTTTTAAAACCTTTATATCACTGCAATAGGGTGCGCATCGGTTCCAAACCGATTTAATTAGGCAAAACCCAAACCGATCAAATCTTGGACGGTTTTGAGGATTTACAATCCTATCCAAACCGGACTAAGATTGGAACCCAATCCAATTTAAGTCGGCTTGGATTGGATTGGATGGTCCGTTTAGACTCTGGACCATATTTATTGGGCATTTTCCCCTTCTATCAGAACCTAGTTTAAATTTAAAAAATTATTATTATTATCAAATCAGTAGGCATAAATAAGATTTTTAACTGATTTTAGGTCATCCTACAGTATTTCAAAGACTGTTGGTAGCAAAGATATATGAGGACATATGGTATATTTAATAAAATATTATATGTATATATGTATATTTGGTTAGTTCGGTTTAGGTTGGTTTTAAATTTAGAAATCTGTCAACCAATCCAATCCTGTCGGTTTTGTAAAAACCCAATCCGATCCGATCTATTGAGTGTGTTGAAACTAGGGGTGGCAATGGGTCGTGTTGTGTCGGGTTCGTGTCGTGTCTAGTTTCGTGTCGTGTCCAAAACCCTTGGACCCGGACCCGACCCGTTTAACTAATCGTGTCTATATCCTAAACCCGTACCCAACCCGCTAACAAACGGGTAGACCCAATAAGACCCGGTAAGACCCGTTTACCTCCCGGGTCTATTCAGTTGACCCAATCCGACCCAATCAGACTCGATCCGACCTGACTCGAAAGACCCGCTGGCCGGTATTATATATTGTAGTATCGGATTGCGGGTAGACCCGACCCGACACGATCCATTGAATACTAAATGGGTCTTCCCGGGTCTACCGTGTCTAGACCCTAAACCCGGACCCGACCCGTTTATTAAACGGGTCTATCGTGTCGGCCCGTTTACGACCCGAACCCGTTTAGCCCTGATCCAGACCCGCTAACTTTGTGTCGGGTCGTGTCGGGTCTGCCGTGTCGGGTCCGAAATTGCCAGCCCTAGTCGAAACCGATCAAAATTGATCGGTCTGGTTTGGTTTGGTTTGCTTTTAGTTTGGTCGGTTTGGTTTGGCTCCTGCACACTCCTACACTACAAAATGCAAATAAAGGAGTTGGAAGGAGAGCAAGAGATCGCCAAGAAAACGCCTCGCCAATGCAGGCGGATTCGGAGGTTGAGGCCCTGGCGGTGGTGTGGGACCACGTGCTCGGGGTCATCAACTCCCTGGTCCTCAAATGCGCCGTCAACCTCGACATCATCGGCCTCATCCGCCGCCACGGCCGCCCCATGCCATTGCCTGACCTCAGCGCCGCCCTCCCCGTCCCCTGCTCCAACCTCACCATCCTCCGCCGCGTCATGCGCTACCTCGCCCACATGCGCCTCGTCACCATAGAAGCCGCCGGCGACGGCGGCGACGACGACGACGTGTCCTACGGCCTCACCCCGGCTTCCGCGTTCCTCGCGAAGGGCGATGCTCGGAGCCTCGCGCCCTTCGCGCAGCTCTTGCTTGACGAGGGCTTCATCGCGCCCATGCATGCCCTGGAGTCGTGCCTCGACGGCGACCCGGCCAAGTCGGCGTACGAGCGGGTGAAGGGGGAGAGCCTGTGGGAGTGTGCGTCGAGGGACCCGGGCCACAACCAGCTGTTCAACGAGGCGATGTCCTGCATCGCGCGGCTGGTAACGCCGGCGATGATCAAGGCGTGCCGGGGGGCGTTTGAGCGGATCGGGTCGGTGGTGGACGTCGGCGGCGGGACCGGTACGGCGGCGAGGGAGATTGTGGAGGCGTTCCCGCATGTCAAGTGCACCATCTTCGATCTCCCTCACGTGGTTGAGGCTTCGCTCGTTCAGCCGGCCGGGGTCGAGTATGCCGCGGGGGACATGTTCGAGTCCGTACCCCGTGCGGACGCAGTTCTTCTCATGGTAAGATCCATATGTTGATTCTTGTGCTTCATATTCCTCAGCTTCGCATGCATCTTATTTCTATTAGCAGCATATGCGATTTTAGACTTATGTTGTCCAGGATCCTCGTACTGGTTGGGTGATCAGTTAGGATCGCAGGACAAATAGATTGTACCACCTTGAGCAAATTCTCATGCTTCCGTATTTTGTGAGGCTATCACTTCTAGATCCCGTCTGTGGCATCGATGATCGGGGCCACATTTCTGAGCCTAGACTTCAAAGCTCCTTTTAGTCCAGAGCTTTTCAGTCAAGGTTCATTCTTTATTCTCTCTGTTTATTCCGACTGCAATCTTATCAAGCATGCAACTCTTCATTTCTCTTCTAGTCTTTCTCGCAGTAATAGTCCATTTGCAATCGTGCGCGCACACCCTGATGCCTGGGGTCCAGCATCTCTTCCTTCGATGTGTGGCATTGTTACTACATTTCTTTTATAGTACTTCAGCAAGTACACCTAGGTTTATCTCCTCTAATACCGATCTCATTACCGATGTGGGATATTATCACACTTAACTCTTTAAAGCTGAATGTACTCCTCATTAAAAATTGGTTGTACTTCTCTTTCCCAAGCATGATTGTACTTCTATTTCCAAGAATTCTCGGCATTTCGAGTATCTAAATTATATTTTATGTTTCTAAAAATTAATGTAATATAATTTTTTTGTTATTATAAATTTTTATCATTAGCGTTTGAAATTAAGAAACATATTATTTTTAAAAAACAATAGAAAAATAAAAACTAAAGAGCAACCCTTTAATATCTACCTCTACAATAAACCTTATGCACAATATTAGGTCTATTTTTGTTTTGATAGTTGTGGGTGCAAAATTTGGTCAACGTCCTGAGATGGGACCCGCTAGCCCTATCTCGGGGTCCACAACGACGACGGTGGGACCCACTAGTCCTGTCTGGGGGTCCACGAAGACGATGATGGGTCTCACCAACCCGCCTGGAGCCTGTAAAAGCAACTGCAGAAACCACCCCAGATTTTAGATAATTTCAAACCCCTATAAATAATAGACCCAGCAAATATTCCAGATTGATCATTTGATTTCCGGATCAAACTTTTGAATTTCAGAGCTTTGTCATCCCTCTCTTTTTCACAGACAAACAAGTGACACTCGGCTTATCGAGGTCACTGCTTTTCAAGTGTTAGTGAATTAAGGTTGCGAAAAACCGAAGGATCGGGTGAAAAATCCATATTTTTGCCCAATCACCAAAATCCTGACCGATTGAATACAACCGATCGGTTGCCAACACCTGATCGATCGCCATTAACTGATCTCAAGACTCACATGATTGCCATTAAGATCAATAGACCATGGGGTGAACCATAGACTGAATCCGTATCCTAAAACCTAATCCGAATCCTAAAACTTGTGATCTACAGGTCATGGGATGAACCCTAGCCTAGACCGGATCCTAAAACCTAAATCAAATCCTAAAACCTAAGATCTACAGGCCATGTGATGAACCCTAGACCTAACTCGAACCGACCCAAACCCGTTTGCCGCTGGCCTGCCTCTCGTCTCTGCTGCTCACCGCCGCCACTGCTCGCGCCGTTGAGGAGGAAGGAGGAGGCTACTGGGGGAGGGAGGAGAAGGCCGAGGTCACCCCAGCTGTTGCTGCTTGCCGGCGCTGCTTGTGAGAGAACAAGGGAAGGGGGAGAACGTGGGGCATTTTTGGGTTTATCAAAAGAATTTGGGACCTCCTCTTCAAGGGATCTTATGAGTGTCATGTTCGTTAACCCTATCTATTATCTGGGATCTAACACCCATTTCTCCTAGATGTTAATCACATTATCTTGGTAGAGCGGTTAGGGGACGGGGAGTAGTTGGAAGTATTGAAAAATAATTTCCAATTGGGCATCCCATTCTCTAGATCATATGGTAGAAACCCAATTTTGTAATTAATTGACTTGGGTTCAATGGTACAAATCCAATTCCCCTATTTAATGTAGCCCTACAGTAACCAAGGGTTTGTTATATATTACAGCTAGATGGTATTAGTGGGCGAGCCATAAAGCTAGCTTAATAATGCATTTGATTTCTCACAATGAATCTTTTACATGGTCAAATTCTTTTAGTTCCCCGGCTCACGAATGGTCAAATGCTATTAGTTCCCCGGCTTGTCAAATAACTTATTTGAGATGTAGTTTTTTTTTTGGTGCCACAATTAGGTATTTATATAACATACTATAACGGTTTGTGTTAATAACAACTCTCCCATCGTAAAAAATGCTCCAATACAAAATTAACTAGACAAATCTTGTTGTCCCTTTCCCTTTCCATGCGCATACAAAACGGAAGAAACCAAAACTGAATCGTTCGATCCAATCACAGGGCGCTAAGAGAGAGAGAGAGAGAGAGAGAGAGAGAGAGAGAGAGAGAGAGAGAGAGAGAGAGAGAGAGAGAGAGAGAGAGAGAGAGAGAGAGAGAGAGAGAGAGAGATCATGATCTCTCTCGCTCGTGTTAGTCCATGATCCAATCACACTACGCTAAGAGAGAGAGAGAGAGAGAGAGATGTGAGATTTCCTCAAGTTCAAAACCCAAGTATTGAGATGAGGTCCCATCATACATATAAAGATCGTTTTCATCCTCTACTTTATCGAGGTGGGACTAATCCTTCAACACTCCTCACGTGCAGGTCAATCTTTTGTGGTCCTTGTCACGTGGATGATAAATGTGTGGGGACCACACCCGGTAGGTGAATGATACAGTTAGGCTCTGATACCATGTGAGATTTCCTCAATCTCAAAACCCAAGTACTGAGATGAGGTTCCATCATACATTAGAGAGAGAAAGAGAGATCGTGAGGCTTTTTGTGTGATCTCTCCCTCTCGCTCATGTTTGCCCCATCTTCACGATCTTCCGATCTACTCTTGCGGTCGGCTCTCCCTTTGCACCACTAGCACCGTGTAGTCCGACTCCCTTTGCACCCCTAGCACCATTCGATATGGCTTCCTTTGCACCGTCCGGCTCCCTCTACACCCCCAGGTTTCTCTCTCTCTCTCTCTCTCTCTCATGTTTATGCCTTTTTTTCCGTGTACATCACCTCTCGTGGCCGGCTCCCTCTATACCCCCAGCACCATCTGGTTCCCTCTACACCCCAAGCTTCTCTCTCTCTCTCTCTCTCTCTCTCTCTCTCTCTCTCTCTCTCTCTCTCTCTGCCCCATCGTCACAGTCGTCCATTCCACCCATATTGTGCATCGCACTCACCAACAATCAGATGAGGGAATCACAACCTGATCAGCATGCGATGGACAAGTGAGCGACATCCCGATCGGTGGCGGCTTGTCTTGCTGTCGAAGGTGCCCCTTGTGTGCCAATCGGCACGGGTTTCCATTAGTTTCCAAACATTCCACATATATGGTAAGCAATTTGGTGAACTTGGTGAGAACAATTTGACGACCGGCTAGTTTGCTCATTTCTTTCCACATCCATATATGGAGACAAATTTTGATAATTACTAAAAAAAACCTTTATCATTCAATTTCATATGCAAGATAAGCTTTGATAAAGAAGAGAGCCTTTTATACCAAGTTCCTGTAATGACACATATTCTTCCTAGCCGCCTTTTTTGACTTTCTCACCACTTCAAATGGAAACACTGACCTTCAACCAAAATTCATCAACTTTAGATTTCTTGCTGTGACAACACCTGGAGTACTCTAAAAGGCCGACCTTATCAAGAAATGAGAGAGGAGAGTGCACCACGTATATAAAGACAATGAGTTCCGCTCCCATTACTCTCAACACCCACCTGCACGCCGAGCGTGTTTTAACAGGGATCTACATACCCACACACGAAGAGAGGTGACACTTGAAAGACGCTCCTAGAGTGTTTCCAGCTTTGATACCATGTGACAACACCCAGAGTGCTCCAAAATACTAACATTATGGAGAGAGGAGAGCACATTGGGTATATGAAGATAATGATCTCCGCTTCCATTACCAATGTGGGACTAACCGCTCGACACTTGCCTTTTATATGGATCTCGACCGTCGAATTGATTGTAAAAAGGATATGGATGTGATGCACCTGTCATGGCTGGGTGTATAGTACATATCAAATGCATCTCAACTATTCCCTATTATTACGGATGCATCTAGACGGTCAGATTGAATGTAAAAAGGGTATGGGTGCGATGCACCTGTCGTAACAGGGTGTAAAGTACACATCAGATATATCTCGACCGTTCACTATTGTTATGGATGCATCTTGAATGTTGCATTGAATGTAAAAAGAGCATGGGTGCAATGCACCTGTGTGTCTTGGTGTAAAGTACATATCGGACGGCCCTAATATGCCTAAGCACCCCGGCGGGAGATAATGTTAGCAAGGTTAAATTAGTCATTTGGCATTTGCCTTTATTAGTGATAAGTTTCTGCCAGGATTTGATTTAAGTAATCTCTATTAAGAGGGATTATTGCTAAGGGTAAACAGTAGTTGTCCTTAGTGCATAACCGTAACTTTTTCAGGGACCCAACGCACATTTTTCCTATGTGAATCTATAGTGCCTGAATAGACTGATACTGGGTCAACTCGACCTAGTTGAACCTGTTTTGGCTCAGCCAATATGGGATCCGATACCGAGTTTTTTTTTTTTTTGGTATTATCAAATGGGAGGTCACCGGACCTCTGGGAGGCGCCACAGCCCGGCGCAAGCCACAACAACCGCCACACACCGACGAAGAGTACAGAAGGCCCAAAACCCCAAAATCACAAAGCCCCGAAGGGTGAAGCGTCACTCCGGCGTGAAACCAACAACGCCTGAGGCGTCATAAACCACAAAAACCGTCACACCGGCCGGAGGAAATACAATCCTCCATTATGGCAAGATGGACACAGAACTACAACATAAAAACCTTAAAAAAAACCTCCAAAACCACCAAAACAGAGCTCGAGGGAGTCAAAACCACCAACTGTTAGCACAAAGAAGAAGACGAGTCACCATCCCTCGATCCACATCCGATACCTCCACCATCAGGATCCGCACCGCCGATCTGAGGAGGGGATCCGAAAAAGCCCTTCGCCGGAACATCCGCCACAGACGGGCCAGGGCCCAGATCACCACTCCCACCGCTACCGCCGGACGCCACCACCCCAAGCCGGATGACGGAATCGAGGAGTGAGGGCCGTGTCGCCCCGGAGATCGAACACAAAACGCCAGTAGCGTGAAGAACCCCTAATTACAAGGGGGGGGAGGGGGCTCCAGATCCTCCCCTAGTGAGCACCAACCGGAAGCCCGGCCTCCCCAAATCCGCCGGCGATGGCGTCCGAGGAGGCTAGGAGGAGGAGCACCCCGAAAACTCTAAGGAGTCGCGGTTAGAGGAGGACACAGTTGTCTCGTCGTTGGAGACCAACTAAAAATCCTATACCGAGTTTTATAGCCTTGTTTGTGCGTGTTAATTGAAGTTTTCAAACACTTAAATTCTTTCTTGAAGCTAAAAAGTTCTTGCTTATTTTTATCTATATTGTCATTCCTAATTGTTCCTTTGTTTTGTTATGGTGCCAGTGGGTACTGCATGATTGGACCGACGAAGATTGCCTGAAGATTCTCAGGCGATGTAGAGAAGCCATTCCCGAAGAGGGGGGGACACTGATCATAGTCGACGCGGTGATCGATGAAGACCGGGAGCCCGCGCTAGCCCACGCGAGGCTCGCTTTCGATGTGATAATGATCGCTTACACCGGAGGGAAGGAGAGGACCGAGAAGGAATGGAGGGAGCTGCTGTCGAGAGCTGGGTTCAGCAAATGCAAGATAACACCAGTCATGGCTCTGCAGCATGTCATTGAAGCCCATCCTTAGCAGCTCATGCAGTATAAGTTGGTTCAGTAGTGATATTTGTTGTAGTTAAAGAGCCAGGCAGGTGTTTCTGGCATCTATCATGTATAATAAGGAATGGAAGAGGCAACTAGAACCCTAAATGAGTTGATGTGGCTAAATTCTGGATATTGGTAACGCAGCTGTGATTTACCTTGTATAGATCTCCAAATCAAGCTTGTATGAATCTCTAGAATCATGAATGTTTCCCTGAATGAACCCTAGAATCATGGGTGTAATTGTCCCAAATCTTGCCCTAAATGGGTATATAAAATTGCTATATATAGAAAGGAATATCACCGAGAATGAGAGATAGAGAGAAAGGGAGATTACCTTCTCTTCTTCTACCATTCTTATCATGGTATCAGAGCCCTGATCCGTGCTTCCTCTTGTTGGTCCCGATCCACCATCGTCGTCCAACGAGATTGGCGACCTACCGAACGAAGCCTTTCAGTTCTGATCGGTGCCCGTATAGCCACCGTCTCAGATCTATGACTTCCTTCCCCGAGATCGACTCCACCCAGCTATGATTTTCCTCATCCAAAAGCTCTCACGTCCAAGATCTTCACTGTCCAAGGCACCTTCTTGCTCCGATCAAGTGGATCTGATCCTTTGGCTCTTTACTTCTTTTGAAAGCAAAGAAACAGTCATCTTCCTCTTTGTTTCTTGCTCCGATCGGTTGGATCTGAGCCTTTGTTTCCCAAGGCATATTCAACTTTGTTTACAAAGTACTACAACTTTGTTTATCACATCAGGTGCACTTGCACGCTCGCGTACCCAAATATTCACTCTTCCATTAACATCACCATCTTCATTTATCATTCAAAGACGTGATTCTTCTTTGATTGTGGTTCCCGGTGAACACAGTAACCGGGCACAATCTAGGGAAGAGTCGGGATTTGTAAAAAAAAAAAAAAAACTCGTTATTCGAGTGGTGACTCATTGTGACATTACCATGGATCATGAACGTGATGCACCTCATTGTACCTTTGACAGAAGCAACTATGGACTATGGTTAATCCATTTCCAGAGTTTTCTAGTGGGTCGTGGGTTATGGGGAATGATCGATGGATCGACCCCAACACCTCAGACCACTAATCAAAAGGAGTTTGTGATCTGAAAGACAAATAATGGGAAGATCATCACTTGGATCTTGGACTCTGTTGACAAGACCATTGCAGTTGGTCTCACCCCACATAGGACAACAAAAGCTATGTGGGATCGTTTACAGGTTATCTATCAACAGAGCAATGGTGCTCGATTGTATCAACTCGAATAGGATCTGGTTCAAATGTCTCAAGGAGACCGCACTATTCAAGAGTTTTACAACTCCATGGTGGCCATCTGGACAAAGATGGCAATGATGGATCCAGAATTCCCTGATGCCACCATTCCAATTTACCAGACCATGCGTGTGGCTACTCGTGTACGTCAGTTTCTTATGAAACTGTGCCCTGAGTTTGAGCACTGCATGGAGGCTATTCTTAATCGCAATACCGTACCAACCATGAGCACAATCATGAGCGACCTCCTCTCTAAGGAGTAGCGCCTGAAGGCTCTTACTATTGTTTCGCAGCCTCTCGGCTCTTTTGATGCAGTCTTATGGGCTTCTATGCCGAAGCCTAGGCCTCCTCGTAATATGGCTCAAGTCAAATGCTTTCGATGTCAAAAGATTGGACACCTCGTCAATGGTTGCCCAGAAAGTCCCACTTGTGCGACTTGCAAAATTCGAGGTCACACAATTCAAGACTGCCGTAAGAAAAAGCGTGCAGCGAAACGGGCCCTTATTACCACTGGAGATTCTCCCTCAGCATTTGATAACTCCTCTGTGCCTCCCATCAATGGATCCCCTCTAAGTACTGAGAAAATTCAACAAATTGTTCAGGCCCTCTCTGCTGCAAGCCTGTCAGGTATCTCTAAACCTTGGTATATTGATTCTGGTGCCTCAATTCATATGACCGGCACCTTTTCTTGCCTCATAAATGTGCGCCCATACACTGGGACACAAGTGATCTCTATAATTAATTATGCACGTTTGCCCATCAACACTGTTGGGACCTTGTCTCTTATATTAGAATTGATGTGTTCTTAGCTTGTAAAAACCTTTTATTTAGAGAAATAATAGAGAGGTTGTATTTAAATAAGAATTGCATTAGTGGTACGTGATCATATCACATGTTCTAGGATAGAACAGCAAGCCATGGTTTATATAGATCTACTGAGAGGAAGGCTCAATAAATTGAAAACATATAACCTAAATAATTCACAGCTATGATAGGGCTGGTTCCCCTACTGTAAGAAGTTGTTGGAATGACAGAGCATGGATCCTTTACCATGGTCATTGCCAGGCACAGTTACTGTGACCGAACAGAGCCAACATGGTGCACAGATCAGTGAGCAGACACTGGTGCATTAAGCCGTGTTTCTGCTTAGAGTAGTTGGTCCTAAACCCTGAGGAATCATGACCGGTGGGCTAACCAGGTGCGTGGTGCTTTGATGCACCAACGTATGAGAGTTCCATTTATGTGCGACCCAATACCACGGTGCGTTGGGTTACCCGATTGACGTCGCATCGTCGTGTCACTCATACAGGCTATCCAAAATCCTAACCGGTAATGCGTTCCATGGTCAAACTCACATCGCACTAAAACCAGGCCTGGTGGTTGTCAGTCGAGCTGACGACCGGATCTTTTAGCTTGGCCAAAGCAAAGAAAAGTGCGTTGAGGTTAACTCACCTGAATGGAACCATATCAAATGATTACTCGAGTCTGACGGTGTTCTCCACCGCTCGAGTCGTATTATGTCACTACGTGGAGAGATATCACACTACTGTAACTGAGCGAAGATCAGGGGTATGCGAGAGAACATAATAAGTCTAGGAGGATTGGAGGTCAACTTGCGACGCGCTCTATTTAGCTTCGCAAGTTAACCAGGGCTTAGATGACAGATAGAGACACCTGTAGGGTGTGTCGGTCGAGGCCTGGTTGTTAGCCATGAATCCTAGTCCCAGCAGGTTCCACCTTGTCCACATTCGAAACCGTGTTTACCATCTCTTCCCTTATTTGCACTACTTTAGTTAGGAAGACGATCATCCCATGGGTGCTTCGCATTAGAGCGTGAGAGAGAAAGAGAAACAAAGTATGCTTCCAGGGGGCAACCCCAGAGTGGTCAGAGGCATACGTAAAATATCTAACACCCCTCATAGGTGCAAACAATCCGAGCGTGCATCGCACGGGAGCTCGGTAGAGTTGCTTCGGTAAATTTTATTAAGGGCACCCCTAAGTATGGATAAATTACTGAGGGCACCCTTAGGTGAGAGAACAATATTTCCATATCAAGAGGACACTAGAAATCCTAGGGATCCTACATGTTCGAACGGTTTCGCAATCGGAGCCCGGTATACGAGTATACGACCATTAGAAGCATGGAGGGCATTTTGGTCTTTTTCCAAATAGCCCCGTATGCCCTAATGACCGGCCACTCATGTTAGGGGCGCCCATATACAACCATGACCTGATATGGGGAGGATCTAAGAAGATCCTCCCCCAAATATGGTTTGTTGCATAGTTAGAATCGCCCCCCCTAAAATCTAGGGGGCAGTTTTTCGGGTGGTTAGATAGGATAAGGATGTCCATATCTAGGGGATTTTTAATCCCTATGGCCGACCACTTGCGAGAGGGGATGAAAGGGAATTTCATGCAAGAAAAGAAAAGGATGTTTTGCTGCAATTTATTGCTCGAAACAAGCCCCTCTTACGCCGAAAATCTGCACATCATTCCTCTCTCTTTCTCGTTTTCCTCAAGGCTTTTGCAAGCATAGGAAGAGGCTCATTGGCGAGAGGAGTTCATAAATCTCTTAACGAGGACGCGGCTGGGAGGTGAGACTCGGTGAACCCAACGGTGGATTTACATCCATACTCCTTCATCCGTACCTCGGTATCCGTCTCCACCAACAAAGAAGAAAATCCTCCGTAGTAAAAAAATATGCACAAAGGTATAATATCTTTATCGCTCGTTCTAAGTTTTAATGCATAGATCATCTGATGTATGTTGCATCATCTCGTTAGAATGATGATTAGGGGTTCATACTATTGCATCATGTGCAGATGATAGGATTATATAATCATAATTTTTGTAGCACATACCCGGCAACGTGGTCCTACGACCGCTGCTCGACTTCCGCTGCACAGACTTTGATCTAGGGAAATCATTTTTCCCAACAACTGGTACCAGAGCCAGCGTTTGAGTGTGTGGTATATGATGAGATTCTCATCGAATCCAATCATACGCCCATGCAAAGATAGTTCATCATCGGGTTCACTTTGTATCATGCAAAGATATATATATATATATATATATATATATATATATATATATATATATATATATATATATATATATATATATATATATATATATATTTGTATGAGTTTTCTGTAGGTGCCGCTCTGAAAAGTAAAATACTGAAATTGGTTTGCGCATCTGGGGGTCGGACCCCAGATTATGTGAATGAATATGTGTTTTATTTTTCAGTTCTCTGTACATGGTGTATTAGGCCATTATGGGCGAGGATGGTTTTGTCATCCTCGATTTCCCAGGGCTTTTTGCTAGGATTTTTTTATTTTCCTAGGAAATTATGCTTGAACGAGCAATTACTCAGAGCATGATAGTTTTTTCATTTACAGGAAAACGTTGAAAATGGATTCCATAGCGGAGCACCTCTGCAGGAGGGAGAGTGGTACCCGAAGGACGAACCAAACCGGAGGAAGTGTACATGGTGGTATGAATCAGGGACCGTGCGCAGAGACTTTGGGCTGGATTAGAGAACTTGAAGGAAGAATAGAGTTACTGCGCTGATCAGGTTCAGGAAGTGGACCCTGAGCCTGATGTAAAATCTGTGTGTGGTTTCTTTCTATTAGTTAATCTGATAAACTCGATGATGTATTATTGATAATTAAATATAAGATTAGGTGTTTAGACGGGATACACTTTCCCCGCATGGTCCCCTGTGACCATTAGGTTAGGACTCAACTAGATCTTCACCCGTCGTCGTCTTATAGTTTGATGATGGTGGGATCTCATCATCATTAGGTTATGTCGCCACTAGTTGGCCAGTATCGAAACCAAGGGTGAGATGATGATCCACAGGTCATCACACATCAAGAGATTGGAACGGGCATTATCGTAGTGGGAGCCCTGACCACGTTGACCTTAAGCTAGGCTCATAACATTATGGTTAGAGCTTCCGTGGGATATCAGGAATTCTGGGGCATGTAATGTGACTCCTGTGGTAGTGAAAGGCCAACGTCAAAGTAACTCCATAGGACAGGGACTATGATGCTCCAGAATCACTAATATTCCATAGGAGTTCAGTACCCCAGTGGGAGTACGGTTAGACCAGGGTCTAGTGTATAGGTGGTCGTTACCTTAGATTGCATTGTCACTTGCATTAAAATTATCCTCCAGATAAAAGGGATACATAAGGGGCTTTTGAGAAGTCCTTGGCCCCCACAGCCAATCATAAGGAATCCAGGTAGGGAGGGCGTGATCCATAATACCTACGGGTGAGGGTTGTGTTCTCTTCTACAACGGATACCAAGTGATCTCTTTAGGGATAAGGGGGTTACGCGTTGAGGAGAGAAGGGTTTTTCGCACCAAAGTGGGGGCCGCATGAACTCCCGGTTCATAATTTCCAAGGCTTGTGGAGAAGTATTTGAAGTGTACCGTGGTATCTTGTAGCTTCGCACTTGGACCACGTAACTCTGGCCAAAATAACCATGGTTCATCATAGCCCATTAGAGTGCAGATTTGGATTGGATCCTAGAGTTCCGATGTGAGGGGGCCACGGTGTACACTACCCTAAGGTGGGTGCATCCGGATCCCAGAGCTCGCATACATGGTTAATTAATCTACAGAAACATTCATGCCTTGAGGATATGCATTAACATGTAGATCTAATTAAATTATTTTAAAAATCCATAAAATGATTTTATAATGCATTCCCATGCACTATCGTTTGTTTATCAACAGATGACCAAGTTAGATCCCCTTTCAGCTATCCTCAGTGATAACAAACTGACGGGTCCCAACTATGAGGATTGGAAACGCAATCTAATGTTGGTCCTGAGGATAGATAAACACACAATGGCACTGACGATGTCTGAGCCAAACCTACCGGGTCCAAATGCTACAGAGGCACAACAAAAGGAATATACTGACTGGAAAGAGACGAATGAGATGTGCAAATACTATATAATAGCCTCTTTACAAACAACTCTGCAGAAGCAAGTCGAGAAAATGTCTGACGCTTCTGACATGATGTTGTACCTCAAGGAAATGTTTGACGGTCACAGTCGAGTCACTCGATACCTCACTATCCAGAAGCTAGTTATTACTAAGATGTCTAGTGGTATGCTAGTTCAGGAACACATGCTCAAAATATTTGGGTTCCAAAATGAGCTGGCTACCATAAACATTGTGCTAGAGAACGAGATGGCTACCATGAACATTGTGCTAGAGAACGAGCTGATAATGGACATTTTCCTTGCATCTCTATCTGGAGACTTTGAAGGCTTTGTCACAAATTTCCATCTGAATAAGTTAGAAATGACAAATGCAGAGCTTTTGGAAGCTCTCCAGGCTACTGAGGATGGTTTCAAACACAAGGGCGAAGCACTTACTGTGCAACGCAGATCCTTATTGAAACGGAGCAAACCTCAGAAGAGCAAATAAAAAAAAAAGCCCAAGTCAATTTCTGTGCAGAGCAATGTGGGGACATCTGGATACAAGAAGGCTACAAAGTTAAGCACCAAGTGCTTTAGGTGTGGTGAGAGCGAACATTGGAAGGACTGCAAGAAGCCTCAGCGTGCTGGAGCAGGTAAACCTCAACTCTTAGTAGTTGAAACACTTCTTTCAAGCGGTAGATCTTTTGCTTCCTGGATTGTGGCCTCCGGGTCCTCTAACCATGTCTGTAATTCATTATAGGGGTTTTAGGAGAGCAGAAGGCTGCTTAATGGAGAAGTAATCCTAAGTATGGAAACTGATGCGGTTGCAGCTGCTGAAGCTGTAGGAGATGTTAATCTTAGATTTTCTAATTGAACAATAATGTTCAGAGACGTATTATTTGTACCGTCCTTGAGACGCAATTTAATTTATATTTCCTCTTTAGTTAATAAAGGCTATTTAGTTCTATTTGATACACATAGAGTGTCTATTAAACTGAATAGGAATTTTATAGTAAGAGGAATAGTTCAGAATGATCTCTACACATTAAATCCAGAAATAGATAATATAATAGCAACAGCTTTCCAAATTAATAACTCATCTAAACGTAAAAATCCTTCGGATAACCAAACACTGCTGTGGTATTTGAGATTAGGTCATATAGCTTTAGACAGGATTCACAGATTAGTGAAGGTCGGGCTTCTGGAAACAGATCCCTCGGAGATCCTTCCCACTTGTGAGCCTTGTTTGGAGGGCAAGATGACCAAAAGAATATTTAAAGGATCAGGGGTAAGAGCCACTAATGTGTTGGGGTTAATACACTCCGACGTCTGTGGACCCAAGAGCGTCAGAGCGATAGGAGGCTATGAGTATTTTATCATGTTTAGTGATGATTACTCTAGATACGGTCACATTTACCTAATGCAACGGAAGTCAGAATCCTTTGACATGTTCAAAGAATTTAGGGCTGAAGTAGAAAAGCAGACGGATAAATGTATTAAAACCCTTCGATCAGATCAAGGTGGTGAATACCTATCGGACGAATTCCTAAAGTACCTAAAGGAGCATGGGATCAGCTCCCAATTAATTGCTCCCGGTACACCACAGCAGAACGGGGTCTCCGAGAGAAGGAATTGGACATTGCTAGACATGGTCCGAAGCATGATGAGTTATGCCAGTTTACCAACCATATTTTGGGGTTATGCCTTAGAAACAGCATCATACATCTTAAACCTTGTCCCATCCAAGTCAGTGCCTCAAACTCCTAGGGAACTGTAGTCACAGCAGAAGCCGTCACTACAGTATCTCAGAATATGGGGTTGTGCAACACATGTACGGAACGACAAGAGGGATAAGATAGAGGTAAAAACAAAGGTTTGTTTGTTTATAGGTTACCCCAAAGGGACCAAAGGTGGTCTATTCTATGACCTTGTGGAAAGGAAGGTAGTCATTTCAACGAATACCATTTTCCTAGAGCAGGACTACATAATACACCACAAACCGACTAGTAAAGTGGTTATTGAGGAACTAATAAGTACTAGATCAAATGCTAGATCCGAGAGCATAGTACAGGATAGTAGAACCTACTCATTCTGAACTACTTCCTCATCGCAGTGGGAGAATCATCAGAGCTCGCGAGAGATACTATAAAAAAACCCTGTTAGTTGATCCAAAGTATCAGGAGGATGATCCCTTGACCTATGACGAGGCAGTGGGAGCTTCTGATAGAACAAACTGGCAAAAAGCTATGGAGGAAGAAATTGCATCAATGTCCCAAAATGTTGTCTGGACTCTTATTACACCTACACCCAATATTAAACCCATTGGGTGTAAGTGGGTGTATAAAAAGAAAAGAGGTCCTGATGGTTCCGTTGAGACTTATAAAGTTAAATTAGTTGTCAAGGGTTTTACCCAAAGAGAAGAGATCGACTATGACGAGACCTTCTCACCGGTAGCTATGATTAAGTCTATTCGGATCCTCTTATCTATTGCAGTCGATTACGATTGGGAGATCTAGCAAATGGATGTCAAGACAGCTTTTCTCAATGGGGAATTGGATGAGGATATATATATATATGATGCAACCTCCAGGTTTTAAGTCAGATGGTCAGGAGAACTTGGTTTGTAAGTTGCAAAGGTCCATTTATGGACTCATGCAAGCATCCAAGAGTTGGAACACTCGTTTTGATCAGACGATCCGTTCCTACAGATTTGATCAAAATGAGGATGAGCCATGTGTTTATAGGAGGAGTGATGGAACTACAGAGATATATCTGATACTTTACGTAGACGATATCCTACTGATTGAAATTGATGTAGGAATGTTGTCAACCGTAAAGGTCTGGCTATCAAAATAATTTGACATGAAAGACCTAGGTGAAGCGAATTATGTTCTGGGAATCAAGGTAACTCGAGATCGCTAGAATAGCATTCTCTCGCTGTCACAGGCTGCATATATAGATAAGATTCTGGCCAGGTTTGCAATATAAAATCCCAAGAAAGGTCTATTGTCTTTAGGCAAGGGGACCAAGTTGTCCAAGGATCAAGGTCCTAAGATACCCGAGGAGAAGGCAAAGATGCAGAAGGTACCTTATGCATCAGTGTTAGGTAGCCTAATGTATGCAATGCATTGTACAAGGTCAGATATCTGTTTTGTAGTAGGAATGATGGGTCGGTTTCAGTCAAACCCGGGTCCAGCAAATTTGGACTTCTGTGAAGAATATACTCAAATACCTACGTCGAACGAGGGATTATGGGTTAGTTTATACTTCATATGACCTGACACCGATTGGGTACACGGATTCTGATTTCATATCAGATGTGGAATCCAGAAAGTCGACTTCAGGGTTTGTCTTCACTCTATGAGGAGGAGCAGTCAGTTGGAAGAGTGTGAATGCATCGCAGACTCTACTACTGAGGCTGAGTACATAGCAGCATGCGAAGCAAAGAAAGAGGCGGTATGGCTCAAGAAGTTTTTGATGAACTTAGGGTGCATACCAGAGGCTCAGAGAGCTATTGTTCTTTATTGTGACAATAGCGGAGCAGTAGTACAATCAAAGGAGCCAAGGAACCACCAGAAGAGGAAGCACATCGAGCGCACGTACCACCTGATCCGACAGTTTCAAAAGGAAGGGCAGGTGGTGGTGACCCAGATAGCATCTACAGACAATGTTGCTGATCCATTCACCAAGGCGATACCTAGCAAGGTGTTCGAACAGCATGCGGGAGCTATAGGTGTCAAGACCGTTTTCCTTTGCTAGACCAAGTGGGAGATTGTTGGAATTGATATATTCTTAGCTTGTAAAAACCTTTTATTTAGAGAAATAATAGAGAGGTTGTATTTGAATAAGAATTGCATTAGTAGTATGTGATCATATCACGTGTTCTAGGATAGAACAACAAGCCATAATTTATGTAGATCTACTGAGAGAAAGGCTCGGTAAATTGGAAACATATAACCTAAATAGTTCACAGCTATGATAGGGCTGGTTCCCCTACTGTAAGAAGCTGTTGGAATGACAGAGCATGGATCCTTCATCATGGTCATTGCCAGGCACAGTTACTGTGACCGAACGAAACTAACATGGTGCACAGATCAGTGAGCAGACACTGGTGCATTAAACCACATTTCTGCTTAGAGTAGTTGGTCCTAAACCCTGAGGAATCATGACGGGTGGGCTAACCAGTTGCGTGTTGCTTTGATGCATTAACGTGTGAGGGATCCATTTGTGTGCGACCCAATACCATAGTGTGTTGGGTTACCTGATTGATGTCGCATCGGCGTGTCACTCCTACAGGCTATCCACAACCCTAACTGGTAGTGCGTTCCATGGTCAAACTCATATCGCATTAAAACCAGGCCTGGTGGTTGTCAGTCAAGCTGACGACCAGATCCCCTAGCTTGGCCAAAGCAAAGGGAAGTGCGTTGAGGTTAACTCACTTGAATGGAACCATGTCAAATGATCACTCGAGTTTGACGGTGTTCTCTACCACTCGAGTCGTATCATGGCACTACGTGGAGGGATATCACACTACTGTAACTGAGCGAAGATTA
The DNA here is from genome assembly GCA_947650365.1 of Chamaelirium japonicum. NCBI lineage: Eukaryota > Viridiplantae > Streptophyta > Magnoliopsida > Liliales > Melanthiaceae > Chamaelirium > Chamaelirium japonicum. The sequence continues at coordinate 32,885,313 of OX393549.1, forward strand.
GGGGTATGCGAGAGAACATAATAAGTCTAGGAGGATTAGAGGCCAACTTGTGTCGTGCTTTGTTTAACTTCGCAAGTTAACCGGGGCTCAGATGACAGACAGAGACAACTGTAGGGTGTGTCGGTCGAGGCCTCGTTGTTAGCCACGAATCTTAGTCCCTGCGGGTTCCATCTTATCCATATCCGAAATCGTGTCTACCATCTCTTTCCTTACTTGCACTACCTTAGTTAGGAAGACAATCATCCCACGGGTGCTTCGCACTAGAGCATGAGAGAGAAAGAGAAACAAAGTATGCTTCTAGGGGGCAACCCCAGAGTGGTCAGAGGCATACGTAGAATATCTAACACCCCTTATAGGTGCAGACAATCCGAGCGTGCATCGCATGGGAGCTCGCTAGAGTTGCTTCGGTAAATTTTACTAAGGGCACCCCTCGTTTTACTAAGGGCACCCCTAAGTATGGATAAATTACTGAGGGTACCCCTAGGTGAGAGAACAACATTTTCATGTCAATAGGACACTAGAAATCCTAGGGTCCTACAGGTTCGAACGGTTTGCAATCGGAGCCCAGTACACGATTATACGACCATCAGAAGCTTAGGGGTCATTTTGGTCTTTTCCCAAATAGCCCCACATGCCCTAATGGTCGGCCACTCATGTTAGGGGTGACTATATGCAGCCATGACCTGATATGGGGTGGATCTAAGAAGATCCTCCCCCAGATATGGTTTGTTGCATAGTTAGAACCCCCCCCCCCCCCCCCCCTAAAATCTTGGGGGCAGTTTTTCGAGTGGTTGGATAGGATAAGGATGGCCATATCTAGGAGATTTTTAATCCCTATGGCCGGCCACTTGCGAGAGGAGATGAAAGGGAATTTTCGTGCAAGAAAAGAAAAGGATGTTTTGCTACAATTTATTGCTCGAAACAAGCCCCTCTTACGTCGAAAATCTGTACACCATTCTTCTCTCTTTCTCGTCTTCCTCAAGGCTTTTGCAAGCATCGGAAGAGGCTCGTTGGCAAGAGGAATTCAGAGATCTCTCAACGAGGACGCGTCTAGGAGGTGAGACTCGGTGAACCCAACAGTGGATCTACATCCATACTCCTTCATCCATACCTCGGCATCCATCTCTACCAACAAAGAAGAAAATCCTCCGCAGTGAAAAAATATGCACAAAGGTATAATCTCTCTATCGCTCGTTCTACGTTTTAATGCATAGATCATTTGATGTATGTTGCATCATCTAGTTAGAATGACGATTAGGGGTTCGTACTATTGCATCATATGCAGATGATAGGATTATATAATCAGAATTTTTTTAGCATACACCCGGCAACGTGGTCCTACGACCGCTGCCCAACTTCCGCTGTGCAGACTTTGATCTTGGGAATTAATTTTTTCCAACACCTTATGCCTTCACCTTTTCGTCGCTTTACTCTGGAAAATATTCTCTATGTCCCCAAACTGTCAGCTAATTTAATTTCAGTTGGACAGCTTGTTGAAAATAATTAAGTCGTCATCTTCTTTCGTGATTGTTTTCTTATGCAGGATCTGGCAACAAGGAAGGTGGTTGGCAAGGGTAGGAAGCATGGACGCCTCTTTCTCTTGGACTTTCATCCTTCAGTAATGACTGCTCGCGGTCTGTTCTCCCCCACTTCGGGGAAAATCTCACTTTCAAATAAAAAATGAAGGCTATGGCACTGTCGGTTAGGCCATCCTTATTCAGATCGCCTGCTTCATTTGTTTTCCTCTAGAATTGTGTTTATTGAAGGTTCTTTGAATAAATCCACTTTAGAAATATCATGTTCCTTGTGCAGTTTATCTAAAAGTAAAATATTATATTCCCTAGTTAGTACTGGTAGAGCTCAATCTACCTTTGAATATATCCACTCGGATCTTTGGGGTCCATCTCTGTTTTATCCATATCTGGTAATCGTTACTATATCACCTTTATCGATGATTTTACCCGATATACATGTATATATTTTTTACATGAAAAATCCCAGGTATTTTCTATTTTTCAATACTTTTCAGCCATAATATTCAAACAATTTGGTAAACAAATAAAAATTCTTCGCTCAGATTCAGGAGGAGAGTATATATCTAACGACTTTGCGAAGTTTGTGAACACCCATGGTATCATCCATCAGAAGACATGTCTTGACACACCACAACAAAATGGTGTGGCAGAACGGAAGAACCGTCATATCGTTGAGATTGCAAACACCATTATGACCGAGTCCTTCGTTCCTAAAAGCTTTTGGGCTGAAGCGATATTACATACTATTTACCTTATAAACAGAATGGCAACCAAGATTTTGCATAACACATCACCCTATTTTGTCTTATATGGGACAACCCCATCCTACTCAGTCTTATGAGTCTTTGGTTGTGTTTGCTATGTTCTCTTGTCATCGTATCATCGTCACAAACTCTCTCCAAAAGCAGTTAACTGTATGCATCTCAGGTTTGGTGAAACACAAAAAGGTTATCGTTGCTTTGATCCTGAGAGCAATAGAGTTCATGTGTCTTGCCATGTGAATTTTTTGGAGCATATTCTTTTTTTTTCCTCTAGTCCCAAGACCTCTCCTCCTCAACTTGATCTAGGTCTTACTCCTTTCCCTCTTATTCCATCCTCTAATTCTCCATAGGCAGACGATGCGTCCATTCCTACTGCCACTGCTGTCACTCTACCTATTGCAGATCCTCCTCCACTACTAGAGGTAATATCGCTCTGTCACTCCTCTCGTACTCATGTCCCTCCTGAGTGTCTGTCATTATTTATTGGAATAGATTCCTTATTTGCACCCTCTTCCTATCAACAGGCATTAGAACACTAGTGTTGGCGAAATGCTATGGATGAGGAACTCCGAGCCTTGGCTGAAAATCACACATAGGATCTCGTTCCCCTTCCTTCTGGGCAGCATGTCATAGTCAGCAATTGGGTATACTCTGTAAAGCTTAAAACTGATGGTACACTTAATCGATACAAAGCCCATTTAGTTACCCAAGGCTTCAAACAAAAGAATGGTGAGGACTACGAAGAAACATATGCCCCTGTGGCGAAAATGAAAACAATACGTACTCTAATTGCGGTAGCAGCTACTCGTCAATGGGAGATTCTCCAAATAGACGTAAAAAATATCTTCCTCCATGGCGATCTCTTTGAGACCGTGTATATGATGCCACCTGATGCGAAACAATGCAGGTGGATAGGAAATCAGTAGTTTAATTGTACTAGCAGTGTTTCACTATGAATTAAAAGTTTCAGGTAGGAAGTTTTATTCAAGCCATCAGCAGGGAATAATGGGTTTTAAAAGAAACTACTCGCATCAGGCAGTTCAATCTCAGTTCTAAGAATTACAATGAATAATGCTTAAATTAAACGGCAAGAGTCCGTCCCGTAATATCAAATAGTAATGAACTTAACTGGCAGGTAGGGACGCACAACCTCACGAAGATGGACAGCAGTCGGCACAGATAATATACTGGAGATTTGACTGATGGAACATAAAGGTACCTTGCCGGTAGGGAAGTCCTTACTAGGGAAGTGATGGCAGTGCGGGAACGCCAACGTCACAAGCCACGCGCTCCTCCACGCTCTCTCCTTTGTCCAAGGAAGGGGGAGTTGCTGTCGAGGTATCCGTCCGTGTCCGGGATCATACCGTGATCCCCATCGGGTCCGGCCCTGCACGCATGCCGAGGGTGCCGGAGGTGCGACGCCGAAAGGGGTGTGCGGGGATCGGGTGAGAGATGGTATGGGTAGGGGGGAAAGCAGGAGGAACCGGGTCGGGTTGGGTGGGATCGGGTTGGCTTGGGGTTGGATCACGGGGAGAAGACAAGGGGGGGATCGGCTGTTTAGGCGCAGCAGAAGAGAGAGGGAAGGGTCGGACGGAGTAGGGTTGGGGTCGAGGGGCGCACGGGATCGGGAGGAGGGGATCGGGCGGTGAAGCAGGGGGGGTTCGGGCCGGCTGTCGCGCGGGTCGTCACCGAGCAGGGGGTGGCGGGTGGTGGCGTGGCGTTTGCAGGGGCCGGGGCCGGGGTGGTGCTGGGGCTGGTGGCCGAGAGGAAGGGACGGAAGGGAGGGGAGGGAAGGGGGGGAAGGGGCACGGGCTGGTGGCCGGCGAAGGGGAAGGAAGGGGAGGCGGGGCTGGGCGCAAGGGAGAGGAGGGGATGGGGTAAGGGTTGGGCTAGGGTTTCACACGCCTAGTACCCACCTAGGGTTTCACACGCCTAGGGTTTGGATTGGGGTTTCACACACCTCACCCTGTTGTCACTCAACACAATAGTGGAGAAACAAAATTTTTATTTTATTATTCAGTGCCATTACATGATCCATGGGCAGGCCTATATAAAGGCCTGCGATAACAAACGAAAGTCCCTGGAAGTCTAGGTGGGACTAAATAACACAATGCAAATAAAAACAAATGGGAACATCCATAATGGTGCTGACTGTCTGATCAGAGCCATAGGCTCAGGTGGCGCCTCCTGCGCTGGTACACGCGCCATGGGCGCTGCTCGATGTCCCCATAATTCTCCTGGGGTGGGAGAGAGCTCGACTCCGTCGAGTAAGGCTCGGTGCGGGTCTCGTATAGCTCCAGCAGGTCTGGGTCCATCTGCTGGGGTCCCTGATGCTCACTCCAAGCGTCCTCAGAATGGGGCCTTCCTTTCCAGCGAACCAGGTACCGCCGGATTCCACTGTCGTCTACCAGAGACAATCTCGTCATCCAGAATATTATCAATGCCTTTTGCTGTATATGGTGGGGATATTTCTGGGAGTGGGGGTAGGGGGGGCACTCAGGGGCAGGGTCCAGGGTAGGCTCAACTATCAGTGGATTTCCAGGGTTAAAATATGGGCCATTATAAGCCACTAGATCTTTATATTGAAGGTGGGACTGATGCCAAAACCCTCGGGTAGTACAATAAAATAAGCATTATCATTTATATCTTTTAGAACCCGAACAGGACCCGTACTGCGCGTATGTAGTTTCTTAACGGCTCCCGAAGGAAGCCGTTCCAGACGAATCCGGACCATCACATAATCTCCCATACTGAAAGTTTGAACTCGCTTCCGGGCATCGGCCCTTAATTTATAGCTCGCATTGCTCAGTTCAATTTTTTTACTGATTTCCTTATGTAGTTCATGCACATGAGATGCAAAAGCAGATGCCGACTCGAAAATTCTATGATGCTCAAATATGGGAACAAGATCGACTGGTTGCCTAGGTTTGAACCCATGCACGACTTCATGAGGACTCATACCGGTGGACTTACATGCAAACTCGGCTACTGACAGTTTCAGATCCCAAGTCTTAACGTGTTCACCCATCAAGGTACGTACATGGTTTCCCGGACTTCTATTGACAACTTCAGTCTGGTCATCGGTCTGGGACTGGAAGGTAGTGGAGAACTGGAGCCTGGTGCCCAGCTTATGCCATAGGATTTTCCAACAGAAACTGGTAATCTTGACATCCTTGTTGGGCATAATTTCAGGTAATCCGTGTAACTTCATGACGCCATCGGACGTCTTGGAACAAGGGAGGAGATGGGTCACCTCAGCGAATCGGTCTACGAAGATTAGGACCGAATCATGCTCCTTGAAAATCTTCTTAGCTATGGTTGATTGTTGTTTGGCTGGATTACTCTTTGGTTGGGAGGGACCCAGTTTGACCTTCTTGTCCTCATGCTCAAATAGGCACATGTTTGGACGACCATAAATAAGAACATTATTGTCAAACAGACAAGGTCGTCCCAGAATGACTTGATCCGCATCCATGGTCAGAATATCACACCATATTTTGTCCAGGTAGATATCGAAGTTTATGGGGAGAAGGCTTCGTTGCTTGATTTCCATAGTGGTCAAATTGATCCAGGGGACCTGATAGGGTCGAGGGTGGGGGACGGCCTTGAGGCAAGTCTTAGAGATCACGGTTGATGACACGGTATTGGTGCAACTACCGCAATCAACGATAACTTTACAGTTCTTATCCCCAATCTTTATGAACGTGTGGGAAATGTCAGTACGTCTCCAGTTATCTTGATCCTTGGGTTGAGACAGGGTGCACCTAACAACTGACATGGAGGGAGATGACATCTGTTTAAGGGAACTCAAGATGGCTTCGTCATCATCATCAAAGTCTCCATCTTCTTCTTCAGCTTGATAGACGAATTCTGCTTCTCTGGCCTCTATCACTTCAATGAGATTGCCATCAATAATGTTGACTTTGACATGGCTTGCACAGTTTGCGGCCACATGTCCGTAGTCTTGGCATTTACAACACATAATGAGGGGACTTACTTTGGAGAAGTCTTTCTCAGGGCCCTTGTCATGGTTGTCTCTCTCATTACTTCGACTAGTGGAGTCGGCTCTTGGTTGGGATTCGTTGGGGTAGGGCCGACTTAGGTAGTTGTCCGAGAAAGGCCGAGGGACTTTGCCTTGGGAATCTTGATCCCGCTGGAAATGGTTGGACCTAATGCTATCGAGGTTCTGAACTAAGGCATAGGCTCTTTCCAACTCTGTAACATCTCGGGTAAGGAGCTCACTCCTCAGGTCTTCTCTTAAACCTGATCAAAAACGTGCCAGGACCTGGGCAGGGGTTTCTGTTCCGAGGACCTTGCAGCGATTTAGGAACTCGTCGAATTTGGTGACATAGTCCCTGGCTGATTTGTTGCCTTGGGTGAATTGGTGCCATTGGTTCAATAGGTGGGCTCGATATGATGGGGGCACATACTTGCCCTTTAGCTCATTCTTCATGGCGACCCAAGTATCAATGGGGTCCTGAGTTTTGGCGGCTCTCAAGGCTTCTACATTAGTCCAGTATTGGCTGGCAGGTCCACTAAGCTTCATGGCAGTAAATTGCACTTTTCGCGGTTCGGTTAAAGGGTACCAGGCAAAGTATCGATCCATGGACTGGAGCCAGTCCAAAAAGAATTGGGGATCATGCCTGCCATCGAAAGAGGGCACATATAACCTGATGCTCCGGAGATACCGTTCATTCGGGTCTTGATTGTTCTGCCAAGGTGGCCGAGAATCTTGAGGGTCTAGGGGTGGTGGAGCTTGAGGTGGAGCTTGGTCCAGACGGTCAAAACGGGAATTGGTGTCACGCTGACAAGCGGTGAGGTTCTGGTTCATAGTTGCTATTCCTTGGGCTAACTTGGCAAGTGCCCTATTTAAGACCTTGGGATCCATATTGTCCGACTCACTCGACTCTCCTAGCAGATAGGACCTACCTCTACAGGTTGGCATGCAAAGACAAACTCACAACATGATGCGTGCAGATGATGAAATTTTTTTTTTTTATTATGGCAATCGAATACAATAACTAAAAGAAAATCTTCCTAGATGCAAGTATGCAACACAACTACAGTTCTTACCTACAACCATGCTCTGATACCAAAATGATGCGAAACAATGCAGGTGGACAGAAAATCAGTAGTTTAATTGTACTAGCAGTGTTTCGCTATGAATTAAAAGTTTCAGGTAGGAAGTTTTATTCAAGCCATCAGCAGGGAATAATGGGTTTTAAAAGAAACTACTCGCATCGGGTAGTTCAATCTCAGTTCTAAGAATTACAATGAATAATGCTTAAATTAAACGGCAAGAGTCCGTCCCGCAATATCAAATACTAATGAACTTAACTAGCAGGTAGGGACGCACAACCTCACAAAGATGGACAGCAGTCGGCACAGATAATATACTGGAGATTTGACTGATGGAACATAAAGGTACCTTACCGGTAGGGAAGTCCTTACTAGGGAAGTGATGGCAGTACGGGAACGCCAACGTCACAAGCCACGCGCTCCTCCATGCTCTCTCCTTCGTCCGAGGAAGGGGGAGTTGATGTCGAGGTATCCGTCCGTGTCCGGGATCATACCGTGATCCCCATCGGGTCCGGCCCTGCACGCATGCCGAGGGTGCCGGAAGTGTGACGCCGAAAGGGGTGTGAGGGGATCGGGTGAGAGATGGTATGGGTAGGGGGAAAAGCAGGAGGAACCGGGTCGGGTTGGGTGGGATCGGGTTAGCTTGGGGTTGGATCACGGGGAGAAGACAAGGGGGGATCGGCTGTTTAGGCGCAGTAGAAGAGAGAGGGAAGGGTCGGACGGAGTAGGGTTGGGGTCGAGGGGCGCACGGGATCGGGAGGAGGGGATCGGGCGGTGAAGCAGGGGGGGTTCGGGCCGGCTGTCGCGCGGGTCGCCGCCGAGCAGGGGGTGGCGGGTGGTGGCGTGGCGTTTGCAGGGGCCGGGGCCGGGGTGGTGCTGGGGCTGGTGGCCGAGAGGAAGGGACGGAAGGGAGGGGAGGGGAGGGGGGGAAAGGGCACGGGCTGGTGGCCGGCGGAGGGGAAGAAAGGGGAGGCGGGGCTGGGCGCAAGGGAGAGGAGGGGATGGGGTAAGGGTTGGGCTAGGGTTTCATACGCCTAGTACCCACCTAGGGTTTCACACGCCTAGGGTTTGGGATTGGGGTTTCACACACCTCACCCTGTTGTCACTCAACACAATAGTGGAGAAACAAAATTTTTATTTCATTATTCAGTGCCATTACATGATCCATGGGCAGGTCTATATAAAGGCCTGCGATAACAAACGAAAGTCCCTGGAAGTCGAGGTGGGACTAAATAACACAATGCAAATAAAAACAAATGGGAACATCCATGATGGTGCTGACTGTCTGATCAGAGCCATAGGCTCAGGTGGCGCCTCCTGCGCTGGTACACGCGCCATGGGCGCTGCTCGATGTCCCCATCACCACCTCCCGATGTTCCTTGTGCTCAACCCAAACTTGTTTCATCTTCAGAAGGCATTATATGGGCTAAAACAAGCCCCTTAGGCTTGGTTTTAGTAGTTCTATGATGTTGTCACACGAAGCCGGGTTTATGCAGAGCATATCTGATCCTTCTCTTTTCACTAAAGAGTCCACTCATGGGTTTGTGATTCTATTAGTATATGTTGATGACCTTCTCTTAATAGGCAGTGATACAACCGGAATTTCTGAGTTGCAATGTCTCCTTCGTTCCTCTTTCACATGAAGGATCTTGGTTTCTTTACATATTTTTTGGGGCTTGAGGTCTCTCGGAGTGCAAATGGCATACTTGTTAATCAACGCAAGTATATCAACGACTTGATTAATATGGCTCGTCTTATTGATGAGAAGACAGTAGACACTCCTTTTGAACTCAATGTTCAGCATGGAAAGGATAATGGTGATCCCCTCGAGCAGCCCACTCTACATAGACATCTTGTTGGCTGTCTTGTTTATCTAACCATGACACGACCAGATATTGCTTATGTTGCTCAGGTTGTCAGCCAATTTGTGTCTGCACCTTGCACACTCCACATGACAGATGTCTTACACATCATTCGGTGTTTTCGAGGGACGCCTAATCAGGGGCTCTTCTTTTCCTCCTCCTCTCATCTGGAATTGTTTGCGTACTCTGATGTAGATTGGGCTGAATGTGTTCTTACTCGTCGTTCCACTACAGGTTATTGTATGTTCCTTGGCACTTCTTTAATCTCTTGGAAGTGTAAAAAACAAGCCACGGTCTCTCTATCCAGTACTGAGGCTGAATATCGAGCCATGTCTAAGGCATGTAGTGAAGTTGTTTGGTTGCATGGTCTTCTCGCTACCCTTGAAGTCTTCTTACAGTATCCAACTCCTCTTTACTGTGACAATACAAGCGCTATCCAGATTGCTACTAATCTTGTTTTCCATGAACGAACGAAACATATCGAAGTGGACTGTCATTATACCCATGAGAAATATAAAAAGGGACTGATTTCTCTTCCTCATGTAACTTCTCGAGAGCAGATTGCTGATATTTTGACAAAGACGATGACTTCAGCCCGTCACTTATATCTTGTTGGCAAACTGATGTTGGTTGATCACCCTCATCAGTTTGAGGGGGGGGGGGGGGGGGGGTTGATAACCCAGCTGTGATTTACCTCGGATAGATCCCCAAATCCACTGTTTTAAAACTCGAAAAAACTTGGCCGAGTCGACTCGACTCGGACAGATTTCGAGTTGAGTTATTTGGCCGAGTCGGAACGTGTTTGGAGAAAACTCGACCAAGTCGGACCGAGTTTACTCAACTCTGCTGACTTTCGAGTCGTGTCCGAGTTTCGAGTTTTTGAACAATGCCCAAATCAAGCTTGTATAAATCCCTAGAATCATGGATGTAATTAGGCTAAATCCTTCCCTGAATGAACCTTAGAATCGTGGGTGTAATTGTCCCAAATCTTGCCCTAAATAGGTATGTAAAATGGCTATATATAGAGAGGGGAATATCACAGAGAATGAGAGATAGAGGGAAAGGGAGATTACTTTCTCTTCTTCTACCATTGTTATCGGATTTATCTATTTCCAATTCAATTGGCATGTTTGTAATACATATTGAATGATTATGCACAATCTTATGTTGTTCTGAAAGAAAACCTCCTAGAAGTTTCCACGTCAGCCCTAAATGAAGCTGTGCTGTCTTAAGCGGTTGAACACCTCAGCCACTGCATGATTCTCACACGATTTACACCCTGGCCTGTTGAATTTGTAGCGCTGTTGGTTTTTACTGTTCATTTTATATCGGTAATGGCATGAGTGCGCAATGATCCAACCTTTGTATAAAAAGGCATGAACATGTACGATTTTTTAGAAAAAAAATTCTAGTGCGATTGATCGGGCCGTCGGATTTGGAAAAAACCTGTGTCATTGGGCTCGTATCGGTGATACCTTTTGCAACGAACGGTCGCGTACTAGAATCAGAGTTCTAGATTGAAAGTTGCATCACTCTTCTTTTCTGGTGCGCACGATGTTACTTGTCAAAGAAGCTAGTCGGGTCTATTACACTTACCTGGCTCGAGTTGGGCTAGGACAGGAGCTTCAACGGCACCGCAAGTCATGTGCGACTCGCACAGTGTTTCGGCTTGAATGGGTTGTGATTTATAGTTACTTTTGAACTGCCTATAATGGCTATTAAACCCCCCAGGGGTGTAAAACATGTGGGTGCAAAAATTGTACCGGACCAGACCAGAGCAGCATGGGCCCACACAACGGCCCAAGTGAGTAAGCCCGCCCGGGTGCATGGGCCCACTCTACGAGGCTCGCAGATCAAGCCCTCCCCCTTATTGGGCCCGAACAACGGCCCAATAAGGGCCCAGCAAGGAGGCCCAGAACCAGTGCCACGTCATCAGCGCCACGTCATCACTGCCATATCGGGCACGTGCCTACGCTATAAAAGGACCCCCAAGGCATCCAGGAATGGGGGTTGGTCATTCAATCAGAGGAAGAGAGGATCCAGAGCTAGAGCTTACTTCTCTCCTCCTAGTTCTTTTCTTGTTGCTCCGCGCAACCCCCACTGTAAAAGGCTTCTCTCGGCCTGTCGAGAGAACGCTTCACACCTTTATATTTATTATAGTGGAAACCAGGTGGCACCTCTCGCCCGGAGACGTAGGTCGTAAGACCGAACTTCGACAACAACATCATTGTGTCATCACTCCCTACTCTCTTTATCTACTCTCCCATCTCTCTAATTCTACAAACTATCAAACTCAATCAAGGCTGTGGGGTGGGATTCTCGATCAAGGCGGCTCGGAAATTTCCCCCCACAATCTTTGGCGCCGTCTGTGGGATATCGTTAGAGGTCTTACCCACACCTCTACCGACTCCTATTCAACTTGTGGTGACGAGCCACAAGTCCTCCTCCAAATCAACCTCAACGACTTCATCACGCCGATATCAACACGCTCGATGGTGAAGGCCAGCACCAACCCACCAAAGGCGGGTGCTGAACGAACAAACAATATACTGATCGAAGAAGAACAAGAAGTCTCGGTTGCAACCAACCGAAGAAACGTTCGGGAGCGGCTGGGGCCGCAAGGCAGGCATCCAGAAGGGCACAGCGATCGGCGAGACCCGTCATCCCCGAGGCATCGATCTGGCAAAGAACACGCTATTCAAGGAAGCGAGCCTCAGGCTACATACAAGATCTCAGCTGCTGACTACCAGCTACTAAATCTCCTCAAGAAGAATGCGGCTCTCGAACAAGAGAGGGATTCCCTAAAGAAGGTGGCTGAAAAAGCGGAGGTTGTGGCCCACAACTCTCCAACTGCTGATGAAGACCAACCAAGGACTCGCCCAGCCGTGATTCATCATCTTGAAGAATCACATGTGCCACGTATCGATAGGCGTCAAGTATCCACACAAGCACCAAGGCAAACGGTGTGGGATCGCTTCGACATCAACGGTGCGCCCAACTATCGCGGAGAAGGATCACCTCAGTCAACAGGGTCCACTAGATATTCTATCCCTTCGCACACGAAAGCAACAGATGCCCGCGAGCTGCTCAACCGACTAAGGCATACTGCCGACGTGGGACGCCGCCATCAAGACCGTAGGCAACTAATCACCTCGGTGGGGCCACTGCATCCCAAGGTTCTTGCAATACCATTTCCTATGGGTTGGCGAACACCGAACCTACCAAAGTTCAACTGCATCCGGGGAGACCCTGCTCTCCATATCCTAGCCTACAAGCAGGCCCTGACACCCTACGAATATGAGAACCATGTTCTCTGCCGTATGTTTGCGGGAAGCCTCGAGGGACCTGCCCTAGACTGGTACTACACACTGCCTACCGGTACGGTGGCCACATTCAAAGAGTTGGCTGAACTTTTCATGGACCATTATCGGTTAAACTTAAAGCCGAAAAAGAGGCTGGATACACTCTACCAGCTGAAGATGGGCTCCAACGAGTCTCTAAGGAGCTTCACGATGAGGTTTCGTAATGAGCATTCTGAGCTCACCGGTCTCTCCTATAATGAGGAGGCCATCATGCTGGCATTCCAGAATGCTATCCGGCCAGAGCTCCACGTCTACACCGACTTCATCCGACATCCTCCCAATAACTTGGAAGCGATGTTCAAGCGCGTACAGCGGGAGATAGAGGTGGAAGACAATCAGCGGGCCAGAAGACTACGCGAGCCCCGCGAGTCTCGTGACTCCCGACATAAGAAAGATAATAAAGCTCCGAATGAAGCACACTACAAGAAGTCTGCCCATGCCGCGTCCGACCAAAAGGTGCAGGCCAAAAGGTACAATGAAGATCCGAAAGCCCCTCCAGCAGAAAAGAGGCGAACTCCAAGGAGCAAAGGGTGTTCACTGAGCTGAACACCTCCATTGAAGACATCTTCGCATACTTGCAGAACGAGCCCTTTTGCAAGTGGCCACAGCCTCTCCCTCCAAATTCCGACCAGGCGGAAGATACGACAGCCTACTGTGAGTTTCATCGCAGCCATGGCCACCCAACCTCTACATGTCGGAAGCTAAAGCATCACATCGAAGACCTGATCCAAGAAGGGCGGCTCGATGGCTACCTCGCTAATAAGGAACCAGGTCGAGAGTAGGAGAGGCTGCAGTAGTGGAGAAAAGAAAGTCAATGTAATACGTGGATGCGTAATCGTAACGTCCGCGGGGCAACCTCTGAAAAAGTGTAACTGCAACTTTGTTATATCAATAAAGTGTCTTTTTTTCTCAAAATCAAATCTCTCGAAGTTCGATTCCACCATATTAAGGCAAAACAAAAAGCTCCTGGCAAACCAGGTCAACCAAAGACCTTCGATTCCGCCCATTCAAGTCGGAAGCTCGAAGGTAAGTCGGCTACGCCATCTCGAGGCTAAAGACCAATAAAAAGGCTCCTGGCAACCCAGGTCAACCAAAGACCTTCGATTCCGCCCGTTCAAGTCGGAAGCTCGAAGGCAATTCGGCTACGCCCTCTCGAGGCTAAAGTCCGATAAAAAGGCTCCTGGCAACCCAGGTCAACCAAAGACCTTCGATTCCGCTCATTCAAGTCGGAAGCTCGAAGGCAATTCGGCTACGCCCTCTCGAGGCTAAAGTCCGATAAAAAGGCTCCTGGCAAACCAGGTCAACCAAAGACCTTCGATTCCGCCCATTCAAGTCGGAAGCTCGAAGGTAAGTCGGCTACGCCCTCTCGAGGCTAAAGACCGATAAAAAGGCTCCTGGCAACCCAGGTCAACCAAAGACCTTCGATTCCGCCCGTTTAAGTCGGAAGCTCGAAGGCAATTCGGCTACGCCCTCTCGAGGCTAAAGTCCGATAAAAAGGCTCCTGGCAACCCAGGTCAACCAAAGACCTTCGATTCTGCCCATTCAAGTCGGAAGCTCGAAGGCAATTCGGCTACGCCCTCTCGAGGCTAAAGTCCGATAAAAAGGCTCCTGGCAAACCAGGTCAACCAAAGACCTTCGATTCCGCCCATTCAAGTCGGAAGCTCGAAGGTAAGTCGGCTACGCCCTCTCGAGGCTAAAGATCGATAAAAAGGCTCCTGGCAACCCAAGTCAACCAAAGACCTTTGATTCCGCCCGTTCAAGTCGGAAGCTCGAAGGCAATTCGGCTACGCCCTCTCGAGACTAAAGTCCGATAAAAAGGCTCCTCGCAACCCAGGTCAACCAAAGACCTTCGATTCCGCCCATTCAAGTTGGAAGCTCGAAGGCAATTCGGCTACACCCTCTCAAGGCGAAAGTCAGATAAAAATGCTCCTGACAATCCAAGTCAAGCTAAATTATCAACTATACTCATCCGAGGCGATGAGAATAAGTCCAAGGCGGGTGTCGTCGCTTTGACATGCACCAAGTTCGAGGAGACATCCTCGGCACTCGAATACAAAGTCCGAGGCGACTAATGCCTCGGCACTCTACAAGTCCAAGGCCCAGCCCTTGGCACTCGAAGACAAAGTCCAAGGCGATCAATGCCTCGGCACTCTACAAGCCCAAGGCCCAGCCCTTGGCACTCGAAGACAAAGTCCGAGGCGACCAACGCCTCGGCACTCTACAAGCCCGAGGCCCAGCCCTTGGCACTTGAAGACAAAGCTCGAGGCGACCAACGCCTCGGCACTCTACAAGCCCAAGGCCCAGCCCTTGGCATTCGAAGACAAAGTCCGAGGCGACCAACACCTCGGCACTCTATAATCCCAAGGCCCTACCCTTGACACATAAAGATAAAGTCCGAGACGTCGTCGCTAACGTATTGGCATTCGATCAAAAGTCCAAGCTTAGTCTTGTCACTCAGGTCCAAGCATCAGATTGTCACTGGCCATCACCTTTCTCGACGACTAACGGCTCCAAACCGGCCAGGGGGTGGTTGGTCTGACTCTGTCAGTGCGTGTCTCCATACTGGTGCAGTCGACGGTGGGTAACACGGGATAAAATGGTGCTTCCTTGATCCTGGCCAAGTCAACGCCCTCACGTGACCGTAGTACCTGGTGAATACAGTAACCAGGTGCGGTAATACATTGGGTGAAGACCGACTGGCCATCATGTGGCGTCATCCTAGATTATCTCTAAGAAACCCCCTCGAATATAGTATTATCCCTCGCCGACATCCCTGCGCACCAGCGTTTTACCAAAAAAGTGTCGGTTTCAAATGGGGCTGAAATTCGAAAAACACACTATTTTCAGTACCGACACTTCTTGGACTCTTCTAGCAGCCCCAATAACGGTGTGTCGGCATCAACAAGCAGCCCGCCCCTCGGTTTCATCAGAAAACCGAGAGGGAGGTGTGTCGGCACGTCATTAGCAGTCCACCCCTCGGTTTCGTCAGAAAACTGAGAGGGGGGGTGTGTCGGCATCAACAAGCAGCCCACCCCTCGGTTTCGTCAGAAAACTGAGAGGGGGGGTGTGTCGGCATCAACAAGCAGCCCACCCCTCGGTTTTGTTAGAAAACCGAGAGGGGGGTGTGTCGGCATCAACAAGCAGCCCACCCCTCGGTTTCGTCAGAAAACCGAGAGGGGGGGTGTGTCGGCATCAACAAGCAGCCCACCCCTCGGTTTCGTTAGAAAACCGAGAGGGGGGGTGTGTCGGCATCAACAAGCAGCCCACCCCTTGGTTTTGTCAGAAAACCGAGAGGGGGGTGTGTCGGCATCAACAAGCAGCCCACCCCTCGATTTCGTCAGAAAACCGAGAGGGGGGGTGTGTCGGCATCAACAAGCAGCCCACCCCTCGGTTTCGTCAGAAAACCGAGAGGGGTGGTGTGTCGGCATCAACAAGCAGCCCACCCCTCGGTTTCGTCAGAAAACCGAGAGGGAGGGGTGTCGGCACATCATTAGCAGCCCATCCCTCGGTCTCGTTAGAAAACCAAGAGGGAGGGTGTGTCGGCATCAACAAGCAGCCCACCCCTCGGTTTCGTCAGAAAACCGAGAGGGGGGTGTGTCAGCATCAACAAGCAGCCCACCCCTCGGTTTCGTCAGAAAACCGAGAGGGGGGGTGTGTCGGCATCAACAAGCAGCCACACCCCTCGGTTTCGTCAGAAAACCGAGAGGGGGGGGTGTGTCGGCATCAACAAGCAGCCCACCCCTCGGTTTTGTCAAAAAAAAACGAGAGGGGGGGGGGTGTCGGCATCAACAAGCAACCCACCCCTCGGTTTTGTCAGAAAACCGAGAGGGAGGTGTGTCGGCACGTCATTAGCAGCCTACCCCTCGGTCTCGTCAGAAAACCGAGAGGGGGGGGGGTATGCCGGCATCAACAAGCAGCCCCCCCTCAGTTTCGCACAAAAACCGAGTGGGAAAGGGACGACGGCACGTCATTAGCAGCCCACACCCTCGGTTTCGTCAGAAAACCGAGGGGGGGGGGTCTTGGTTTCTATAGCGAAGCTCCTCTCGATTTCAAAAAAAAAAAGGTTGGGTGCAGCTCTACCTCCGATTCGTGCACGAACCCGACTCTACCCCGTTGGGGGTGCGGCGGAAAAAGAGTAATATTTATGGATGCGTGTGAAGCAAAGCTTCGAATCCGGGGTCCTTGGTGTCTTTTTTTGGTCAGGGACACGCTGAGCAACGCAACGCAACGAGGCCACGGCAGAAACAATAGGGTAAAAAAAAAAAAGGGAAAGGGGCAGCCACCCGCGCGGATCAGCAGTAAAGGGCTCTGCCTCCTCTCCCACTCGCACACGACAGGCCCCTTCACACCCACGCGTGGATCGGCAACGGCTGCACACTTTCACGTGGATTAAAAGCAAAAAAAAAAAAAAACAACAAAGAAGGCAAGAAGCCAAAAGGAGAAACAGAGAAGCAAAGAAAGGAAAGAAGAGAGAGGCGCTGCTCTCTCACCGAAAGGAAAGAAAGGGAAACAGAAGAAGAGAGAAGGAGTCCGAGCGTGCGATCCAGTCGGGAGGGCCGCCCGACTCGCGCCCGCAGCCCCCCTCTCCGATCCGATCGGGGCCAGCCCCCCGGCCCGCAACCGGCCGCCCACCGTCGCTTCTCCACCGACCTCCGCGCCCGCCGCTGCTCTGCCGGCCTCCGCAACTCCCCGTCCGCGCCACCTACCTACCCATGCCAGGCTCTGACCTCCATGGCACCTCTGCTGTTGCTGCTGAACCACGCGAACCAGAGCACAAAAAAAAAAAAACAGAGCTGAGAAAGGAAAGAGAGAGAGAAGGACGCCTGCTGCTCTCTCATCAAAGAATAGTCAAAAGAATGAGTGTGCCGAGAGATCGCACAATGAGCTTGTCACCCACGTGGGGGCAACATGGTGGTCAGGATACTTGGTGCTGGTCTGAAAAGTAAAAAAAAAAAAAAATAGTGGGAAACGCACATTTAGCATGTGCAGCTGTCAACCAACAAGTGATTAGAGAAATCCCAATATAGTTGCCAAGTGTGCGTGTCACACACAATGATTTGGGTGCCGGGACGGACAAAAACAAAAAAAACAAAGGAAAGTGTTGAACGCACATTTAGCACGCTACAAACTTTGATCCACCAGATCTCGACCAGCTCGCACCAAGGACTCGGCGTCGGCAGAAGGCAAAGGAGTCTCGGCGTCCTCTCAGTCGGGAAATGCACTGCTTTCTCTGAAACGCTCACTTGCAAAACCGAGACTTTTGGCTCGCACCAAAAGAGTCTCGGCGTCGGCAGAAGGCAAAGCAGTCTCGGCGTCCTCTCGGTCGGGAAACGCACTGCTTTCTATGAAACGCCCACTTGCAAAACCGAGACTTTTGGCTCGCACCAAAAAAGTCTCGGTGTCGGCAGAAGGCAAAGGAGTCTCGGCGTCCTCTCGGTCGGAAAACGCACTACCTTTTCGGAAACACCCCCTTGCAAAACCGAGACTTTTTGGCTTGCACCAAAACGGTCTCGGTACCCACCCGGTATGCTCTCGGTACCCACTCGGTATGCATTCGGTACCCTCTCGGTACCCACTCGGTCGGAAAACGTACTGTTTTTTCGGAAACACCCCCTCGCAAAACCGAGACTTTTTGGCTCGCGCCAAAAAGGGTCTCGGCATCGGCGGAAGAAGGCTCTGCTAATACGAACCGCGGCACCGACAACCCTCACCAACCGCGCCAGGATCCTAAAGCGTTTGCACCTTGGAATCCCAGCCGACCCAGGGGGTCCTGACCCGACTGGGAGGGGGTAATTGTGGGTGCAAAAATTGTACCGGACCAGACCAGAGCAGCATGGGCCCACACAACGGCCCAAGTGAGTAAGCCCGCCCGGGTGCATGGGCCCACTCTACGAGGCTCGCAGATCAAGCCCTCCCCCTTATTGGGCCTGAACAATGGCCCAATAAGGGCCCAGCAAGGAGGCCCAGAACCAGTGCCACGTCATCAGCGCCACGTCATCACTACCATATCGGGCACGTGCCTACGCTATAAAAGGACCCCCAAGGCATCCAGGAATAGGGGTTGGTCATTCAATCAGAGGAAGAGAGGATCCAGAGCTAGAGCTTACTTCTCTCCTCCTAGTTCTTTTTTTGTTGCTCCGCGCAACCCCCACTGTAAAAGGCTTCTCTCGGCCTGTCGAGAGAACGCTTCACACCTTTATATTTATTATAGTGGAAACTAGGTGGCACCTCTCGCCCGGAGATGTAGGTCGTAAGACCGAACTTCGACAACAACATCATTGTGTCATCACTCCCTACTCTCTTTATCTACTCTCCCATCTCTCTAATTCTACAAACTATCAAACTCAATCAAGGCTGTGGGGTGGGATTCTCGATCAAGGCGGCTGTGGAGTTCGCCTCTTTTCTGCTGGAGGGGCTTTCAGATTTTCATTGTACCTTTTGGCCTGCACCTTTTGGTCGGACGCGGAATGGGCAGACTTCTTGTAGTGTGCTTTATTCGGAGCTTCATCATCTTTCTTATGTCGGGAGTCACGAGACTCGCGGGGCTCGCGTAGTCTTCTGGCCCGCTGATTGTCTTCCACCTCTATCTCCCGCTGTACGCGCTTGAACATCGCTTCCAAGTTATTGGGAGGATGTCGGATGAAGTCGGTGTAGACGTGGAGCTCTGGCCGGATAGCATTCTGGAATGCCAGCATGATGACCTCCTCATTATAGGAGCGACCGGTGAGCTCAGAATGCTCATTACGAAACCTCATCGTGAAGCTCCTTAGAGACTCGTCGGAGCCCATCTTCAGCTGGTAGAGTGTATCCAGCCTCTTTTTCGGCTTTAAGTTTAACCGATAATGGTCCATGAAAAGTTCAGCCAACTCTTTGAATGTGGCCACCGTACTGGTAGGCAGTGTGTAGTACCAGTCGAGGGCAGGTCCCTCGAGGCTTCCCGCAAACATACGGCAGAGAACATGG
Organism: Chamaelirium japonicum; assembly: GCA_947650365.1. NCBI lineage: Eukaryota > Viridiplantae > Streptophyta > Magnoliopsida > Liliales > Melanthiaceae > Chamaelirium > Chamaelirium japonicum. Next base: position 32,904,875 of record OX393549.1, read on the forward strand.
TTCTCATATTCGTAGGGCGTCAGGGCCTGCTTGTAGGCTAGGATATGGAGAGCAGGGTCTCCCCGGATGCAGTTGAACTTTGGTAGGTTCGGTGTTCGCCAACCCATAGGAAATGGTGTTGCAAGAACCTTGGGATGCAGTGGCCCCACCGATGTGATTAGTTGCCTACGGTCTTGATGGCGGCGTCCCATGTCGGCAGTATGCCTTAGTCGGTTGAGCAGCTCACGGGCATCTGTTGCTTTCGTGTGCGAAGGGATAGAATATCTAGTGGACCCTGTTGACTGAGGTGATCCTTCTCCGCGATAGTTGGGCGCACCGTTGATGTCGAGGCGATCCCACACCGTTTGTCTTGGTGCTTGTATGGATACTTGACGCCTCTCGATACGTGGCACATGTGATTCTTCAAGATGATGAATCACGGCTGGGCGAGTCCTTGGTTGGTCATTCAATCAGAGGAAGAGAGGATCCAGAGCTAGAGCTTACTTCTCTCCTCCTAGTTCTTTTCTTGTTGCTCCGCGCAACCCCCACTGTAAAAGGCTTCTCTCGGCCTGTCGAGAGAACGCTTCACACCTTTATATTTATTATAGTGGAAACCAGGTGGCACCTCTCGCCCGGAGACGTAGGTCGTAAGACCGAACTTCGACAACAACATCATTGTGTCATCACTCCCTACTCTCTTTATCTACTCTCCCATCTCTCTAATTCTACAAACTATCAAACTCAATCAAGGCTGTGGGGTGGGATTCTCGATCAAGGCGGCTCGGAAATTTCCCCCCGCAAAACAGGCCGGGCCGGGCCTCATATGCCTCGGGCCTGATCGGGTCGGGCCTAAGAAGAAAAGGCCCGAACGTGGCCCACAGAATATTTATGTCAGACCGTTGACCCAGCTGGGTCGTGCTCGGTTCGTTGGCTTTTTTAAAAAAATAAAGATTCTTTTTACTACTAACACGTTGGCACGTTATTATTTAGAGGTTTTTCCCAAAATGAGCACCAGGTTTGACCAATTACCCAAACTACTGCAGTTTTCTAAACCGTAACTTTTTTGCTCTCAGACACGTGACAAATAATTCACGTGAGGCAGTTAAAATTTTTAGAGACCCTTTTGCCCTCTAGTCAAAAGGTAAAGAAACTGAACCTTTCTTCTTTCTTTTTCCCTCCGCGACCTTCCAAACCCCACCTGCGGCCTCCGTAACCTCATCGTCGGCACTCTTTCTTGGTGGAGATCGTCGGAAGATCGTCGGAAGATCACCGGAAGATCGTCGGAAGTCGTCGGAATCTTCATCCACGGTCGTGCAAAGCCTTTAAGGTAAATCTTCGAACCCTAAACCACGCTTTAACAAAAAAAAATAGTTTTTTTTTATTTTTTTTTTACCCTAAACCCTAAATCATGGGTGAAATTATGACAAATTAAATTTCATACCGTAAAATCTTGAATAAAATGGTTATTTGAGATTTCTTCGATTTGGTAACTACTTAGGGCTTTCAAAAAATAGGTTTCAGATATTATAAAGATGTGAACAGGATATTGTTGATGATTAATTAATTAGGGTTTTTAATTTTCAAGATTAAAATTAATTTTTTAAAAATTTATTGTATTTTTTGAAATGAGCTTTTACCCCATTATCAAACAATTTTGTTATATGTTTCAGACCTCAAGTTATACTTGCATCGAACACAAAAATATTTTCTTAAAAGTAAGATCTAATGCAGTAAATTTGTGTATCAAAATCAATGGGTCTATTGCAGTATTATTTGCGCTCGACACAAGTTCACTTGAGTTCGACGCATTTAAAGTTGTGTACTGTATGAGATGAACTTGCATAAGATCATCTCCAACACTTACTGAAATTTTTAATCAAATATGAGTAAAAACTCAATCTGATACAGAACACTCCAACCATTTACTCAAATTTGAGTTAAAACTCAATTTGGTATGAGTTTGAGTAAGGGTCGGAGCTGATTTTGGAGTTTTTACTTAGATTTGAGTAAAAACTCAACGGTGGATGATAATTTTGTAAATATGGAGGTCCTTGGAGATGATCGTTAAGAATTTGGTATGGATTGAGTCTCCCCTGATTTGATGTAAAATGAGTTAAACTCATTTTGGTATAAATATGAGTTTGACTTGAGCAGCTTTTGAATATTTTTTACTCGGATTCAAATCTGAATCATGATTTGAGTATAGCTGGAGATGCCCTAAGTTGTAGTAATTAGCATTTGGTGTAACAATGTTTTACTTTTTATACTTCTTTTATTTTTTTCTTAATATTATATGTAATATTATTTTTACAGATGGGACGTGAAGGTCTTCGGAAGAGGCCACTGACACCATCCTCCAAACCACCTGCAAAAAGATCTAGAAAAATGGCATCCAGTTCACCTATAATGAAATCTAAAAGGGAGTCATCCAAGTCACCTATCAAGAATTCTAACAAGAAGCCCCCCAAGTCACCTGCAAAGAAATTCGAAAAGGAGCCGAAAATCTCTACGAGAAAAGGAGGAAAGAAATCAAACACTGGAAATGGTTCCAAATTAGAGAAAAGTATAAGCAATGCACCCGTTAATAGGTTGGAGTATATGGCTCAACCATCAGCTAGGTGCAGTGTCTCATTCCTTGATGCTATCCTTGAGATGTTTAGAGATAATACTAATCGGATGGAATTATTGAAGAAGTCTTGTTTTGGTCATATTTTAGATCTAAGGTATACCAAATATATGTTTCTTCTGATGCTTGCACATTACTTTTGGCAAAGACATGAGTCAGACTTTAAGTTTAATATTAATGGTGTGATGATGAAATTCTCTCCCTTGGAGTTTACGTTGATCCTAGGGCTTAGGTATAGCGTTTCCACCCCTCCTCCAGACCTAGATACTGACAGCATTGGTGGTCCTTTGAAGAATAAATATTTTTATGGTAAGAAGGTGGTGGTAACCCAGAAGTTATTGGTGGAAAAAATTAAAGAATGCAAAGATGATGTCGATGCAGTAAAGTTGGCATTGCTACTTCTATTAGAGAGTTACTTTCTTGGAGCCAATCCCGATGTTAGTATTCCTTTGATGCATTTAGAACTTGTGGATGACTTGGACAAATTCAATAAATACCCATGGGGAAATGTGGCCTACAACAGTTTGAAGGCCGGTGTGGAAGGTGCAATAAAGGGAGATAAGAGGCCAAAAAAATATAATATCTTTGGTTGTGCATATGCACTTCAGGTATGACTACTTTTTAAACTAATTAGTATGTTATACCATATTGTCTATTATTTAATAACACTTGATTATTTGGTTGCACATATATTTTGCAGGTGTGGATATTTGAATGGATCCCCCTTCTTGGAATGTTTTGCGCAAGAAAGCTGAGCACTGATACGAATCCTAGAATTCTTAGATGGTGCGATTTGAAAAGTGTCACCTACGATAGAGTATTCAAGTTTTTTAAAGAAAGAAAAGTAAGTTTAAAAAACTTGAGTTTATATTTATTTATATATAGATATATATATTAATAATATTCTAATTAATTAGTTGGGTTGATATATAGGTTCAAATTCTGGAAGAGTTAATTCCATCAAAACTAGAAATGGAGGAGAATATCATCCGTCCCTTCTATGGCCGTGAATTATCTACTTCAACAGAAGGATCAATGGAAAGGGATATGGAAGAGGAAGTCGATAAGCCGAAAGTGGATAAGAATGAAGAGGATAAAATAATTGAGGATAATGCTGAAGAGAAAAAATCGAAAGGGGATAAGGGGATCCCTATATATTATTCTTTACCAACTTCACAATGTCCATTAAAAATAGTGGTAGAGGAACACCAAAAAAGAATCTCCTCACTTGAGGAGATTGTAGTGAAACAAACCCAGCTAATAAATGAACTCCAACAAGAAATAAAGGAACTTAAAGGGCAACGCAAGGTTGGAATTTTTTCATCTCTACCTTCTTTCTCCAATGTGGATGACAAGGATTTCAATCCGATTGGTACTTTGGATGATCTTATTGGTGCGGCTACTCAAGTGCATGTGGTGGAATACCAACAAGAGGTAAATTTTTATTCTTAAAGTGTATTTAGTTAATATGTATTAAAAATTTTATTTGAATACTTACAAAATGATTGGTTGTATATTATAGAGAACGAAGAGATTGGGACACGAGGAATCCCTCATTCAAGACTTTTGTATTACACCACACCGAACTTATAGGGATGTAGAGGATGAGGGTGTGTCTCCTACTCAGATCGATTCAAATAGTAAGGGATATTCTCCTTCTCAGACGAATCCAAAGGAATGCGGTGATCCAGGTTTACATGAAGGGATTGAGAAATCCTTCGCTCGAGATCCAAACATAGTTGATGATCAATGTCCAAGTGATGTTTTGATAGTGCATTCCAAAAATGAAGAAAACAGAGGTTATGAAGAATCTATTGAACCGGATCAAAATATAGTTGATGCATGGAGTGCAAGTAAAAAGGATGTTTCGACCGTACAAGAGAGCCAAACAAATAAAAAGGAACAGGTATAATAAAAATTCAACTACTAAATTTATTTTTTTAGAATTATAATTTAATATTTTCTTTTATTTTTCTTGTAGGAGAAAGTTGTACCGGCAAGACGCGAATCACAGCGGATGAGAAGGCCAGGTCCACATTTATGTTCTCCATATACAGACCAGTTAAATAGAAAAAAACTTTTGGCACAATTGGAAGACGAGGTAGAGATCAAACCTGCCAAGTGGATGAAAAGACTTAACCATGAGGAGAGAAAATTTTGTATTGACTTCATGGATGATAACCGTAGAGAATTGTATGTATTATGGTAGTACAATTAAATATAAATTATAATGTCTTTTACAATTTATGATATAATTTCTATTAACTTCATGATGTATGTTTTAATGTAGGGATAACATTATTATTGACGGGATTAATGTGAATCCTTTTTGGATTAAAGAACTCTATTCTAATGAAGGATGGGCACACAGTGAAGTGAGTTATGCATACCATTTAATTATGATATAAGTTATCTCTAATATTATAATTTTTTTACTTATAATTATATTAATTTGATTACAGCACATTGATGCCTATATGTCTCTCCTGGAGACACGTTTTTTAAGATATTTTGAGCACTTTCACAAGGTTGAGAAGATTGGCATCTTTTTTGGCAGGACGTACTTATGGGTATGTTCGCTAATTCTAGTTTGATATATATTTTTTTATAAACTGCTAAACAAATAGTTTTTAATAGGTTGTTTGTTGATTGTGATAGAATTATATGATATTGGCTTTCAAAGACTTTAAAAGTTATATTAGAAAGGAACCTCAAGGAACAGATTTGAAAGTGCTAGCGAAGAGTTTTAAGTGGTCTGAGTCTTTGAAGCAGATTATGTTAGGAAACGGGGATCGAGTCAAAAATGATGATGGTGTATTTTATCCGATATGGAAGTGTGCACATGCTATAATCCCTGTCAATTATAATAACATGCATTGGTATCTTGTGAACATGTATATGCAGGAGAAGAAGTTGCTTATTATTGATTCATTATATCAATCCTCTCATATCGAGTATAAGGAAGATATTGAAAAGATCTTACATATCTTACCTTTTGTACTCTATAGTTGTGGACATGATGCTGCTTTCGATGGCGACAAATGGACAGCGTACAAGGCGATGAAGGCCACAATACCAAGGCAACTAAATGGATATGACTGTGGGATTTGGGTTATGTCCTTCGCTAACTACTTCACCTGCAATAAAGAATTGGACTTTAAGAATGCCGACATGTGTGCTTTTCGGCGGTGGATTGTATATCAACTTTTGATGAAATATGTGGAATGATGTAACTTGACATGTGTACGTTCTGGTGGCATTTTGTAACTTGGAATGATAAAAAATATGTAATGAATGGTCTATGCTGTTTTGTAATATGAATATGTTTATTTTGTTACCGAGGTAGAATATTGAATGTTATACTCAATAGCCGTTGGATTGATTTTTATTATTTTGGTGAATTAAAAATAGTTATGTGCGTAGCAATATTTCCAATTCAATTCAAATAACTGCATCCAGCACAAGTCCAAAGATGAACACAAAGATTGATTGTGTCAAACGCAAGTCCTAACATCTTCGCAGTTGCTTCTTGCATACAACGCAAGTATGGTTTGACTCGATTATCATCCCTGCAATTGAGCACAAATATATACTGCGTCTAACGCAAGTATGGTTTGACTCGATTATCATCCCTGCAATTGAGCACAAATATGTACTACGTCCAACGCAAGTATGGTTTGTATCGAATGCAATATTTTGGCTAGAATCATCATCACTGCAATTGAACGCAAACGATACTTGTGTACTGCGTCCAACGCAAGTATGGTTTGTATCGAATGCAATATTTTGGCTAGAATCATCATCACTGCAATTGAACGCAAACGATACTTGCGTACGATGCAATTTTTTTAACAGTTCTTATCACTGCTCCTTGCGTTCACAATAGTTCTCAACAGTTCTATAAAAGCCTATCCTCCCTGTCCTTTCTCTGTGATTTTCTTCATAGAGGAGTAATCGACGGCCCCTTCTCTGCGATTTCCATTGGAGAGGATGACGCGGAGGGGTAGAACACGGATCAGACTTCTTCTCCTCCGTGGCCACACAGATCAGACTTCTTCTCATCGGAGGTATGATCGCATCCCCCTGGATTGATCACTTCAGAAAGGGAAGGGGGCAGCTCCCTTCTAGGTCATAAACCCTTCATAACTCTCCCCTTTCTTCTTCTAGGTATTTGCCATTTGTTTTACTCGCAAATGGTTTAGTCGCCCCCTTAGATCTAACTAGATCATATGCTTATTCTCCATTCTTAAAGATTAAAAAAAAAACTAATTTCTTCTTGTTTAAATATATTAACTGCTACAGAGGGATCCTATAAGATTTTTTTTAAAAAACTAATTTGTTCTTGTTTAACGAGATCAGCCCATTTTTCCATTGACTGCTACAGAGGGATCCTATAAGATTTTTTTTTAAAGAGATGGTGCCATCTCAATTGTAAGATCCAAATATGTACCATGCATGGAGGTATTTCTTTATGTGGTTTTTTATGTGGTTTTTTCTGTACCAAATATGTATCATCCAAATATGTAAGATCCAAATATGGTTTTTTTTAAAGAGATGGTGTCATCTTGATTGTTATTTTTTATGTGGTTTTTTTTTTAAACAGACTCAAATATGAGCTCAACGATATATCCGAATTTCACATGTCCATGTGGTGCTGGTTTTTGTAAGATAAAGACATCCCGCACATCAAAAAATCCTGGAAGATTGTTTTATACATGCCCACTACCAGAGGTACATCATAATTTACTTTGAATAATATATATACCCTTGGAATAAGATATAGATTTGTATTATCCATTTATTGTTAATACATGATTGCAGGGCAATCGATGTCAGTTTTTTATGTGGTGTGATAAAATTCAAAAGATGATTATTCATAAATGCACGTGCGAGGAGACGATACACCGCTTGGAGGCTGAGGTCGAGGGGTTGAAGGGAAAACTCCATGAGTGTCATATGATGATGAAACAAATGCGGCAAAAAATGCTTGATGGAGCGATGGATAGTTTGTCGTTACTTTAAGATTTATCTTCGTTAGAGTTAACTGATTAAAAATGTTGTAATGTTTTTCTGAATTTGGGTATGGGGTGCCATAAATAGATCCCCCTTGTTTTAGTTCAAAAATAATATTATTTTAAAATAATTTTAAGCCACACTTGTATAACAGCATAGTAAGGTGATTGCAATATAATTTGTTTAATAATTTTTAACTTTGATTACTTAAATAATTTATTTAATACCTGTCCAAATTCTCAAATACTGTTGCCTGTGATTGTTCAAATTTCTTATGCCTCTTATTTCATTTCTCATGCTTCTTGCAATTAGCTCGATTTATCATTCCTGTAATTGAGCACAAAGATGGACTGCGTCGAACCCAAGTATGGCTTGTATCGAATGCAATATTTTAACTAGAATCATCATCACTGTAATTGAACACAAACTCTATTTGTGTACGACGCAATTGCTTGTTTTCTGCAAAAGGTGTCATTGCTTGTTTTCAACGCAAGTCCTATTATAGCATGCAGTATTGGCAGTATCCAATCGCAATAGTCATACTAAAGATATCGATTATCTAAGTCATTGTATCTAATTACAAGTAACCAAAATTGCACAACCATCCAATTACAAGAAACCAGAATTTCAAAAGTCATTGTATCCAACTACAAGTCAGCCAAAATAAGATTTCTCAATAAAGTAAAATATAGTTATCCTTACTCGATTGGTTTCTTACAAGCTCTTCTATTGTGCCCAGTCTGTTTGCATCTGCCACACTTTACGGTCTTCCGTTCTTCACCTTGTGATAATATTCTTTTTTTCTTTGGCCTCCCTGGTGGAGTCTTTCCCTTAGGTGGTAGCAATTGATCATCTTTAACTATGTTATCTGAAATCTCCCACTGATTTTTATCAGAAACTGGGTAGATGGACTCTTCATACGTTGATCTATAATTATCCGTCCAATAATAGTGGGCACAGTATGAATATGGGTCCATCTTAAAATGTGAAATTTCAGCTAAAGCATGAGAGCATGGTATCGCCATTACGTCAAATTTACGGCAAGTGCAAGTTCTCTTGCTTAACATAACTTGATCCTCAAATTCTAATGATCTAACCATAAACTCATCATGATTAATAGGATGGCAAGCCGTTGCACGTGCACTTTTCATTTCATTACACAACTCATTTTCAGCCCAAGTTGTAAGTTTTGTTGTCAATCCGGATGACATATTTCTACGCTTGAACCATATACCCTGAAGCTTTAAGCGGAATTCCTCAATAAGCATGGTGATAGGATACTCTCTGACATCTTTCAGAACGTTGTTATAGCTTTCAGAAGTGTTTGTTGTAATAATATTAAACCTTCTTTCTTGAAAGTATGCCGTTGTCCACTTCTCTCTATCAATCTCATTTAGCCATTCATAAGCATCACTATGCACATCTTTTATGGTTGCCATCATTTGATGAAAAATTATAGGCCTAGTTGCCTTCGCAGCTGTATAAAAATAAGGATATAACCTGTTGAGCTTGAATTTGGCATACATATTTTGTGCTATGTGGAATGCACAATAACCATGAAATGCACGTGGGAAGACTTCAGGAACTTGAGTTAGTAAAGCCTTGTGTCGATCTGATATTATCACTAACCTCTCCATAGGACCCAAGGCATCCCGCAAGTGAGTCAAAAACCATCTCCAACTATGGTTGTTCTCAGATTCTCTAATTCCCAAAGCGATTGGGAATATATGATTATCACCGTCCAATGTTGTCGCTGTAAATAATATACCTTTATATTTGCCCTTAAGTTGTGTCCCATCAACTGCGATTACCGGCCGTAAGGTATTTCTTTGAAAACTACGTAGGCATGGGCCGAGAGCTAGAAAAAAACGTTTGAATCTTCCTCCTTCTCGTAAAATTTTCGTAATGGTTCCAGGATTTTTTTTCTGTAGCTCGTGACAGTATGCCGGAAGCTGCTTATATGATTCCTCATATGACCCTCTCAGAAGTTTTATAGCAATCTCCTTTGCCTTCCATGCCTTCTTATAACTGATCTTTACACCAAACTCCTTTTGCACATCACATATAATTGCTTTCGGAGTATACGATACGTTTCCCTCTAATCGATGCTTTACAAACTCACTTATTAGATCACTTGTAGCTTGCTGATGATCCTTACCTCGTTTTGCCATCGAGCATTTATGTTCACTCTTTAGGGACTTAATCTGGAATACTGCAGTCCCCTTAAGTATAGATGCATGCAATCTCCATGTACAGTTTTCACCTTTGCATATGATAGTATATCTTTTTGGAGTGGAATCTAAAACCTTATACTCAAAATTTGAATATAAAGCATACTTGTTTAGCGCCTTAATCATGCTCCCCTTGTTCTTAAACATCTGATGGAGGTGGATTTCATGATAATTATCCTTCATTTGTATATCGGTCGAAAATTCCTTCTGAACATATATATCTTCGAACCCTGCTAGTGAATAAGATATTATCGGTTGCTCAATCTTTGCCAGTTCTACTGCTGATTGTTCAATCTGAATATTTTCTATCCAACTATAATTTTCAATATATGTCGGATCATTTGTGGTACAAGTCCTGCAAACAAAAATAAAACGGTAAGTTGGAGCATAGAAAACATATTTAGACCTTCATAATAGCATAAAGATATCCTTACCTGAAGGCTGACGGTGATGGCATTGGGGCTTTACTCCGGGATTTAGTGCTTGTATATGTGTCTTTTGGATGCAATTTTATATCAACTGATGGGTTTTTCACAATAACTGGATTATTCTTAACAACATCAGCAAGTAATGCATTTAGTACACCACAATAATCTGGGAATGACATTTAGATCTATATCCAAGTGGTGATCATCAGATATAATCGGCCCATGTGTCACACCTTCATAAGAAAACCTACAATTATATGAACCATATATCATAATTTGAAAAATATAGTTCATATTGAGTATTTGAAAGTAGAAGGTATAATAATGTACCTTTTCTTTTCCATAGCAACGTCATCGATGGCTGGGTCATCCATGGTAGTGTCATAAATGAGACTGTCATTTAAAGATTCCTTCGCAGTGATATTAGGCTTAATATAATGATTGCAATTATGAATACTTGTATCTTCAGAAGTTCCAGCAATGTTAGCAGTAGATATATATGCTGAATTATTCAAATATTCTTCTGAATCTTCTATCTTAGCAATTGAAAAAACGGGAAAAGCATGAGACCGAGAAACTTTGGGAAAAACTTTTTCTTTTTCATCTATCTTCCTCTTACAAGTAGATATTGGAATAGAAACATATTTGGAGCATTTACGGTTTCTTGTTACTAGTAATGGGATATTGGACATCACATTGCGTATATTGTGGGCAATGAACGCGCATACATCATCATTATCCACAATCTCTATAGGCGGACAAGGGATCGTACTTGGATACAAAGCTTTAAGAAAAATGTCATATTCTTCGACGTCAGACTTTGTTATCTGATAGATTTTCTGAATAAGTTGGTCATAGTCGTTTGATGAAGATAAAAGAAAAGTTTTGGATATTCCCCCCTGGTGCTGGTATTTATTTTTGACTTGAATGAATTCTCCATCATAGATACATAAAATCGGTAATAGTGAATCCATGCCTGAAAATGATAAGCGAATGAAACTGGCATAAGGCACAATGTATTAATTTTTGTAATAGTTAAAGCAAGTCCTAACATAAATAGTTGAGTTGTATGTATGTATCTATTTTGAATGTAGCATCCAACGCATGCATGCTTATGTTATAAAGAAGATATTCAAAAATAATGATCTTGTATCCAACACAATATTATTGAGTTGATTCTTGCATTCACTATTTCAAAATCTTTATCATGAATCTCAAATCATCTCCACACATACGCAAAGTTATAAAAAAATTTCAGTAAGTGCTGGAGATGATCTTATGTAAGTCCATCTCATGCAGTACACAACTTTAAATGCATCGAACTCAAGTGAACTTGTGTCGAGCGCAAATAATACTACAATAGACCCATTGATTTTGCATACACAAATTTACTGCATTGGATCTCAATTTTATGAAAATATTTTTGTATTCGATGCAAGTATGACTTGCAGTCTGAAACATATAACAAAATTGTTTGATAATGGGGTGAAAGCTAATTTTGAAAATTACAATAAATTTTTTAAAAATTAATTTTAATCTTGAAAATTAAAAGCCCTGATATCATGTTCACATCTTTATAATATCTGAAACCTATTTTTTGAAAGCCCTAAGTAGTTACCAAATCGAATAAACCTCAAATAACCATTTTATTCAAGATTTTAGGGTATGAAATTTAATTTGTCATAATTTCACCCATGATTTAGGGTTTAGAGTAAAAAAAACAAATTTTCTTGTTAAATCGTGGTTTAGGGTTCGAAGATTTATCTTTAAAGGCTTTGCACTACCTTGGATGAAGATTCCGACGACTTCCAGCGATCTTCCGGTGATCTTCCGACGATCTTCCGACGATCTCCGGCCAAGGAAGAGTGCCGACGATGAGGTTGCTCAGGTTGGAGGTGGGGTTTGGGAGGTCACGGAGGGAAGAAGAAAGAAGAAAGGTTCAGTTTCTTTACCTTTTGACTAGAGGGCAAAAGGGTCTCTAAAAATCCTAAATGCCTCATGTGAATTATTTGTCACGTGTCTGAGAGCAAAAAAGTTACGGTTTAGAAAACTGCAGTAGTTTGGGTAATTGGTCAAACTTGGTGCTCATTTTGGGAAAAACCTCTATTATTTATCGGTTATGCAAGCTGTCATAGAAGAGGTCAACAGATTTTGTCTGTCTCTCTCTCTCTCTCTCAGACTCTCAGTCGTTTGCCCAGTGAGGTTATGAAAACCGGACCGGATCGAGAGGTTCGACCGGTTTGGACCAGAATCGGAACATGTTTTAGTTCGATCTTTGATTACCGGTTTGTTCGTTAACCCAGGAATCAAACCTTGTCATTGAAGGATTCAGTAAATATCTATTTAAAAAAATATATTTTCAAGTTGTTCAAACGGTTGAACCACCGTTTTCATCTGATTTGGACCGAACCGGATGCTTTTTGGTTCGCATTTCCGGTCCGGTTTTGGAGGAACAGGATATTGACGAAAGTAAATCCTATGAAAAGACATAATCCTTTTATTTCTGACGCTTCCTGCACCTTCTGCGGTAGGGTTGAGGAATCCTCTTCGCATCTTCGGCTCGAATGTTCTACGGCTAAGAGGATCTGGTTGCATTTTGAGGAAATCGGGGGTGTTGCCTCTCACCCTCGAAATCTACGGGCTCTTTGGCACTCCTGGAGACGCAGAGAAATTAAAAAGGATATGCGGAGTCCTTGGGATATTCTGGCAATGAGCATACTTTGGATTCTTTGGCTAGAACGGAATATGATGATTTTTCATTGGAAGACGGCTACGGAGGAGGAGCTTAAGAGAGTCGTCGTCGCTACCTTTAAGATTTGGATTGTACCTTGGGTGGAGAAATTCTCAGTAGAGAAATTAAAAAGGATATGCGGAGTCCTTGGGATATTCTGGCAATGAGCATACTTTGGATTCTTTGGCTAGAACGGAATATGATGATTTTTCATTGGAAGACGGCTACGGAGGAGGAGCTTAAGAGAGCCGTCGTCGCTACCTTTAAGATTTGGATTGTACCTTGGGTGGAGAAATTCTCAGTAGAGAGCAGAGATTTTTGTAATTGTATTTTTTCTTGATTTAGTTTAATATAACTCGTTGGGGGCTGCCTAACCCTCCCTCCTTTGAGGAGGGGTTCTCAAAAAAAAAACTTTCTCTTCTTCTACCATTGTTATCAGATATATCTATTTCCAATTCAATAGGCATGTTTGTAATACATATTGAATGATTATGCACAATCTTATGTTGTTATGTAAGAAAACCTCCTTGAAGTTTCCACATCAGCCCTAAATGAAGCTGTGCTGTCTTAAGCGGTTAAACACCTCAGTCATTGCATGATTCTCACACGGATTGGCTCGGGCCTAAGAAGACAAGGCCCGAGCTTGGCCCACATAATATTTATGTCAGACCGTTGTCCTGGCTAGGTCGTGCTCGGTCCGTTAACTTTTTAAAAAAATAAAGATTATTTTTACTTGTAACACGGTTTCACGTTATTATCTGTCGGTTATGCAAGCTGTCATAGAAGAGGTTATTTTTTTTAAAAATAAAGATTCTCTCTCTCTCAGACTCAGTCGTTTGCCCAGTGAGGGTTTTGAAAACAGGACCGGATTGGACCGGAACAGGAACATGTTTTGGTTCGATCTTTGATTACCGGTTTGTTTGTTAACCCATGAATCAAACCCTGTCATTGAAGGATTTAGTAAATATCTATTTAAAAAAACATATTTTCAACTTTCAAGTTGTTCAAACGGTTGAACCACCGTTTTCAACTGATTTGGACCGAACCGGATGCTTTTCGGTTCGCATTTCCGGTCCGGTTTTGAAAACTTTTAATATCACTGCAAAATATATATAAAGGTGTTGGAAGGAAAGCAGGAGATCGCCAAGGAAACGTACGTAAATGGAGGCGGGTTCGGAGGTTGAGGCCTTGGCGGTGGTGTGGGACCACATACTCGGGGTCACCAACTCCCTGGTCCTCAAATGCGCCGTCAACCTCGACATCATCGGCCTCATCCGCCGCCACGGCGGCCCCATGCCATTGCCTGACCTCAGCGCCGCCCTCCCCGTCCCCTGCTCCAACCTCACCATCCTCCGCCGCGTCATGCGCTACCTCGCCCACATGCGCCTCGTCACCATAGAAGCCACCGGCGACGGCGACGTGTCCTACGGCCTCACCCCGGCTTCCGCGTTCCTCGCGAAGGACGATGCTCGGAGCCTCGTGCCCTTCGTGCAGCTCGGCCTTGACGAGGGCTACATCGCGCCCATGCACGCACTGGAGTTGTGCCTCGACGGCGACCCGTCCAAGTCGGCGTACGAGCGGGTGAAGGGGGAGAGCCTGTGGGAGTGCGCGTCGAGGGACCCGGCCCGCAACCAGCTGTTCAACGAGGCGATGTCCTGCAGCGCACGGATGGTGACGCCGGCGATGATCGGGGCGTGCCGGGGGTCGTTCGAGCGGATGGGGTCGGTGGTGGACGTCGGCGGCGGGAGCGGCACGGCGGCGAGGGCGATTGTGGAGGCGTTCCCGCATGTCAAGTGCACCATCTTCGATCTCCCTCACGTGGTGGAGGCTTCGCCCGTTCAGCCGGCCGGGATCAAGTATGCAGCGGGGGACATGTTTGACTCCGTACCCCGTGCTGACGCGGTTCTTCTCATGGTAAGCTCGATCCCTTGCCGATTTGACTAACTAGGCGAGTTATGTAACAAACAGTTCGATATTCACTGCTACAGTGATGACACTGTATCTGCTACAGTGAAATCACTACACAGTACCAATTCAGTTACTACAGTCATTTCACTGTAGCATCCTCAGTGAAACTACTGTAGCTGCTAAAGTGAAACCACCTAGTCATGATTCATAATTTTGAGTACATCTCTCTCTCTCTCTCTCTCTCTCTCTCTCTCTCTCTCTCTCTCTCTCTCTCTCTCTCTCTCTCATATTATTAGCGATAAGTTCCTGCCAGGATTTGATTTAATTAATCTCCATTCAGATGGACTAATTTCTAATGGTAAACAATATATAGTCCCTAATGCAAAACTTAACCTTTTCAGGGACCCAACGCATATTTTCCCTATATATATGAACCTACTCTTCGATTGGGTGAGATATAGTATTACTCGAGGATAAAACCTACCAAGGCAATTGAACCGGTTTTTCCTATAATGTCCGAATAGACTGATACCGGGTCAACTCGACCAAGCTGAACCTGCTTTGGCTCAGCCGATATGGGGTTCGATACCGAGTTTTATAGCCTTGTTTGTGTGTGTTAGTTGAATTTTTCAAACACTTACATTCTTTCTTGAAGCTAGAAAGTTCTTGCTTATTTTTATCTATATTGGCATTCCTAATTGTTCCTTTGTTTTGTTATGGTGCCAGTGGATACTGCACAATTGGACGGACGACGATAGCCTGAAGATTCTCAGGCGATGTAGAGAAGCCATTCCCGACGAGGGGGGGATGTTGATCATAGTCGACGTGGTGATCGATGAAGACCAGGAGCACGCGCTAGCCCACACGAGGCTAGCTTTGGATGTGATAATGATGGCGTACACCGGAGGGAAGGAGAGGACCGAGAAGGAATGGAGGGAGCTGCTGTCGAGAGCTGGGTTCAGCAAATGCAAGATAACACCAGTCATGGCTCTGCAGCATGTCATTGAAGCCCAACCTTAGCAGCTCATGCAGTATAAGTTGGTTCAGTAGTGATATTTGTTCTTGTTAAAGAGCCAGGCAGGTGTTTCTGGCATCTATCATGTATAATAAAGGATGGAAGAGGCAACTGGAACCCTAAATGAGATGATGTGGCTAAATTCTGGGTATTTCTATTTCCAATTCAATTGGAATGGTTGTAATGTACATTTTGAATGATTATGCACAATCTAATGTTGTTCTGCTAGAAAACCTCCTTGAAGTTTCCACGTCAGCCCTAATTGAAGCTGTGCCGCGTCACGCGATTGACCGCCTCAGCCATCGCACGATCCTCACACGATTTACACCCCTGAGTTGGTTTTGCGGCGAATATATTCGAATAGGAAAGATCACGTGGTCCTTCCTCTCCAGCGTGTTGTGGCAGCTTGGGCCAATCGATGCAGAGGCCACCATATAGGTCCTGTGGAGCTCACCTCGGCTCATTGCGGCAGTTCCCGGCCTTGGTGGTGGATGGAGGCTTTGCTCGGCGTGGTGTGGCGGTCCCGGAGTTCTGGAGGGTGGCTTCCTTACTGCGGTGGTGCCAACTGACTCGGTGGCAGTGCCGATTAGCTCGGTGGTGGCTCCTCTGATTTTGGGCTTGTGTTGGTCTTTGGATGTGTATTATTTTCTTTTTTGTCGGTGCGCCGGCGCGCCGGCTGTTGGTGAGTTTCGTCCCTATTGTTCCTGGCGGTTTTTAGGGCTGGTGGCTCTGTGTCTGGTTGCTGGTGTTGCGATGTGTGTGTTGGCTTTGGGCCGAGGGTGTTTTCATCGGACTGTGGCGGTTTCTTTCATCGGAGTGGCGGCTTCTGATACTTGCACCAGGCTGTGGTGTCTTCGGGGATTTATTGTGACCTCATCTTCAAAGAACCAAAAAAAAAAAGGAAAGATCATGTGTGATCTTATGGGTTCTTACACATTAACTATAAATCTTGTTTATATATGCCCTCTTTGAGGATGAATTATATAAGATTTTAAACCTCCTAAAGTGGTATCGGAGCTTCATATTAATGCTTATAAGGTTTCCCCCAAGGTACAACTCAACAACTCCTTAAATGGAGCATTCAAGAAGATGATGATCTAGTGTTGGTCAAATCACCAGAAATTACATTCCACCCCAATGGTTGTCGAACCCAGTGTTTCCTAGTTGAAAAATACTACTCCCAACAACATCCTGACGGGGCAACCGATCACACCCGTCTGATGTACCACACTGATCATTGGAGCTCACTTTGATCCGACCGATAGACATCAGGTGGCTACGATTGAGTGCCACGTCAGGATCGATGTTGGAACAGCATCCCCCTTCCCAATTTCTCTTGAACCTTAGGGCAATGCACATACAATACATTGTTCTAGGATCTGGAATCTCCTATTCCTCCATATCCCTTTGCGGCCTGGGTCTAGAATCGTATCAGGGAACCACTCGACATTAAAGGCAAATCTAGCAGTCTATGCTTCCTCTGGACGTTTTGGTGCAGAAGGAGGGTCCGGAAGCAATGGAGGACCGCTTGGGACCTAATGGTTATCGCGACATGTTGGATCATCTGGATCGAGCGCAACCATAGAGTCTTCTCACTGAAGGTGGAAGAGAAGGAGTCTGTGCTTAGGGCTATAGTGGGAAGGCTTGATCTATGGAAGGTTGCTTTGCAGGAAGAAGATCTTGCCGTTCTGGACGACTTTATCTTGCACATTTTTTGAATCCCCCCCCCCCTCTCTCTCTCTCTCTCTCTCTCCTCCCACCTCTCTTTCCTGTACTACTCTTTCTTTTTTCTAATAAATAAACTAGTAGGGTCTAGGCCAAAACCCTCCTCATTCACTGAGAGAGATTTCTCAAAAAATAAAAAAATTCGTTTGAGGAGCATTGGACCAGATCCACTAGATTTCTACGTCATGACAGAATAGATCATTAAAGTACATCATATCACATTCAATGTACAGTGACATGTGCTTCCAATTATGTGACGAATGCCATGGTTGGTAACACTCCTTTCACATAGGAGGTTCCAGGTTCGAATCTCTGTATGGAGCTAGCTTGGACTTGAATTCCCATTTGTAAGAGTAGTAGCAGACTAGCAGTAGCAGTAGATGTAGAACTTACATAAAAATAATTGAACCAGGAGTTAGGAGGGTTTTGCCTTTTATAATCATCAAGGAAGTGGATTGTTTTTTTTTTGGATAATCCCTCCTTAATTAGAGGGAGGGTTAGGCTGCGCCCGACCTGTCTATTGTTAATTCCAAAAAAAATTACAAGTAATGGTGAAAAGTCACCACCACCACCATCAGGAACCCCAAATAGAATTGCTAAAACAAAGTAACACAAAAAAAAGACCCCTGAGTCTCAAAACTTACAAGTTCTCAACTTTTCTAAATTACACATATGAGCGAGAAAAGACTTTGTGCCCTCCATCTTATTCGGCATCTTGAATCCGACAGAAGATGTTATATTGAGGATGATGTCGTCATCCAACCTGTTGATTGGGAGAGCCAGCTCTTCATCGTCGAGAGTAAACATTTGCCCCTGGAGTTTCTGAAGGAAGGGATTCGATTTACCAAAGGTACGAATCAACTGTCGTGTACTCCTTAGGATTAGCTTTGGCTGAGGTGATGAACTACTCGAAGCCTCCTATGTATCCAAATCTCGAGTGATCATCCGTGAAGGTGATGAAATACTCGAAGCCTCCTATGACACGGACACTTATGGGCCCACATACATTAGTGTGTACCAACTCTAATACCTCCTGAGATCTGCTACCTTTGGCTCGGAAAGATCTTTTAGTCATCTTGCCTTCCAGGCAAGACTCACACGTTGGTAGGCTTTTTGAAATATCTGAACTTAAAAGTCCTACCTTAACCAACCTGTGAATCATGTCTGAGGCTATGTGTCCAAGCCTTAGATGCCAAAGGAGTGTTGGATTATCTGAGGGATTTTTTCTTTTAGATGAATTAACCACACATGTTTCAGTTATGTTATCTTGCTTATGATTGGAGTTAATTACATAGAGACCATTCTGTGTCTTTCCCTTACAAACAAAGGAACTATTCAATTTAATAGACACACCATAAGCATCAAATAAAACTAAAAAACCTTCATTATTCAATAAGGAAATAGAAATTAAATTTCATCTCAAGGGCGGTATATAAAGTATGTCTCTAAGTAATAAACTTGTTCCATCAAGAAACTGCAAGACGACATCTCCAACTGCTTCAGCCTCTACCACGGCCTCAGTTTCCATACTTAGGATTATCTTCCCATCACCCAGTTTTCTTTTCTGCTTGAACCCCTGCAAATTATTGCAAGCATGGTTAGTGGAACCAGAATCCACAATCCATGAAACTGGAGAACAACTGGATGCTACAAGGGATTTCACTATGTGGATTTGAGATATACCTGTCTCAGCCTTCTTGGAAGTCGCGCGGTAGTTGTCCTTCCAGTGCCCCTTCTTGCCGCATCGAAAACATTTTTTTTTGGGCTTCGCCGGACCATCCTGCTTAGGAACCTACGATTGCACCTGGCCCAGCTTCATGGGCTTCTTAAACTTTCTTTTCTGAAACTTGCCTTTGGCTTTCAGAGAAGACTTGTGCTCTATATTCAGGGATTGGGCTCCTGCCTTCATCCCGTCCTCTGCCGCCTGGAGCGTCGCTAGGAGCTCTGCATTAGACATCTCCAACCGGTTAAGATTAAAGTAGGTAACGAAGCCCTCAAACGCTCCTGACAGAGACGCGAGGAAAATGTCGGTCTGGATCTCTGCATCCAAGATGACATCGAAGGAATCAAGCTCATTCACATAGCCAAACAATTTCAGCATATGATCCCGAACTAAAGTCCTCTCTGCCATCTTTGTGAACACCAATTTCTTGATGGTTAGGTAACGAGTTACCCGACTACGACCCTCGAACATTTCGTTTAAATAGAGCATCATGTCCGAAGCGAAGGCCATGTCTTCGACTTGCTTCTGAAGGACGGTCTGCAAGGATGCCACTATGTAGCACTTGCACATCTCATCAGTATCTAGCCAGTCTTTCCATTCCTTCAACTGGGCCTCAGTTGCACTTGGTCCCGGCATGGCCGGTTGAGGGGTACTTAGGATAATTGTGTGTTTACCAACCCTTAGGACGAGTATCAGGTTACGTTTCCAGTCCTCGTAGTTTAGTCTCGTAAGTTTGTTATCATTAAGGATGGAGACAAGGGGGTCGAGCTTGGTCATGATTTCTGTAAACAATGGTTTAAAGCAAAAATTAGAGTCTACCACAATCTATTTCATGGAATTTAGAAATAGATAATGTTTACTCCAACCGCTATGTCTTCACTACCTCAAGTAGAGATATCCAGGAATCTAAATTTCCTGGGCTCGAGCACTGAGACTATCAGCCTTGAATTGGAGACAGTATCTCGGTGAGAGTATGCAATCGCTTCTGCCAATGGGGTTTTTTTAACCCAGTCTTCATCAGAATTACCCATGGCAAACTGAATGACCCCTTAGTCTCCTTTTGGCCAGCTTTACGTGACTCGTGTGCGTAGCAACGGCGGCTTCACACAAGCTTTCAGATGCTTCTCACAAATCTAGATGGTATCGATAGGGGGTTCATAGGCTCCCGCGGTGCAGGAAAAAACCGTCACCCACTACCACCAGCATCCTCCATGTCCTGAAGGAAACCACTAGGCGAACCAGCATGGAAGGAAACACAGCTCTCACCCGGTAGGAATATCGAACTGCGTACCTCCCACCCAGACCCTTAGCCGGTTGATTGTGGAGGGCAGGGGCTCCGCTTTGGAGGGAACCTCTTACACATCCCTTATTTTTAAGGTTTTATGTATATCTAGAAAGGTCACAACCTCCTAGACTTAGACCCTGGTCTACCGTGCTCCCACTAGGATTACAAACCTTTCCGCAAAGCATTAGTATCCTTGGAAAATATCATAGTCCCTACCTCGAATACTCGATCAGCTTTCGCCTTTCTTCCAAGGATCATATTATATAGATTCCAAGGATCTCGATACCTCACTAGTTTGCCCATAATCCTAAGATCTGGAGCCTAGCCTAAGGTTAACGTGGAAAGGACTCCCACTAGAATAACGCCTCATTCATAATTTGATGCCTGATGTCATAGTAGATCTCATCTCATTATAGGTTTCGATGCTGGCCAAATAAGGATATCCGACAACCTCCGCCGGACCTCAACCTAATGGTGGCATAACCAAATCGTGATGAGTTCACACTACCATCAAAGGTCAACTAGAAACGGGTATCACTTAGTAGAATCCTAACCTAACTTGGTTGCTAGGATCATGTAGGGAAAAGGCATCCCATTAGGGTTATCATACTTCTTATGGAGACATTAGTTATCTCTAAACAAATCTAACACTGTGTCTATCTCGGTGCACAGTACTTGGCTACCTGAACTACCACGAGGGCGGTTACCACCTTTCCTTTTAGCTAGCCACCAGATTCGCACGTGTTAGAACCATATATAGATACCG
Organism: Chamaelirium japonicum; assembly: GCA_947650365.1. NCBI lineage: Eukaryota > Viridiplantae > Streptophyta > Magnoliopsida > Liliales > Melanthiaceae > Chamaelirium > Chamaelirium japonicum. The sequence continues at coordinate 32,926,305 of OX393549.1, forward strand.
ATGAATCCATAAGCTTAGTACTAATCCTAAGCCTGATCTAGAGACAAACTCACAAGCAAGATAGATAATTAAAATTATCATCGGGTTCTCTAAACACTAAATAAAGAGAAACAACATAAATATCATCCAAACTGAATCAAGTCCAGGGTCCGACCCCTGAACCTGAATAGCACAGCTAAGATATCTTGCTCTTCCGTTCTGCATGATCTCCGACGACGATCCCGATCATAGCCAACGTGGACGCTTTCGCCGGGTCTTTGCACGCCATGGTACCGCTTGCCCGAACCGTGGATGTAGCATCATCTTCTTCTTCCTGTGACCGAAAAACTAACATGCTCCGAGCAAGTGCTCATTCATGTACAATTTCGCTAGAAAGAAAATGAAACAATCCTAGAAAACATAGCCATGAAACCGAGGGTAGTCAACCTCCACCCCTGCCCATCTAGAGCCTTAAAATCTACAAGCACAATAATAATCAATGCAAAATTAAATCCGGGGTCCGACCCCCGGAGGCATGCAATCACAGATTATTATTTAGCGCGACACCTGCAAAAAGACGATATATAGCACAATTTATATGCATGATCTACGTCGAACCCCGATGAAAACATATGCCATCATATATTCATATGATGTTTTTATGAATTCATGCATGAAACATACACCAAAGCGTGCTCTGATACCAATTGTTGGAATTGGATCCGTTTATTAGAGTCGCAGCGGAAGCAAAACAAAGATCCGAAGATCATACAGTGTATATTTCATTACAATTAATTCTACAAAATAATCTATATGCAAATCTATGATCTTAACATATGTGCGGACACCCTAGAGGCATACTACGATCTACGGAAGACATGTATGTATCTAGTTAGGTATTTAGAATCATCATACCTTTTGGATCTATGATCCGAAGAGAATGGATTGATGATGAACCGCACTTGAATCGCAAGGGAAACTGTCGGATAGCACCTTGTCCTTTGCGAATTGAGGAATCCTCGACGTCCCGTCTTTGAGTGCAAGGACTACGAGCCGGTAAAGGAATTCGTTGTGAAGTCGACGGCGTACCGGTAGGTCTCCTCCTTCTCTTTCTCTCTTCTTCCTTCTCCTTCCTTCCTCCTTCTTCTTCCTCTTTCTTCCTTGGCCGAAACCTCAGAGAGGGAGAGAGGGAGAGGGGGTCAGGTTTTAGGAGAGGGGGAGAACTAGGGTCGGCCCCTCCCTTTCTATTCCTCTTATAGGGCCGGCCTTCTAGTGCTACAAGCAAGCTAGGGCCGGCCCTGGATGGATAGGGATGAGGGGGGCGGTTTTTAGGGTTTCCAGGTGTTTATCGTGAAGCCTTGACGAAAACGCCCTTCACGAAAAGTAAAAAACTGAAAGAGAGATTGAGTGAGGTGCGCTACTCGGAATCGAGTTCCGTCAGCACCTACGAGCTCCTGAAATTATTTCACTCATTCTAAGATCCATATTCAATATGTTCTGAGCCATATTTCAGTTTTTACCAAAATACCCCTACGGCCCCTAACACATGTGAATTAGGTTCTTAGGCTCCGGGCTTGCGCTCTATCGCGTTACTTCGCATCCAACGTATCCAACCAGGTCGGGGAACAATTCCTATACGCAACGTAAGGGTGGAACCTTCAGGGTTTAGGATCTCTAGCTCCAATCGGATCCCTGATTAACTGTTCCGGTGATACACCGAAAGTTCCGTTAATCAGCCCTAATCCTATTAACTCACATAGCCACCCAGAGTGCGACGTGATCGAGTTGAACTCTAGTGATCCTAAACTTATGTTACTCCCTCGTAACCCTGTTCTCTACTATACTTTGATAATCCATAGTCCCTCCTATTACTGGTGCCATGATACGACTCGGGCGGTGGGGAGCACCGTCAGATCCCGATCGATCATCTGACTAAGAATTGATGACTTGTCATCTATAACATCACACACCTTCCGATGTTATACCTAGCATCCGAAACATCGTCAGTCATACTGACAACCACCAGGCCTGGGTTAACTGTGTGGACAGATTGACTCATCAAAACCCACCCATCCAACACTGGACATTGGATAAACGTAGGGATTACATATCACTCAAGCGCCAGCCGGGTATCCCAACGTACCGTGGTATTGGACTATGGAAGGTCCGCACATGTTGGCACATCAAAGCATCACACTACTTGTTGGCCCAGTGTACATGGTTCCTCAGGGTTAAGGACAGATTATCTATAGTAGTACTAAGACGGTTTTATGCACCAGTGTCTGAATCACTGAACTGTGCACCGTCTTGGTTCTTGTTCAACACAATCATCGTGCTTGGTCAAGTGAATGGGAATCCCACGTTCCCGTGGTGGAGATTTCACCACATCCTCTACCTGCCAACAACTTATTTTTGGTGAAGCGACCGGCATCACCAAAGTTGTGAACTATTTCTAGGGTCTACACAGAACTGGTCCACTGGGTCTCCCAAACATGGATCCACCATGCGCCTCAGTGGCCTATTGTGTTCCCTAGGGTCCTTTATTATATGTGTATTAACATATACCAAAGTAGTATTCTAATTAAAGCAATAACCAAAATCATCTTTATTAATGTTAATACAGAAAATCCACGCTAAGGACACACGAGCTACAACAGTCGTCATCCAACCTGTTGATTGGGAGAGCCAGCTCTTCATCGTCGAGAGTAAACATTTGCCCTTGGAGTTTCTGAAGGAAGGGATTCGATTCACCAAAGGTACGAATCAACTGTCGTGTACTCCTTCGGATTAGCTTTGGCTGAGGCTTGTGCACATTGAAGCAGGGGGACTCCTCCTCCTCTTCGATGTCCTCTAAAGTCGAGGCATTATGCTCAATTGAGGGACGAACAGCCTCTGCTACCCTAATAGTACTCTCGAGGGGAGGGGTAAGACTAGATGTGATAACTCCAGTCCTATTGTCGTTATCCGTTGGCACTGGATTGTTTTGTTAAGTTCGACTTTGTGTAGGGTTCAATTAATCTCAATCTTATGTATTTATTTATTTCTAATATAGGTAGAGGTCTGTCTGACCCTCCTAAACCATTATATAAAAGAAAGAAACAAAAAAATAATCATGCAATGAGAACACTACTCATAGTATAACATGGAGAGCATTTTTGCTACCCGATTGATTGGTTTGCTGCACTTGCTTACGACCCAATTGGGTTGTGCCACGTCCACCTTTAAAAAGGGCATAATGAGAACTATACTTGCTACCAGACGTACGTTGGTCTTTGCTGGCCCAGGTATGCCATTCTTAATAGCAGACGTAGCACAACCCGATTGGGCCGTAAGCAAGTGCAGTATATGGATCGGGTAGCAAAAATGCTCTCGTATTTACATGCTACAACAATGCTTCCAAAGAAAGTTTATAATTATATACTCTAAAAGCCATTATGCAAAATTAAGTGTAACATCTACCATAAACACACAAGATATTATTCGCTTTGTCCATGCCCACATGAGGACTTCCCATTGTAACATTCGCCCCAAACACACAAGATATTGTTTGCTTTGTCTGTGCCCGCATGAGAACTTCATAGGAGGTCACCTATCCTAGTACAACTTCGCCCGAGCATGCTTAACTACGGAGTTCTTACGGGATATGTAGCAACACACAGATTTAAAACGCGTCTTCTATGTTTAGGAGGGAAAATTATATAAGTAGCTCAGGATCTCCTTCTCTCTAGACGATAACTCGTGGTCTTGGACACTTCGCCTCACCTCACCTTATCCATCTTGGTATCATAACCTCAGGAGTTTTGGCTATTGGCTATCGGATCTTGATCGTCATAATCCACCCCCTTTAAGGGCTATACGTCCACGTATAGGGTTAGACCCCTCCCATCACGAGGAGAACCGGCTCTGATACCATTTTGTAACATCCGCCCCAAACACACAAGATATTATCCGCTTTGCCCGTGCTCGCACGAGAACTTTCGAGGTCACCCATCCTAGTACTACTCTTGCCCGAGCACGCTTAACTATGGTGTTCTTAATATTGTAACGACCAAGATCCAATAGCCAATAGCCAAAACTTCTGAGGCTATGATGGCAAGATGGATGAGGTAAGATGAGGTGTCCAAGGCCACGAGTTAGCCCCACATCTGGATAGAAGGAGATCCTGAGCTACTTATATTATTTCCTCTCCCAAACATAGAAGACTCTTATAACATCCACCTCAAACACACAAGTTATTGTCTGCTTTTGCCCGTACCCGCACGAGGACTTTCCAGCAGATCACACATCTTAGTACTACTCTCGTCCGAGAATACTTAACTTCAGAGTTCTTATGGTATCTATAGCAACACACGATTTTAAAATATATCTTTTATGTTTAGGAGGGTAAATTATATAAGTACCTCAGGATCTCCTTCTCTCCTGACAATATGAGGCTAACTCATGGCCTTGGATGCCTCACCTCATCCATCTTGGCATCGCAACCTCATGAGTCTTGGATACTGGCTTTTGGTTATTGGATTTTGATCGTCATACTAAGAGATGCAAGTACTACTCTTTCGGTTCATTCTTTCTACATATTCATCAACGCGGGGGGGAGGGGTTGGCCTATTTGATTGCTTCTGTACTATGAAAGGCCAAGACCCCTATGAAGATGCACATCTTCATGTGGCTGACAATTAAGGACATAATCCTTGCAAGCTAGAGTCAATCTCATCAAGCGTTGGAACCCATCAATTATTTTCTCCTTCCATACCCTCTGTGATAGCCCAAGAAAGGATCCACATACTTCTTCATTGTTCTTTCATGATCTAGATGTGGCAATCGATCAAGACTAAGCTGGGCATCAAAGGAAAGCCGGGTACTCTTCTTCTTTGTAGACCATCTAGAGGTAGAAGTGAATCAAGAAGAGATGGCGGAGTTCTTGGGACATGGTAGTGATAACCACGTGCTAGCATGTTTGGAAAGAGAGGAATGGGAGAATCTTCAACAATAAATGCAGTACCAAAGAGGAGTTCTACAATCAGATCGGGATTACTATCAAGTCATGGAAAGTGGAGCTGCAAGGAAGCAACTCTACCGTTCTAGATCATTTCCTTTGTAATATTTTCTAATTTTTTGCTCTTTATCCAGTTAAACGTTGTACACTATCTTTTCTATCAATAAACTGGTAAGGTTCTAGGCTGATGTCCCCCCCCCCCCTCCACACAAGATTGATTTCTAAAAAAAAAAGATACTCTTTCAAAAGCAGACATGCCCTAAAGTTTTTTTTGTTACAAAGGGATCTTAACTAGACTCTATTGGTGCCACACATGAGCACACCACAAAGTCGCCACTACCGCTACATCTATATAACAAGGGATGATAGTCTACATGCTGACTAGGACAAAACAGAACAAAAAATTAACTAGACAAAAAGGAGTGCTGACTAGACCAAAACACACCTCTCTCTTCTCCTGATTTCTCCCCTGATCTCTCTCTTCCTCCAATCTCTCTCTTCCTCCAATCTCTCCCTGTCTCTCTATCTCTTCCCCCAATATATATATATATATATATATATATATATATATATATATATATATATATATATATATATATATATATATATATATATATATATATATATATATATATATATATATATATATATATATATATATATATATATATATATATATATATGTATATATATATATATCCCCGTCTCTCTTTCTTCCCCCGATCTCTCTCTCTCTTTCTCTCTCTCTCTCTCTCTCTCTCTCTCTCCGTCTCTCTTTTTCTCTGTATCTCTCTCTCTCTCTTCCCCCCCCTCTCTCTCTCTCTCTTTCTCCATATCTCTCTATATCTCTTTGTCTTTGTATGTCTCTCTCTCTGTATCTCTTTCTCCGTATCTCTCTCTCTCTCTTTCTCCATATTTATCTCTCCGACTCTCTCTCTCATCTCCGATCTCTCATCTTTGTCTCTCTCTTTCTCTCTCCATATCTCTCTCATCTCTATAACTCTCTCTTTCCGTATCTCTCTCTCGCATCTCTGATCTCTCTTTCTCTCTCTCTCTTTCTCTTTTTATCCGTCTCTCTCTCATCTTCGTCTCTTTCCCTCTCTACATATATCTCTCTCTCTCTCTCTCCGATCCATCTGTCTCTCTCTCTCTCTCTCTCAATCTCTCTCTCTTTCTCCGTCTCTCTCTCTTTCTTCTGTTTTCTCTCTCTCTCATTCAGATAGAAGAGGTCCATACCTGATCCATACCCAATGGGTTTCAGGTTTTGGTTCAGGTGTCGGGTATGAATTGGGTATAGTTTTGTCTCATTTTATCCATTATTTATGCAATTACTTGAGGAAAAAAAGGGTTAATGTGTAAGAGGACCTTGACAACAGATCCTTCGTAGGAACTTGACACCAAAAAGTTTCATTTAGCCTAAGATTCTTGTCTTTTTTATTAAACCCAAAACTTTCTCTGGCTTATTATCCCATCTCTTCCGAGTAGCTCCGGCGGCGGCTGTAGCAGAGGCGGCGGAGGCAGCGGCCAGTGGCTCTGGCGGCGGTGGCGAACACTGGAGGTGGCGGGGGCAGAGGCGACGGCAGCGGCGGCAACATCAACGGTGAGCAACAAAGGTGATGGCAGCAACGGCGAGCAACAGAGGCAGCGGCGACATCAGCGACAAGCAACTGAGGTGATGGCAGCAGTGACAAGCAACGGAGGCAACGGCAACGGCGAGCAACTTCGACGATTCGATGGCTCGGTTGATGTTCCTATGTCTAGTGTTCATCCCATGGCCTGTAGATCTTAGGGTTAGGGTTAGGGTCATGTTTGGTTCGGTTTGGCGGCGGCGAGCACTTCCGGCGGTGGCATTCGATGTTTCGGTTCGGTGGTTCGGTGGCGGCGTGCAGTTGTATTGCCGTCGAAGGCGACCGCTTAGGTGACAAGGAATGTCCCAACAGTGGCCATTGTTGGAGGTGTTGGGGTTGTTGGTCCGTCGGGGCAGGGCCGGTGTATCCACCAAAAGTGTTTTGTCGTCAAAGGCGATCAGGTGTGTTGTCGTCGAATACGACGGTGGGGGTGGGGGTGATGCCCAGAGGGTGTCTTTTCGCCAAAGACGGTTTGTTGCATTACTGACAGATATGTTGGCACCGAAGGTGGCCCGCTGCAGTTCCGACAGGCACATGCATAAGGGATATGGCCGACCACAAAGTTGCCACAAGAAAGGGCCCACCTAGCCCACAAAGGAGGTGCCACACACGAGCACACTAGAAAGCCGCACCAAATACCGCACATGACGAGTACCCAACATGAAAATCGAACCTGTGGGAGTGCCCACAAGGAGCGGTCCCACCCCCAACTGCACTAAGCAGCAGTGGTGACATGTCCTAAAGTTAATCTCTTGCTCTTAGACAACAAGCTAGGGTGGCTATTGGGCGAAGGAGAAGTGTTTTCTTAGGGATGAATATGAGTAATATGAGTTTTACTGCATCTCATAATATTAGTGCTAAAACAAAACTATAATTAAATTAATATGCATAACTATGTCATGGTCCTCAACATCTTCACAGAAGGTACAAAATTTAAAAAAGATACCTAACCCCAAAATGTTGAAAGAACCTTGTCCACTAGAAACACATTATGTCAAAAAATTAAAATTTGATTCCATAGTAGATAAGGCAATTATGATGGCTTCCCCCCCCCCCCCCCCCCAAGTTTAGTATTTCCAATCATTTGCCTTTATTTGGATAAAGACTTTCCGTCTAAGGTCCATTTGACTAACGTGAAACCATGAATGTAGAGGATTTTTTTAGGCTCCCTATAATAGGGAATCCCTTGGAGTTTGTTTCAAAAAGTGGCTCCCTATTTTGTTGGGAAGCTCCTGTCTCCCTAAAATAGGGAGTGGCTTGAGGAGTCCCTTGAAGATGCTTTAAAAGTGGCTATCTATTTTGTTGGGAAGGCAATATGGCTCCCTATAAAAGCATCTCCAAGGGACTCCTCAAACCACTCCCTATTATAGGGAGCCATATGGGTTTTCCACCAAAATAGAAAGCCACTTTTTCAACCCAACTCTAAAGGATTCCTTACTATAGAGAATTGATTTTTTCAACCCTACTCCAACGGACTCTCTACTATAGAGAGCCATTTGAATTATAAATGTTTTTACAATTATTGGACCATTTGAAGCATTAGCCAACTAATGGCATGTGCCAATATGTGTGGGGCTCGTAGGACAGCGAGGGACACCGCTCGTCACATTTGGCGAGCCAAACAACAAAGTTATTTTAGCTCCCTATTCGGTTGGTAAGCTCCCAATCGGGTTGTGCCACGTTTTCCTTTAAAAATGTCATAATGAGAGCTACACTTATTATCAATCTTACGCTATTCTTTGTTGGCCCGATTGGACTGTAAGCAAGTGTAACAAACTGATCTGGTGGTAAAAATGCTCTCGAATTTACATGCTACAACAATGCATCCAAAGAGAGGGCCATCTAAATATTGTATGGGTCTAGGTCAAAGTCACTATCAAAGCACCTAACATGAGGATCATATAATTATCATTGGATTTAATAGGAACTCACATCTAACATGGGTATCATATAATAATACAGTGCATTTGGGTGAAAGTTTAAAATTCTATATTCTATAAGCCATTAATCAAAATTAAGAGATGCAAGTACTATTCTTTCAAAAACAGACATGCCCTAAAGTATTTTTCTTGTTACAAACTTAGTTGGACCCTATAGGCGCCGCACTCGAGCACTCAACAAAGTCACCACCACCGCCACATAACTACATAAGGGGCCACCGGGCCCACCACTAAGTCGCAACCAGGTCCACCACCGTCGCAGAAGGGTCCCACCTGGTCCACATAAGAGGTGCCACACACAAGCACATTAGAAAGCTGCACCACAACACCACGCGCAAAGAGTACCCAATGCAGAAATCGAACCTCTGGGAGTGCCCACAAAGGAGCGGTACCACTACCAACTGCACTAAGCATGATGGTGACAACAATCTAGGGTGGCTATTGGGCGAAGGACAAGTGTAATCTTAGGGATGAATATGAGTAATTTGAGATAATTAAAAAAAAGATACATAACCCCAAAATGTTGAAAGAACTCTCTCCACTAGAAACCCCCCCAAGTTTAGTAATTGCAATCATTTGCTTTTATTTAGATAAAGACTTTTCGTTTAAGGTCCATCCAGCTAACATGCAACTATACACGTAGAGTGTTTTTTTTAGGCTCCCTATAACAGGGGATCACTTGGAGTTTGTTTCAAAAAGTGACTTCCTATTTTGTTGGAAAGCTCATGTCTCCCTATAATAGGGAGCGGCTTGATGAGTCCCTTGGAGATGGTTTAAAAAGTGGCTTTTTGTTTAGTTGGAAAGGCAATATGACTCCCTATAAAAGCATCTCCAAGGGACTCCTCAAGCCACTCCCTATTATAGGGAGCCATATGGGTTTTCCGCAAAAATAAAAAGCCGTCTTTTCAACCAACTCTAAAGGATTCCCTACTATAGAGAACCGATTTTTTCAACCCTACTCCAACGAACTCTCTACTATAAAGAGCCATTTGGATTTTTAATTTTTTTTATAACTGTTTGGACCGTTTGAAGCATTAGCCAACTAATAGCAGGTGCCGATATGCGTGGGGCTCGTAGGATAGCGAGGGACACTGCTCCTCACATTTGGTGAAGTCAAACAATTTTCTTAGCTCCCTATTCGGCTGGTAAGCTAAAACGGACGACTGTGATCGTGCCACGTCAGATAGCCAGTGGGCTCCTACCTTTGCTCTTCTACGTAGACACGTGTCGGTCACAACAAGGCTGGTCCACCGACAACATCCGGGGGGGGGGGGGGGGGGCGGCTACAATTCACGCCATGGAGGGAAAAGACTATAAAGAGAAAGCAAGCAAGAAAGATCCCCATCTCTTCTCTCCTCTCCTCTCATCCGTCCCTTCTCCCCCACTCGTCTTCTTTCTCGCCATCAGGATCCCTGCCGTGTTTGACGCCGCTTCTTCCACGACCGTCCGATCCGTCCTGGACCGCCAGCCCACCGCCCAGGTTCCCCCCCCTCCTCATCCTTCTCCCGTCTCTCCCATCACAATAAATAATTACATTAAATGCAGAATTAAATTCAGCAAAACACTCTATCTGCCCCCATAAAAACGAATAAAAAATCTTCTCAATCTGGGTTTTCTTCGTTCTCACGAATCAAATTTGCAGGGCTGGTTGTCGTCCGGCTGCTGATAAGCACCGTATCCTTCTTGGGTTCGGCTGGATTCCGGGTTCTTGATTGATTTCTGCTGATGGGTGGGCTTTTTCTTTTGATTTTGGCCTCGATTTCTTCTTGTTCTTGAACAAAGTGGGGATTTTGTTCAAAATTCTCAGTTGGGTGTTTGTGGGTTGATCCGGTGGGTTCCGGATTACCTCTGCGTGAGGAAATCGAGGGATTTCCGAACCCAGAAATCAATTCTGAGAAGGATCTGAGAGGGGGGAGGGAGCTGCAGGCTGTCTTTGGATCAGGTTTCAGGATTTGAAATTCCAATTTCACAAAGAATTTTGCGAATTGCAAGGCCAGAGAGAGGAGGCTTGATTCTGATTCTTTTTGAGCTGTCTTTGTGGAATTGCGAAGATGGCCAATTCGATCGGTGCAACTACTTCTATTATTGCCCACCACCTGCTCTGTCGGAGGTCTTCTCGCAAGGAGGGCTCCCACAAGGTGCAGTCGGTGCCATGCCAGCTGCTCTCCCGAGAGTTCAATGGTCGGCGGTTGATCAGCTCTTCTAAATCGAGCCTAATGACCTTCCCGAGATGTAATCGTTCCGTGGCTTCAACTATTAAGTCCCTCGCCATGGAGCTCGTTAAGGAAACTCGTTCATATAGGGAAGACAGGATTCCTCGCGATTCGGATTATATTGTTGATACTGGTTTCACCTCTAATAGGCTGTGGCCACCTCCAAACAAGGCCGACAACCAGTCGTTGCATAACCCTTTGCTCCGACAGGAGCGAATGGGCTGCGGGTGGCTGGGTGTCATCTTCGAGTGGGAAGGAGTGATTGTCGAGGACGACACCAATTTGGAGAAGCAGGCATGGTTGATGTTGTCTCAAGAAGAAGGGAAGTCGCCTCCCCTGGCCTTTGTGTTAAGGAGAATCGAGGGAATGAAGAACGAACAGGCCATCTCAGAGGTCCTATGCTGGTCGAGAGATCCCCCGGAGCTTCGGAGATTAGCCACCCGGAAGGAGGAAATACACCAGAGCCTCCAAGGAGGATTCTATCAGATGCGGCCAGGGTCTCAGGAATTCATGAGCATTCTTATGAATTACAAGATTCCAATTGCGGTGGCATCAACATGCCCCCGGAAGCGCCTCCAAGAAGCAATGGAAGCCGTGGGCGTGCAAGGCTTCTTCAATGTGATTGTGGCCGCGGAGGATGTGCATCGAGGGAAGCCAGATCCTGAGATGTTTGTATATGCGGCGCAGCTTCTTAGTTTCATACCAGAGCGGTGCATCGTGTTTGGGAACTCCAACTCAACCGTGGAGGCCGCCCACGATGCCCGGATGAAGTGTGTGGCGGTTGCGAGCAAGCACCCCGTTTACGAGCTAAGTGCAGCGGACCTTGTGGTCAGGAGACTTGATGAGCTCTCTATTGTCGACCTGAAGAACCTTGCTGATATTGACTCTCCTGAGTTCGGATCAGGAGAACCAGAGGTGGAGATGGAGGAGGAAGAAGAAAACCCATCTCCACCTTCATCCGTGGCTGTTGATGATCATTTCTGGTAATGACTATACCATGTACAGTTTAGTGTTTCCCTGTTTGCATGTCCAATGTAATCTGTGGTTATTAGCAGGAATTGGGGATTGCTATTGTATCAATGTAAATCGTCAGTAGCCCATAGAGGCCATACTTTAATAACTGTATATAACAACAAAAAGGTCGTATTAAAGTCACTTGTTGGGTTGTCTACATTGGGCTCCCCTTATATGTAACATATGCACTAGATTTAGAATATGGTATTTGTGCATTATAATGTCTCACTTACTTTAAGAAGATTTCATTAAGTAGTGCAATGTGAACTTCTCCAGGGGTCGATGTTATTGTGGTTGTTTGCCTTTTGGTTTCTTTTTCTTCTGTAATTGTGTAATTGTTCCCGAACACAAAGGAAAGGACCTTTTTGCTATCCAAGTTCATAATAAGGTTCTAACGTTCATAAATAACCTTGAACTGCTGCTATAAATCTCATCACGAGATGGTTTATTGAAAACGTTCGGAGGAAACATCAGGAAGGTAATTTCTTGTTTCAACCCCACGATATAAAAGGACTAGAAAAGTATAATATAGAATTATTTTCTAGTGTATCAGCCAAGCCGGTCTACGAATCTATTCCAACTATCAATGAATTCCTAAGATTTTAGGTGGAATGGGGATTGTAATTCATTAATTCTTTCTACTTCTCGAGTATAATGACGGATTGAGAAGCTCGACTAGAATGAATTGGGGGAGAATTTTGTGGCTGTATTTGAAGTTCATAATAAGTTTATATCGTTCTTAAAGAACCTTGAATTGCAGCTAGAAATCTCATATTAGGTAAAATGTATTAGAAACGTGGCTGTATTGATGATGGGCCAATTAGAAATTCATCATAAGTATGACCACTTTGTTGTCCTTTTCATTTCTTGTTTCACAACACGTCGCATTTAGCAAAAGATTATTTGTTCTTTTTGGTAAAAATTACCTCTTTTAGTATTTGTGGGAGCAGATCAGCTTTTTCTATATGAACTGGATTTCAAGTAGCCTAAGTAGGGTTCTGCTCTCTTTTGATCTGTGACATGATGTTGTTCAATTGGTGCACTTTATGAATGCAAGTTACTGGACCGAAATTATATAACGTGACTGATTAAGTGGGGCTTATCCCTGAATGTTTATGTGGATGCGGCTGGAGTCTGACTGAGCAACTGCTAGAAATATGGCACAGTGAAGCTTTATTGCGGTCATGATAATTAGAAGAAGAAGAATTTAGATTGGCAAGCTTGTGTCACGTCGGCTGAATGAATTACATTTCATATGTGGCAGGAAAACACATTCTATATCATTATATACAGATCCATCATCGCCACATTTTGGAAAAGAAGATTATGTTATATTATTTGTTGTTTTATAATGCCTTTTTTGTATCATTCTAATTGGTGAATGGCATTTATCTTGTTGCAATGATGCGCTAAATTAGTATGACGATGAAATTAAGTAATGTGAATGATTCATGGGTGGTTAAATCATCCAAAATTATATATTGGCGAGGAATCGTTAGGGGAGTGGACTTTACTTTGGTGATAAAGAAAATTTTCAGAAGCAAGCTTGTTACTTGGGGGCAACCTGTATCTTTTTCCTACTCGGTTAGGATCATGGATTATAATACCGATATCTTTGTTTAAGCAAGATCAGGTTCACGGAGGATTACCCATTTGTTCACTTTGGATAAGGATGTTATGTCATATAATGTTTCTTATATTCTAATGCATTCTTTTGTTTATAAGTAGCAATCAGCTTAGATGGGAACTCACGAACAGGGCGGTCATAGCCACCTTCACATGATTGGTACGTATCCGTTTAACCAAGTTTGTTAAGCTTGTTATTGTTGAACTACATTTCTTAATCACATCTGCTTATCGATATAAAACATGGATGATGGATGCAATAGATTTCTTTATGCCAACCACATGGCAATTATTGTTGAGCTGAATGGTTCTTGTTCGATATAGAATACTTGCTTGCTGAGTCATACATTGATGCTAGTGCATGACTGCAATAGTTCATCTGGCGAAGTAAATGATATCAGAGCTTGCAATTTCCTTCAAGCATTCATTGAAATGCTTGTTTCATTCTGTAGAATTATTTTGCTGCTACTTGTCCTAAGAGGGTTTCTATACTTTTCTATTGGTTGTCTATTTTTCGTTGTCTCTTCACATCTGCTTTTTACATTTTTGTGCTGTATTATATTGATATTTAATAAGTCAGATGTCTCTCATAAATAAACTTAGAAAATTGGGAGGATTATATAAATCTTGTTGGAAACTTCTGTGGAAATGGTTGGAAGGTTGAAAACTTGTAGTGAAGTGCCAGCTAGTTGAGTTGATAAAGTCTCGGGGTGTTGGTTCCCGAGACCTGGGATCGAATCCCACTTCCATCTAGTAGTTGACTGGTAGAGGTCCCTGCCTACCCCACCTAAGATGTGACACTGATGGATGCTAAAAAAAAAAGATGTACTTAATAACAACTGATAGTAACCCTGCATGGCACAGTAAAACGGGAAGTTGCCAACATGTAAAGCAACTGCATGATATAGATTGGAATTACGACGTAAATACTTATTATAATAATACCTGATCAATTTCCATTCAAGTGTCTATGATTGGAAATAGGGGGGACAGATAATGCTCTTCCATTTTTCTAGATCCATGCCCCATGCAATGGCATAATATGGAAGGTACTGATGTCCTGAATCACTGTAGTATGTGAAATGAAAGATCTTCAATTGTTTGTGGCTTATTCATCCACATGATTCCTTACTAATTGAATTCGCCAAATATTTCAAGAATTTGTGAATTATCAATGAGTGAACTAATGCCACCCATCAAGTGGCAAGATGTCTGACCACTATGCTATACGACTTGGCATGTTAACCACTGATTGGTCATGAATCATAATAGTAGAGACTGAGATAATACTTAGATTCCAAGTTATCATATAATGCTCTAATTATCCGTGAATTATCCATTGGTTGTACGGTTTTTGAATTATTCACCTATTATTCAGTAGTCCAAGTATTGCTACCATAATTTCTGAAATATTTGCATATCACTGTAATTGATATTAGATGTTCATGTTGGCAGATTATTGAGAACTTTTATACCGTCTTTGTCTCGTAGATACCTTTTTATGCCTCTATCTTCGAAGTAACTTGTGAAGTTAGCTTACAAATTGCCTGCATTTAACCTCAAGTTTTAATTGAGGGAATTAAGAACTTGTCTACTGTCTTAGATACCATTTCCTGCTTCTATCATCTAAGTGACTTACGAATATAATTTGCAAATCATCTGCATTTAACCTAAAGTTGTAAGCGCGGGAAAAGGAAAGGAAAAAAAAACATACAACTTTTTTTTCTCTTGTTTGGTCATAGATGGAAAAGGATTTGGGAGGGGGGGGGGGGGGGCTAACTAAATATTTGCGTACATGTAATAAAGAGATGTAAAGAAGAAATGTCAACTCGGCCGATACAGGAGAGCCGTTTGGGGGGGGGGGGGGGTTTACCACCATCGCGATTGGTAAAAAACTCGTGCGTACTAGTATCGGCCGAGTTTTAAAGCAATGATCAACACCCTGCCTGTTAAGGGTGGCAACGGGTTGGATTTTTGGGTCAGACCGTACCCTCATCCATACCCATACCCATTCGGATATGGTAGGGTCCATACCCGACCCATGCCCATTCGGGTATAAG
Organism: Chamaelirium japonicum; assembly: GCA_947650365.1. NCBI lineage: Eukaryota > Viridiplantae > Streptophyta > Magnoliopsida > Liliales > Melanthiaceae > Chamaelirium > Chamaelirium japonicum. Next base: position 32,941,761 of record OX393549.1, read on the forward strand.
AGGGTCCATACCCGACCCGTACCTATTCGGGTTTTGGGTTTCAGCTCGGATTGCTACATGCAGTGAAGAGTTTGATTTTATTTTGTTCACTACACCTATGAGCCCATCCACTTGGGGCGTTCATTGAAAGTTTCGTTCAAATTTTTTTTTTTTACCACAATGGTCGGCTCGACTGACTCGGCAACCCACATGAATTAGGTGTCCCTTGGAGTTGGTTCTGAAGAAGAGCTTCTAAATTTGTTGAAAAGCCCCATGTGGCTCTCTTGCGTAGGGAAAGAATTAGGAGTCCCCTGGAGATGCTCTACTATACAAAAGTTAGAGGAAAAATCGGGTTTCGGGTATGGATATCGAAGTACCATACATATACACGAAACTTGCTCCGGTAGAATTACTGTACCCATACCCTACCCAAACCTTGCTCCAGGTACAAAATCTTACCCATACATGAAGTTTTGGGTCAGGTTTGGTCGAGTTTTTGGGCTCCATTGCCACCCGGCTCCATTGCCACCCCTACTGCCTGTAATATTGCCACACAGGAGTACGGATAAACCTGTGACAAAGACGAGAGATAAGCCCGCCACAAAGATGGGAAGAAAACCCATGGGATTCGATACCACACCCTGCCGAAAGGGCGGAAGTGTTTTGCCACTGGGATGCAACCTTAACAGCTAGGCTTGATCGATTCTTGTCCAGAATTTCGATGCAAAATGCCATTAATTAATGAGCTTCCATTATATATGTGTTGGGACTGTTATGCATGTGCACAACATAAAACTACATGCTATGTGAGTTTAGCATTCCCATAGTGTGTTTCTCTATACTTAATTTATAATACCCTAGAGTTTCATTGAAAAATTCCATTCTTTAACCAATATTTTAATCATTTCTATAAAATTGCAATATTCCAAACCGTCATACTATTTCCATGCAATGTTTTTTATATCCTGCACTGTCTAAATATCGGTCGAATCAAAATTTTAAACCTTGATTGCTATAGAGAGTTGTAGCAATATATCTCTCTTATCATATTCTCTTCCATTTGGATGCTTCTGCTTTTACACTTAACATGCTCAATCGACGCCATGATTCCGTGGATGTCTTTTCATTTCTTGAATCCAAAATGAAACTAATGAAATAAAGATTGACTTGGAGATTTGCATGACCCAAATGCAACTGATTTCTTATCAAATAATATGTTGTTTGTTTGTTTTTTTCTTTAGCAAATTCATGAAGAATTCCGAAATACCGTCGAAAATAAGACACCGTTCGAAGAATCGAGCAAATTCTAAACAAACATGCAATCTCTCTTAAGAACTTCCCACCAATGTCTTTTTCAAGTCAGTTGCTTCATCTAGGCAATACCTGCTTCAACCGTCGATTACATCAAGACGAGGGGTCTATTTATCTTTTCCGATTTCTGTAGAGCCTGCATAGTTTCGGAAAAAGAACAATTTGGGCCATGAGATTCGCCGTAAAGTAAGGTCTAAAATGGCTCTGTATATGGAATGAGTCTGTCTTTCAGCAGGTACACCATATCCTCTTCTCCCTGCTTGCTCCTCCATTTCTACCTGCACATCGAAACGTTTTCCAGTCACGATCGATGCTTTTCAAAGTAATTCATTAGTATGGGATTTTTTTTATTTTCTCATTTGATTGCTATGCAATGCTTGGTGCGAGATTTGTGAATCATAGGAAAGACGCGCTATCATTTCCGTCTAAAATTTGCCATGGAGATGAATGCAATCCTTACACTAAATCTTACCTTCTATCAAGTTCGTCGATATTTTTTACTTAGTGGGGGGCATTGGAGTTGCTCCCTGGTTGCATGAGCTGAAATCGCATAATCAACATGGTAGGTTTCCCTAACTACCAACTGGCCTTTTAGGGTTTCTTTGTCGTGTCCTCTGATGCCAGGCTGAGGGCCGGTCCAAATCTTTTTTGCTAATCTTTATTATAGTTGACTCATGGATAAGACTTGGATGATGATGATGATTGTAGATACCTATTAGTATATACATGCATCCATACATATAGATGAACATGAAGTTAGTTTTAAGCATGTGATACACGCTGATCACCTTTTTATCTCACTTCCACCTATGCATGACGATCCCATCTATATAACATGCTCTGGCTATTCACAAGCTGATTAGGATGAAAAGGCACGGGATAGATCTATCCGTCGATCAAGATATGAAAAGAGTTAGAAAGAGGGAGAGAGAATTCAAATTGAGCCCTCTCTCTCTCTCTCATAAATCCTATTAAAAACCTAAACCTATTCAATGACATTTAATGATCATTTGATATTACTTTTTTGGAAGGTTAAATAGATCTCTGTCTCTCTCTAACAAATGAATCACACTCCGAAAGCCGCCGAAGGCAGCCGTTCGAGTGCCGACGGGCACGGGCATTAACTAGTGTACTTACATTGGCGATGAACTTGATGCCAACTTTGAGCTCTCCCTCGTACGTCCCATCTTCGAGGACTACGTTGTATGGAGCCGGCTTCAGCTCTATGCTACCTTTCAGGCCTCCCTCCCTCAAGATGCCTCTCAGAAAGACTCTGCACCACAAATTGTAAAGGGAAGTCATAACACCACTTGCACTCCCTGCAATTTTTTCTTGAGATATAAAAGACTTTCCTGTTTTGGAATAAACCTCGAAAATTTTCAGGCAATACTCTTCTTGCATTGCTTTCTAGGGCATCTGGAGAAAAAAAAAACCCTAAATAGTGTTGTAATCATCAATTTTTTTTTTCTTAGAACCCTTCAGTGTCTCATCTGAGGGAGGGTTAAGACAGTCCTCTACTGGTTTTTAATTTGATGCAAGCGGGAAATATAGATCCCAAGTCTTGAGTACTAACCCCTCGAGATTTTATCGAGTCACCTAACAGCCTGTTTGGTTCTGTGTAGTTAGAACGCACGCAGTCAACACTGCATGTTTTGGTTCCGTGTAGTTGCTCAAAATCGACGCAGTTGCACCTCTCGACTGGTCGATTTCCACTAGAAATCGGTGTAGTTGGAACACACTGGGTGTTCCAACTGCAACAGTTGCGGCACGCTTGTTCCAACTACAATGAACCAAACAGACTGAATGCCGAAACTTAAGTCATCTATGGAATTTATATTTGAATTAAAACAATATAAGATGCAATAGATAATGTAAATTGTGGTGGATTATTACGTGGCTTCTCCGATGAAGCGATCCTCCATGAACTTATCCTTGTCCATGATTCTCAGCCTGAGCTGGGTCGACTCTTTCCATTGCAAAGATGACAGCTTGAACACAAACTTTTCATTCCACCAAGCTCTCCTCTCTTTGCCTGCAACAATGAGAGAGAGAGAGAGAGAGAGAGAGAGAGAGAGAGAGAGAGAGAGAGAGAGAGAGAGAGAGAGAGAGAGAGAGAGAGAGAGAGAGAGAATATTAAGCACATTGTGTTAATAACAGGGTTAGCCAAAACATATGACCTAGAGAGATTTTGCTCGCCATCGTGATAGGTGGGTGAACGACACCTTCCCATCTGAACCGCTGGATGTGCTTTTGGTAGGCATCCCAACATGTACGTACATCTCTCTCGAGCCACATTTTGCATACGCATGTATCCAACGGTTCAGATGGAAAGGTGGCGTTCACCCACCTAGCAAGAGGGTGAACAAAATCGCTCTCCAAATGGACGTATTTTTTTGTTTGGTAACAACATTTATATATAGAGAGGCAACAAAAAACCGAAGGCTTGGGTGGTAAATCCACCCAGCCTAACCGAGGTCATGTACAAGACGAGGATAACACCAGAAGTCCATCTCCTACTGTGCTGCAACCTGGACTGCCGTAGGGTAATCCTCCTGAAATAGCCACGCCTTCCCATCATATGGACGTACTCATCATACCTTCCAGACGACAGACTTGTATATTTCCTTTTTCTTATTATTTTCACTACGTATAATAGGTTTATAATCCTTACATTTCAATCAAAACAATAAAACCATGCTTCACCTTAAAAAGACCAAACTCTATGTTGAGTTCTATGCTCTCTATGGGTTCTCTCATTTACCGGACGGGCTCTTGTCCTAGTCGTACTTCGTCTTTTCTTGCTAGAGGTGTTAATTCCATGTTCGACCTCCAGTATGGACACTGTGGAGCAGACTTTACCTCAAGGCCGTTGTGCCTTGTTTGCACGTGCGAACCCTGAGAGTTGATGTCATGTTCACAAGATTATGGAATTTAATAAATATCAACTATACTGCCTCCCTCTTGTTTCTATCTTCATATCTCTTTGAGCCCTTGCTCTAGCGCCCTGCCCTGTCTTCTGACTACCTGGTCGGTCCAGCCAAAAGGTTTCTCGCATTTTATGTTACAAAGATTCCTAGATATTAATTTGGGTCATATTGTATTGATTCAGGATAATATTTTTTCCCATCTATTTTCCTTCCTACACAATTTTATAAAATTTTTTTTGCAATGAATGTTTAAATCCATTAATTGTGAAGCAAAATATACAATTAATTAACCTGCTAGATTGTCTGAGCCAGGTATATACTGGGCTACGTACACAGTGACATGTATAACCCCATGAATACAGGCCCCGGTGCATCCGAAGCCACGTAACATTTGCCACCTCTCGGTGAAGCGGGCCCCATGGATAAACTAGGCTTTGTGGTAAATCAAGTTAAAGGAGAGGGTACAAACCTAAAGAAATCTTGCTTGTAGAGGTCTGGCTGCCGCATTGCAAGACCACGTACTGGTTTGATGATCCTGCACAGACCAATAGAAACATGCACAAATCTGTCTTAGCTCCTATCACCCAGAGAGAGAGAGAGAGAGAGAGAGAGACCTAGCATATGGGCATCCTTCAAGCCTTCAGCACTCACTAGGAGAACTTCCAAGATTCCACCTTTCATCTCAAACAGACACACACAGGTCGAGAAAGAGAGAGAGAGAGAGAGAGAGAGAGAGAGAGAGAGAGAGAGAGAGAGAGAGAGAGAGAGATTTATAATGAAAAATGGGAGTTTCATGTGTCTTTGTATTGAATGTTATTTCACCCTTCAATGCAAAGGAGTTTATATTTCAATGCAAGGGAAAGAGAGTCTGTCAAGCAACGCATCATGGGATTTGTTTTTGGTAACTCAGCTAGTTATGCGCGGATACACATGCAGACAAAAAGTTTTTCTATACTATATACTAAAACGGAAGCCTCTCTCCCGTGTTGTGACACGTGGACATCTTTTAAAGAACCATAATCATTCTTCCATGTGTGAACATGGCTCAGCTTTAAATCCTATTAAAAATCTACCATAAAGATAATAAAACACTCATTCAATGGCATTTAATTATCATTTGATGTTAATCTCTCTCCCTCTCTCTCTCTCTCTCTCTAATAAGTGAATCACACTCACTTTAAATTTTATACTTCTTCGAACAGTTGTGATGTCATTGGTGCCAAATGGCTATGCATCAAGCTCATCTGGGCATTGCCCGGGTTTCTTACTAGTTTATAATGAAAAATGGGAGTTTCATGTGTCTTTGTATTGAATGTTATTTCACCCTTCAATGCAAAAAGAGTTTATATTTCAATGCAAGGGAAAGGGAGTCTGTCGAGCAACGCATCATGGGATTTGTTTTTGGTAACTCAGCTAGTTATGCGCGGATACACATGCAGACAAAAAGTTTTTCTATACTATATACTAAAACCGAAACCTCTCCTGTGTTGTGACACGTGGATATCTTTTAAAGAACCATAATCATTCTTCCATATATATGTGAACATGGCTCAGCTTTAAATCCTATTAAAAATCTACCATAAAGATAATAAAACACTCATTCAATGGCATTTAATTATCATTTGATGTTGATCTATCTCCCTCTCTCTCTCTCTAATAAGTGAATCATACTCACTTTAGATTTTATACTTAATTCTTCGAACAGTTGTGATATGTCATCTATGCCAAATGGCTGTGCATCAAGCTCATCTAGGCATTGCTCGGGTTTCTTACTAGTTTATAATGGAAAATGGGAGTTTCATGTGTCTTTGTATTGAACGTTATTTCACCCTTCAATGCAAAGGAGTTTATATTTCAATACAAGGGAAAGGGAGTCTGTCGAGCAACGCATCATGGGATTTGTTTTTGGTAACTCGGCTAGTTATGCACGGATACACATGCAGACAAAAAGTTTTTCTATACTATATACTAAAACGAAAGCCTCTCTCCCGTGTTGTGACACGTGGACATCTTTTAAAGAACCATAATTATTCTTCCATGTGTGAACATGGCTCAGCTTTAAATCCTATTAAAAATCTACCATAAAGATAATAAAACACTCATTCAATGGCATTTAATTATCATTTGATGTTAATCTCTCTCCCCCTCGCTCTCTCTCTCTCTCTCTCTCTCTCTATCTCTCTCTCTCTCTAATAAGTGAATCACACTCACTTTAGATTTTATACTTCTTCGAACATTTGTGATGTCATCTGTGTCAAATGGCTGTGCATCAAGCCCATCTGGGCATTGCCCGAGTTTCTTACTAGTTTATAATGGAAAATGGGAGTTTCATGTGTTTTTGTATTGAACGTTATTTCACCCTTCAATGCAAAGGAGTTTATATTTCAATGCAAGGGAAAGGGAGTCTGTCGAGCAACGCATCATGGGATTTGTTTTTGGTAACTCAGCTAGTTATGCGAGGATACACATGCAGACAAAAAAAATTTCTATACTGTATACTAAAACGGAAGCCTCTCTCCTGTGTTGTGACACGTGGACATCTTTTAAAGAACCATAATCATTCTTCCATGTGTGAACATGGCTCAGCTTTAAATCCTATTAAAAATCTACAATAAAGATAATAAAACACTCATTCAATGGCATTTAATTATCATTTGATGTTAATCTCTCTCCCTCTCTCTCTCTCTCTAATAAGTGAATCACACTCACTTTAGATTTTATGCTTCTTCGAACAGTTGTGATGTCATCTGTGTCAAATGGCTGTGCATCAAGCTCATCTGGGCATTGCCTGAGTTTCTTACTAGTTTATAATAGAAAATGGGAGTTTCATGTGTCTTTGTATTGAACATTATTTCACCCTTCAATGCAAAGGAGTTTATATTTCAATGCAAGGGAAAGGGAGTCTGTCGAGCAATGCATCATGGGATTTGTTTTTGGTAACTCAGCTAGTTATGCACGGATACACATGTAGACAAAAAGTTTTTCTATACTATATACTAAAACGGAAGCCTATCTCCCATGTTGTGACACGTGGACATCTTTTAAAGAACCATAATCATTCTTCCATGTGTGAACATGGCTCAGTTTTAAATCCTATTAAAAATCAACCATAAAGATAATAAAACACTCATTCAATGGCATTTAATTATCATTTGATGTTAATCTCTCTCCCTCTCTCTCTCTCTAATAAGTGAATCACACTCACTTTAGATTTTATACTTCTTCGAACAGTTGTGATGTCATCTGTGCCAAATGGCTGTGCATCAAGCTCATCTAGGCATTGCCCGGATTTCTTACTAGTTTATAATGGAAAATGGGAGTTTCATGTGTTTTTGTATTGAACGTTATTTCACCCTTCAATGCAAAGGAGTTTATATTTCAATGCAAGGGAAAGGGAGTCTGTCGAGCAACGGATCATGGGATTTGTTTTTTGGTAACTCAGCTAGTTATGCACGGATACACATGTAGACAAAAAGTTTTTCTATACTATATACTAAAACGGAAGCCTATCTCCCGTGTTGTGACACGTGGACATCTTTTAAAGAACCATAATCATTCTTCCATGTGTGAACACTCATTCAATAGCATTTGTTGTTAATCTCTCTCCCTCTCTCTCTCTCTAATAAGTGAATCACACTCACTTTAGATTTTATACTTCTTCGAACAGTTGTGATGTCATCTGTACCAAATGGCTGTGCATCAAGCTCATCTGGGCATTGCCCGGATTTCTTACTAGTTTATAATGAAAAATGGGAGTTTCATGTGTTTTTGTATTGAACGTTATTTCACCCTTCAATGCAAAGGAGTTTATATTTCAATGCAAGGGAAAGGGAGTCTGTCGAGCAACGGATCATGGGATTTGTTTTTGGTAACTCAGCTAGTTATGCACGGATACACATGCAGACAAAAAGTTTTGGGAAAATTCTATTCACACCTCAAAAATGATAATATCCCGCTTCTCATGGAAATTTTTATTTTATTTTTATTTTTAGTAAGATATAAGTGTACCCTATTCTTCCTTCCCACACTATCATATCCTCCCCTTTCCATACTACATCCCTTCCTAATCTCTATTTTTCATCACCTCCTCGTCAGTATGTCCGTCACCGGCATACCCCCAACACCCGATGCCTCCACCGTCCACGTCCAACCCCGACATCCATATTTGACGCCGGCACCTTTTCCCCTCCTTTCCCCCTCCTCCTCCTCCCCTTTTTTCATTGCCTTTCCTTCCCCTCCTCGTCGCCCAACATGTTTTGTAGTTCAGTGCCGAACATGATCGGTACTGAATTGTTGAACATGCTGAATAGCATTCGGCATTTAAATACTGCATATTATTTAATTAGCATGTTCGGTTGTTCAATGCCGAACATGGCACTTAACTACAGAACATGTTGGGCGATAGGAAGAGCAAGAGGAGGCAACAATGACTATAGCGGTGAAAAAAGAGAAGAGGGGAGGGCGACCACAAGAAAGAGGAAACGAGGCGGTGGTGTCTCCGGCGGTGGGGAGTACGGGAGGGAAAGAGAGGAAGGAGGAGAGGCGGTGGTGGCTCCAGCAGTGGGGAAGGAGGAGGGGAAAGGGTGGTGGCGTCGGTGACGGGTGTACCGGCGAGGAGGTTATAGGGTATGGAGATTCGGAGAGGATGTGGTATGGAAGGAGAAGAATGCGGCGTGCTACGGAACAAAGGATATGTGGATGCAGGGTATGAGAGTAACTTTGGGGTGTGAATAAAATTTCTAAAGTTATGAGCGGATGATCAAAACGTCAGCATCGATCTCATAGCTTCAACACATTGGTTCTGCAGACTGTTGGGCCCAAACCAAACCAGTTCCGCCGATAGACCCAAACCAAACCCCACAAAAACCAGGCTTGGGCCGGGCAAAGCCCGATTAATGGTCAGCTACGGGCCTACGGCTCCACAGCCCATGTCGATCCGTGGAGTTTCTAGTATGAGACATGAGTTGTTCAATGCCAGGTTACCCAACAGATGGGGAAAATTTTCAGCACATCCTGCGTACCATACAACGGCGGGACCCACTACCCCCAATCCTATCAGCAGGCTCTGACTGTCGGGGACCACTACCCCATGTACTGGGGCCCGCTACCCTATGTCTTTAAACGTAGTGGGCCCCACGGTTGTATGATACGCAGGATGTGCTGAAAATTTTCCCAGTAGATGAATGTCACTCAGCATGGACTGATGGCTGTAGATGCATCAGTCCGCCACTTTACAGTACGGGGGCACCAGCACCTTACGGAATCTTGATGTTTTGGTCCGATGGATGGCACTCAGCCAGGACTGATGGCTGTAGATGCATCATTCACGCCACCTTACGGTACGGGTCACGTTATCAAATCACTGCTCTTCTGGTGTACGCTTCAAAAAAGCTCGGTAATGCTATTTGAACATACTGTGGGACAATCTTTTGGACAACTCACGGTGATGTGGGGCCTCGGCTCGGTGCATCAGGATTCGTGCTAGGGCCTGCCAAGCCCTAGCCGATCTCCCCACACCACCACAGCTGTCAACAAGATTGTCGCAAGCAGTGACGGACTGGTTGGCTACGAGAGGTAGAATCTCCAGACAATCACTGATTTGGTATGAGGATTTTTCCGGACCGTTACTATTGATAGCAGTGTGTGATACGAGGGCTACCGGGTTTATAGGCGAATGTAGACAACGTAAATGTAGTGACCTTTTGTTCCCGTGTGACCTTTGTAATGTAATGTTCTTCACATAAAAAAAAAGAAAAAAGAAAAAAGAAGAGACTTTGACAATGCAACATGTTAGATGTACTCCTAATCCTACATGGTCTTTGGTATAGTAATGGGGTAGGTTCTCTCTCTATATAAGGAAAGATAGTCATATGTAATAGACTAGTAAATGCTTGTGCTCATCGACACTCGAACGATCACCTTCAAGGACCGCAGTTGCGTTCGGGGTGTGATTCACTTCTTAGAGAGGGAAATTTTTTAGCACATCCTGCGTACGCTACAACCGTTGCCCAGAGCCTATCAGCACGGTCTAAGTGCTAGGGGCCACCACCCCCATGTGCTGGGGCCAGTTACCCCATGTCTCTTGAATTGCAGTGGGCTCCGCGGTTGTAGCATACCTAGGATTTCCTAAAAATTTCCCAAAGAGAGTACTAATTAACCTTCTAAAAAAATACTAATTAACACCAAATAGTCATTGAATAGGTATTTATCATATTTATAATGGATTTTTAATATTTTTATAGTAGGTTTTTAACAGGATTTATGAGAGAGCTGTATTTACACACCGGAGAGAGGACTCCGATTAAATTCTCTCTCTCTCTCTCTCTCTCTCTCTCTCTCTCTCTCTCTCTCTCTCTCTCTATCTCTCTCCCTCTCTCTAATCGATGGACGGTTAGATTTATTACGTGCATTTTTGTCCTAGTCAACTTGTGAATAGTTGTAGATCTTATCTATATAACATGCTAAGGCCGTTCGTGTTTTTTACAACTTTACCACAAAAAGGAACTTTGTGCTAATTACATTTTTACCACAAAAAGGAACAAAGACAAAGAAATTGATCAAAACTACGGTTAAACCGGCGACCCTCAGCCGCCAAATTAATACGATAGGGGTGGTGATGCCCAGTGGGTATGTTGCCGCCAAAGACGGCCCACTGCAGTGTCGATAGGCACGGGCATGCACTAGTATAGATACAATATATATATATATATATATATATATATATATATATATATATATATATATATATATATATATATATATATATATATATATATATATATATATATATATATATATATATATATATATATGAGGGCTGGGTTCCTATGACATGTCATAGGGAGTACCCTATGACATATAGTGAATTAGTAATGCTAGAATGTTTAGAATGTGCTGAATTTTTTTGAGGGTGATCACCTTACCTTAGATAGAATGTCCACAAAAAATCAAAGCATTCTAAAACTTTTTGGGGCATCGAATGTTAGAAGCTTTATCGGCCATCCATTTTAACCGTTAAATTGAAAATCATATTTGATGCCTCTATAAGTTTTAGAATGAGCTGATTTTTTGTGGGGGTCCTATCTAAGATAGGGTGATCATCCTCATAAAAATTCAGAACATTCTGAATATTCTAGGGTTACTAACTCACCATATGTCATAGGGTACTCCCTATGACATGTCATAGGAACACATTTCCCTATATATATATATATATATATATATATATATATATATATATATATATATATATATATATATATATATATATATATATATATATATATATATATATATATATATATATATATATATATATATATATATATATATATATATATAGGGCCGGGATGCTGCCTCTCAAAGCAACGTTTTTGCTGCTTTGACAACCCATCATGGCCGTGCCACATGTGATTTCCGGCCAGAATCAACATCAACAACCTTCGATTACCTCCACCGATGATCTCCTCTGACACTACTTGTCGGTGTTCACCGATAGAGGACTATCATGACTACATCCATTGTAAGCCGTCCATTCATCACCTCACCTCATCCAGCAACCTCCGACGACATCCACCGTCGGCGACCACCTCCGGTGACTTCTAATACCTTCCGATTGTAAGTTCCGATGGCCTTTGTCGTCGTTTATGGCTTTAATAGCTACCGTCGACCTGTCAAAGTAGCAAAGAACGCTGCTTTCAAAGGTAGCATCCTGTTTCTCATATATATATATATATATATATATATATATATATATATATATATATATATATATATATATATATATATATAGAGGAATGGGATGCTGCCTATCAAAGCAGCGTTTTTTGCTGCTTTGATATATTGTTTGACCATCCTAGAAGTTTTGGAATTTGATGAAATTTGATGAGGGTGTTGTATAGGGTAAGATGATCATCCTCACAAATTTTCATCAAATTCCAAAACTTCTAGGAGGGTCAAATGGTCGAAGCAAAATCTGCAGATTTTAACGGTGACTGCAGATTTTGCAGATTTTGCTTCGACCATTTGACCCTCTTAGAAGTTTTGGAATTTGATGAAAATTTGTGAGGATGATCATATTACCCTAGACAACACCCTCACCAAATTTCATCAAATTCCAAAACTTCTAGGATGGTCAAACAATATATCAAAGCAGCAAAAAACGCTGCTTTGATAGGCAGCATCCCATTCCTCATATATATATATATATATATATATATATATATATATATATATATATATATATATATATATATATATATATATATATATATATATATATATGGGGAGGGATACTCTTACTCATGGTCTCTTACTCATATAGTTACCTATGATCCGGGCCGTCCATTAGATCCCGACGTACGGTTTGGATTAGATGGAGAATTAAAGCAATGGTGTCCGCATTAAATGCGGGCTTTTAATACGGACATTTAATGCGGACACCATTGCTTTAACTCCCCATCTAATCTGAACCGTACGTCAGGATCTAATGGACGGCCCGGATCATAGGTAACTATATGATTAAGAGGCCATGAGTAAGAGTATCCCTCCCCTATATATATATATATAATACGGACACCATTGCTTTAACTCCCCATCTAATCTGAACCGTACGTCGGGATCTAATGGACGGTATATAGGGGAGGGATACTCTTACTCATGGCCTCTTACTCATATAGTTACCTATGATCTGGGCCGTCCATTAGATCCCGACGTACGGTTCAGATTAGATGGGGAGTTAAAGCAATGGTGTCCGCATTAAATGTCCGTATTAAAAGCCCGTATTTAAAAGCCCGCATTTAATGCGGACACTATTACTTTAACTCTCCATCTAATCTGAACCGTACATCGGGATCTAATGGACGGCTCGGATCATAGGTAACTATATGAGTAAGAGGCCATGAGTAAGAGTATCCCTCCCATATATATATATATATATATATATATATATATATACTAGTAAAGCCCGTGCCTGTCGGCACGCAAAAGATTTCGAAGGCGGGGACAATATTTTGAGGGAAAGAAAAATATTTTGAGGGTGATAACATTTCGTGAGCAGTGACAATATTTTGAGAAAAGTGACAATATTTCGTGGGGACAATATTTTGAGGGAAAGAACAATATTTTGAGGGCGATAACAACATTTCGTGAGCGGTGACAATATTTTGAGAAAAGTGACAATATTTCGTGGTCGCCTTCCACATCTTTGGAAATGTAACGACCGCCTTCGGCGGCAACACACCTATAGCGGCGAAAATACACTCGTGGCTATGTGTAAAATATAATCGAACGGCTCTTTATTTGGACTTATAGCCTCACTTAGCATTCGGAGCAAAACGCCCAACATAAAAAATATGGCACGTGATAAGTTAAAGCCAAAACTCAATCACAACAATCTGTTACACCCAACTTATGCGATGAGTCACACTCAGCCCAAATTACATCTAAAATATTGTTGTGATTCAGTTTCGGCTTCAAACACAACTATATGTTGTACTAAACTTGTTCAGTGAATCGCACTTAGTCCGAAATGGCATGCAAAAAGAACAGAGGGTAGTTTCAAGTTTACTAATAAAGGCAAGGACCTTAGGCTAAATGAAATTTTAGGGGGCCCTGTTCACGTGATGGTTCTGTTATTAGGGACCTCTCACACATTAACCCAAAAAAAATCCTCTCTCTCTCTCTCTCTCTCTCTCTCTCTCTCTCTCTCTCTCTCTCACCAGGGTGGTGCGGCTACCGAATGATGCAACAAAGGGTGGGCATGGATCCTAAAAACCAGATAGCAACAAAAAAAAAAAAACATCTAACCTATAAAATATGAGTTCATATGTTTGTTAATCTCCGACAACATATTTTTGATGTATTAGCTTGGAACATATTTTGAGTGATAAAACCTCTCTAAATAAATAATTCCACTTGGTAATTCCACATCCATCATGCCAAGACAATATGAAAAATAAGATTTGGAAATGTTTATTTGCCGGTGGAAGGATCTGGTGAAGCCGGTGGAAGGGCTGATGCCTCAAATTGTCTGCATGCAGCAAAAAAAGGTAAAAACAATGCATCCACAATTCATGAAATATATATTGTACAGCTTTTAGATTGTCTGTATGCAATGTGAAAGCTGTACTAAATATTATGGTACCCAATGTACAGCTTTCAGATTTTAGTACAGCTTTCACATTATTATGGTACCCAATGTACAATCTTTTAGTACAGCTTTCACATTGCAATGTACATTATTATGTATGCAATGTGCAGCTTTCACATTGCAATGTAAAAGATTGGGTAACATCTTTTAGTACTAAAACATCTTTTAGTACATTGCAATGAAAAGTACATTGCATACTAAAAGATTGGGTATGCAATGTACAGCTTTCACATTGCAATGTACATTATTATGGTACCCAATGTACAGCTTTCACATTGCAATGTACAGCTAATGTGATTTTAGTACAGCTGTACTAAATATTATGGTACCCAATGTACAGCTTTCAGATTATGGTACCCAATGTAGCATTCTGTAGCTTTCAGATTTTTCTCAGAGTATGGTTGAGAACATGGTTACTACTATGGTTACTACCCAATGTAGCATTACAGAATGCTACTACTATGGTACCCAATATGAGGCTTTCAGCTTTCACATTGAATACAGACAATTTGAGGCTTACAGAATGCTACTACTATGGTACCCAATGTAGCATTCTGTAGCTTCATCACATTCGGGCATGGCTGCTGTACCGACATTTAGAATCTACAGGAGAAAGAAAAAGATAAAAAAACAATGCATCCACAATTAAATATAGTATACAGTGAACAATGGCCCAATGGAAGCTACTACTATGGTACCCAATGTAGCATTCTGCATTCATTCTGTATACAGTGAACAATGGAACAATGGAACAATGGAAGCTACTACAATGGAAGCTACTACAATGGAAGCATAACTATTCATCACATTCATTCTGTATACAGTGAACAATGGAAGCATAACTATTCACTGTATTCCATTGTTCCACTGTATTCACTGGAACAATGAAACAATGGAAACATAACTCGGCCACAATGATGTGAGGAGGCCATAAAGACTTGAAGGGGTCATCAATGACGCCGTCTCTATCAACCTGACCCGACCCGACCCACACCCCACCCAAGGATCTCTCTCTCAACCCGACCTAACGCTTGAGAGATAGAACTGAAAAAAAACAATGGTAAAACTGAAAAACAAAACAGAGAAGAACCTTGGAGGGTTGAGAGAGAGAGAGAGAGAGAACTGAAAAAAAAAACAATGCTGAAACTGAAAACAAAATAAAGAAAATCTTGGAAAAAAAAAGAGAAACAAAACCTTGGGGTTTGAAGAGAGAGAAACAGACAACTGAAAAAAAAAATCAGAAAATAACAAAAAAGAAGAGAATCTGCTAAAACTGAAAAAAAAAAAACAAAGAACCTTGGGGGGTTGAGAGAGAGAGAGAGAACTAAAAAAAAAACAATGTTGAAACTGAAAAAAGAATAGAGAAAAGCTGAGAAAAAAAATCAGAGAAGAACCTTGGGGTTTTAGTTGAGAGAGAGAGAGAGAGGGGGTTCAGTTGAACCTGCTAAAACTGAAAAAAAAAAAAATAATAGAGAAAATCCATAGCATTTCGGAAAAAAAATAATAGAGAAACTGGAGTTGTTAATGGCTTGTGTCAGCCTGTTTTCAGAAAAAAACAATGTTGAAACTAAAACTGTGCATTTCAGAAACTGTTTTCAGAAACAGCTGACAGTTGGGAAAAAAAAATCAAAAGCTGAAAAATGCATTGTTACTGGATCTCTCAACAGCTGACAGTCACATGGAGTAAGACAAACCCGGTTTCGATCCTGTGATCATCCAGAAAAAAAGGGCACACCACCCATATGCTCACCATAGAGGGGAGCTTCAGAGAATGTATGAGATCTTAATACATTCTTTTGATAAATATCGACGCAATATAATAAACATAAGGCATTAATATTTTTGATTCATCAACCACAGCTGCCAGTACCAAAATGCAAAGGATGATAAAAACAAAAATTGAGTTCCCCATCTCATGCAATATACCTCTCTGAGGGATTTCTCAAAAAAAAAAAAAGTGTCAACCAAGATTTTCTATATTAAAGTTGTACTATTTTTCTGCTAATCCAATAGGTGACTACTACTGCAACAAAGAAAAATTGGATATAGAAGAATAATTGCAAGAGAACAATCAAGCATGATAATTGCAAGAGAACTTCTGAATTACCTTCAAAACTCCAATATCACAAACTTAAATAACAATCTATATGAAATAAACATCCAATTCCATAAAATAAAGACTGCAATCACCGAATATACCAAATGATGCACTTTTTGGCATGCCTCTCAATTACATAGGTATCATAAAAAAAAAAAGACAGTTGAGTGCTTAATACATTATCATCGGATTCATTTGAAAAGAAATAAATAAAGGAGAACTATAAGATCATTACACAACAATGGATCAAAGAATTTTAGATCAATTCTACAGAAAACAAAAGAAGGAAAAACAATTGGGAAAATCGGGTATGAGAGAGAGAGAGAGAGAGAGAGAGAGAGTATATCAAAGCCAGAGTAGAGGATATAATGTGATTTAGTGTATTTGGTTGCTTGCCGGCCGGGACTTGGTGCGATTCAATGCCTGCACCGCCCCCGCTATCCTATGCATCATCCCAGATCTCGGCAGCCACCCCAAGCCACCTGCACCTCTTGTTCTTCGTTCCTATCTCTGGTGATCCCCCTAGCCATCTTAGGCATCCCCCCGACGTCCCCCAAGCCACCCCCTCCAGGCATTTTAAGCAAAGAGGAAACTTGAGATTATTAAAAAGATAAAAAAAAAACTGAGATTATAAAAAAAACTGAGACTATAACTTACCAAATCCAACTTGAACCCAGTCACAGGGAGAAGCTCCAAGCCTCAAACCCCAACAGTAATGTTCAATGTTTTTTCAAAGTTGAAAGTGGGCTTTGAAAAAACATTGAGCATTATGAAATTTTTATTTGCAGATTAAAAAAAAAACCTACCTGATTCAATGGAGGATGATGAGGATGAGAAGAGACCGCTGGACTGAGATCAGATCAAGAACAAAGATCATATTTGTTTTGGCAATTAGAACAGAGATCAGATCGGATCTCACCGGAAAGTCGGACTCCTCTCTCTCTCTCTCTAAAACCCCAATGGAGGATGATGAGGATGAGAAGGGGACGCCGGACTGAGATCAGATCGAGAACAGAGATCATATCGAAAATTTGGACGGAAACCCAATTTCCGCTCATTAATTCGTTTCCGCGATAATTTTCTGCGCAAAAGAACAGACCATAAAATACCACCACTGATGTTTAGCGATAGAAATCAGACAAAAAATAAATGAGACTTTTGAACTCACAAAAAAACAGAAATATAAATAAAACTACTGAAACCCGATTGTTCACATAATCAAGGATTGGGAATAAAATTAGCAAGGAAATTTTTTTAAAAACTTTTGAGAAAATGGGAGGCGAATTCGAGAAGGGATCTAGTCTCGTCCGGGAACACGTGTCGATTTGGAGAAGAAGAAAAAGGGGGAGGGAAAATCTGATTTTTACAACTAAAAATCAGATAAATGCATTCGTCGAAGGTGACCTCGTACCTTTCGGCAGCCACCTTCCTCCTTACAATCTACCCAAGAGTAAACTGCAAACAAACAGAGAGAAGCATGAGATTAAATCACTGAATAGGCAAAAACCAACAGAAATTACAAAGATTCAAAGATTTCTCATCGCGCTACCTCAATTGGAGAAACGAACCCCTCAATCACATCTAACCTCAGATCGCTCTCATAGGATTCCGATCAACATGAGAGCATCAACCAACCCAAAAAAAAAAACAGAGCATCAAAAACCCAATGAGAGAGAGAGAGCACCAAATGAATTTCGAGGGGGGAAAATCAGGAATTTAAAATGACACCCGGTGTCAGTGATCGCGAATCCTATGAAATTTTTAATGGAGAGAGAGAGAGAGAGACCATTACCTGTAACATCCATCAGCGGGAGGCCTGTTGCCGTCTTTGATCCTTCTACAGACGTCTCACCTCTCGCGCCAAATCGTCGTTGGGGGGAGCATGGGGTGCCGGTGTGGTTGTAAGGGGGCGGCGTAGTGTGCCGTTGCCGATGACATCGTCATCATAGGCGGCGGAGACGGGGGAGGTCGCGGTGGCGCCGCGTGGTCGAGCAGAACATGAGACCGGAGAGGGAGAGGAGAGAAGAGGGGTCCGGGGGGGTTGTGATCACCATAACAGCCGGCAGAGGAGAGGGAGGAGTTTTATTCGGGGCGAAATCGTGGTTTTGTGGGATCGTGGGTTCGCGAGAGAGATCGTGCCTCAAATCCAGCAGCCCTCCACCCTCAAATCGCGCATGCCCTTCAATCGCCACAGCCCGCTCATCCCCTGCCCTTCGATCCCGCCGTTCGATTAAGAGAAAGCCGAGAGAGAGGCGAGCGAGAGAGAGAGAGAGAGAGAGAGAGAGAGAGAGAGAGAGAGAGAGAGAGGGCAGTTACAGATTTGGGAGGGCTGGCTTTGGGATCGGATCGATCACCTCATCACCCCCTTAAATCCTGCAGCCACGCCCCCATCAAATTCAGAGGCCCTTCGATCATACCACCCCGATCGGTCCCCGCCGTTCAATCGTTCAATTAAAACAAAACCGAGAGAGATAGATAGAGACACGCAGTGAGATCTTGTCCTTTGATTTTCTAACCGCCTCTTATGTTTGTATCGAACGGCTCTCTTTATCCATTCGTAGTGAAATATTATATAGATATATATATATATATATATATATATATATATATATATATATATATATATATATATATATATATATATAAAGAGAGAGAGAGAGAGAGAGAAATGCTATAATGCGGCATGCGGTAAGTGCGGCACCTACCGCATGCCGTCTGATGCACCGCTGCGTGCATGCGATGCATGCAGCGCGTGCATCAGACGGCTGCGGTGCGGTGCCGCACGTACCGCATGCCGCAGCATAGCATGCCCCTATATATATATATATATATATATATATATATATATATATATATATATATATATATATATATATATATATATATATATATATATATATATATATATATATATATATATATATATATATATATATATATATATATATGAGGAATGGGATGCTGCCTATCAAAGCAGCATTTTTTGCTGCTTTGAGACATTGTTTGACCATCCTAGAAGTTTTGGAATTTGATGAAATTTGGTGAGGGTGTTGTCTAGGGTAAGATGATCATCCTCACAAATTTTCATCAAATTCCAAAACTTTTAGGGGGTTCAAATGGTCGAAGCAAAATCAGTCGTCTGCAGTCGCCGTTAAAATCTGCAACATTTTGCTTCGACCATTTGACCCTCTTAGAAGTTTTGGAATTTGATGAAAATTTGTGAGGATGATCATCTTACCCTAGACAACACCCGCACCAAATTTCATCAAATTCCAAAACTTCTAGGATGGTCAAACAATGTCTCAAAGCAGCAAAAACGCTGCTTTGATAGGCAGCATCCCATTCCTCTCTCTCTCTCTCTCTCTCTCTCTCTATATATATATATATATATATATATATATATATATATATATATATATATATATATATACTAAAATGGAAGCCTCTCTCCCGTGTTGTGACATGTGGACGTCTTTTAAAGATCTAGAATTCTTCTTCCGCGTGTGAACGCGACACTCTTTTAAATCAATTTAAAAGCCTACCATAAAGATGATAAATTCTCATTCAATAGTATTTAATGGTCATTTGATGTTAATCTCTTTCTCTCTCTCTCTCTAACAAGTGAATCACACTCATTTCAGATTTCACACATCTTCGAAAAGTTGCGATGTCGTCTTTGCCAAATGATGGGCACAAGCACATTCGGGCATTGCCCGGGTTTCTTACTAGTATACACTAAAATGGAGCCCTCTCTCCCGTATTGTGACACATGGACTACTTTTGAATAGCTAAATTCCTTCTCTCGTGTGTGAATGTGATTCTCTCATAAATCCTATTAAAAACCTATTATAAAGATGATAAACACTCATGTAATGGCTTTTAATGGTCATTTGATATTAATTAGAAAAACCATTAGTATTTTCCCTCTTTCGGTCTCTAACGAGCGAATCACACCCGGATGAGTGAATCACAATTACTCCATATTGCGCACTTCTTTTCGGACGGCTGTGATGTCGTCTGTGCTAAGTGGCATGCATCAAATTTATCCAAGCATTGTCTGGGTATCTTACTAGTATATGATCTTTTCTCCTGTGGTGTGACACGTGGACCTCTCTTGAAGAGCTTGAATTTTTCTCACAAATCCTATTAAAAACCTAGTTATTATAAAGATGATAAATATCCATTCCAATGCATTTAATGGCCATTTGATGTTAATTACAAAAAATCATTAGTACGGTCTCTCTCTCAAGTGAATCGTACTCAACGAGTGAGTGAATCTCACTCATTCCAGATTGCACACTTTTTTTCGGACGGTTGTGTTGTCGTCTATGCCAAGTGTCGTGCATCAAGATGATCTAGGCATTGCCCTGGTTTCTTACTAGTTCTTATAAAGAAGAGGCCTTTGGTGCCACGTGGCAGCCTCCCTATTTCACTCATTTATTAAAAAATAAAATTAATTAAATATAAAATATAACATAAACATGTGTCATTGATCAGGAATTACATACGTTTGTTTAATGTAGGGAGATAAATGGCTGTCGGTTTACCTTTAAAAAAAAGGAGAGAATAAAACATTAACATAAAGAGTTGTCATTGATCACGCATTCAATCTATACGGTCTACGAAACGTTTTCATATCTCTCTCTCTCTCTCTCTCTCTCTCTCTCTCTCTCTCTCTCTCTCTGCCCAAACAACGCACATTTCGACCGTCACCATGGCCACAGCTCCGTCCAGCCAAGGTCAAAGGTTGGGTTGTTCGACTCTCTCTCTCTCTCTCTCTCTCTCTCTCTCTCTCTCTCTCTCTCTCTCTCTCTCTCTCTCTAACTCTGTGGAAGCATGTATTATAATCTCTTCTTTTCTAAATTTATTGCTCTTTTTTCTTACACTGTTTTTGCTTTTGATGTAGACCAAGTCTCCATTTCTATACAAGCTTCATCAAATAACCGAACAAGGTATGATGTTTTCTTGCTTTTTTTATGTATTGGAATTTGTCTAAGTCATTTTATCTGGTAATAGTGATGCATACATCTTGATGCCTCATTTGTCTAGCTCTTACACGATGATCGATGATGCTTCCTGTTAACGGATAGTCCCACATCGGTAAGGGAGGCACCCATCACCCGCTTAATATACCCCCTGTGGACCTCCCCTTACAAGCCGGTTTTGTGAGGTGCGAGGGTATCTAACATGGTTTTGTTAGAAACCCTCGCACCTCACAAAACCGGCTTGTAAGGGGAGGTCCACAGGGGGTATATTAAGCGGGTGATGGGTGCCTCCCTTACCAATGTGGGACTATCCGTTAATACTCCCCCTCACGCGGAGCACGCGTGGCAAGGATCCTCCCATGCGGAGCACGCATGGCAAGGCACGATCGGTGGGGAGCACCCGGAGCGGGAGCAGGAGCAGGAGACGGGCTAGCTCTGATACCATGTTAGATACCCTCACACCCCAAAACCCGGGTTTTGAGGTGTGAGGATATCTAACATGGTATCAGAGCTAGCCTGTCTCCTGCTCCTGCTCCCGCTCCGGGTGCTCCCCACCGATGATGCCTTGCCACGCGTGCTCCACGTGAGGGGGGATGTTAACGGATAGTCCCACATCGGTAAGGGAGGCACCCATCACCCGCTTAATATACCCCCTGTGGACCTCCCCTTACAAGCCGGTTTTGTGAGGTGCGAGGGTATCTAACACTTCCTATGTAGAGCTCGATCTTATGGGTTGATCGATCGTGATGCCTCCGAACGAAGACCATCGTGATTGTCCCATGTTCAGCTCTGATTGACCGAACGTAGGCTTTGGATGCCGGTAGAAGGCAACAGAGAGAAAATCGATGGGGGAGAATTGGAGAAATCTATGATGCACAGGCAGGGGAGCTCGGGGAGGGACAGAGAGCGGAAAGGACTTCATCGGAGCAATTGATAAAGGAGGAAGGGTGTTAGGGTTTGGCGTGTGTGTGTGTGTAAGATGGGTAGTTTAGGGTTTTTTAAAAATTAAAGGTGTGTAGTGAGCAAATGTAAGGATTTTTTAAAGATGAATGTGATGTAGAAAGGTGTGTGAAAAGGTATCATTGGTGTGTTAATAGAAGTTGTCGGGTTTGAACGTTTTAAATATGACTAGATGTGGAACCAGCCGTCCGATCCCATAAAATCAGCATGGGATTAGTATTGGGGTAATCATGTCCTCAGCATTGGAAAAGTCTGGGGTGTGTTCCTCGCTAGAAGCAGAGGCTATGGCTTTTCGGAAAGGCCTCAAGGCAATTGATGAATTGAAATGCACATCAGCTCAAATTAGGGCTGGCAATTTCAGACCCGACACGGCGGATCCGACACAAAATTAGCAGGTCTGAGTCAGTGCTTAACGGGTTCGGGTCATAAACGGGTCGACATGATAGAGCCATTTAATAAACGGGTCGGGTCCGGATTTAGGGTCTGGACACGGTAGACCCAGGAAGACCCGTTTAAAATTCAACGGGTTGGGTCGGGTCTACCCGCAATCCGATACTGTAATATATAGTATCAGCGGGTCTATCGGGTTAGGTCGGGTCGAGTCGGATTGTGTTGGATCGGGTCAACTGAATAAACCGGTGGGGTAAACGGGTCTTCTCGGGTCTACCCGTTTATAAACGGATCGGGTATGGGTTTAGGATCTAGACATGATTAGTTAAACAGGTCAGGTCCGGGTCTAGGGGTTTTGGACACGACCCGAAACTAGATCCGACACGAACCCGACCCTACACGATCCAATGCACCCCTATCTCAAATCGAAGGCGACAACATGATGATCACCCAACTTTTGTTACAGGAGGAGATGGATCATCCTTGGCGTCTGCGCAATTTAATAGCAGAATACAAAATTCTCTTTTCGAAGAATATTGACATCAAGCCGAAGTTCATCCCTAGGAGTGATAACAGCTGTGCTCATGTTTTAGCAAGCCATACCATTAACTCACTTTGTAATTGCTTCTCTTCCGCTACTCCAGATTGTATTGCCTCTCTGAATCTAAGAGAGCGAAATGGGATGAATATTATGAATGAATATAACATGATGTCTCCCTAACATCTAATTCACCCTTAGTCATGGGTTCTAGTGAATACAGTAACCAGGCATATCTAAGAGTAAATTAGAGCGAGTGAAGATATCTAGTTTCTGATCTTAAAAAAAAAAAAAGAGGGGGGGGGGGGGGGGGGCTTAGTGATAGCTCCCTGACAAAGGAATCAACTTGTAATAAGCCCTCCTATAAGTCTCATATTACAATAACCCTTTCGAAATCCTACGGAACCATATAGGAAAAATGGACAATAATGCCCAGCCCAAATTCAATAAATTTACATTTCCTACCATCAACTTAACACATACCGTTTTTTGCATGAAAAGCAATTGAAATCACTCCATATTTTTTATTTAAAACCACAAAACATTTTTTTTATGTATATTTTTATAAAAAAATTATTATGTCAACCGACCAAATAGTTGATATTTTTTACCTAATTATTACTCTTTATGTGCGAGATAGAATCACCTTGGTTTCGTATAATTAAATATATTTTTATCATAAAGATAATAATATTGTGACCAAATAAGCAAAAATACCGCTACAATCAATTGACAATTAAGATATTTTACCAAATCAAATTGTTACTCTTTGCTAACGGATTGTTACTCTTTATCCATTTAATTTTTTGCTACGATTGTTACACTTTATATGTAGGTCTAAAATTGTTATTTAAAAAATCATGTTATTACATATGCGCGGCGGAAGGAGCCCCCGCCTTAGCCAAAACTAACGGATTTTTCCTCTTAACTGATTGTTACTATTTTGCTATGATTGTTACACTTTATCTGTAGAGGTAAAATTATCATTGAAAAAAATTTGTTATTACATGCGCACGGGAGAAGGAGTTTGTATTTGTCAAAGTCCAACTACAGGGGTTTAATGTTAAATTCAAACATTACATACCATAAATGTTAAACGAAAACCTTTTTAAGAAGCTAACATTAATAACCAAAAAAAAAAAAACATGAGTGGGTGAAAGTGATAATTGGACAAATACAAGAGTCTATATGTAATTTAATCTGCCCCCACCCCCACCTTCCCCCCCCCCCCCCTCCCCCTCCCCCCCCCCCCCCCCCCCCCCCCCCCCCATACACACACCCACCAAAAACAGAAAAAAAAAAAAAAAAATTACACTTTGCCCCCTTGAAGATTAGCTAAAAAATACTAACCCCACTATAGTTAAAAAACTACATTTTCCCCCATCAATGCAGTTTTGATCGGATAAAAATTACCAAATAAAGAATTTACATACTTGACAAAAGGGGGGTAGTGTGCTAACATTTGATACTTTCGGGTGCCATTTGGAGCAAAATAAACTATGGGGGCTTAAGTGTTTTAAGCTAAACTTTAGGAGGGCAAAGTGTAATTTACCCAAAGAAAAGGGAAATTTTATTCATACCCCAAAAATCTCTAATTAGCCCAGTGTTTTCAAAACCGGACCGGAAGGCGAACCGAAAAGGCATCCGGTTCGGTCCAAATCGGTTCAAATCGGTGGTTCAACCGTTTGAACCGTATGAAAATAAATTTTTTTATATAGATATCTACTAAATTCTTCAATGGGAATGTTTGATTCCTGGGTTAACATACAAACCGGTTTATTCAAAGACCAAACCAAAACATGTTCCGGTTCCGGTCCAAACCGGTTGAACCGCCCGGTCCGGTCCAGTTTTCAAAACACTGAATTAGCCCCCATTTCCAACAAACTTGAACACACCCCTTTTTTTTTTTCATACCCCAATCATGTCCCAAAAATACCCTTACCCCCTTACACCCCACCATCAATACACCCTACTTAAATGGCCCGCCCCAACTTAATTATACCCCAATCAAACACATACCCCCTTAAATATATCCCAATTATATGCACTCTTGAATAAACCCCACTTTTAAATAAACCCTATGCCATTGGCTGGTACTTGAAGGCACAGGTAGGGCTGCAACTAGGGCTGGCAATTTTGGACTCGACAGGACCCGACATGAAGTTAGCATGTTTGGGTCAGAGCTAAACGGGTTCGGGTCGTAAACAGGTCGACACGATAGGCCCGTTTAATAAACCGGTCGGGTCTGGGTTTAGTATTCAACGGGTCAGGTCGGGTCGGGTCACCAGCAATCCGATACTATAATATATGATACCAGCGAGTCTTTCGGGTCAGGTCGGGTCGAGTCGGATTGGGTCGGATCGGGTCAACTAAATAGATCCGGGTGGTAAACGGGTCTTACCGGATCTTATCGTGTCTACCTGTTTATTAGCGAGTCGGGTACGGGTTTAGAATCTAGACACGATTAGTTAAACGGGTCGGGTCAGGGTCTAGGGGTTTTGGACACGACACGAAACTAGACACGACACGAACCTGACACGACACGACCCATTGCCACCCCTAGCTGCAACTTGGGCGGGCCAACCCGAACCCAACCCGACTTTGGGCGGGTTAACCCGAATCCACCCCGCACAACCCGGCCAACCCGACGGGTTGGGCTTGGGCTCAGTTTAAACAAACCTTGGGTTGGGTTGGGGGTACAAAAGACGCCGTTTTCTTCGCTGCGTTCCGTTTTCTTCTCTGACACAGGAGAATTCTCTCCCGGTCCATCATCATCGTCTTCGTCGAAACCCTTGGAATCCTTGTCGTACTCTACAACTGAGCTCTGCTGATTAGGAGAATCAGCGGCGTCCCCGATGATCCCGTCCTCTCCCACCTCTCGCCAGCTGCAATTTGACCACAGATGCGGGGGATCCTATCCCGCCTTTATCTGGATCCGGTTCCGCCCCTCTGACCGCGGCGTTCGTTTTTTCTCCGCCGCTCGACCTCCGGAGAGGGGCGGAGGCCCAGGCCGTTCGTGGAACAGCTCCGATGCGTCGCCGGATTCTTCGCTGGATGGTCCAGCCTAGAGAGAGGCGGCGGCGGAGACCCACAGAAGAAGAAAGGATACGGAGGTGAGATGAGCCTTTTCCCTATCCAGTTCAACATTTTTATGGCATTTCAAACTCTATGCTTCCTAGTCTTCCAACTCCTATCTTAACATGCCAACCTATCTTATGCTCTCATCATACTTAAGCCCCTCTCTCCCCGGCTAATGTGATTGACCTTTTAGATGGGGCATTAGAATTTTTTTTATCAAAAATATAATTAAGGTGCTGTTTTCTAGTGAGTCTTCTGTGATTTGGGTTATACTTTGTGTTGAGAATAGTCCCACATCAGTAAAGGGGTGGGAGTTCCACGGCTTTATATACTATTGCCCCCTCCCTCTCATCACTGGTTTTGAGGGGGCACGGGAATCATAACATGGTATCAAAGCTAGGCCCCATCCAGTCTCCCTTCCATGTGGTCCCATCGCACCCTTTTTCTCCCTCCGATCGAGAGAGGAGCTCTACGTGCGGGCGGGTGTTGAAAGCAGTCCCACATCAGTAAAGGGATGGGAGTTCCACGTCTTTATATACTGTTGCCCCCTCCTTCTCATCACCGGTTTTGAGGGGGCACGGGAATCGTAACACTTTGAAAACTATTTTTGGTGCTAGTTTTCAAGAACAAGTTAATTAGGTTGCTTAGGAAGTTAAAAAGCCATACGTCCATTTAACTTTGAGATACTCTGGCTGTCTTTGTTTCTCACCGACATCATCCTCCCGGTCTTATCCCATCAAGATGGGGTTGATTATAAGAAAGATTGATGAGAAATGCCCGTTATGCTATCAACTTGACATCCACCAGGTTGATTGCACGAAAGATTTACGAGAATTTTTGCCAAACTGTTAGCTTGACATCAACCCTGTAAGATTGGTGTCAAAACCTGACCATGACGACTTGGCAAACGAGGGGCATGCTAAGAACCCTATAAGGCCAGTTGGCAGGTAGAAATCTAACTTGTTTGTTATGTAGTTTGAACTCATGCAACCAAAGAGCAACCCTCCAAGGTTCCTAGACTAGGAAAGAGTCTAGACGAAAAAAGACAAAGACAAGATTTGAGGTATGTAATTGCATTATCTCCATGGCACAAATTATAATCCAAAGAGCTGAAATAAAATACCATTTCCTTCTTCTTGTTTTTTTCTCCTTTTTCTATTTTTTTGAAATGAAACACAAATGGTAATGGACATGAATCACATTATGAAGTAATTGTAATGTTTAAATATTCAATTTTTATGACCTTGTTATCATTAATAAACATTTTAAATAAATCTAGAAGTCTGGTTATATTAAGAACAAGTTGGACTTAGAGTGGGAAGGTTTTGAGAATGTGATTAGGAGAAGGATAACCGATTCCTTTAAAAACTCTAGAAATTTGTTCAAACATCAAATCTATGACCTATAACATTTCCATGCCAAGCCACTATGATTCCTATACTTTACTTTGGTGGATAAGGATTCTGATTGAACATCCTGGGCAGGTAGTGGTGGAGGTCCATCATGTACAAGGAAGAATGAGGGTTCCAAAAGTTGTGTGTAAAAAGGGATATATCAACAAAATCCCTAGGAAAATCAACACCAAACTCCAACCTTTCACAATATGTTTTCCCCAAGTTCGCCATCCAGTCTATCACCTTATTTCCCTCCCTATAAATCTGCGAAGAACGATCTTTGTTCCAATTTTCCAAGGCATACACAATTAGTTATGAGGTGATCATCATTGCGTCTGCATTTCATAGCTTCACTGATTACAGATGAAACACCTATGATCCTTATATCCTTCCCCTGAAATAACCTTCCGCCTTTAATACCTTACCATAACTCACGAGCCTCTACCATTAAAGCTTGTGGGGGGAAATTATGGTCACTGTACGATCTCCCTCCAACAGTCGATTGAAGGTTGAGTTCGAAGTGCGGTGCACTGTAGAGCGCTGAGCTGTTGTGTGTCAAGCTGTCACACTAACACTGTTGAGATAGAGAGAAAGAGAGCTGACACAGAATGTGGTGACGGAGTTCGGTCAAAGCCTACGTCTCCGTGCGATAAGACGCAACCTTTGAATCCACTGACTCTGAAAAAGTAGAGCTATTCTCGATAGGCCGAGAAGTGCTTGTCCAAATACTCCGAGGGTGAAGTAAACTTGACTAGAGTCTGATCACCAGAAGGCTCGGAGAACTCTGGAAAACAGCAAGTGGAATAATGAATTCCAGTCTGGTTTATTTACATGATCTCCTATTTATAAAGCTCTGGGAATATCTGGAGTTTTGGTAAATATCGGGGGGGGGGGGGGATTTACCAGACCCCAGATGGTGTCCGTGAGACCTAAACAGGGCTGGCGGGTCCCACTATTATCTTTGTGGGCCCCAGGCAGGGCTGGTCGGTCCCACTGTTGTTTCTGTGGGCCCCAGGCAGGGTTAGCATGTCCCACTGTCAGGCATTAGCTAGATTTTGCACCCACAATTACCCCCTCCCAGATAGGCAGGTGCTAACCTAACTGGCTGAGACTCCATGGTGCGAAATCAGCTTGTTGATGTCGACGCGGCTTTGGCAAGCATTTGAAAAGAATTTGTTGACCTCCGGCCCTTGATGTGAGATCCACTATGAGTTTGAGTTGGACTGGTTTCAAATCTAGGTGCAAAACTAGTTCGTCGATGTCGAGGTACTTTAACAAGCGTTAGAATCTACTGACCCACTGCTTAGGGCCGACCAAAGTTCTGTTTGCTAATTCGCTGTCTGGGGCTAATCGTCTGCAGGTTTATTGTCGAATTATCGGACAAGATGGGATAATTTCAACATAGGGGGAAGTCGACCCGGGGTTGTAATAGTATTCAGGTGAGGGAGCTAGTGAGCCAGGGATGTAGAGCGGTGCCCAAGGGTTTAGCAGAAGGAGGAAGTCGTTTCCGAGGTACAAGGGTTGAAGGAATCCATCCTGGTTGCCCGTCGAGGGGTTCGAGTTTAGTGAGCTTTTCCAACTGCGTCTATCGACCCCCTGTCAAGGGCCGACCGTCACACCTGTCGACCCCCTGCCAAGGTCCAACCAAAGATGTCTTTCGGCCAACCCGTTGTCTGGGGATGGTCGTCGTGTTTGCCGCCCTCTGCCTAGGGTCGACCAGAAGTCTGTTCGTGTACCCGCTGTCCGGGACTAACCAATGTGCTTGCCGACCCCCTGCTAAGGGATCGAGTGATTGGGGGGGAATGGGCCCCGTCAAAGGAGAAGGTATCGATCTCGTGAGGCCAATACCTACATCGGCCTCAAGGTTTTGATGATCGACCCCAGAGAAGTCTTCTGGGGCCCATAAAGGGTATCGGCCTCGAGGTTTTGATAATCGGCCCTTCTGGGGCCGATAGGGGGTATCGGTCTTGCGAGATCGATATTGGTATCGGCTTTGTGGTTTTCATGATCGGCCCAGAGAGGCCTTCTGGGGCCGATAGGGGGTATCGACCTCGCGAGGCCGATATGGGTATCAGACTTTGGAGGCCGATACCTATATCGGCCTTGAGGTTTTGATGATCAGCCCTAGAGAGGCCTTCTGGGGCAGATAGAGGGTATCGGCTTATGGGGCCTATACGAGTATCGATCTTCGGAGGTCGATATGGGTATCGGTCTCCAAAGGCCGATACCCCTATCGGCCTCAGAATTTTGATGATTGGTCTCAGAGGCCCTCCCTGAGGTCGATCATTCGAGAATAAGGGCCGATAGGCTATCGGTCTCTAGAGACTGATGGGCTATCGGTCTCTGGAAGCCGATCAGGTATTGACTGTTGAATTCGAGGGATTGGCCATGGGAAGCATGATTCCACCCGATCTCTTGTCTTTTGAGGCCGATCGTCTACCGGTCGATCAGGTATCGACCTCTGGAGGCTGATCAGGTACCGACCATTGAATTCAAGGGATCGGCCGTGGACTCGTGGGAAGCACGATTCCACCTGATTTGTAGTCTTGAGGCCGATCATCTGCCGATTGATCGGGTATCGGTCTCTGGAGGCTGATTAGGTATCGACTATTGATCGCTCGTGTTCGTGGAAGTAGTCGTTGAAGGGGGAGTCGTGTATCGCGGGTGGCCGCGGATACTAAGCGTATTGCCGATGGAGTGGGCGAGGACGGAAGATGGGATTGATCGCCGATTGTTGACTGATCCTAACCGATGTTTGTAGAGTGAAGGAGAGGAATGTTTGATCACCTCTTCCCCTGGTTGCTATTGGGTTGAAGAAGGGAAGTCAATCCGGGTGCCTCCTCGAAAGTGAGCCGAGAATCTTAATGCTTTTTTCCTCTTTTGCCGATGCAATGATGGGAAGGAGGGTTGATCACCTCCACCCATTGCTGTTGTAGAAATGAGATGGAGAGGAGAGTGTGACCACTTCCTCCACCCTTGGTTGCTGTAGAAATGAGATGGAGAGGAGAGTGTGACCACTTCCTCCAACCACTGGATGCCGAAGAAGAAACCAGAAGAGGGCAAGAAGCCAATTTCCTCCCCTTCGTACTATTGTGCACCGGAGTAGAGGCCAAAAAGGGATTGATCGGTTAGATTTGAGATTTTTGGCCGATCGGTCGTCGATTGCCGATCTGGGATCGGACTTCAAATTGCAAGGGATCAGCCAAAAAGGCGTGTGTTGAGGATGATCTAGTTGACGACGAAACCGGAGAAGAGGAAGAACAGGATCAGCCTTGGGAGGCCGATCGCTAGCGTCGAGATCGGTCGTCGAGTGTCGATTTAGTATCGGACTTCGGATTGCAAGGGATCGGTCAAAAAGGGGTGTGTTGAGGCCGATCTAGTCGATGACAAAACCGGAGAAGTGGAAGAAAGGGATCGGCCTCAAGAGACCGATCGCTGGCGTCGAGATCGGTCGTCGAGCGCCGATTTAGTATCGGACTTCTAATTGCAAGGGATCGGCCAAAAAGGGGTGTATTGCGGCTCGATCTGGTAGGATTTTTGTCGATCTCGTCAAGGACGAAACCGAGAAGAGGAAGAAGGGGATCAGCCACGGGAGGCCAATCGCTATCCGAGGTATCGACATTTGATAGCCGATCATAGTCCATGGTTGAAGGAGGGGAGATCAGCCACGGGAAGCCGATCAATATCCGAGGGATCGGCCACGGGAGGCCGATCTGTGTCAAGGAAGTCATCGATGCCTGGATAGGTCTAATTTGTACTGTGATCGGCCGTAATACCCTTGTTTTTGGTTGATCCCTCAAATCTCGACTGTCGATCAGAGTCGCGGTCAAGGTGGTGATCGAATTTGAAGCGAAGGAGAGGCTGTCGGTCAAAGACAAGGTAGCGGAGCGGGTGTTGGTTGAGGCTCGCAGCATGGATGATCAGATGCTCTTCTTTCATTGTGAGGAGGAATCTTGGCCATTAATGGTGTTCATGGGTTGGTAGAGCGGGTATGCCTGGTCATCGATGTCTCTCAACCAATCCAATGGGTCACAGCTGGTTGCTTTGGTTGAAGTAAAGGTTTTCGTGCTCTGATGACCCATGTGAGTCATGTGACTCGGTTGTCATTTGATAATTCCTTTTTTTGTTTGAGACCACTATGGATGAAATTGCATTCATCCAAACTTTTTGATGATTGTTGTTTGTCTGCATTAAGTGCCACTCCATTTGTGTTGGATGTTTGGTGGTGAACTTGCTCAAGTTAAAGGGGTTCCATGCATCGAAATTGTATAGCCTTGTCCCTTGTTTGCGTGTGCGATTTTTCGATCAAGTTTGTGTGTGTTTCAACAGATTTGTATGGTCACCTTTAGTCGATGAGTATCAAAGTCCACTAGCATTCACCAGGCAACGAGTGCATGGGCAAAAACGGGCAACCCCTGGCTCAGGGTCAACCAATTAGTTGCTGCTAACCGGTAACGGTCCAAGGGGTCGGTGTTTGACTGAATGTCACAGTATTGAATGGAATTGTGGCCGATCGATTGAGACGATCGGTTGCTGCTGGAAAGTCGACTATTGTTGGAAGGTCAAACGACGAAAGTCGATCGATAATTTGCAGCATTGAAGGCCATACCACGAGGAGTTTCATGCGTCTCTTTTGAGGGCTAGTTGACCGTGGCAAGGTGTTGATCGATCCAACCAGGTTAGGAGGCACGGAGGATGTGCCGTTGACTACTGGTTGACTGAGGTGAGGTGCCAATTAATGCAACAGGCTTTAGTCGAATGCCCGAGACTTAAGTCTCGGACTTTGCCATCACGTGCCAAGGCAGTAAGCTTTTCGGGTAGGCTACGGCCTCGGAGTTTGTAGTCGAGTGCGAAGGTAGTGGGCTTGGACTTTTGATTGATTGTTGATGCGAATGTCTCGGTCTTCGTCATCGAGTGCCAGGTAGTGGGCTTGGACTTTTGTTGATTGAAGGTATTAGAATTTAAGTGAGCATTTGAACTTCGCACGTTCCTGGTTGTCGTCTATCGGTAGACTAACCAGGGTAGATAACTTTTAGCCAGAAGGCGAGTCCGCACACCTGTGTATTGTCAGCAGATCACGACGCATGTAATTTTGCGATGCTAACTGATCGTGGGAATACCCTGTGCGATCGATCTAGTCTTGTCGTCGTTGGTCGAGGCGAAGCTCTTAGCGACCCAACCGGTTGTAGGGTATGTAGCAGGTATCTTTGAATGATGCATGATCGTGATGAGATTCTATGCGATCGAACCAGCAAAGGGGCACAGAGTGTGTACCTTTGGATTGCTAGGTGATTGTGAGGAGGCCATGTGCGATCAAACTAGTCTTGTTGTTGGTTGGTCGAGGCGATGCTCTTATCGACCCAACCGGTTACGAGGTACGTAGCAGGTGTCTTTGAAGGATGGTTGATCGTGGGGAGACCCTGTGCGATCGAACCAGCGAAGGGACACCTAGCATGTACATACGGAAGCCGATCAGTTGTCATTTTATTGGTAACTCAGAAAATGCTATATCATGGATTTCAGATGAGTGACATTCTGAGTTGTTGACAATCCGTGGCATTCTATTATGATCGGTCGATGGGATGCTTCCCCTTTAGCTGACGCTGTCGGTTTCCGGAACTATGGATTCTGCAAGCTTCTTTCTCCTTGGTTGCAGAGGGGGGTCCTGACAGGATCCATGTCCTCTGAACTCCTGGAGATGTCCTTACCAAAGGTCTTCCAAGTGGTATGAAAGAGACATGCATTTTATCGTTGGGTGTTTGTGGCATCGGTGGAAGTCACAGTAAACCGATTTATTTGCCATGTACTTTGAATCAGGCTGGAGAGGGTTTGGCTGTTTGAGGAAGTCTTCGTGCTGGATCTGCCCGAGTATCTGATCTACCGACAGATTCTAGTCTGTGAACTTAACTCTCTTGGGTGAGGGAGGTGTGCTACCCCTATCCTGAGGTCATTTGGATGGCTTGCTTGCCTTTGCTTGAGCGTTGTGAGCTCTAGATGGTTGCCTTGGTGACTCCTCCTCGGGAGGATGTCTTCTGGTTTCATACCCCTTGCGGGCAACCTGGTTATTCTCCACTTCAATCTCCCGCTAAATACGATCAAACAACGCTCCAATGGAGGCCAGAGGATTTCTGATGGAGTTATTGTAGATGTGGAGGTCATACCATAGCGCATTTTGAAAGGCTAGCATGACGGCCTCGTCATCGATATGTCGTCCGTAGAGCGATGCATACTCGCTCCAGAACCTCCGAGTAAAGCTTCGAAGGGCTTCATCCATCTCCATTCGGAGTCGATAGAGTGAGTCCAGCTTCTTCTCCGGCTTGAGGTTTAGCCTATAGTGTTGAACGAAGAGATCGGCCAGAACCCCGAACTGGAAGATAAAGCCGGTTGGTAGGTTGTGGTACTAATCGAGAGATAGCTCATCGAGGCTACCCGCGAAGGTGCGGTATAGTACTCGATTGTCGGAATCATAAAGCGTCAAGGACTGCTTTAACGTCAGGACATGCATCGTTGGGTCTCCCTTTAAGCAATTGAACTTTGGGAGTAAGGGAAGTTTCCAACTCCTTGGAAATTGAGCTTTGAGAATTTCCCGATGGAGTGATCCTTCAGCAGCAATTTTTTTTTTCAAGGAGTCTGCAAGCAATTTTGTTTGGTATTTTTTGCATTGCCTCGAAGGCTTGAGTCGCAACTATACATCTTCCCTATAATCATCTGTTGAGGACCTGGGAATCTGAGATAAAAACATAGACAAATAATTGTTTATTTGTTGATATCCATAATTCCATATAACCTATGCTATCAAAATCGGGACTAGCCGACGACTAGTCCCTAGGCGGCATTTTGTCGACCGACTAATTCCGATTTTTTCATAGCTCGGCGGAATCCCGACTAGTCTCCGACTAGACCCGGCTAGTCCCTGCCCAGGCGGCGTTCTGCAAGCACATTTTTTTTTTTGCAAGGAGTCTTTGAAAGCAATTTTTTTTGGATTTTTTTACATTGCCT
This sequence comes from Chamaelirium japonicum, assembly GCA_947650365.1. Classification (NCBI taxonomy): domain Eukaryota; kingdom Viridiplantae; phylum Streptophyta; class Magnoliopsida; order Liliales; family Melanthiaceae; genus Chamaelirium; species Chamaelirium japonicum. The sequence goes on from OX393549.1 coordinate 32,976,570, forward strand.
TGAAGTCTTGAGTCGCAATTATGACTCTTCCCTATAATCATCTGTTGAGGAACTGAGAATCTGAGATAAAAATATAGACAAATAATTATTGTTTATTTGTTGATATCCATATAACCCTACAATCAAAATTGGGGTTGTTCACAGATTAAAGATCAACAAACAAATATTGTGATGAATTTTTAATCATGAGTCTTTTGACATGGGCATGAAATCAATACAACTGTGTTCTGTTACTTATGTATTTATACGCATGCTGTGAAGTGTGAAGGCATGCATTGTTATTGACCGACTAAAATCATATACTTATTGATATTTATACCAGTTCATATATCATATATGTTTAGGGGAGGGGGGGTTAGAATAAGTTTTGGCCGACTAGTCCCGAATTAGTCCCGACTAGTCCTAGTCGGCCCTTGGCCGACTAGGGGCTGACTACAGACTTTGACTGCATAACATATAACCCTATAATCAAAATTGGTGGTGTTCATAGATTAAACACCAGTAAACAAATATTATGGTGAATTCTTAGTTTTGAGTCTTCTGACATGGGCATGAAGCCAATACAACTATGTTCTGTTACTTATGTAGTTATGTATTTATACCCATGGTGTGAGGTGTTAAGACATGTGTTGTTATTGACCGACTAATATCATATACGTATTGACATTTATGCTAGTTCATATATCATATATGTTTAGGGAGGGGGTAGGGGTGAGAATATGCTTTGGTCGACTAGTCTCGAATTAGTCCCAACTAGTCCTAGTAAACCCTTGGCCGACTAGGGGCCGACTACCAATTTTGATTGCATAGGATTGAACACTAGTCGGTCAGGTTCGACCGTCTTGGTTTCAGCCCTAGTGCAAGACGACTGCATGCTAGACAGATATGAAGAGATCAATATTAATATAATTTAATTAATGCCAATCCACAGAAAGATTAGGGTCTAGATCCGGTGAGTATGAGATACCCGATGGGTTGCAGTAGAGCGACATGGTTCTAGTTCTAATCGGGGAAAGAAAGAACTTCCCTAATTTAAGGCTTCTTGATTTTAAACAGAGAGAACTTTAGCAAGCATAAAGATTTTGAAAGAAATTAATCCAAGCTCAATAGGGTTACCACAGATTGCACATACTTATATAATATTTAGGATCTAATCAACTAGACAACATGAAGGCAACAAAATTAATTCTAGGGCTTTAGATTCATGGGAGGGCTGAAAGAATACCTACCTGAACGTGAGGATTTGGGGTACTCGCAATTTGCAGGATTAAATCGAACAATCGGGACCTCGTTGAACAGTTCGTTCGCACTCACAATGATGTAGTGATCTCTGATCGTGGATCTGGACCCCGAGGATGTCGACTAAGTCGTGCGGATTTGGGAGGGACGCCGTCTGCGAACATTGTCTCAAAGGATCAAATATGCAACAAACGGACATCAGCGGGCTTGTTGGAACATCAGATGTGCAGTCAATGGACCTCTTGGGTTCCAGCAGGTCTGGCCCGTCGCTAGTGGTGGCCGATGGGGGCCTACCACTGTTGTGTTACCGGTGGGCCTGGTCAGTTGTCGGGTGGCCGACTAGGCCTGTTGCTGCGTCCGTGGTGCCGACTAGGGATTTTGTTGCGCTGGGGTGACTGGCGGCCAAGTCGGCTATAGACGGCTGGACTACCACTACTTCGGGCGGTGGCTAGTGAGCAGAGGAGAGCAAGAGAGAGGGAGGAGAAGGTCGACGACTAGGTAGAGAAAGGAGAGAGATATTGGGTGGGGCGACTAGGGTTTTACAAGCACAAGGAAATATATTAACCAGCTTCTCATCGGATTGGGGTTTCACACCTTGAAGCCACGCTCAAGTTGTTGATCTCCTTTCTTAGGAATCATGATAACAAACCAAAGGGGAATTTTTATTATTCAATTATACTTAATGCAATGGCTTACAAGGAATACATTATGGGACTGAATGTGCTATACAAAATAACATGCCCATAAGCAATTAAGGAAACAATGCATAAGGGTCCAATAACAAATGGAACTGATTGTTGAAAAGATCCTACTGGGATACTCAACAAGCCAAAGAGACATGGGTTGGACAATCCTAGACCGTCTACGCTGGTACACTTGGAATTGAGGTGATCTGCTAGTGATGTAGCCATCAACTCTCCCCGGTTGACAATAATTCGTTTTTGACGAATCGCGGCTCTGGTAATGCTCGATGAGCTCTGAATTGGGGTGCTAGAATTCTGCTATGGATATTCACTTGTTGTCTGACTTGAGGCGACCCCTCCACCTAACAAGGTACCGCTGGTAGCCACCATTGCTCGTAGACATAACATATTTGTCAAGGATATAGGGATCTTGTCTTTTTCCTGCAATAAAGGAGGTGCATGAGGCAAAGTTGTCGGGTTGGATATAGGTATAAGGCTAGTATCAGGTTCATCAAAATTGATTTTCATGGATTGCTGTCGGACCTCAATACTCCACCAAGTGCTTAACGTTAAAAACGCCATAGTCAAGAGGGAGTTCAAGCACATAAGCATTACTTTCGATCAGCGATACACCGATACTTCGAAACAGGTGTCATACCTGTATCAGATAGTTTCCGATACTCCGATATGGTTGGATACGTATCCGATACAGTTAGTAAGTATCGGGGTTCAAAAAAACAAAAAAAAAGATCCGATACATCGGGGATACGGGGCCGATACGCCGGGATACGTATGGATGGTAATGTAGTCAAAAAACCAAAAATCCGACCCGAAACCAAGCGAAACTCGATCGAAACTTTGGATATGGGTCTAAATTCTATACGTGACTATTTGCTTAATGATATCATTTATATGTTTTGTTTTGTTGATGATGCATGTGACACTACCTTTGTATTTTGTAATGGATTATGAATGTTAGTGTTTTTTGCTAGCGTTTTGTAATGGACGATGAATGTGACACTTGTGTAATGTTATTAGCATTACTTTTTTGTAATGGATGAATGTGACACTTGTTTTATATTTTTTGGTTGTATTGGATGTAAATCATGTTATGAATGATGAGCATGGTCATAGTTAATTTTCAAACTATTCACTATTCATATTTTAGCACAAAATATTATATTTAATTATTATTATTATTATTATAAATGTATCCCTGCCGCACTGCGTATCCTATCGCCGTATCCGTATCCTCGTATCCGTATCCCCGTATCCGTATCGATGCTTCCTAGCTTTCGATCCTTTTTAGAATTTCGAATGACCCTGCCCTTTGGCCTGCAGTTTCTTTATAGTTCTCGGAGGATACCACTCAGTTTTACCCTAGTCGTCACATACCTACTGAGAACTCCTTATGCGTGTTGTGTGAATCAGCATGTATTTTATATTTTTTTATTGTTTTGGTTGATCTCTTGACATTAGGTATGCACATGTTGGATATCTTCGGTATGTGCCTCAACTTCAGTCACCCAATTCATAGACTCGAATTTCATCTCCATTAACTCTGATCAATTCTTTGATATAGATCTTGATTATAGTTGTCGAAAGCGATAATGACCGAGGGGCATCTCTTTATGTTTCCAAGAGAACTTCCTCGTCGTCTTTGATAAAAGAGTAGTTATTGGTTCGTCCATTATAAATGACGACAGTGTTGGACTCCCAAGGCCTCCCTAGAAGGACATGGAAACTGTCCATGTCGAGGACGTTGAACCAAATGTCTTCCACGTATTGACCGACCGAAAAGTGAACACGGCATTTGTGAATTACACAAAGCGAATGGCCACCTTTGACCCATGCTGCTTTATAAGGGTGTCTAAGCAGTTCTGAAGAAAACAATAGCACTACCCTAAAATAGGGAGTATCACCACTCACTAGGTACATACGCTACCAAAAACTCGGATGCCCTTTGTGGAATAAAAGGGGCACGAAAACTAAAACAGACTACAAGAATTAACAAGTAGAAGCAACATAAAACATCATCAGGAATATCATGAAGCAAGTAAGTAAAGCACACCAAATATTTCTTCTTAGAACGTATTGATTTGACCCCGTAAGTGGGACCACCACCCAATAGCATGTTGCCAGCAGAAGCAGAACCCCGTATTCCTTCCAGAGAATCTCCTAACTTCGAAGGCCTTGCTTGTTAGCTAGTCATCTAAGTCTAGTTCTCATTAGGTACATTTTTTTACTCGTTCGACATTCCATTCTCGCATGTTCATTTGCATTTTCCACTTTGAATGATCTGAATGAAGGGATAGCTCGCCCTGAAATAGGGAGCTTTTATAGGGGAGTGAGGCGAGATCAAGCTTCTAGTTGACAGGGAATTAGTTGTCAGGTCCGGAGTTAGTTTGAGCAATAGAAGAGACCATCAGCTGTATGCGAAGAGGGGCAACTGTGACTTGTGGTTATCTGGGGTTAGATTATTGGGACATAATCTCGTGAGAAGGAATCTCAGTGGATTCTTACAAGACTTTTAGGTGGAAACTCTTTCGGGTAAAAACCACCCCTGGCAAATCGAGTGAGGGGGAACAGGCCTCCTTCACTAGTCTACCCGCGAACAAAGCAAAAGGATTACAAAGAGAACCTAGAAGCTACCCTTGAGACATCCCGGTGTCCTGCTCCTTCCTTTGTTTAAGCTCCCTTCGGTTCCCCACCGACGGTACTTAGCAACGTCCATACTCACCTCAAAGGTGACTAGTGAACCCGGTGCAAGATCCCAATACACCGGTAGATGTCAAGATTAGCCCTGTAGCAATGACACCCTCTGCTAAGATCACAATAGCAAGTAATAGAAAAGAAAAAAAGGCTTTCTTCTAGAAACCTAGATGGAAGAAGCTTATCATAAGGTCACAAATGATCTTTGAAGAACATGAGCTTCTTTCTCTATTTTCCTCTCTCAAACTCACTCACTCAAGGAATCCTAAAGGAAAGTGAGGGTTCAAGTGTGTCAGAGAGAAGACCACTTAGATTAATGAAGTTCAATGACCCAAGAGAAGCCTTAACATATGGGATAACCAACCTATTTATAGAAAAATGTGAACCTATGTGGTTGGTGCCAAAAAGACTAGCTTTAAACTAAATAAAACCAAGAAAAAACCAAAGCCAGTCAAGGTCATGCGCACGATGTGTGAATCGTGCGCGCGACCTAGAGCGATCTCGTAATGAGCCCCCTTTAGGTTGTTCTCGAAGTCTCACGGGTCATGCCCACAAATCACACACTATGCGCACGACAGGAAGTCGTGCACATGATGCTGACGTGGCACCGGAAGATCTCTCTGACACAAGATGGCATAGCTTGTCGTAAGTGACAAGTGGTTCACCCACTATCTCTATCAAATCACGTGGACCCCAAGTGTAACCCATGTGCAACCAACTCAAAAACGTGCGTGCAATCAGAACCTTCTGATATGAAGGAATTGATTCAATGTCCTGTGTGCGACATAGGTAGTGCGCGCGACTCAGATCGTGCACATGACAGGGGTTGTGTGCACGACTGCTGCAGATTTGGCCCGAAAACAATCTCGGTCGAAAAACTATGCAAGTGTGGAACTAAGCCATATGAACATCCATAAAAAGTGTGCAAGTTTGAGATAAAAGCATTTTTCACATGCATGCATATGATCGAATTCATCGTGAATCGTGCAAGTGGCCTAATAGGTTCAATGTAGGCTGGCATACCGTCTGTTGATCCAAAGTTATCACTATAGGTTTAGAACTGATATTTGAGTGATCATGATAACTTCTGACAGGTGAGTGGTCTTGAGTTGAGCCTTCAACGCTTTAATCTCCAATATGACCAAGGTAATACAAGCGGACACTCTAGACTCAACCCATCCGGACTCAATGCTAAATAATCCTCTGGTTGGTAATAATGTTTTGAAACAAAAACTAAATGACAAACAAAGGAGTCACCTTGCCAGAGGTAGCAATCTTTCCCTTTGTCATATAGTTTTTGTGACAAAACACCCCGGGTACAAATACGGTCTAAAGGTACTACTGTGATTGGCCTTTCCTCCAAATAAGCCCAACCCTTGATTGACTCGGTGGTAGAACAAAAGAAAAAGAAAGGAGAAAAAGAATACTAAGTAGAGGAAATGGAAAGAGTATCATGTATCCTGAGAGAGATCAAACAAACTCATTAAATACTTTTTTACACCTGCATAAGATGTTAGTCCAAAAGATCTAGACAATGATATCAAGAGAAAAAGCAACTAACACACCTCTACTTTGCATAAAAGGAAAACAAATAGTTAACCATAATGTGCGAACAAGTGTAAGCAACTAGTAGTGTGTGAAAAACATGGAATACATAAAGACTCCCCCTAAAGCTATGAAAAGTGTCTATTGGGAGCCCATACTCCCCCTCAACACTTGCATTGCTTTAGTGGAGTAAATTCCCATCTATGTGCAAGCACACATAGAGGGACTCCCACTTATATGTGCAAGCACAAAGGGGACACCTCCCAACCAACCTTAGGGTTTCCTGATGTGCGAAGCCTAGGGTTTCCTGGTGCAAAGCAGATGGTGCGAAGCCGAACAGGGTTGTGAGAACCCTAGTGCAATCTCTCATTTCAGCTTTCTTCTTCTGTATTTTCTACATCTTTATCCAACGCAAAACCTGTAACAAACCATCATTGTCATCATCGTTGCGAGCCCATAGTCCTCTGTCACCAAGCTTTATCGAAAACCTGAAACCCTACCGTTGAAGCTTAAAACCCTTATTAACCCCACCATAGCTTATCTGATTTTAATGGAACCAAGTTCTTTGAATCCTCCATCAATCCTAGACGTTCCACGTGAGAAGCCTCAAATTCCACCCTCGAATTGAAACCCAATTATGCCTTATACCAAAACTCTGGACTATACAATCCAGATCTAGACTTTCTTTGATCTGCACTTTCATCTCCCGGTTCGATCTGATTACTTCATTGGGCCACATCGTTTGATCTGCTCAATTGATTCAAGCAGGTCATGTACTGATTTTGAAGCTCTCGAAGAGGTTGATCCACTCGTACCCTCCATGCCCCGATCCAACTGGCCCAGGAACAGTAGAATTGCTCTCTTATTTATTTTCTTCAAGAAGTAACTAAATATGATCACATTTGTCATGATCATCTTTTTTAAATGTATGTTTTTTATTGTTCCTACAAGTTTGACGACTGCAATGCTCTTGCCTACAATTGCTATTTCAAATGTAATTGTGACTAGGAGACCTCTCTTCTGGTATTAGATATAACGAATATAGAAATGATGCAAACAATATCTTACTAAAAAAATAGTAACTGCATTACAAAGTATTTCACTCAATGTTTTAATAATCAAATCACACATGCAGTGCACGTGCCAGTGAAATGCAAGTTGGATTTATGTTTGTGCTCTTGCAGGACTGAAGGGAGGTAGTAGTTATTGTAAAATGGCTGTTTGAAATATCATGTTAGCCAACATGGTCAGACTCAAGTACAGCGCAATGTTAAGTCTATCCTGATGGCTTGAATACGTTTTCGGAGTTGAAAATGTTTTTTCTTCCTGCAAATATGGACTACCTTGAACATGTTATAATTGTAGGTTCCAATTGGAGCAATCCAATACATTAAATAATTCATTAAAAAAAAAGGGTGAGTGATCTAGCATCAATTCCCTTTCATTGACTTCATGACAAATTTTTATTAAAACCTTCGCGTAAGAACGGTTGCCTCCTGACCCAGGCTTACCTCTGAGCTCTGGCCTCCCATCTCTTGGGTGGTCCTAGATGTCCCCTTCTTTCAAAATTGTTTTATCATCATAAGTTGGGCTTCTGTAGATGTGAATATGACCTAATCATGTCTCACTTGCCATCAAAGAAATCACAACCTTCCAATTGATGATTTTTATGATTGATCGATGATTCAAGCAGTTTCTCTTTTTTTTCATTTATTAATTATTACTATACAAAACTTTACATGAAACTTTCTTCAGTTTCTTTCACCCCTCTTTTATCCATGATTTTCTTTTAGCCGTTCCTTTCGTATTACCTCAGGGCAATTATAAAGTAGTATGCTGGAGGGAAGCTCAATGTTCGAAAAAGCAGTAGACGCTAGTCAGGCGTTGGGGGGCCTTCTAGCGCCTAGACGTCGTCTAGGCGTTTTGGCTTTTTAAAATTATTTTAATTATCATTTTGGTATTATTTTTAATATATATATTTTAAAAATACTATATATTCAATATTATCCCAATAATTATTTTAAAGAGCAGTTATCGTTTATTTATATAACCATAACTCAAGATTAACAAGAACAAAAGCAAACATGATATTATGAGATAATATTATAATATGCATGATTTTGTACAATCCAAACCATATTTAGATTACCAATAATAAAATAGCATATATACATGTTCTAGCACCTGGGCCCGCCTAGGCGGTTGCCTGGTCCCGCCTAGGCGGCCGCCTGGGCTGTTTTTTTGCACCGCCTAGGGCTAGGTTGGGCGGTGGGGGGTCTTCTAGCGCCTAGACCGCTTTTTAAAACATTGGGGAAGCTATAGCAACATAGCAAGCATGCAAGATCTATGGAAAAAATGGTAAAAAGTGTTTTATGATCACTTTTCAAGACCAATCATAGTCCAGAGGGCTCCAACTTATGGAATAGGTTTTTGAGGAGCAACACATGCAATCAACATAGTTATCTATAATTTAATGTCCTGATGTCATTCTAATATGAACAGACAACTGATGTCCTTCCTTCCTTTGAAAACCATCGGCGGTTAAGCTTATTTTTTATTATGCCATATTATTTTAGGAATTATGGGTTGGTCATGTTGAACAGTTGCAGGAGGAATCTACACGGAAAACCATGCATGACTGACTTTGTTTACCTAAGTTATGGTAGAGAAGCACTCACCCCATCATTCCTGCCTGATGTTGGCCATTTAACCCACATTAACTATTACAAGCTGCACCCATTGACTTCTTTGATTAACATGAGCTTGTCTTTCTTGCGATACATGGCACGGCATATGATGATCTGGATTGCTTGGTAGCCTCATTTTCCTACGCTTATGTGTTCCTATAATTCTCAGAGCTATAAAAAAGTCCTCCAACTTGTCGTATTCATGTTGAAATGTACAAAATGTTCTTGTCTTATAAATTGATGTCAAACCAACTTAACAGAACTCAGACCATCTCTCTCTCTCTCTCTCTCTCTCTCTCTCTCTCTCTCTCTCTCTCTCTCTCTCTCTCTCTCTCTCTCTCTCTCTCTTCTGATGTCTGAATGCCAGCAGACTTCTGTGGAACTTCCTGTCTTAGATGTCTCTCAACCTTTGCTCCTGTCCTCCCTCTCCTCCCTTTCCCAAGCTTGCAGGGACTGGGGCTTCTTCCACATCACCAACCATGGCATCTCCAAAGACCTTTACGACAGACTCTATGCTCTCTCGAACCAGGCCTTTAACCTCCCGCTTGATACCAAACTCAAATTAGGACCCTCATCCCCGATCAAAACTTACACTCCTCAGTTCATAGCCTCCCCTTTCTTTGAAAGCCTTCGGGTCTCCGGTCCAAACTACTATGACTCAGCAAAGAGCTCAACCGATGTTCTCTTCAAACCGCCAAGTACTGAGTTTTGGTAAGTGCATTTGTCCTTCCTCTTCTTTTTATTCAGGAAGCTCTCTCAGTCGTAATTCATGTACAGTATGATATGAATTCAGCGTCTGATGCTACTTGTTGTTTTGCAGTGACATATTGCAAGAATACGGAAACAAGATGATGGAATTGTCGAAGAAGATAGTAATTGTTCTCTTGAAGTGTTTGGGCGATGGATTCGAGACGAAGTACTGCAAATCCGACTTCGGGAGGTGCCATGGGTATTTGAGGATAAACAGTTACTCCCCACCTGAGTGCATCAGGGTAGAAGAGATCGAAGGGCTCGGTATGCACACGGACATGAGCTGCATCACAGTCCTATATCAAGATGAGATCGGCGGGCTTCAAGTGCGATCGAGGAAAGGTGAGTGGATGGACATAATGCCGAGCGAGGGGACACTGGTTGTCAACATTGGAGACCTGCTGCAGGCTTGGAGCAACGGACGGCTGAGATCATCCGAGCACCGGGTAGTCTTCAAGCGGCGTGCCAACCGCCTGTCCCTGGCTTTCTTCTGGTGCTTTGAGGACGAGAAGGTGATATCGGCTCCCGGAGACGTGGTGGGAGAGGGGAGGCCGAGGATCTACACACCATTTGTTTGCCGAGATTATGTGAAATTCAGGGAGAACAGTGAGAAAGGGCGGTTCGACAAGGTCGGATACAACATCGACGACTTTGTTGCGACCAGGACTTTGGAATCCAAGGAAGCGATGCCAAAACGTTGCCAAAACGTAGCATAAGTTTGTGACATCGTCGGCATAATGGTGTTAGGTGTTCATACTTGCTTGTGAATTTCTGCAACTTTATGTAAAGGATTCTCTAATTTTCAATTTTGGTGAAGCTGAACTGTAATTCAATTATATTGGAACAAGTTGGGACAAGATTGGGAATATGCTGCAGCTGTAGTAGTCTGCTGCTTGGGATGCTGTAGTGAAGTATCATGCACTTGTAGAATTGTTAATCAAATTGTCCTTCCTGAGAAACAGCAGGAAATTTAGGACCCGACCCTAAAAGATTCAGATTAGACACTATTATATATTATCATTTTCTAGTGCACATTATTATATTATATTATTGCTAAGTTAGGGGAGTTTGCATTAGGTCCATTTAATTACATTCCGTTAATTATAGGTCCATAAAAAACTTTACTACTAAGAGAGATCCATGGCTCTAGGTTTACTTGCAATAGGTCCAACAGCTAGTAAAAATGACTCATATGCCATTCCATTAACCATCTAGTTAATTTAGGATTACAAAACGAATTTTGAAACGTTTTTGTCACATAGTGAAATCGTAAACCTAACCCTAATTCTATAACCTAAATAGCGAATCATAACCTTAAACCTAATTCTATACCCCTAATAGTGAACCCTAACCCTAAACCTAACTGAAAACATTATAGTAGTCCAAAAGTACTATAGTAGTTTAAAATACTGTAGCAGTTCAAAATCACTGTAGGATAGATGGTTTTCAAAGGAAGGACATCAGTTGTCAGTTCATATTAGAATGACATCAGGACATCAACTAGCGGTCATTGTCCGGGCTGAGTGCAATTCACTAGTGGGGACTAACGGTGGGACTTGGGCGAGTCCAACCCTTCAGTGGCATACTTGCATCTTACTACAATGGATCCACTAATCTAGTCTTATTGCACTACAGTGGAACAACGATGAGTGGATCACACTCTGAATTCATTGCCCTACAGTGATGAAACGATAAGTGCCACACACACAATCACACGACTCACACTCACATCCGCTCGAATGCTCGACCAATCTAATCATCCATATATAAATCATAAATTCACAATAGAGAAAGAGAAGCCCTAATCCCATACATCCAACAACCTCTGCTCTAAACTTACCCGCCCCCCCCCCCCCCCCCCCCCCCCACCCGCTTGTCTCTCTCTGATGGTGTAGAGTAATTTTTCATTTTCAATCAAATGGTGACCTCTTTATTTTGTTTTTTTTTTTTTTCCATCTACATTTGTTTCACAAGCATTTCTAATTGGGCAACCCGATAAACCTGCCGATTTTTCTGCAATTTGGGCAACCCAAGCAATCCGAATGGGCAAGCATGGGTTGGGCTTCTATTGGTTCCATGGACAAATCAGGCTAAGGTGGGTGTAGATATTACCGAGCTTAGGTTGACAAAAGGTCCGGTTCACATAAAACAGGTCCAACCGAGCAGTCCGAGTTATGAGCAATCTGAACCGGTCTGCACGTACTTTGTCCCCACGGCCAGTTAGCTGCACGTATGAATGCGCACATTAGTCGACTCCGCCGTGTCCTGGGTCGGGGCGTCGTGCTGACCGGACCCAGGCTGGCATTAGATGACATCATTAATGATGGATTAATTAAGGGGAAATTTTACTCATACCCCAAAAATCTGTAATTAGCCTCCGGTTCCCTATCGTTTCCCAATAACTTACTCGCAATCCTTTAATACCAACAATGCCATTTTCTTTTTTTTACCCCAAAGCCCTTACTCAGCGTCTTTTGTACCCCCAACCCAACCCAAGGTTTGTTTAAACTTAGCCCAAGCCCAACCCGACTGGGTTGTGCGGGGTGGGTTCGGGTTAACCCGCCCAAAGTCGGGTTGGGTTCGGGTTGGCCCACCCAAGTTGCAGCTAGGGGTGGCAATGGGTCATGTCGTGTCGGGTTCGTGTCATGTCTAGTTTCATGTCGTGTCCAAAACCCCTAGACCCAGACCCGACCCGTTTAACTAATCGTGTCTAGATCCTAAACCCGTACCCGACTCGCTAATAAACGGGTAGACACGATAAGACCCGGTAAGACCCGTTTACCACCCGGATCTATTCAGTTGACCCAATCCGACTCGACCCGAGACCTGACCCGAAAGACCCGCTGGTATTATATATTATAGTATCGGATTGCTCGTAGACCCGACCCGACCCAACCCGACACAACCCGTTGAATACTAAACGGGTCTTTGCGGGTCTACCGTGTCCAGACCCTAAACCCAGACCCGACCGGTTTATTAAACGGGTCTATCGTGTCGACCCGTTTACGACCCGAACCCGTTTAGCCCTGGCCCAGACCCACTAACTTCGTGTCGGGTCCTGTCAGGTCCGAAATTGCCAGCCCTAGTTGCAGCCCTACCTGTGCCTTCAAGTACCAGTCAACCACATGGGGTTTATTTAAAAGTGGGGTGTATCCAAGAGTGCATATAATTGGGGTATATTTAAGGGGGTATGTGTTTGATTGGGGTATAATCAAGTTGGGGCGGGCCATTTAACTGGGGTCTATTGACGGTGGGGTGTAAGCGGTAAGGGTATTTTTGGGACAGGAATGGGGTATGAAAAAAAAAAAATGGGGTGTGTTCAAGTTTGTTGGAAATGGTGGCTAATTACAGATTTTTGGGGTATGAATAAAATTTCCCTTAATTAAGGGTTATTTTGATTTTGCCCCCCAAATTTTGCTTTGAATTAGACTTTACCTCCCATATTTTCATTCATTAGACTTTATCCCCCAAAACTAACTGTTCCGTCAGCTCACCCCTCTAAGAGAGAGTGAGCTGACCCAAAAGAAATAAAGTTAATAAAGTTTTGGGGGGTGAGCTGACGGAACAGTTAGTTTTGGGGGGTAAAGTCTAATTAATGAAAATATTGGGGTAAAGTCTAATTCAAGGCAAACTTTGGGGGGCAAAGTCAAAATAACCCATTAATTAACTAAGCCCATTGTATCCGATGGTTAGGTGATTGCTATTTGGACAAACCGAGGGACAATGTGAGGGGCACAATCTGCTGGCAGCTGAGGACCGCTGGCATCTCCTGATTGGAGGAACTATGAGTCATGGGATGAACCCTAGGGGATGCCATCACCACCGGCCGTCATCGGCCCGTCGGGCACCACCCCTCGCCAGTCATTGTCCACTACCCCCGCCGAACACCACTCATGCGGACAAACACCCACCCCGTTAGCCACCACCCTCTGCTGCCCGCCATCGATGACCCATTACCGACATCGTTGGTCGCCGGCCACCACTCGCCGCTGATTGACGAGCGATGATAGGTAGTGGCCGATGAGGCGACGGGCGGGCAGGGGTGATCGGTGTCAGAAGTGAACGATGGAGGGAGAAGAGGCGGTAACGGCAGATGGTGTTTGATCCCCTAGGGTTCATCCCATGGCCCATAGTACCGCCAATTAGGATATGCCAATTCTCCTCTTCAAGTGGAGCTGTCGAGAAATTGTCCCTCAGTTGGTCCAAATAGCATTTCTCCAATTCCAAACATCTAGAACTGTATGACACGACACCTTGCCTTTTTACGAGTGAATGATTTGAAATAGTCACCCCGAATCACGGAATAACCTTCGGGTTCCAGCCAACGACACATTTCCCCACCCGCTTGATCACCTGGCCCTTATGATGGGAGCCCCCTGGTGTTCTCTTGGTGACCTGCAGATAGGGATGACAGTTGTGCGGTTTAGAACCGAAAACCGCAGTAAACCGCATCGCATGGTGAGGTTTTAGTTTGCCAAAATATAAAATTATCATGGTGAGATTTCGGTTTTGGGTTTTGGTGTAACAAAGCGTTTCGATTTTAGCCAAAACCGCATAAAACCATACCATTTATATTATTATAATGATTAATGATAAACCACAATGTACCGCATCACACCGCACTGCATGGTGCGGTTTCGGTTTTACATAATGGTATACCATCACGGTGCAGCGCGGTTTCAGTGTGACGGTTCAGTGTTGCGGTGCGGTTTCGGTTTTACCCTAAACCACACTGTTGCCATCCCTACATGTAGATCTCAAAAATCCGGAGTCCAAAGGTATGGAACTAACAGGTGTTGATGACCGGACCCTGAACCACGGTATCATTTTCTTTTTTTTAAAACCGAAACCCTACCTAATATAATCTAATAGTATAATACTAAAATGGAAGCCTAACATAGAGATTGTGACACTTGGTAACCACATAAAAAACTCAAAACGATAGAACATCTACCATTCAGTGTGCAATAGGAGTGGAATTTGGTCGGGTCTGACCCAAGCCTGACCTGCCCAACCCGAACAATGGACAAGCATGGGCAAAGTTGGTTAAAAACTTGGTCAACAAAAAAAGATCAACCCGATTTTAATTTGGACGGATTTGGGCACCGATCTTACCCAACCCAAGGAACCCGACGAACCCGAGTGCAGTAACTTGTGGTATGGGATATATTCATTTATGATTCGTCATCTGTATTCTAAATATGTATTTTATAAGAATTGGCTTGTGGTATGAGATATCTCAATGACTAATGATACAGGCGAAGACGATTTTCAACCTTAAATTTGATGTTGCTACTTGCTAGCCGAAGCTTGGTATGATTAAGGCTTCCTATTGTTGTTGTTGTCATTTCAAAATTTTGATGCTTTATGCTTATGATATACTACTAATTATCACTAATTTTTTTAAAGATTTTTTATTTTGTTATTGATATAAAAACTTTTGAAACTAAGAGGAGTAATCAGATTAGGTACCTGTGAGTCTGTGACCATGAGGAAGCGTCTTTGGACCTTTTTTTGTCTCGATTTATGGATTATTGGATCAGTTGGAACCTTCGACAACATAGTCGCATTTATATGTTTCTCTTCTTTAACTTTATTGAATATAATAGTAAACCCATCACCTCATCTAACATAGATTAAACCCGCCCAACCCGCTCATATTTTGACAAATTGGACAACCCGAAAAACCTAAGCAACCCGACATGGGCAAGCATGGGTTGGGCTTTCACGGGTTTCCCGAGTTCCACAGGTAAAACGGGTTGAGGTGTGTGTAGGCCGGGTTGGACATAGGCATATCCTTCAACCCGCCCAAGTCCCACCCCTAGTGTGAAAGCATAGAAATTCAATCACATCAAACGATGCATTAATTAGTAGTATTTATTTATCTATTACTTAGTTTTCTTTAAGAAGCGACTCACATGCGGCTGTTGGGGCGTACCTGTATCTCATCGAAGGGCTGAGCGAAACCCGGACCTTGCCCGGGGGGCCACACTAGTTGTAAACTTGTAATGTATAACTTTATCAGCTCGATGCCCACTACTGTTGTGAAAACAATGGTTTAGGTGTTGTTCGGCTCAGTCTTCAAAACAGCTTCTCGTATCGAAAAACATAAACAAGTTTTGCTTGGACGAGCTTCCCGTGGGGCTTTTGAGCTTCTAGTTTTGTCAAGAAACTGTTTTGTATGTGATTATTTGCTCTCTTTTTTTAGGGTTATTTTGACTTTGCCCCCCAAATTTGTCTTGAATTAGACTTTACCCCCCATATTTTCATTAATTAGACTTTAACCCACAAAACTAACTGTTCCGTCAGCTCACCATCTAAGAGAAGGGGTGAGCTGACAGAAAACAAATAAAGTTTTTGGGGGTGAGCTGACGGAAAGGTAGTTTTGGGGGGTAAAGTCTAATTAATGAAAAGATGGGGGGTAAAGTCTAATTCAAGGTAAAATTTTGGGGGGTAAAGTCCCATAAAGGCTCGAAGTCCGAAAGCCTTTTTTTCCGGTGAAGATGCGCCAAACATGGTCTTAGATTCTAGAATGCCACTAGTTTCAATCTGAACCGGTTCAACCTAGGCGTCCAACTCGGGTTGGGTTGTTTCCGATTTGAGCCAACTCGGAACCAAACTAGTTCAGTTCTCCCATAGTGAAACCCAAACCAATCCAAATTGGGCATAGACCCAAACATATCTGGCTCACACTAAGGTCGGGTCGGGCCGGTTCGATTCTTGGGTTCGTAGTTGGTATAAAAAATAATCGATATCGGTCATTTACTAGCACGCTAGACATCAACATTGGGCTTTAGGCTTTAGCCCCGTGTTGGGTTCTCTTGGTAGTTGGTTCAATGTTAGCAAACAACAAAAGGTTACTTAATTACTAGTATGATGTAGCCCCCAAGATCAAACGCGTGGCATATATATGTGGTCTAATATATATGAGTTTGGTTCTCGAGTTGGGTCGGGTCTACCCGAGCCCCAATCCAAAACCGACATGTACTTAATCGGGTCCATAGAACTTAGAATCGAACCAACCTACTCGGTTTTACCCGACCCAGGGCAGCACGCAGGACCAATTTGCCCAAGCGAACTGACCGCTTCGCCACCTGGGCGAACAGGTAGGCATCGACCAGGCAAAAACACATCCAAATTCACCGGGTGAACCAAGGGCGATTTGGGGGCAAACGGGGGCTGGTTTTGACTCATAACATCATGTGTTTCCTCTCCTATAAAGGGGAGGTGTGTGGCTCTAGGGGAAGACGCATTGAACTGTCAGATAGAGGGCGTGACGAAGAGAGAAGGGAACCCCGGTCAAGGGTTTAGCCGCAAAGAGAAAAGAGAGAGGAAGGAATGAAGAGAGAAAGAAGAGAAGTAGGAGGAAGAAAGAAGGAAGAAGGGAAAAGAGAGTGGAGATTCATCTTTGGATTCTCCTTCAAATTCATCTAGGTCTTCATCCGGGTTATTCAGCTCGACTTCTACTTCGGCGGGTGCTTTCATCTCTTGGTGATCCTCCGATATATCTATGTATCTCTTGGGCCAGTTATTCTCTACAATGTGGGTGTTTCTGGGAGAGCATCAAGAAGAGGGTTTGCGGGGTTCAACAAACGGTGACCACTGTATGGTGTATTTTCTTGCTAGTGATAATCCAATCTGCGGGACAACAAATCGATATCAAAGAGGCCATTTCACAATAGCCAGAGGTGGTGCCAGTGATGACGGTGGTCGTGCTGATCGACTGCAGCAGGCAGAGTAGGCAGTGGGCAAGAATGGCGGTCAGTGGCAGCAAGTTATGGTGGTGGCAGTAGCGGTGACCATGGTAGTGGCAGGGTGATCCGACGACTGGAAGTGGTGGTGGTGGCAGTCGACGGTAGTGGTAGTCGGCAATGGTGGTCATCGACGATGGCCAATGGTTGTGGCTGTCTGCAGTAGTGGTTAGTTGTGGTTGACGACGGTGGCGGCAGTAGCGATGGTGGCGATCTGCGACTGGTGGTGCCAGTGGTTGTCGTTGACGACGGCATAGGTGGCTAGCAACTGGCAATGGCGGCAGAAGGGGAAAGGGGTAATCTCCATTGTCGATGGAACAAAACAAGTTTTTTAAACCCCGAGAAAATGGAATCATCATTTCATTCCCATTCCTATTCCTATTCCTACTCCTATTCCATCAATCATTTTCATTCCCATGTATAATCCATCAATCCAAACCCAGTCTTGGGATAATACGGCAAAACACATGTTACACTCACCCTTTATTTTTTTTCGAGAAATGCTATTCTGCCCGAAGGTTTTCCCGAATTCCGCTCAGCCCGATTGACGTGGCAGCATGCAACTGGTGGCTGAAACCCACTAGCGACATTTAAATCTTTTACACCACCAGTTGCACGCTGCCACATCAATCGGGCTGATCAGAATCGGGCAAACCTTCGGGCTGCACATGCCCAAGATTCAAGTTCATGGCTAGTACATATTGAACATTAGAAACCAAAGCAGCCACCAGCAAAGGAAGCCCATTTTGGTGGCAATGCAGTTTTTAATGCCTGGAAGCAGTGGTGGAATTCCTTAGGTGAAGGCCACCCAAGGGAAAGACCACTGGGAGCAAGCAAGTGCAGATCCATTAACAAAGCCAACTTGTCTCATCCAACTTGCCAGTTTGAGAAGCTATGCTCCATATTCTAAGGAAACAAGCTCTGGAGACATCCATGGTCAGAATACTTAACACCTCCTTGATGAGGTTAGCGATGGCGTCCCCTGAAAACTTATCCAAAAAGTCTCTCTCTCTCTCTCTCTCTCTCTCTCTCTCTCTTGCGCGCGCGCGCATGCGCTCGCTCGCACGCGCGCACACACACACAACAGAGTATATAGCTAAACATTCGTGACCCAGCAGGGTTTTTATATTCTGAATAGGAGCAAGGTTCTGAATCTGGGTTGGTTTGGAATACTATATTGGATTGATAGGTATCATAGGTTTCAATGAAGATTAATTTTCGGATTAATAAACACTAGAGTGAATTACACTTTACCCCACCTGAAGTTTAGCCCAAAATACTTAACCCCCTGAGTTAATAAACTATGTTTTGCCCCCATTAATTCGGTTTTGATTAGATAGAAATTACCAAAAGAGGAAATTTAATAGTTGACAAAAGGGGGTATTGTGCTAACATTTAATAATAAACTATATTTTGCCCCCTTTATCTTAGTTTTGATTAGATGGAAATTACCAAAAAGAGAAAATGTAGTAGTTGACAAAATGGGGTATTGTGCTCAAGGTTTGAATTCTTGACTGACACCGGTACATACCGGTTTTACCTAGTTCGAGACCGATATTGCACCCGATCCCGATAGCTGGCTCGTACCGGTTGGTACCAGTACATACCGGTCCGTATCGGCCAATTCAGGCCCGTACGGACATGTTTAAGTTTTTTTTTTTAGTGGGGGGGGGGGGGGGGGGGGGGTTCCTCAACCGGTATCGACCGGTACCGGTACATACCGGTTCGGGACCAACCGAGACCACAATCTATACTGTGATTTTGAACCTTAATATGTGCTAACGTTTAAAACTATAGGAACTGATTTGGAAGAAAAAACTTCTGGGGGGTTGAGTGATTTGGGCAAAGCTTCAAGGTGCTAAAGTGTAATTTACACTAAACATTATAGATGCTTTCTGTTGCTCTATATATCAATACCGGAGTTATTTATAATATCAATATTTGTGTATCTTTATATGCAAAAGGGCTCCTAAAATGAGGAGGTTATGTATAATATCAATACGTGATGTGTTAGGGGTGTTACGGGTGTATATGCAAAAATCCTTCCATGCATATATGTATAGAAAGGGAAAACCGGTGATATCAACACGTTTTGTTAGTGGTGTATATGTGAACATTTATGCATGCATATATGTGGAGGGGCCCTAAAGTTGGGGGGTTATGGAAAATATCAATGAGGTAGGGGGTGTATATGCAAAGATCGAGTAGTCTAAGGATAAAATAATTAAAAAATTAGTTACATGATTTTTTTTTGGCAACAATCACGATATGTGACAAGGTTATGTATAATATAAATATTTGATATGGGTGTATATGCAAAAGTTCCTTATATAGGTACAATGCCAATATTTGCTAGGGATGTATATGCACAATATTGTGAAGGTGTGTATATGCAAAAAGGGATTTTATAGTGAGGGGGTTATGTATCATATCAATATCTGTTAGACTGTTAGGGCCTTAGGTGTGTAAATGTGCAAAAATCGAGTAGTCCATGGGTAAAATGGTAAAAAAATTAGCTACATGGTTTATTTTTTGAAACATTGAGAAATGTGAGGGGTTATTAGTAAAACATAAAAGTGAGGTGGTTATGTATAATATCAATATTTGTTAGGAGTATAAATGCAAAATTCCTTTATATATGTATAATAACCACACTTGTTTTGGGTGTATTGGTGTATATGCAAATATTCCTTATGTACAACATCAATACCAGAGTTATTTATAATATCAATATTTATGTATGTGTATATGCAAAAAGGGCTCCTAAAGTGAGAGGGTTATGTCTTGTCGAGGAAGTCCACCGGTTATTCTCACAACGGTAAAAGGGGCACCTTAAGTCCGCTTTATATACCCTCTGTGGACCTCCCCTTACAACCCGGGTTTTGAGGCGTGAGGGTGTCTAACATGGTATCAGAGCTAGGTTCACCATCTTCCTCCGGATGCGGCCCCTTCCGATTGTGCCTCGCTCCGCGTGCTCCGCTTGAGGTTTTGATGCTCGCTAGAAGTGAGATGCTTCCAATAGTCAGATATTTTCTTTATCGTTGTTTGTCATTAATTTCAAATATATATATATAACTTTCAGCTTTCACCTAGTTGCTCATCCACTTAGATCACACTCTAAACCACCTTCGTTGTTCAAGATCATATCATACTCAAATCCAATCCCATGTCTCTAGAAGAGAACCAGTTCAAAAACCTCTTAAACCCTAAATTCCTCAAAGCCCATACCGCCTACATCAGTTTAGGGTCTGTTCTTTTGCACGGAAATGGGGCAAGGAAATTAACAAGTGAGTGGGAAATGGGATTTCCTTATCGGTTTCCGGTGTTCTTTTGCGATGAAATCTTAGTTCCCTCCTCTGAAATTTTCCTGCTATAAGGGAAATGAGTTTCCGCCCAAAACCTAGAGAAAATCTATTTCCCTTCCTCTGCTCCAAAACCCTAATCTCGCAAGCGATTTTTGCCCGAGCTCCAACCGACCTCGTCGACCTCACGCGAACCTCCTCGACCTCCAGTGACCTTCCGACGGACCTCCTCGACCTCCGGCGAACCTCCTCAACTATGGCAGACCTTCAAGCGTACCTCGTCGACCTTCAGCGAACCTCCTCAACCTCCGCCGATCTTCCGGCATACCTCCGGCGACCATAGTTGACCACTCGATCTCAGTTGATTTCCATGATCCATTTCCCTATTCAAAAGAACAGCAGAAATTTTGTGGCGTGGAAACAATTTCTCCATTATTTTTTTTCCTTGGAAACTAAAAGAACAGACTCTTAGTATCAAAGCTCCATCATACGCAGATAAGTTTGCCAGAACCTTCCCAATTTATTTGTTGACCTTATTTGTAACATAAAGTCCATGCAATTGGTTTTGTTCAAAGTTCAAACCCTTAAGAGTCGGATGCTGGTCTTAACAGCATATTTCTTAATCCTAGTAGTATTATTCTCAGGAGTAATATCTTCTGATCTAATTAATCTGATAAGGTTCAAAAAAAAAAATTATGATTAACACAGTCGATCATCGCATTAGCTTTTTCTGGACTAATCAAGTTGGGTTACGGTGCTGGGGTTCTTTAAATGAGGAAAATAGTTTTGGAGGAGTATATTCTAATATTCTATCTCCTAAAGGAAATTGGATAGTTTCCTACAGTCATCATATACCTTCACATCAATACAACTGTGCAGGGAAATACAGCAAGTAAAATCGTAGGTAGAGTCATGTTTGTCTGAAACCAACGAAAGAGCCTGACGAGACTGCACAAAGATAGTTCTGATGTTCAACTGAAAGAGAATCTAAGGGCTCACCAGGACTACCTAGCATCCACGAAGCGGACAAACGGCAAGAGCTCCAAAATTATACTGATGGTGGTGGATTAGTATATGGCTGGCTAGAAGCATCCTTCAGCGTTTACTTACGACTCCCTCAAGTGCTCTCTTGATCATTCCTGGTGGCACAACAACCGAGCCCCTAAACTGCAGGCAAGTTTGAAAGATACATCAGTGGTTTGCAATAACAAAATTAAGTTACAGAAAGAAATCAAACAAGATCATGCTTTGGATGGTCCAAACCTTCACCCTTAGTGTCAGTGCAAGAACGCCATCGACGGTGGATGACTGCATCGAGTGAGCATCCAAATGGAGGTTGCTTATCGCTTCGACTATCTCGAGCAGCAAACAATCTCTCCATGGGCAGCGCATCTTGACTCTAACCTCTTTATCGTTCGCCATAACATTGACATCAGTTGCATAGTCCTTGGCTAATACCCAATGATCTCCGGCCTCTGCTTTCTCAATATTGGAAGCCTTCCTCTTGCTTGCGGAAGGCTTCTTAACATTAGTGATCACATTGCTACCATAGTTGTCGGATGTCCTCTCAGCAACATCCAGGTGTTTCCTTCTTCCCTTTGCCTCGAGTTCCACTAATTCTCTGCAAGATTCCAACTCTTCTACTCTTCTCTCAAGCTCTTTAAGATACTCTATTGTGTCACCAAGGATAGATGCTTTGTTAACCTGGAAAAAAGATGTAAAATGCTAAAAGAAGTATTTACAAGATATATAACACAACACAACCCATGACTTCTGAAGATTTTTTCTTAAAATGACAAAAATGTTTATATAATTAAAGGCCATCATATTTTAAAAACCTTGCTTCCTCCTAGAACCTCAAAATCCGTAGTGACACTTATAATAGATTAGTCACCAAAATTTTTGTTGGAACCTATGATACAATAGGAAATTTGAAGGAGATTTTTCAAAAGATGCATGAAAAGGCTAACAATTCAATGAACTGGACTTCAGTAAATCACACTCAAGTGACTCGGTTCTTATATTTGTACTTCCATAACATGAAATTGTGCAGTAAAATCACATGAACACGGTTGCTGTCCCCCGAGGAAAAATCTGAAGGAAGCTTTCTAAGATCCTCCAAGCACGATATATTGGAGATGATGATAAACCTTCCCACAAGGAAGGTGGTACTGCACTAACAGCTTAAAGGTTGCAAACAAATTACCTTCCTTATAGAAGGAACCAGCGATCTGAGCACAAGAAACTTCTCATTCAGCTTCTCTCTTCTCCTCCTCTCTGACAGCACATGACTCACACCAACATCATCCCCTTCTGGTTTGCAAGGTTTGTTCCTGATCCCACTATCTTCACAGTGCTTCAATGACTGACCACCATGCATCCATACCGCATTGATCAACATCTTCTTTAACAGCTTTTGAGACATACCAGTGAGTAGTTTAGGAGCATTCAAGCCTCTCTTCCACATTTTAAAGCTGGATTCATGAGAACCATTACGGAAGTATGATATGGAAGTCTGTTGTTTGGAGTTGGTTAAAATGGCAGAAATAGTCCTTGTATAGTGAGTTTTGTCTCCATCAAGATCCAATGAGATGAGTTCGGTGAAATTTCCCTCCTGAAAATAATAGATTGGATAATTCTTCACTCTTTCACCTTTTGGAGACGAGAGGGCCCTTTGAGGATTCACGAAGGACTGGGATACACAGTCACTTGAGTTCAAAGAACCATGCAGGCCATTGCTAAACTCATCATCCATTAAGAGCCTACTCTGAACTTGAGATGTGCCAGTTAGCCCATCCATTCTGAGAGAGTCATCAGTGTGCTGATTTGGAGAGCACTCATTCGAACTGTCATCGGAACCTACTTTCAGTTCTTCACGTATATTGGCATGAAATTCTTCAACCTTGTCCTGGGCTAGGTCATGTTCTTTGTTAGAGGCGTAAGAAGGAAGTGGGAAAGGGAAAACTGAAGTGCCACTAGCCAGTGGGTTCTGGCATTCGGCCATTATTTTATGGCCCCCCAAAGCCACTGTGTCCACTACATCATCAAGATTCGGGCACAAATTACCGTCATCCACCTCTGCCATCGGGGAACTTGATATAGACTGCTCCGAGCAAACAGGGTTTGGCAACTCCAAGAAGGAAATCGTTACATGCTGTATAAGAGCAGGATCCTCCATAACCTTAAGATGATATGGTCAAATTGAAATAAAAAATAGCTGGGTAAGAATTATATTCAGTATAGACAATTTGATCACTCAAATAATTTGAAACTTAAAAGTTACCGGTTCAGTTGTACCAAGCTCTAGCACACCACCCATGAAGGGAAAACACACTACTGTCTGCAGAATAAGTGATAAGACGTTATGGATCTACTATTCTTATATGTGAACGGTCATGCATAGGACGCACATGTTGATTCGGAAGGGGACAAACTCCAAATATTTATAAAATATCCAGTAAAATCTTGGAGATCAAGAAAACTCAGACATGAGAAGAAAAAAAATAGAAACATGAGCATCTCAATAAAGGTCAAAACAAGAACAAGATAAGGTCAGAACAAGCACAAGATCATATAAAGAAAATAACAATTTTAAGTTATTTGTAGCAGTTGAAAAAAATTAAATACATATAAATACTTCATTAAATAATTATTATAAATAATGTTTGAGAATTATGCTGCTAGGTGCACACATATACAGACAGACAGATACAGATACAGGAAAACAAGTGCACAAGCTGCTTTGATCTTTTTGAGGTTGGATGCTGCATTCTATCCTTCAGAAAATCATCTCTAGAAAGAACTTTGTTACATACCTTGATCAAGTTCAGTTTTGAAATAATTTAATAAGCAACTCAATATATTTTAAGGTTCGACTGCTATTAACTTAGCTATACTGTCTTGGATAGTCGTTTGATACAGCTCTTGATACAAAAACATTTCTTTAAATTAATTATGTTTGGTTGTTTTACTACATATGTTAGAGATAGACAGTATAGTAGCATGTTACACTGCATATACATGTAACGTTACATTATATAAATGTTTGAATGTTGTCCATAGATATACTATTTTACTTTTCTTTTGTTATTGTATATTTGTATGTTCTTTGTATGAGTCCACTGTCCACATATAGATTGTGTGTATTGGCTATAGAATCTGTATATACATGCACCTCTATTGTAGTGACATGTTCTGTCTGTATGAGTCCTAACAGTGTAAATATATTGGCTTCAAGCTTTAATGGTATAGGCTCATCTATTCAAAATCCCCATGCTTCATAAAATTCTTGTGTGAGTTTCCTTCATCATAGGGTAGGACCCACCATTGCCTTAAATCGATGTGACGCGAGGAGCATCGTTAGGCCTTCATCATAGCAATCTAACGGTCGTTCAAACCCGGCGACCTAGCCGCCGGATGCCAAGGAAAGAGTCCGATTCCGGCAGGGGCTTTGAACCAGAATTTCATGGGGAGTCTGAACCTACTGTTGTTTTGTCAGAATCTCACTTAAGAAGGGAGATTCGAAGGTTTCTTTCTGTCGGCAATGAACAATGCCCTTCAAGCCTTTTTTTGGTCGCACGTCACCATCCGGCAACCGATTGAGGTCGGAAGACTCGGAACATCTGAACCTTCCATGTTAGTCTCCGGCCTCCTCATGGCCTCTGGAAAGCGGTGGAATATTTTATGTGGGAGAGCGGTGGAGTATTTTATGTGGTCGCATTGCAACCCAATATGACCCGATCCGATTGATCTTGGTCGAGATTTTTCATTTGAGATGTTGGTGCTATGGTAAGCCTTCTAAAGTCCCCCTTTCCTCCTTTTCAATTTTTTAATAGTTTATTTGTCTCTGTTTTCCATCATCGTCAACCAGATTCAATGTACATGGATAGTAAATCCTATTTAACACCTAATCTATCCCCTCTAAACCCCATCCAACCCTATTTCATGCCTTATTTCACAGTTTTTTATCCAATTTCGCTAGTTTTTAGGATATTTAATTGATTTTTGTGTGTGAGGCCACTATCTCACTAAGCAGTCGCCCATCTCGCTCTATAAATGCTCTATTATAGCATGCCCCTAGAGGTTTCGCACGTGGAAACCATGTGCATCAGACGGCTGCGGTGCAATGCCGCACGTACCGCATGCCGCATTATAGCATGCCCCTATATATATATATGGGGAGGGATACTCTTACAAGTCACCTCTTACAAGCAACTCTTACTAATGATCCCAGCCATCCATCGGATTGCGATGGATGGCTGGGATTTCCCCTCAATTTCCTCTCTCTCTCTCTCTCTCTCTCTCTCTCTCTCTCTCTCTCTCTCTCTCTCTCTCGGGTTTACCCAGCCACCCCCCGGCCCCCTCCTGTCCGTCAAGCCCCCCCCGACCCCCTCCCGTCCGTCGAGCCACCCCGCCGGCTCCGGCCCCGTCCCCGACCCCGCAGCTCCGGCCGGCCCCGACCCCCCCCCCGGTCGGCGTAGCACCCCGACCCCGATCCCTCGCCGGCGCAGCACCACCCCGACCCCGATCCGCCGCCGGCGCAGCACCCCGACGCCAATCCACCGCCGGCGCAGCCCCCCGACCCCCTGCCGGCGCTGAAATCAGAACCCCCCCCCCCCCCCCCGCGCGTCGGTGTCGGGCTGCGATCGGGCTGCCGGAGGGGATCAGGCTGCCGGAGGGGGGGTCGGGGGGCTGCCGGAGCCGGAGGGGAAGGGGAAGGGGTCGGGGTCGGTGGGGATGGGGGTGGGGGTGCTGTACCTGTGAGAGAGAGAGAGAGAGAGAGAGAGAGAGAGAGAGAGAGAGAGAGAGAGGGGGGAGGGTTAATCGGATCCGTCCGTTTCAGAACGGACAGCCTGGATCATTAGTAAGATCTCATGAGTAAGTGCTCATGAGTAAGAGTATCCCTCCCCTATATATATATATATATATATATATATATATATATATATATATATATATATATATATATATATATATATATATATATTGATTGTACCAGTCCGTATATGGATTGTTTATAGAGTCTGTATATGCATGCATCCCTAGTGTCATGACATGTTCTTCCATTATGTGTCATGTAATTTTGTATATATATGTAAATATTGGCTTCAATCCCTAATGATATTGTTAGGAGACGACGGCTAGGGTTTGGAGAGGAACAAAATGATTCCATTGAGGGACTCAAGCCCAATATATGTACAGTAAACCCGACCCGACTATACAGTAAACCCGACCCATTACATTTACATTAACACTCCCCCTCAAACTCACGGTGGATAATGAACCGAGAGTTTGCCTAAAAAATGTCTGAAGCGAGCAGTCGTCAGTGGCTTCATCAAAAAATCAGCAGTCTGCTCCGATGAGGGAATGAAAGGCAGGGAGATGGTGTGATCGATAAACGCCTGGCGAACATAATGACAGTCAACTTCAATATGCTTTGTTCGCTCATGGAAGACCGGATTGCTAGCAATCTGAATAGCACTCCGGTTGTCACAGAAGAGAGGGTCGGCCCGGATATCACCACTCCCAAGTCAAGTAGAAGACGGCGAAGCCAAACAATCTCGGCGGTGGTGGAAGCCATAGCCCTGTATTCGGCTTCGGTGCTAGAGCGAGCAACAGACTCCTGCTTCTTGCTGCGCCACGAAATCAGTGAGTCACCCAGAAACACACAGTATCCTGTAGTAGATCGACGAGTGTCTGCATCTCCTGCCCAATCTGCATCTGAGTAGGCGCGCAACACCAACGGAGAGGTGGAGGGAAACAGTAGTGAACGGGTGATGGTGCCCCGGAGGTAGCGGATAATCCGGAGAACAGCTGCATGGTGTACTGACCGTGGAGCCTGAACAAACTGACTGACAATGCCAACAGCATGGGCAATGTCTGGCCGGGTCATGGTGAGATAGACAAGCATCCCAACCAACCTCTGGTAGCGGGAGACGTCCTGGAGCGGCTCACCATCTGTAGCTAGAAGCTTCAAATTGAGCTCCATGGGTGTGTCAGCAGTACGTGTGTCAGTAAGCGCAGCATCAGCAAGGATGTCGGAGATATACTTCTGCTGTGAGACCAACAGACCACGGGATGACCTGGCAATCTCAAGGCCCAGAAAGTAGCGAAGAGAGCCCAGATCTTTCATCTCAAACTGACTCTGGAGGTGCCGCTAGAGAGAGGCGATGGTGGCACTGTCATCCCCAGTGATGATCATATCATCCACATAGAGGAGAAGAACTGCAATGCCCTGACTGGAGGAGCGAGTGAACAAGGCATAGTCGGAGTGACGCTCAACAAACCCGGCGGCCAGAACTGCACTGCGAAATCGCTCAAACCAGGCACGAGGGGCCTGCTTGAGCCCATAGATGGCTCGGCGCAACCGACACACGTGCCCTGGAGGAACTGAAGTGCCCGGAGGAGGAGCCATGTAGACTTCCTCGGAGAGATCACCGTGGAGAAACGCATTGGTGACATCCATCTGATGGAGAGGCCACCCTCGAGCAGCTGCCACAGCTAAGAGGGTGCGCACAGTAGTCATCCGAGCAACCGGAGCAAACGTCTCCTCGTAGTCAATCCCATACTTCTGGGAGAAGCCACGAGCAACGAGGCGAGCCTTGTGCCGCTCAATGGATCCATCAGGCCGAGTCTTGACTTGAATATCCACTTGCAGCTAACAGGCACCACCCCGGAGGGACAAGGCACCAACTCCCAGGTCTGGATCCGCTGAAAAGCCTTAAGCTCAACTGACATGGCCTGCCGCCACTCTGGATGTAACGCTGCCTCACGGTACGATCGGGGCTCCCAATGGGTGTGTATAGCAGTAAGAAAGGCCTGAAAGGATGGTGAATAGGAGACACTGGCAGAGTAGCCAGAAGAGTCAGGAGAGTCAGAGGGAGAAACAGAGTAGCCAAACCTGTCAGGAGAGTAGTCGTATCTGGCAGGAGGGTGATGTTCGCGCGCTGGGTAGCGCCGAACAGGAGCAGGATCCACGACCGGGGAGGAGGGGGCAGCAGCATCAGGTGAGGGAGTACCAGTGTGAACCGACGCAGGAGGAGGAGCTGCAGACCGACGAACATAGACACGAGTAACAGGTGGTGGTGGAGGTGGCGTGGGGGACTGAGGAGGTGGTGGTGGTGGTGGAGGTGGCGATGGAGACTGAGGAGGTGGTGGTGGTGGTGGAGTAGGCGTGGATGGGGCAACAGGAACCGGGGGTAGAACAGGGATGTGGAGATGTGAGGAGGGCGAGGAGGATGACGAAGTAGGCAAGGAAAGATCCCGAGACTCAGGTGCAAAGTACGGAACATCCTCAACAAAGGAGACGTGACGGGAGACACGGATCCGACGAGCTAAGGGATCATAGCAGCGATACCCCTTGTGCTCACGACTGAGCCCCAAGTGAACACACCTAACAGACCTCGCAGAAAGTTTGGTGCGCTCATGGGGAGGAAGAAGAACGAAGCACGTGCAGCCAAACGTGCGAAGAAGAGAGTAGTCAGGTGGACTGGAGTGAAGGCGCTCGTGAGGGGTGGCACCGGACAGAGCAGACGACGGAGTGATATTGATGAGGTGGACAGCCGTCATGACAGCTTCAGCCCAGTAGGAGTGAGGAACAGACGCAGAGAGAAGCAAGGCTCGTGCAGTCTCAAGGACATGACGATGCTTGCGTTCGGCAACGCCGTTCTGCTCATGGGTGTGGGGACAGGACTGCTGGTGAAGAGTGCCGTGAGACTGAAGAATCTCACGCATCTCAGAGGAGAGATACTCCTTGGCACAATCAGACCGAAAGGTCTTGATTCGCCGACCAAACTGGGTATGTATCATAGTGGTGAATCTCCTAAAGATGTGAGGTACTTCAGACCGATGACGCATGAGATAGACCCAGGTGCACCTAGAATAGTCATCAATAAAACACACATAATACATATAACCAGATAGAGAAGCAACAGGAGCAGGACCCCAAATATCCGAACGAACTAAGTCAAATAAAGCATCAGACTAGGAAGTACTAGCGGAAAAAGGAAGAGCTAGATGCTTTGCCAGTCGACAACCCGTACAGACAGAGAGGGGGGAGAAAGACGCTCGACCCAAAGCGCCCGAACGGAATACGCTTTTGAGTCGATCACTCGATATATGACCTAACCTTCTGTGCCACAGGTCGGCATCAGAGGTGACAGACATGACAGACGCAACTGAAGACACATGGAGATGGTCCAACTGGTAGAGTCCTCCTGCCCTACGGCCCAGCCCAATCCTCTGACCCGTCCGCGAATCCTGCACAACACAAACAGAAGGGGTGAAGGTGACAGTCAGGCCAGAGTCGCAAAGAGAACTGATGGAAATCAAATTAATATTAAGACGGGGGGCATGATGGACATGGGATAGGGTCAGGCGACCAGAAGGGTCAGAGGTGGTGGTGATGGAGCCACATTGCGGAATAGGGACGAGAGTCCCATCCGCAGTGCGAACCTCCTGGTGGGTGGTAGTGGGAGAACAGTCCGTGAGGACAGTGGAGTCAAAAGTAAGGTGACAGGAGGCACCCGAATCGAAGATCCATGGAGCAGTAGTACCAGAGGTGGCAGACAAGCCGTGCGCAGTCGCGGAGCCGGTGGAGGCTATGTGGCGAAGAAGGAGCTCCTCGAGGCGCTGAAGACGGTCCGGCTCAGGCGGCGAAGGAGCTGTGGGAGCAGTGGGGATCGGCAAGGCCTCTGCAGTAGCCGCTGTACCACCAAAGTGGCGGAAGGAAGACGAACCACATCCTCGGCCCCGTCCACCTCGACCGCCGCGTCGATCATCGCGAGAGGTGGAAGACCAGCGGGGGATCTCTCATCCGGACCCCAGCGGGGGTTGCGTGGAGGACGTGTAGGGCACTCGCGCTTCATGTGGCCGGGCTCCTTGCAGTAGTGACAAAACACAGCCTCATCGGAGAACCCGGCTGCCAGGACAGAGTCGGAGCTAGGAGCAAGTGGAGGAGGACGAGCGCCCTGAGTCTGAAGGCGGGTCTCCTCGTCGACCAAGGCGAGGAGAGCATCCTCGAGCCGAGGGAGTGGCTCACGGTGCAGGAGCTGGGCAGCTATGAGAGCAAAGTCCGGTCGAAGTGCTGCCAGGAACTGGTGCAGGTGGCCCTCGTCGAGGTAGCGCTGGAAATCCTGGGAGCGGGGGCAGGCACACCGCTCCGGAATCAGTGAGTCCAGCTCATGCCAGTAGGCACTCATCTGACTGAAGAAGTCCTGAATGGTACGCTCCCCCTGACGGGCAGACTGCGAGTCACAGATGAGCTGATGCCGGCTGGCGCCTCCGCGCGGGAGAAAACGGTCCCGGAGATACTCCCACATCGCGCGCGCTGTCGGAAGGCGGCCGATGGGAGCAAGGAGCGGACGAGCAACCGAGTCCAGGAGGTACGCCCGGATGGCCTGATCGTGGCGGCGCCACGTAAGAGCAGCAACGGTGATGGCCGTGGTAGCAGTCGCTGCAGTAGATGCAGCACTGCTGGTGACAGAGGACGAGCCGGAGTAGTCAGTGGGAGAAGGATCCTCGCCGGTGATGTGACCCCACAGATCACGACTGGAGAGGGCGGCCTCGACGGTGAGGGACCAGTCAGGCCAGTCGCTGGCCGACGACAACTGAAACGCGACCGCCTTCAGCGGTGGAGAGATCGCAACGACGGACAGGACGGCTGGAGAGGCCATGGAGGATGCTGTAGGGTGTCAGGAGGTGTCGGGGGGGGCTGTAGGTTGGCGGACGAGGGAGGCGGGGGCTGTAGGGGGCTCGGGTAGGGGTCGGGAGGGGCTGTAGGGGGCTCGGCAAGGGAAAAGGGGGGTCGGGTGGTGCGGAGGGAGGCGGAGGAGGCTGCGGAAGGGGGGGAAGGGCCGGAGGGGGGGTCGGGTGGGCGGCCGGAGCAGGGGAGAGGGCCGGAGGGGGGGTCTGGTGTGCTGCCGGAGCAGGGGAGAGGGCCGGAGGGGTGGAGGAGATGCCGGAGATGCCGCCGGAGGTGCTGCCGTCGCGCGGGAACCCTAGAGCTCTGATACCATGTTAGGAGACGACGGCTAGGGTTTGGAGAAGAACAGAATGATTCCATTGAGGGACTCAAGCCCAATATATGTACAGTAAACCCGACCCGACTATACAGTAAACCCGACCCATTACATTTACATTAACAGATATAAGGCCCATTCATTTGAACTTATCTCCTTAAGTTTCAACAATAAAAGATGGTTTTAGACATAATGTATATCTAACCACTTAATTAGGTAATATCTATAACTAAATCACATAAAACAAAAGAATTTACAAATTAATTGTGCGCATGAAAAAAAATCCATGTGGAATTTGTTTTTCTTTCATCTATTACTGATGAGGACATTCAACTGTGCCCTTGGCGCAGGTACCAGCGCAGGAGGCGCCACCTGAGTATCTGGTTCTGAACAGTTGGCAGAACCGTTTATGTTATTGTATGTAATTTTATTTCAGCAAAGTCAGTCGGATCGTATGTTTAGTCCCACGGTCCCACCTTACTTTTGGGATATTTTTGTTCTTTATTGTAAGCCTGTCATTTGATGGCACCGAAGAATAATAAAATTTTTGGTTTCCTTCACTTTGTGTTGAGATACTAAGGGTAAGGTGTGTGAAACCCTAACCCTAACCCTAGATGTGTGAAACCCTAGGTCCAAACTAAAGGTGTGAAACCCTAGTTTATGTTAAACCCCCCCCCCCCAACCCAATCTTCCCCGAGAGACCCGCAGCCCACCCGACCCCTCTCCTCTTCTCTCTTCCCGAACCCACGACAAACCCCATCCAACCCCACTCTCCCCTCCCCTGCCGCACTTGCACCCTTTCCCTCCCGAGCCACAGCCACCACACCCCCCCCTGCGTCCCCTTCTCTGCCCAAGCCCACAGCCACCACCCCTCCCGGCCGCCCTCCTCTAACTCACTGCCGACCCCACGCCCGACCCGCTTGCACCCTCCCCGCTACCCCGCACCCGACCCGCCTGCCTCCTCCCCACAGCCCGGCCCCGCCTGCCTCCTCCCCGCTACCCCACAGCTCGGCGCTCCAGCCTTTCTCCCATCACCTGCTAGCCAATCGCCCTCCCCCTCGGACGATCCTTGACTTCTTGGCTCGTCTTCCCTGTTGCAGATATGCTCCATGGCAAATCCTAGTGCGGACCATGGCAGGATTGAGTATGCTGGCAGTTGCCGGGATATTTGATCACCATTCTCGAAGTTCCAGTTCGATTCAGATTTTTAAGGCCAAGCATGATCCTCAGTAGGTGAGTTTTCCCTCCCGTTAGGGTATTATCGGATAACACCAATAGTCAAGTTTTATTATTTTATCTGCGTTGCCTGCTGTCCACCAGTTGTGAATCGAGTGTTTCACCTGCCAGTAAGGCTACTGATCCTGATATTGCGATTGGGACCCTTGCCACATAATTTAAACATCATCATTTATATTCTTTAAATTGGAACCGACGTGTGCTCGCGCTAGTAATCTTTGTTAAATCCATTATTCCATGCTATCAGTTTGAATTAAATCTCCTACCTGACGCTCATAATTATTATTGAAACATTGCTAGAACGATAAAACTACCAATCTCCTATTTGCATGCATTGTTTCACATCAAGTACCTTCTGCAATAATTTATTATGTAGACAGTTCTTAGATATAAGATCTTTCATATAGTCCCCAAATTTAGGAACTTTTTTCCTTTCAAGATCTTATACGAGTACTCTCCTTCATAGTTACCAAGTCGGAAAACGGAAAAAAAACGGCAAGGAAAAAAATTGGAAAGATACGATGAAAACGGAAAAAACGAAAAAAAAAACGTGAAAACATTAAAAAAAACAAAAAAAAATCTTAAAAATTATACCAAGTATGTATATATGTCATTTTCCAACATTAAGTAATCAAAAGTTCAAAACATATAGCATATGTGTTTATTAAGCATGAACAAAATAAAACACGAACCCAACTTAAACCCGGACCAAACCTGGCGCGTTTTATACGCGTTTTTTCTGTTTTAAACGCATATAAAATACGTACAGACGTTTTTTTATAAAAAACGAGTTTTTTTCCTGTTTGCTATGACTTCGGATCGATAAGCGTTTTATACGCATTTGTTTCAAAAAAACGCCCGATTTGGTAACTATGCTCTCCTTCAATCCTTTTAACAAATATTTATTTGTAATTTTTTCTATTACTTTTCTCCAAATTTAATAACAAAGTCATGAATACCAAAAGTTATTTGCTTCAAGTTGACTCATTCAACTACACAAAGTGAAACATGATCTTTCAGGTCTTTGAAAAGCGACTTGGTTGGGACAGCTACCTATGTAACTATCAACATATCGATGTATAAGCATACTAAGGGATATGGCTTCTATTATAAAGACATTGATAATTCTATAAAAATAAGACTCGGGTAGCATCAACTAATCAAGATTTCCATCAGATCCCATCAACAAACAGTAATCATACCTGAATAGATGCACTCTGAGGCATTGTATGATGCAAAATCCGCCAAGTAAACAGAATCCAAACAAATAAAAGAGAAACAATCAGCTTCTAATATGTATTTGGCCTAGTAATAGCACAAAGAGACCGGAGGATTTAGTAAGTAGGCCAAACCTTTGCTAGAACAGAGCGTGAGAAGATTTTGCTATCTGCAAATGGTGCGTTGCTCAACCAGATATGCTTGTTGCTTGTTAACACTTTTCCTGGTAACCTGACCGGCAAAATGCAAGGGAAAAAAGAACTCTATGAAAATGAAACATTCAAGATTTATATCAACAAACAGACGGTAGCAGGCAAGTTGTAATGGCTTTTCAGCTATATATAAGTGAAAGAAATCAAGAATATAATTTCAACGAGCAGAATAGATAAATGTCCAAGGAAAAGTTGACAAAAAGATATGAATATGAGTGTAAGAATCACTGACGGTTATCAAGAGAAATAAGGAATGCACATAAAAACAGTATGAAGTCTGAGTAATTGGCAAAAAGGAAAAAAAAAAAGGCAGACATTAAGAGCTTAGACAATTGTTAGTATCTTAAGTTCAACACCTAATATAAGCTATGAGAATTATGCAAAAATGTCAGGCGTTTACGAGAATACAGCAAGGGCTGTCCTGGAAAGGATTAGCACTTTGAAATTTATTTAGTTTCTCCACTTAAAGAATACACCAATACAATTCAAACTCTAAAACCATATTGGAAACCCACTATGAAAACAATCCCAAACCGAGTATTCTTTTATACCGGTTTGAATTACTATCCAACACTTTTTACCGCCAAGATGTGTCGAAATTTCCATTGGCATGTTCTGCACAATACAATTTTGTTACATTAATCATAATCGTTGATAATATAACTTGCACATCAGGCTTTACATATGATCAATTTTGCATTATAAATTACACTATATGAAACAAAAGATTTGATTTAAGACATGTATCATTGTGTGACAGTTTTTAGTTTTAAGATGATATTACAGAATACTTTGATGACATGATTAAAAATCATGGTTTCATAGTGTCTTTAATAACTAAATTCAGACAGAAAAAAATTGTTTTCCATTACATTTTGGAAGATTGAAAATCAATAACTAACATTTAAAAACATTGAGAAAACTATTAGGTAAAAGGTAATCGTCATTATTGAAGGATTATGAATTGGGGATTATTAAAACCATAGATCCATAGTTATTACTATTCGATAGGTTTGGTGCTATTCAATCTTATTTCAGGATTTTCCACTTTTTTTGTACAAGAGGTCCACCATTGTGGATGCTCAAACGAGTCAAACCCCACAATAGTGTCAAGTGTCAACACTCTAGCCAACAACTTGTTTCAGACTTCATCTAAGCCATTCTGTCCAAAATGGCACCTGTTAGGAGACGACGGCTAGGGTTTGGAGAGGAACAGTATATTCCATTGAGGGACTCAAGCCCAATATATGTACAGTAAACCCGACCCGACTATACAGTAAACCCGACCCATTACATTTACATTAACACTCCCCCTCAAACTCACGGTGGATCATGAACCGAGAGTTTGCCTAGAAAATGTCTGAAGCGAGCAGTCGTCAGTGGCTTCGTCAGAAAATCAGCAGTCTGCTCCGATGAGGGAATGAAAGGCAGGGAGATGATATGATCGATAAACGCCTGGCGAACATAATGACAGTCAACTTCAATATGCTTTGTTCGCTCATGGAAGACCGGATTGCTAGCAATCTGAATAGCACTCCGGTTGTCACAGAAGAGAGGGGTCGGCCCGGATATCACCACTCCCAAGTCAAGCAGAAGACGTCGAAGCCAGACAATCTCGGCGGTGGTGGAAGCCATAGCCCTGTATTCGGCTTCGGTGCTGGAGCGAGCAACAGACTCCTGCTTCTTGCTGCGCCATGAAATCAGTGAGTCACCCAGAAACACACAGTATCCTGTAGTAGATCGACGAGTGTCTGCATCTCCTGCCCAATCTGCATCTGAGTAGGCGCGCAGTACCAACGGAGAGGTGGAGGGAAACAGGAGTGAACGGGTGATGGTGCCCCGGAGGTAGCGGATAATCCGAAGAACAGCTGCATAGTGTACTGACCGTGGAGCCTGAACAAACTGACTGACAATGCCAACAGCATGGGCAATGTCTGGCCGGGTCATGGTGAGATAGACAAGCATCCCAACCAACCTCTGGTAGCGGGAGACGTCCTGGAGCGGCTCACCATCTGTAGCTAGAAGCTTCAAATTGAGCTCCATGGGTGTATCAGCAGTACGTGTGTCAGTAAGGGCAGCATCAGTAAGAATGTCGGAGATGTACTTTTGCTGGGAGACCAACAGACCACGAGCTGACCTGGCAATCTCAAGGCCCAGAAAGTAGCGAAGAGAGCCCAGGTCTTTCATCTCAAACTGACTCTGGAGGTGCCGCTGGAGAGAGGCGATGGTGGCACTGTCATCCCCAGTGATGATCATATCATCCACGTAGAGGAGAAGGACTGCAATGCCCTGACTGGAGGAGCGAGTGAACAAGGCATAGTCGGAGTGGCGCTCAACAAACCTGGCGGCCAGAACTGCACTGCGAAAGCGCTCAAACCAGGCACGAGGAGCCTGCTTGAGCCCATAGATGGCCCGGCGCAACCGACACACGTGTCCTGGAGGAACTGAAGTGCCCGGAGGAGGAGCCATGTAGACTTCCTCGGAGAGATCACCGTGAAGAAACGCATTGGTGACATCCATCTGATGGAGAGGCCACCCTCGAGCAGCTGCCACAGCTAAGAGGGTGCGCACAATAGTCATCCGAGTAACTGGAGCAAACGTCTCCTCGTAGTCAATCCCATACTCCTGGGAGAAGCCACGAGCAACGAGGCGAGCCTTGTGCCGCTCAATGGATTCGTCAGGTCGAGTCTTGACCTTGAAGATCCACTTGCAGCTAACAGGCACCACCCCGGGGGGACAAGGCACCAACTCCCAGGTCTGGGTCCGCTGAAATGCCTCAAGCTCAACTGACATGGCCTGCCGCCACTCTGGATGTAATGCTGCCTCACGGTACGATTGGGGCTCCCGATGAGTGTGAAGAGCAGTAAGAAAGGCCTGAAAGGATGGTGAATAGGAGATACTGGCAGAGAAGCCAGAAGAGTCAGGAGAGTCAGTGGGAAAAGCAGAGTAACCAAACCTGTCAGGAGAGTAGTCGTATCTGGCAGGAGGGTGATGTTCGCGCGCTGGGTAGCGCCGAACAGGAGCAGGATCCACGACCGGGGAGGAGGGAGCAGCAGCATCAGGCGAGGGAGTACCAGGGAGAACCGACTCTGGAGGGGGAGCTGCAGACCGATGTACATAGACACGAGTAATGGGTGGTGGTGGAGGTGGCGTGGGGGACTGAGGAGGTGGTGGTGGTGGTGGCGATGGATACTGAGGAGGTGGTGGTGGTGGTGTAGTAGGCGTGGATGGGGCAACAGAAACCGGGGGTAGAACAGGGATGTGGAGATGTGAGGAGGGCGAGGAGGATGACGAAGTATCCCAACAGAAACCGGGGGTAAAACAGGTTCATTCCTATTTCTTCATCCCATTTTGCTTTGATAGGCCAAATAACTGAAATATTTCAAAATCAAAACTGTTTTGGAATATCAAAGTTCTTTTCCCCCTCCACCATGTTTCTATCAAATTGATAGCCTCTTCAGTGCCTGCATAATTTTATATGTAATGACTAATATTTAGACTTAGTCTAAACTCTTTCCCACTTTAGGGGAACTCAGATGATTGCACCCTGGTTGCATAAGCATAAGCTTAAACTGTGTAACCAATATGGTAGCTTCCCTAGGCCTTTTAGGTTCTTGGCATGCCCCTCTCTTTCCAAGTTCGTTATTCAGGTTTTTGGCACCAACGTTAGAATGTTGACATCATACTAGCAGTTGGTACGAAAATCCTTGTCAATTCATCGGTGGAGCCTTCTTAATTAGAGTAGCGGTCCATAGTCTGGCCCCAACTTAATGGGATAAGACTTGGAGGAGGAGGCCCATCTTAATGATACAAGATTTGGAGGAGGAGGAGGATGACAAAACCTGGAGTTAACTCAAATCTAATCATGCCTAATCACTTAAAAGGACAAAAGCAATCATAAGCAAAACCAATCATACCTAATCATTTAAAAGGACAAACCCTGGAGTTAACTCAAATCTAATATGTGAGATTCCACACTAATGAATATCTTGAATGCAGATTAAAGTCGCATTTCAGCAAGTAATGTACCAGCATAGAAAGTTTTACAGGGAAACAATCATAAGCAAACTACTCAAGCATACGAGTGCAAGAAATCTAGATAATGATAAAGGAAAGGTACCCTTGTCCCGGATCGAATGTGAAGGACATGCACACCAAGTAATACCACTCCGAGTCTGTCAAATCTTCAGGAGATAATGAAGCAGAAGGCCTTCTGGTTTGCTGATTGCTATCACCTGCTGAAAGAGAATTGAATAGCTCTCTCAATTGCTTACTCCTATGCACACCCATTTGATCAGCTTTAAATTCCATTGGTTGAGTAGTCTTCCTAGTCTTTATGTCACCGTTATAGTAACCATCTCTCCATGCTAACACCCTATAGATCACCGAAACATATAAAGATTGACGCACCCAAAGAGAAAAAAGTAATCTTTTGAAATTACACTTCATTTTAATGTAAATATGCATGACTTAATAGCTGATCATGAAATAAAGAAACACTATGAATATTAGTTATTGACTGGATATTCTGGTAATAAATATTAAAAGCAGAATTTGAGAAAGAGCACAACAATCAATCTTTCTCTAGCAAAGGGAGTAGGAGGAACAAACTATGGAAATTCTTATTCTTTGTATGTTGCTAATGTTTCTATAATTCTTTCAATGTTTATTTGGGTTGTTTGCTATTTGATTCATCTACATTTCTGGATCTTGATTCATCTAAGATGCACGACAATCCCAATTCCGATAAGGCAGCATGCTTGAAGTAGAAGTAGAGAAATTTTGATGAATATATTGTTCCCTGTATACGTTGATAGCAAGTAATCAAAGAGCATTTAGCACAATTCGAAATTTACATGCATGAATGGGAGAAAGGCAAGCATGTAGATGTATTCGAGTCTGTATCAAGAGCCTTGTGGTTCCCTAGATGACAGCCTGGCGCATGCCATTTTATCTACTACTGATGGGTACTCTCACAGTGGTATCATTTTTTTTTTTTTGGACAAGCACAGTGGTATCATTAGAGATCACAGATTAGAATTTAAACCGAGGAGAAACACAGACCAGTGCTTGAACAGTTGGTACTTAATGATTTAACATGCCAATAGTAATGGAAGATGTCACCGCAAACATCATGAATATGGACAAATAAAACAGATAGTCCTTGGATCTTGGAGATACCAAGTATCTTGACAAAGCATATAACTTATACACATGCTAAAAGTTGGCTTTGTAGCTAAGATAGATTTGAAAGAGGTGGTCTAAAGAAATTGAGAAATTCCTTACACATCTGCAGCATTACTACAGAGATGTAGTACTGACCACTAGTAAGAATTCTTCTGCATCTCAGTAAAATAAGATAGAAAAAGATAAAATATGCGTTGAGATGCTTTTGGTATGCTTATCACAAAGAGGAATGCTATGCATACGCGATGTGTATCCATAGCAGTGTATCCTCATCGTGAGTGTCGTGGGATGGGCGTGGTCCAAACGGGATGATGACATGCTAATGTTATGGTTTTGCATCTGGATTTGTGGCTTTTGTGCATTGTACCTATCCCGCAGCGGTCACAACAAGGATGCAGCCTATGCATATGTTGTAGCTCGTATGTCCTGAGCGTGGATTTTTTGTATTAACATTAATAAAGATGACTTTGGTTATTGCTTTAATTAGAATATTGTTCTGGTATATTATGATTCATATATAATAAAGGACCACAGGGAACATCGTAGGTCACTGAGGCGTATGGTGGGTCCATGCTTGGGAGACCCAGTGGACCAGTTCTGTGTAGACCTAGAATTAGTTCACAGTTCTGATCAAAGACGAAACTACATACACAGCCTCAATTTTAGATTGGGTATATTACACTTTACCCCCCCCCCCCCCCTCCCAAGTTTAGCTCAAAAACACAACCCCTTTATAGTTTAAAAACTACATTTTGCCCCCTTCAATTCAGTTTTAATCAGATAAAATTATCAAATGAGGAAATTAAGTAGTTAATAAAAGGGGGTATTGTGCTACCATTTCAAACTTTAGGGTGCGATTTGGAACAAAATAAACTAAGGGGGGTTAAGTGTTTTTAAGCTAAATTTAAGGGGGCAAAGTGTAATTTATCCTTTTGGATCTCTTTCTTCCATGCCCTCCCCGCCCTCCAAGAATTTTTTTCATTCTTGAATTGGTGAAAAAAAAATTGGTTCATGCTTTCCCCCCCCCCCCCCTCGCAAGATGAAATCTGGGTTCCGTCCCTGACTCTGATGATGTCGGTCACTTCACCAGGAATAAGTCGTTGGCAGGTAAAGTAAGTGGTGAAGTCTCCACCATGGGAACATTGGATTCCCATTCACCTGACCAAGCACGATGGTCGTGTTGAATAGGAACCAAGACGATACACAGATCAGTGTATCAGAAACTGATGTGAAAGTCATCTTACTACTATATATAATCTATCCTCAACCCAGAGGGACCATGCACATTGAACCAACCAGCTGTGTGGTGCTTTGATGTGCCAATGTGTGCAAACCTTTCATACTCCAATACCACGGTACGTTGGGTTAACCGGCTGGTGCTAGAGTGGCATGCAACCCCTACAGGTTATCCGACATCCAGAGATGGATGGGTGCGTTTTGATGAGTCAATCTGTTCACACAATTAACCCGGACCTGGTGGTTGTCAGTATGACTGACGATGATCCGGACGCTAGGCATAGCACCGGAGGTGTGTAGTGTTATAGATGGCAAGTTATCAAATACTAGTCATATGATCGATCGGGTCTGACAATGCTCCCACCGCCCTAGTTGAATCATGACACTAGTAATATGAAGAACTAAAGATTATCAGAGTATAGTAGAGAACAAGATTACAAAGGAGTAAGATGAGTTTAGGATTACTAGAGTTCAACTCGCGTCGCACTCTGGGTGGCTATGCAGGTTAATTGGATTATGACTGATTAGCAGAACTTTCGGTGTGTCATCGGAACAGTTAATCAGGGATTCGATTAGAGCTAGAAATCCTTAACCCTAAAGGTTCTATCATGTTGTTACATATAGGAATTGTTTTCCGACCCGGTTAGATAC
Organism: Chamaelirium japonicum; assembly: GCA_947650365.1. NCBI lineage: Eukaryota > Viridiplantae > Streptophyta > Magnoliopsida > Liliales > Melanthiaceae > Chamaelirium > Chamaelirium japonicum. The sequence goes on from OX393549.1 coordinate 33,017,997, forward strand.
GTTAGATGCGAAGTAGCACGATGGAGCGCAAGCCCGTAACATATGAACCTAATTCATATGTGTTAAGGAACCATAGCGGTATTTTGGTAAATACTAAAATATGGCTCAGAACATATCGAATATGGATCTTAAAATAAGCAGAATATTTCCAAGAGCTCATAGGTGCTGACGGAACTCAATTTCGATAAGCGCACCTTATTCTCTCTCTCTTTTAGTGCTCTCCCGCTATGAAGGCGTTTTCGTCCAAAGCTTAATGGAGAAGGAGGGGAGCCCTAACCCTAACTTCTCCCTCATGGAAAATCCAACCCCCCCCTTTTGCGACCATCATAGGGACGGTCACAAGTGGCCTGCGCTTGCGCAAACCACTTGATGACTGCCCTATAAAAGCACAAAAGGGGAGGGGGCCAGCCCGAAGGGTGCTAGGCTCTCTCCCTCTCTAAAATCTGACCCCCTCTCCTCTCTCCCTCTTTGTGGTTTCGACCAAGAAGAAAAGAGGAAGAAAAAGGAAAAAGAAAGAGGAAGAAAAGAGAAAGAATAAGAGAGAAGGAGAAAGAGGAAGTCTTCGAGGCGAGCCATCGTCTTTGCTACATGCCATCCTTTGTCGACGCGTCGTCCTTGCACTCAAAGATAGCCAGATAGGACGTCGTGGGTTCCTTCCTTCACAAAGGACAAGGTGCTATCCGATAACATCCCTCTCGGTTTACTTGTGGTTCGTCATCGACGATTACTTCGTTCTCTTCGGAAAAAAGATCTAGAAGGTATGACGATTCTAAACACTTAACTAAATGCATGCATATAGATCCTTCGTAGATCGTAGTATGCCACTAGGGTGTCCGCACATATGCTCGGTTCATAAATTTGCATGTAGATTGTTTTGTCGAATAAATTATGATGAAACATACACCATCCGATCTTCGGATCTATGTCTTTGCTTCCATTGCGACTTTGATACAAGGATTAAAATCCAACAGCATAGCATTCGTCTATCACAAAACCTCGGCTTAATCAATGAATGATTAATCATCAGAACAAATGTTAAACTACGAATGAAAATTGATAATAGGGTGCCATTTTCAAGAACTTGTTGAACCAAATTGTCCGACTTTTAATGCACTGAGAAAAATGTAACACAGGAAATTTTTAAAAAGTTGACGGCTCGTCCATATTTGAAACATTGATGAAACATGCACATCCATACAAGTTGAAGAGTACTCAAAAGTCTAAATATTTGCATAGTCACAAAGCTCTTCGTTTTTTTAAAAAAAAAACGCATTTAAAATACGGATTATTCCTCAGTCGATTAATAGTCGTCTTATACCCCGAACTTAATACATCACCAAATTCGGCGTTTTTATTCGTTTTTTTTCAAAAAATGTTTTTAAAACGGCGAATCTGGTGACAACTCGTCTTTTCTCTATCCCACCGTCTGTACCCTTCCGCATGGCACGCACAACTCCTTGTGCATAAAATCCATGTTAGGGATTTATATTGACTTGTTTATATGTAATGTTATATGCATGTGAGTCATATGACTTAGGTCCTTATTTGCATGGATTTTGCCAACTATAACTAAATGTAGGCCCCACTCTAATATAACGATGTATCCTTGTGCTCAAGTCCCATTCATTTGGTTTCATTGTTCAAATACAGTCCTCTACCCTCAGCTTTGTTCATCTTGATTATTATAGATCCCATCATTAAGCTTTAATCATTCTCATTCATTATAGATTGACTTCTTGTCTTATGAATGTCACGTTCTAAATGTTTTAGTTTTGGTTAAATATATGATAAAAAAAAATTGACTCAAATGTCTCAAACTTACCGATTTTTTTTCAAATTTCACCATCATCGATTAAATCCCGAACCCAATTTTTCCCCCGATTTCCCCCCGTTTTTTCCCAAACTTTTTTATTTTTGCCGAACTTTCCCGAGTTTTACCCTCGCCGACTTATTGCCGAACCCGAACTTGGTGACTATGGATATTTGTAATATAAAAGAGATCTATATATTGAGGGCTGTATAAAGAGTAAATAAATTAGCTAACTCAACATGTGAAGGATGCTATCCTGCTTAGTAGTTAAACCAAGCACCCTATCCACATAGCTTGACACCAAATCCAAGTTTAAAACAGAAATGGATGGTTTCTAGAGCAGCAATCTTTCACATTGTATGTCAGGCATGTTACATGTAGGCCTCTCTCCACTCAAATATGATATAACAAGAGAAAATAAATGGTTGAGATCATCCTTGTTTAATGATATCATCTTCCACAATCCTTACAAGGCGATCTATTGAGAAAACCAAGTTGTTTAGAAATTTGTAAAGCAGTTTAAACAAGATAACATTCTGTAAGCTTCATAAAAGAGCTATAATTTCACCAAATTTAGCAGGACATAGTCTACCCAAACAAATCTCACCACAATAATTTTGAAAAAAGAAAAATAGTTATAGAAAAGGGGGGGAAAAAAGAGGAGATTTCAAGCGTCACCCTCTAAATGTTTTTCATAAACTGATGCAATCTAATAACCAAAACCGACACTGAACTGCAGTCTCATAAAGTCTTGATGCTCTTCATCAACTCCTACTAAATATCAACATTGCCGCAAGTCTTTGAGAAGAAGCTTTATAGATGCTTCTAAATCTTTGTCCTAGAACATTTGACCCAAACTTGATCAGAATTTAATTCAAATCCGACAAATTATGACCGAAATCTTTCCTTAAAGCATACAAAATTTCCACTGACATAACCGAAATCCGATAAAAAATTTTTTTTTGACCAATTGAAACCAACATGGAAATCAATCACGTGGAGATCATGGCTGGTTGAGGAATCACGCAAGGAGAAGAAACGGGATCGCCTCGTATACCATATTACGAGTGGGAGGGAGAGAGAATAGAGTTTGAAGAGAAAACTCCGTGTATTGATTATTAAAACACATGAGAACCCTTTTCACATCATTCTCATGGGAAATCAAATCCAGCCAGCTAGCAATATATGACACTGAGAAATGAAAGATAGAACTAACTTTAAATGCTTCCATACCCTTGTCTACTAGTTGAGAGAGACCAGAAGATTGCATAGCTCCACTGGATGTCCCTGACAGTGGCAGCAAGTTGTTTGCTGAAATGCTTCCCCGGCAATCCTTCTTGATCTTCGAACCCCGCCGCCATGCCTCAACCGCAGGGCCTTAGATCACCACCAAGGAGACCACAGACCCCAATCTAACCACAGATAGGAAACCCAGAGCTGGAAGAAATATAAAAGCTCTGGTATTTCTATGCTGAATTAGCCACAGCCCACACTGACCAAAGAATCAAATGATTCACTTCTGGGTCTCTCCTCTTCTTCTCTCTTTCAAACCCCAAATCGTTTTGAGGTTGGGAAGTAGTACTGTCAGCTCTCTAAGGTGGTATTCTGAAGCAGGGAACCAAGACTCACTGGTTTTGGAGCTTAGCAGACGAAACCCATCACTGGAAAAAAAAAAAAAAAAATTCGAGAGGTATTATTAATGTATGGCTTTCCTTCTAGGAAAACTGAGATCTCGATCCCAATAAAGAGAAGAATTTAAAAAAAATTGCTTACCCATTTTCAAAGTCCCCCTTTCGACGACCGTATCCAAATCGAAGGTGGTTCGTTCACTCGTTCGTACATTGAGAAAAATAAAACCATGAAACGTCTGATATCCAATCCTCGAAAGGAGCTTGGCAACACTGACGTCGACTGGGGTAGGAGCTCCAGTGATTTTGACCCCAAGCAATGAACTAATGAAGACCCATTCAATAAAAATCTCTCTCGAACTAATGAAGACCCATATCTCTCTCTCTCTCTCTCTCTCTCTCTCTCTCTCTCTCTCTCTCCCGCGCTTTTTGGTTGGAACCAAAATCTCTCTCTCTCTCTCTCTCTCTCTCTCTCTCTCTCTCTCTCTCTCTCGTCAAGATTTTTTTTTTTTTTTGAAAATCCCTCTCAGTGAGATGAGGGGGGGTTCGGCCTAGACCCCTACCGATTTATTAAAATAAAAAGAAAGTACAGAGAATGCCTAAGAGGCACCGACACCCAAGGTGTACCCACTCCCAACACGGGCTACCAAATTAACCCTGCACAACAAGCAAGAAAAACAAAAACCAAAAATCCTACGGCTTAGCAGCCCTCGATAAGAGGTTAGAGAAGTGTTTCGTATGTGGAACAATTGTTAGTCCAACATCGATAAGAGGCACCCATTGGCTTCTTAAGAAGTGTTTCGTATGTGGAACAATTGTTTCTCTTAAGGAAAAAAAACAAAAATCATCTTCATGAAGATGGTATTATTGTCAATTATTATTTCTCATGTAATTTGATGGTCTAACGTTCCGGTTAGTATAGAAACACACGGACTGATATTTTATAGTTCGCAAGTCCTTTATTCCACCAGAACAAATATTATCTGTTATATTCAAATCATAAACATGGGATTGGAAACAGATTGTTCTGAAATAATGCTCAACACCCCTTCCCGAGTTTTGGAATGTGAGGGTATCTAATGGGGCTCTTGTTCGTAGAAATTCATCATGGACAAAGTCGAAGGAAAAAAAGAGACTGGTACTATTTGCAACCCATAAATTACTCGGACCCTCAACAAGACCAATTAAATATTGGATGTGTCCCCAGGGCCTTCTAAACAAATTGATAAGAGCATTGTCAGCTGACACCGATCTCGTGCGACTAACCATCGCCTCCGCCACTGGCAGACCCCTCCTCCTCCTTGGCCAACTCGGGTTGCGTTGGGCTACGAGCAAACGATCTAGTCCTTGGGTTTGAGCTTTGGTTTGGTTGACTCTCAGATCGACCTAACTAATCCAAGTTGTAGCCCTACCGACATCATCCTCTTACTTGGTCCAACACTTATCCATTTTTTGGGCTTAATAAGATTGCCGCGGAGAAACATATTTATTTCACGTTAGACGATTCTAAGAGCATCTCCAACCGGATTCTATTTCAACTCCCATCCCATGTGGTTGTCTTGTAGTGAAGAATTCAGCTCCAATCGGCTCCCACCCATCCTACATGGCGGTAGAAGCCGGGCACCGCTCGGACTAACTGGGAGCTAGAAGTTGCCTCCCATCCGTGGGATCCGCCATGTGATAGGATGTTTTGTTTTGATTTCTTTCAGCCATGTAGGATGGGTAGAAGTCTATTGGAGGAGGGTTTTTTTTTCCCACTATCGTATCCTAAGTGGCACATGGGAGGAGGATGGGAACCAAAGTTGGGTAGGAGTCGGTTAGAGGTACTCTAAGCTCATAAGCGATTTTCATTTCTATAGAAAGTCGCTTTTATCCCTAGTTGCTTTTTTTTTTTTTTTGAGAACCCCTCTAGAATGAGGGAGGGTTAGGCAGCCCCCGACCAGTATCCCTAGTTGCTTTGAGGAGAGAATGCTGCCCGATCGGGCCCATTTTGGGTGCCATTTTCTTTTTATTTTTTTGAAAGGTAATGGGTACTCTCTCTCTCTCTCTCTCTCTCTCTCTCTCTCTCTCTCTCTCTCTCTCTCTCTCTCTCTTGTTCGCACTATAGTTGCCAGCAGTGGTAGAGACTTTTGCAAACATAGAACTACAACAACCACAAGTGATTTGATTTTTTGCAAACGTCACTACTATTAACGACTTTATCGTGTAAAGGAAAATTCTATAAACCGCTAAGACTCTGACAACTATATTGAATCTTTAAGAGTGACATCCGAGCCTAGCCAAAAAAAAGAAGTTTGGTAAATACTCTCGAACCAGCATTAGGTTATGGGTGAGGCTATATACAGCCCATGAAATATCTTAGGCAGCTCACTTCTAAATAACACCCTTTTTGTGCATGTGCAAACTGGCACTTGCCGTCACTGGCCACCCACCACCATCGGCCCTTCTCCTTTCTTCTCCTCATTATTCCCTTCTTCTTCTTCCTCCCTCCTCCTCCTTTTTCCTCTCCTTCTATCTCGGCCCCATTCTCAAGGAACCTCATCTTCTTCTTGCCCTCCTCCTCCTCCTCCTCCTCCTTGAAGATGAAGAGGAAGGGGAGGAGGAGGAGGAGGGAGGAAGAAAGCGAAGGAAGGTGGAGGAAAAAGACAGCAGTGGTGGGTTGTCGGTGCTAACGGCAGGTGGCAGCCTACACATGGCTTGCGACAAATGGCTGTAGACGTGGATTACCTTTGGACTATTACGGGGATATGCTGGATCTATATACAGCCCCAAAAATACCGAACGCAACACCAAGTTAGAGATGTCTTTGTATTTTGTGGGCTACATATAGACCCTTAGTATATTATCCATTTTTAAAAAAATAAATACACTATAGAAAGTTTGGTTGAATGTGGCTGGATTTGCATGACTTTCAACATAAACCAAGCATGCTCTAATAGTACTGACTAATTGTTTTAGTTTCTACTATGATCAAAATTCACATCAAAATAAGGTGAATTCTAATTACAACCATCTTTGACCCCCGATCAATATTTTCTCAACCATGCAGCTCGTTGTTTGTCGCAAATCACCACCTCCTGCCACCACCACTGTCACCCACCACCCACTAATCACCACCGCACTTCGCGTCACTTTCAACCACCAAACCACCACCTTTGGTCATTGTTGTCAATCTCTATTTTTGACAACTATGGCCACCCTATGTCAATCGCCACCATCAGTCATCAACACCAACCACTCACGATCATCAGCAACCGTCAGGTGCCTTCTTATCGATTGATATTCCTATAGCTAACACAAAATAATAAAATTTAAATTCAATATAGCTCCTTTTTATCCTATAACATTTCTGATAAAATAATTAATGTTTTAAAATGAATTTTGGAAAGCACTATTGCTTTGTAAGTGTACCTAAAATCAAGCATATTTGTATAACTTGAAATATGGCTTTGGACAAAATTTACAAATATAGCATATTAAATAAAAATATAAATTTTAAATTTTAAATTTTAAAAAGAGAAAGCGTTTGGGGGTATGGCTGAGTGTAGTCATTGCCCTAAAAACTTTACAACCCACTCTTGTCCGGGGAATATGGCAAATAGCACTAAGTGTCCCCAAGGTAACGAAAAGAATGGGTAAATTATACTTTGCCCCCTAAGTTTAGATCAAAAACACTTAAACCCCCCTTATAGTTAAAAGAGAAATTTTTCTAAATGACCACCTGGTTTTCAATGTATCCAAAAATGACATCAGGTTTCCTTATTTCCTATAAAGTTGCTTTTATCCCAAGTTGCTTTGAGGAAAGAAAGCCACACGGGTCGGGCCCATTAACTCGGGCACCCATTGTGGGTGCTATTTTTTTTTTTTTTTGAAAGGTCATGGGTACTCTCTCTCTCTCTCTCTCTCTCTCTCTCTCTCTCTCTCTCTCTCTCTCTCTCTCTCTCTCTCTCTCTCTCTCTCTCTCTCTCTCTCTCTCTCATCGAAAGGGGAAAATTTTCATCACATCCTTCGCACGCTACAACCACAGGACCCACTGCAATTTATGCGACATGGGGAAGCAAGCCCTAGCACATGGGGGTAGTGACCCCCAGGAACTTCGAGCATGTTGATAGGTCCTGGGCAACAGTTTAGCGTATGCAGGATGTGCTGAAAATTTCCCCTTCCAATCCGAAAGTACCATTTCCTTTTTGTAAGCACTATAGTTGCCAGCAGTGGTAGAGGCTTTTGCAAACATAGAACTACTATAACTTCAAGTGCTTGATTTTTTTGCAAGCGTCACTATTTATGTTAACGACGTTATCTTGAAAAAGGAAAATTGATAAACCGCTAAAACCTCCGACAACTATATTGAATCTTTAAGAGTGACATCCGAGCCTAGCCTAAAAAAAAAGTTTGGTAAATATTCTCAAACCGGCCAGCATTAGGTTATGGGTGAGGCTATATACAGCCCATAAAATATCTTAGGCAACTCACGTCTAAACAACATCCTTTTTGTGCACATGCAAACTGGCGCACGCCGTCGCCGGCCACCCACCACCACCGGCCCTTCTCCTTTCTCCTCTTCATCATTCCCTTCTTCTTCGTCCTCCTTCATCTTCCTTCTTTTTACTCTCCTTTTATCCCTCCTCCTCAAAGAACCTCCTCTTCTTCTTTCCCAACTCCTCCTCCTCGAAGAAGAAGAGAAGGAGGAGGAAGGGAGGACAAAAGTGAAGGTAAGTAGAGGAAGGAGATCGCAGTGGTGGGTTGCCAGTGCCGATGACGGGCGGTAGCCTACACATGGCTTGCGACAGACAACAATATGCGTGGATTACCTTTGAACTATTACTGGGACATGTTGGGCTTATATACAGCCCACAAAATACCAAAGGCAACACAAAGTTAGTGATGCCTTTGATATTTTGTGGGCTATATATAGATGCACCCTTAATTTATTATCCACTTGTTTTATAAAAAAAAATTCTACTATATCAAGTTTGGTTGAATGTGTTGAATTTGCAAGACTTTCAACATGAACCAAGCATACTCTAATAGTGACTAATTGTTTTGGTTTCTACGATGATTAAAATTCACATCAAAATAAGGTGAATTCTAATTACAACCATCTTTGACCATCGATCACAATTGTTTCAACCCTGTAACTTGTTGTCTATCTCAAATCACCACCTCCTGCCACCCACCACCCACTAATCGCCACCGAACTTTAACACTTGCCTTCGCCAACCCACATCACTTTCAACCACCACCTTTGATCATTGTTGCCAATCTCTATTTTTGACAACTACGGTCACCCTATGTCAATCGCCACCACTAGTCATAAACGCCAGTCACTCTCGATAATCAGCAACCGTCAGTCGCCTTCTCATCGATCGATATTCCTATAGCTAACACAAAATAATAAAATTTAAAGTCGATATAGCTCCTTTTTATCCGATAACATTTCTGATAAATAATTAATTTTTTAAAATGAATTTTGGAAAGCAGTATTGCTTTGTAAGTGTACCTAAAATCAAACATATTTGAATAACTTGAAATATGGTTTTGGACAAAATTGTACAAATATAACACAATAAATGAAACCATAAATTAAAAATGTAAAAAGAGAAAGTGTTTGGGGGTATGGCTGCGTGTAGTCATTGCCCTAAAAACTTTGCAACCCACTCCTGTCCGGGGAATATGGCAAATAATACGAAGTATCCCCAAGTTAAAGAAAAGGATAAATTATACTTTGCCCCCCTAAAATTGAGCTCAACAAAACTCTCCCCCCCCCCCCCCCCACCCCCAATAGTTAAAAACTACGGGTGTGTTTGGCATTAGTTTTGGAGGCCTAGTTTTGCGTCAAAACTAGTTCCGCTTGCCAAACTGGTCTTGGTATAAGATTTTAGTGTGTTTGGGATTCGATTAGCAAATTGGTTTTCCAAAACCAAAATCAGAAAATCATCAAAACCCAAAAGCAAAAATTTTCTGCTTTTGGGTTCTTCTTTTGGGTTCTTGAGGCAAGAAGGCAAAATAATAATTAAAAGAAATTATTGTGAATAACATATATGTTGTAGAGAGAAACTATTGTAAAGAGAAAAAATTAAAACCGGGAGAATATATACATATCATATTGTAGAGAGAAAAAATTATTATAGAGAGAATACTTTAGAGAAAATATATGATAAATATAAAAATATTATAGAGAGAGAAAATTCTAAAAAAAAGAATATAGATAGAGAGTATTAAATAAATAAATATATAGTGAGAGAAAATATTGAAGATAAAAAATATTATAGAGAAGAAATATTATAGAGAGAGAAAATATTATAGATAGAAAATATTATAGGAAAAGAAAATATTGTAGAGAGAGAAAATGTTATTGAAAGAGAATATTTTAGAGAGAAAATATTATAGAAAGATAATATTTTAGAGAAAGAATATGATATAGAGAGTAGTTTAGATAGAAAATATTATAGAAAGAGAAAAAAAACATAGAGAGGAGAAAAATATTAATAATAGAAAGAGAAGATATCATAGAGAGAGAAAATATAATAGAAATAGAAAATTTTAGAGAGAGAAAATATCATAAAAAGAGAATATTTTAGAGAGAGAAATATTATAGAGCAAAAACTTTATAGAAATAGGATATTTTAGAGAGAGAAAATATTGTATAAAGAGAATATTTTAAAAACAAAAAATGTTATAGAGAGATAAAATATTATAGATAGAGAATATTTTATAGAGATAAAATATTATAGAAAGAGAATATTTTAGAGAGAGAATATATGATAGAGAGAAATTTAGAAAAGACATATTATAGAGAGAGAAAATAACATAGAGGGGAGAAAAATATTAATTATAGAGAGAGAAGATATCATAAAGAGAAAAAATGTTCAAGAAAGAATATTATAGAAAGAATTTTTTAGAGAGAGAAATGTTGTAGAGAGAAAGCAATGTAGAATATGATATTTTAGAGAGAAAATTTTATTGAAAGAGTATTTTAGAGAGAGAAAATATTATAGAAAGATAATATTTTAGAGAAAGAATATGTTATAGAGAGTAGTTTAGATAGAAAATACTATTAAGAAAGAAAAAAATATAGAGAGAAGAAAAATATTAATAATTAATAGAGAGAGAAGATATCATAGAAAAAGAAAATATAATAGAAATAGAATATTTTAGAGAGAGAAAATATTATAAAAATAGAATATTTTAGAAAGGGAAATGTTATAGAGTGGAAACTTTATAGAAATAGGATATTTTAGAAAGAAAAAATATTATAGAAAGAGAATATTTAGAGAGATAATATTTTAGAAAGAAAAATATTATAGAAAGAGAAAATATTGTAGAAAAAAAATATTTTATAGAGATAAAATATTATAGAAAGAGAATATTTTAGAGAGAGAATATATTATAGAGAGTAAAATTTAGAAAAGAAATATTATAGAGAGAAAATAACATAGAGGGGAGAAAAATATTAATTATAGAGAGAGAAGATATCATAGAGAGAGAAAATGTTCAAGAGATAAAATATTATAGAAATAATATTTTAGAGAGAGAAAATAGTATACAAAGAGAATATTTTATAGAGAGAAATATTGTAAAGAGAAAACATTGTAGAATATGATATTTTAGAGAGAAAATTTTATAGAAAGAGAATATTTTAGAGAGAAAATATTATAGAGAGATAATATTTTAGAAAGAGAAAATATTGTAGTGAGAGAAAATGACATAAAGAGGAAAAAATATTATACAGAGGAAATATCATAGAGAAAAAATGGGATAAAAAAAATTATTGTTGAAAGAGATCGAAGATATTGCAGATACAAAAAATGTTATAGAAAGATAATATTTTATAAAGAGAAAATATTGTAAAGAGAAAATATTGTAGAAAGAGAATATTATAGAGAGAGAAAAAATATTGTACAAAAAAAATATTTTAGAGAGAGAAAATATTGTAAAGAAAAAATATTTTAAAGAGCAAATATTTAAAGAGAAACTGAATGAGAGAAAATATTATAGAGAGATAATATCATAGAGAGAAAAAAATAGGGTAGAGAGGAGAAATAATATTGTAGAGAAAAAAAATTAGAGAAAGTGTTATAAAGAGAATATTTTTAAAAAGAGAAAATCTTGTAGCAAGATAATATTTTAGAGAGATAAATATTATAGAATAAGTATATTTTAGAGAGAAAATATTGTAGAGAGAAAATATTGTAGAATGTGAGTATTTTTGATAGAACGTGACGTAGAGAGGAGAAAATATCATAGAGATATTGTTGGAGAGAAAATATTGTAGAAAGAGAAAATACCGTAGAGAGAAAATATTGAAGAGAACATTTTAGAAAAATAACTGCAAAACTAGTTTTAGGTTCAAAACTGGTTTTATTGCCAAATGGTCAAATGTTGATAATTCTAGAACTGGTTTTCGATAAGCTAAAATTGGTTTTGCACAAAACTAGTTCTTGGTATTCCAAAATCAAAACCTAAAATTTCAAAACCAATGCCAAACGCACCCTACAATTTGCCTCCTTTAATACACTTTTGGTCATATAATCATATAAAAATTACCAAATGAGAAAATTAAGTAGTTGACAAAAGAGGTTATTGATCTAACATTTCAAACTTTAGGGAGCGATTTGGGACACAATAAACTAAATGAGGGTTAAGTGTTTTTGAGCTAAAACTCAAGGGGGCAAAGTGTAATTTATCCACACAAAAATCCTTAATTGGCACAAAATAAGCTCGAGCCAGGTTAGACCGAACCGATGACCCAGCACAGCGAGTGAGCACACACACGTCTTGGCCGCACAGCTCCCATCACGCACACATCACTACATCGAAATTTGGGTTATTGACATTAGCTCCCTATAAAGATTTCCGTTTAACTCTAAGGGTATGTAAAGTTTGAATATAACATTGAGCCCCTGTAGTTGGATTTTGGCTAACTTGAGCTCCTTCTCCAGCACACATATAATAAGAAAAAAAATTAAATAACAATTTTATCCCGATAAATAAAGTGAAGCAATCATAATAAAAGAGTAACAATCGGTGAAAAGCAAAAATTCGTTAGTTTTGATTAACACGAACTCTGTCTGCCACACACATGTAATAATAGAATTTTTTAAATAATAATTTTAGCCCTACATATAAAGTGTAACGATCATAGAAAGAAAAAAATTTAGTAAAGAGTAACAATCCGTTAGCAAAGAGTAACAACTTGATATGGTAAAATGCTTTAATTGTCGATTGATTGTAGTGGTATTTATGCTCATCTGGTCACAATATGATTATATTTGTGACAAAAAATATATTTAACTATGTGAAACCAAGTTCTATCTCGCACATAAAGGGTAACAATTAGGTAAAAAGAATAACTATTAGGTTGGTTGACAGAATAAATTTTTTATAAAAATATACAAAAAAATAAATTGTTTTGTGGTTTTAAATCAAAAATCTTAAGTGGTTTTAATTGTTTATCATGCAAAAAACAGTTTGTGTTAAGTTGATATCAAGAAATGTAAATTTAATGAACTTGGGCTCGACGTTGTTATCCTTTTTTCTTATTTGATTTGGTGGGATTTTGGGAGGGAGCTATTGAAATACGGGACTTGTAGGAGGGCTTATTGCAAGTTGATTCCTTTGTCAGGGAGCTATCACTAAGTCCCTCTTATTTTTACCCCCACCCTACCCAACACACACACCCCCACTTGTAGGGGGAAGTCAAAAAATACCCTTGTATTTTCCAACTCCAAATTTCAACTCAACACAGCCAAACAAAATCCTCCCAACCCTAAGGTCTCTCTCTCTCTCTCTCTCTCTCTCTCTCTCTCTCTCTCTCTCTCTCTCTCTCTCTGTGTGTGTGTGTGTGTGTGTTGATGGGGAGACCTATTGCGGCACGCCATACTGAGCATTGTGGTGGTCCTCATAAGGCAATGGACAAGGGCCTGTGTCATTATAGCCGCCCCCACGGTGCGGTAAGGCCTCCCCATCAAAGCTTTTCCATTTTTCTCGGCCCATTTAGCTTATTGATACATTCCAAAACTCTTAACACAGAGGGCAGACTTCACTAGGATTGGCTCTTGGAAAATATGAAGAGATGGTTCATTAAATGGAGACTTGCTCATATTCTTTCCCCTTTTTCTTTTTGGGTCTGTTCTATTGGCGAGACAAAAATAGAAAGAAAAATTCATTTTCTTGAGATATTTATAGGCAAGGGCAATGATATCTCAGAAAATCAAATGTCTTATGTTCTTTTCAGTTGGGCAAATCCAATTAAATTTTCGGAGATTTAAATAGATCTCGACAAATGATATCTTGCTCGCAGTGGGCAATCAATCTCCAACCAATTTTGGTGGGACTCTAATGTGCCACCAAACTTTAAAAAAAAAAAAACCATTTACTTGGGACATTGAACAAGAAAACGTGACACAAAGTGAGATTACTTGGATAAATCAATGTCCAACCTAATTTACTCACCAAAAGAACGGACCCTTAGTGGGAAATGATAATAACAAGCCCGGCCTTCCTATCTCTATCATGGAGTGGTTACTAAAAGAAGGGCACGGTATGTGGGTTATAAATTGCTCAAGCCATGAGAGGTCGTTGGTGGTGTCACATGGTATGTAGGCTATAAATTGCTCAAGGCATGAGAGGTCGGTAGTGGTGTCACATGCTAGGGGGACGACATTCGGCAAAAAATTTTGTTGGACAAGCAAGACGGTCAAAGCATAGGGCGCTAGAGCAAGAGCTCAAAGAGGTCCGGAGATCGAAACAGGGGAGGCAACAACTGCTATTTTATTAATTCCACAATCCCGTGAATATGACGTCAATGGTCAGGATTCACACGCACAAACAAGGCATAACGGCCTCGAGGAAAAGTTTGCTCACGGTGTCCAGACTGGAAGTCCAACAAGTAACCTCTCCAACATGGGAGAAAGGAAGCACCACCAGGCCAAGAGGCCATCGGGCAATTAATGGATGACCAAAATCGAGGTTTGTTGGATCATAATGAAGACCATGTTGAATGCCCATTGAGTATTGCCCTCAAAAAATTTCAAAATATATTGAATTAAATTGTTTGAAATCCATATGGGAAGCTTTAATGGCACTCCAGATTTGTGATGATTCACTCTACTTGACCTCTTTTTTCTCATTCAAATCATGAGTTAGTCGATCATCGGAGAAAGAACAAAGAATCCTTGTCTGAAAGAGAAAAAACCATTCATTCCTCAAGCTCAGGACCTTCCTTTGGATATAAGGAGAGGCAGACCTTTCAGAACGGCTGAGCACGATGGGGAAGCATTTGTGAAGAGGGAGATTAAGAGAAGTGGAGATAATCGGAGGCTGGAGAGTATCGAACAAAAGAACCACCAATACAAAGGATTTTAGATATGGGTGTCAAAATATATGGGTGCCAATAGAAATTAAAACGTTTGGGATGGGGGCCAAGACAGATTTGAGTGCCATGACTAATTTTATGGATGCGAATAGACGGACCCCAATCATGCCCACCACATACCCACCTTAAAAAAAACACCTCCATCACCACCCCAATTGGTGGAGAGAGAGAGAGTAAGAGCACCTTACCGCAGCCGTTCGATCGATGGGAATCGAACCGGCCATCCCGCTCAAAAACACCGGATCAGCCCCGCTGCTATGCACTGAAATCCCGCTCGGATTACAGCCGTTCGATCGATGGAAATCGAACGGGCCAAAGAATTTTCGCTGTTACTGTAGCGGCTACAGTAACAGCGAATCAATTTTTGGCCGTTCGATTCCCATCGATCGAACGGATGGAAACCGAACGAGCACACAATTGGTCATGGTTATTTCCATTCGTTCGATCAATGGGAATCGAACGGCCCAAAAAAATTTCGCTGTTACTGTAGCCGCTACAGTAACAGCGAAATATTTTTGGCCCATTCGATTCCCATCGATTGAACGGCTGAAAATCGAGTGGGATTTCAGTGCACAGCAGCGCGGTTGATCAGGTCGGCTGATATTCGGAACAGCGGTGTAATCGGGTTGGCTGATAATCGAAATCGGTGATCAGACGGCCAATGTTTCGCGCGATCGAAATGGTGGATCGCAGAGGTTTAATCGCAGGTGATCCGTGCGATCGGACGGTCGGGCTGCGCGCAGCGCATTTGATCCGCCCCGCAGTGCACAGCGTAACGTATATATATATATATATATATATATATATATATATATATATATATATATATATATATATATATATATATATATATATATATATATATATATATATATATATATATATATATATATATATATATATATATATATATATATATATTCGTGTTAGGCTGCGGTGTGCGGTGTGTGCGGCGTTGCACCGCAGTCGTCTGATGCACTGCTACGGTGCGTGCGATGCACGCAACGGTGCATCAGACAACTGCGGTGCGACACCGCACGCCGCATTTTATCATTTCTCTCCTCTCTTTATATATATATATATATATATATATATATATATATATATATATATATATATATATATATATATATATATATATATATATATATATATATATATATATATATATATATATATATATATATATATATATATATATATATATATATATATATATATATATATATATATATATGGTTAGGATCTTGCACCTTATGCCATCGTTTTTTACCATCGATTTTGATTTGATGTCCTAGAGGATTTAGAATGAACTGATTTTTTGTGGATGTAATCATCCCACCTTAGATAAAATATCCACAAAAAATCAACACATTCAAAAACTTCTAGGGGCATCAAATATATAATAAAAGTTACTGGATAAAAATTGACGATTTAGAATGAGCTGAATTTTTGTAGGTATGTTGTCTATGGTATGTTGATCATCCTCACAAAAAATCAGCCCATTCTAAAACCTCTAGGTGCATCAAAGGATGCTGGGTTATGTGCATGGTCATCCGATCCTAACCCTATATATATATATATATATATATATATATATATATATATATATATATATATATATATATATATATATATATATAGAGAGAGAGAGAGAGAGAGAAAGAGAGAGAAATGCTAGAATGCGGCATGCGGTAAGTGCGGCACCTTACCGCAGCCGTCTGATGCACCGCTGCGTGCATGCGATGCACGCAGCGCGTGCATCAGACGGCTGTGGTAAGGTGCCGCACGTACCGCATGCCGCAGCATAGCATGCCCCTATATATATATATATATATATAGAGAGAGAGAGAGAGAGAGAGGAATGTTGCAGTGAGCTGTGAGCTGCGGTTTTAGAAAGTGAGCTGCGGGTATTTTGACCCCTCTAGAAGTTTTGGAATTTGATGAAATTTGGTGAGGGTGTTGTCTCGAGTTAGATGATCATCCTCACCAATTTTCATCAAATTCCAAAACTTCTAGGGGGGTCAAATGGTTGAAGCAAAATCTGTCGTCCGTAGTCACCGTTAAAATCTGCAGATTTTACTTCGACCATTTGACCCCCCTAGAAGTTTTGAAATTTGATGAAAATTGGTGAGGATGATCATCTTAACCTAGACAACAACCTCACCAAATTTCAGCTAATTCCAAAACTTCTAGAGGGGTCAAAATACCCGCAGCTCATTTTCTCCTACCGCAGCTCACAGCTCAACGTAACAGCTCTCTCTCTCTCTCTCTCTCTCTCTCTCTATATATATATATATATATATATATATATATATATATATATATATATATATATATATATATATATATATATATATATATATATATATATATATATATATAATAAGGGACGACGGTTGTGGGGGGGATAAATGAACTAAGACAAAGGAGCGGCTGAGATTTATAGAGAGGAGGGGGATAAACAAGGAAACTCCATCACAGTCGTCCGTTTCCTAGCCCCAACCAAGAATCCCACTCACCATCTCTCTTAAATGCCACTCAGCCTCATAAATCCTCTCTTAAATTACCCCAACACATGCCCATTTCTCTTAAATCAGCACTCCTAATCTGATCCATCTGATCCGAACCAAGCCTGCTAGGATCATCTTTCTTTTTCTTCATCTTTTCTCTCTCCTCCTTAAATAATATTATTATTCTCTCCCCTTTACTTCAACAGAGGGAAAGATTTTCATGAGAGAGACAATCGGACGGAGGGAAGATAAGAGAGAGATAATCGGACTGAGGTAAAAGGTTTTGTGAAATGGCTAAGATGAGAGGAGAGAGAGCCGCCCGCGCCTCCTCGAAAATCATGAGCCTCCCTCCATAATCGTCAGCCTCCCATGGAAAATTGCACCTCCTCCTCTTCTTTGCTGCAAGAGAGAGCCCCCCCTCCCCTTCGTTGCTGTAAGAAAGAACCCCCCCCACCCCCTTCTTTACGGGCTTGGGGCTTGATTGGCCGGCCCCGGCCCCGGCCCCGCCCTGCCTCAGCCCCGGCCCTGCCCTGCCCCAGCCCCGGCCCCGCCCTGCCCCAGCCCCGGCCCCGGCCGCTGCCCTGCCTCGGCCCCGATCTCCCCCCCCCCTTTTTCGTCCTACGCAGAGATCGCCGCCACTTTGCAGTCGGCCCGGCGGATCCGGCGCCGCTGTAGCCGTTTTCATCCCGAGGCCGCCGGAGCAGGCGCTTGCTGTCGCCGGAGTATCGCCGCCAGAGCAGGTACTTGCCGTCTCTCTCTCTCTCTCTCTCTCTCTCTCTCTCTCTCTCTCTCTCTCTCTCTCTCTACAATGCTCTTCCTTCGCCGGTGGGGCCTGGGTCATCGCCGGTGACCAGTTCCACTCCGCCGACCTCAACCCCGTCTGCCTCCATCTCTCTCCTCCCCGGCCCCGACCCCCCCCCCCCCTTTTCAACCTGCGTAGTGATCGCCGCCAGCCCACAGTCGACCCCGGCGGATCTGGCGCCGTTATAGCCCCTTTCGTCCTGTGCAGTGATTGCCATCGCCGGAGTGTCGGAGTCGTCACCGGCGAGATCAGAGCCTCGACGATCACTCTCTCCCTCTCTCTCAACTATTGATATTTTTTTCTCTTGGTTCCAGGTGGTTAGGCTGCCGGAGCAGGGGCTTGCAATCGCCAGAGTGTGCTCTTCCTTCGCCGGTGGGGTCTGGGTCGTCGCCGGTGACCAGCAACCCTGCTGACTTCAACCCTGTCTGCCTCTCTCTCTCTCTCTCTCTCTCTCTCTTTCTCTCTCTCTCTCTCTCTCTCCCCGTTGCCGAAGCTCGGCACGACGTCGTTAGGCCAGCCGACCCCCTAGCCCTCCTCCGCCCCACGTCTCTTTTGGTGTGTGTGTGGCCATCGGCCACAGTTACAGCCGCCAATCACCATACCCGAGGCAGTTATGTCACCCGATCTGGCCTTGGAGGTGGTTGTTGCTAAGATTAAGGAAGGCAAGGGAGGAGAGGAAAGGAGGGATATTTGGTCAGGGAGGGTGCCCCACAGAAAGTTGGTGCTGAGGGTGAGGGTGACCAAGTGGGTACACTTAGGGATGGCAATGGGCCAGGCTTGAGCCTGGCTCAACCAAGCCCGGGTCCAGGCCCGTATTTTTTTCTTCTGCCCAAGCCTGGCCCATTTCTGTATCGGCTTTTATAGATAAGACCATGCCAAAGCCCGTATCAAAGATTTGGGTCTGGGCCGGACCCCGGCCCAAAAGCCTTAAATGACTAACTTTTTTCCATGCACTTATTTGGCATTAATCTATGTTATTAACATAATTTTTTTATTTTATAAAATTATATGTTTTTATTTTATAATCTGTGGTGTAAGCTAGCAATGACCGTAAGAAACTCTAAGATTTTCCATAACATATCGTTGTTATCTAATCGAATTAAAAAAGTCCATACCTAGATATGTTGAGTAGACCCGATCCCAAATATGAAAGTGGGCCAGGTTCGGGCCAGACCTATACAAGCCCAGGCCCAACCTGTTTTAGTTTCGGGACGAAACAATAAGTCCAAGCCCTTATATAATGTTTGGGATATAGGCCCAAACCCCTTCAAAATGGATCGGGCACAATCGGGCCTGGGCTGGATCCAGGCCCATTGCCAACCCTAGGTACACTGTGTGAGGTGAAGGGGGTGGGGCTGGATGAGGAGGTTGTGGGCCGGGTTGAGGTGTCAGAGATGTGGAGATCAAGGGAGGTGGGTGATGAGGAGTTGGAGCAGGTGATGCCTATCCAGCCGCAGAGGTGGGTGGTGGGGGCCCAGTTGGAGAGGGAGAAGGGATCTTGGAGAGAGGACTTGAGGGCTAGGAGGAGCTCTGCTTCCGAGGAGGTGGTGGTGGTAGTGGCTGAGGTGGTGAGGGGAAAGAGGAGGATCGCTAGAGGTGGTGGTGGGGTGGTGCCCATGAATGGAAATTGGCGGATCATCTCTCTCTCAACTTTTTGGGTTGGTGCTAGATTTGGGCTTGAACAACTTTATTGGATGACACCCAACTCACTGTATACTGTAGTTATATGTGCTACACTGATTTGGGTGTCAAGGTCGGATTGTAGGCCTAGGTGGGTGCATCACATGCAGAGGATAGACTGTAGAGATGATGTCTTTCTGGTTGCTAGCAGGATTGAATCATTTACTTTACTTTTATTGTGAGTATGAAAAATTATTATTTTTTGACAAATAAATAGGGTAAATTACACTTTAACCCTCTAAAGTTTAGATAAAATATACTTAACCCTCCTATACTTAAAAAAACTACATTTGTCCCCTTCAATTGAGTTTTAATTTGATAAAAATTAAAGCCCTTAATTATCATATGAGGGGTTTTGTGTAAAAAATACAATTTAAAAAATGGAACGACAATTAGGTGGCACAAAAGAGTACAACTGAGAGGATCTTCAGCCCTTAATCAAATTTTTAAATTTGAGTATAAACTTAATTTGATCCCGAGTACTCCAGTCCTTACTCAAATTTGCGTAAAACCCAATCTAATACAAGCACTTCAGCCCTTTTACTCATATTTTTTACTCAAATTTGAGTAAAACTCAAAATTGGATGGCACATTTGTAAATAGAAAGGCATTGGAAATTGACTGATAGAATTTGGTATGGTATTTGAGTGTCCCTTGATTTGGTGAAAAATTTGAGTAAAACTCAGTTTGATATAAGTCTGAGTAAAGGGCTGTAGCTGTTTTTTAGACAATTTTACTTAGATTCAAATCTGTGTAATAATTTGAGTAAGGATTGGAGATGCCCTGACAATCTTTTTTTTTTTTTGTACTCGAGTCCCGTCTCCACCCACCCCCTCTCCTTACCCACCTCTCTCTCTCTCTTTCCCTCTCTTATTTCTCCCCTGTCCTTTTTCCCTCTTCTCTCATCACCTTCTTCGACATTGGCTAACACCCGACACCATCCTGCACCTTCACCATCGACTCCACCCATCATCCCCTCCACCAACCACCATCACTTCACCTCCCTGAGCGCCATCTTCTTCCCCGGCTCAGGCCAAGTTCCGACCGACCATGCTTCCTCCTTTCCTCTTCTCTCGAGAACCCATGTACAACCCAACCCCCATTCCAGGTAGGGACTCCCTCTCTCTCTCTCATTGGCCTCAACTCCTTCCCTTCAATGGCACTCACCCCAAACCCTTCAACCACATTCAGCAGTGTAGAAAGGCATCAGCCCTTCGCCGCACCATCGCTCAGAAGGCATGACCCCTCGCCACACGACCTACACGTGTGTTCTCCGTCCACCAAGTAGGGTCTCTCTCTCTCTCTCTCTCTCTCTCTCTCTCTCTCTCTCTCTCTCTCTCTCTCTCTCTCTCTTTCTCTCAGCGCTTGAGACAGCACAGTCAGAGAAAAAAAAAATTGATCCTCTGGTTTTTTTTTTGTAAGCAATAGGAGTGGAAAAAAAAAGATGATCCTCTATTTTTCATTAATTTTTTTTTTCTTTTTTTGCAAACAACATGAACAACATATCCACCCAAGAGATAAAATGGTAACTAAGAGATCACCTAGCATCTTACATACTTGAAGTTTAACAACTAAGAAGCATTCACAAGTGCTCCATGCATAAGCCATCATTCCCCCAACATGTAATTCTCTCCAAAATATATTCCATCTTAAAAAGTAATATTAATTTTTAGAATTTATTTTACCATTTAGGGAATCTCCTGACGTCCCTATGTCTACTCTAGAAGACTAATCAAAATATATTTCTCTGCATTTTTGCAGTACTTCTATATGTCTTTGGCCATGTTGCGCCGCAGTCCTTCGCTATGTGTCACACCAAAGGCGCCCGTTGCTTGCCAATTGGCACGGGCATGTACTTGGCATTTTGTAATGACTGGGACAGAATGACAACTCGACAAGCTGACTAGGACAAATCCCATGTTCTTTGAGAAATAGTTCACCATCATAAATGGAAAGTGATGTATTTTTCCAATCCCACCATGTCATTGAATGTGGTTGCCCCCGCAAAAAATTACTGTCACGGACGAAAGTGCATGCCGCCACTGAATCTGGCAACATTCGTTAACCGCGACCATTTTAGACAGGGGTGGTCACTATAGAATATAGCCGCTTCACTAAAAATCGATATCTCGGACGAATGTGGGCACCGTCGACATATTTGGCCACCTCCTGCCGAATGTGTTTTGCTGCTTTCAAATTATTGGATCTCCCTAACAATATTCACCACTCTCAAAATGTTCTATTGCCACCCTTGAAATAATATCACCCTATCAAAATATTATCATTACTCAAGAATTATTATTGTCATCAATCAAAATATTGCAACCTCTAATGAAAATATTACCACTGCCCTCAAATTATTTTTACCATCTCGAAATCTTTTCCGTGCCCTCGGGTACGGGGTTTTTGCTATATATATATATATATATATATATATATATATATATATATATATATAGGGAAAAAGGAGTCGGGCCTGAGGTGTAGCATTGTTATTGTACCTCAGTCATTGTTTATCTATCATAGAAGTTTTGAAATTTGATGAAATTTGGTAAGGGTGTTATCTAGGATAAAATGATCATCCTATCAAAAAATCACAAAATTCCAAAACTTCTATGGGGGTCAAATAGGCGAAGCAAAATCACCCATCCGCAGTCACGGTTATAATCTACAGATTTTGCTTCGACCATTTGACCCCCATAGAAGTTTTGGAATTTGATGAAAATTGGCGAGGATGATCATCTTACCCTCGATAACACCCTCACTAAATTTCATCAAATTTCAAAACTTCTAGGGAGGTAAACAAGCGAGAGGTGCAGCCACGATGCTACACCCCGGGTGCCTACAGCCCGCCGTCCCCATTCCTCGGTAAGAGACCCCTCCTCCCCGCCTCCCTCGATGCCCGCAGCCCCCGCCTCCCTCGGTGGCCATCTGATCCATCAGATCTGATCCCCATCCGATCGAACCGCCACCATCCCTCGGTAAAATCTCCGAGTCCCCTCGATAATCGAAAAGCCTCCTCCCTCGGTGCCCGCAGCCCCTGCTTCCCTCGGCGCCCGTGCCTCGGTACTGATCGATGTCTTGCACTCTTCATTGCATGAGGCCTTGCCTGCCCCTTTTGCCATACTTTGCAAGAAACCCCCATTTTCAAGAGAGAGAATTGTGCTCCATAGCTCTTTTTGTTCCGAATCAAATGACACAGAATTCTAACAAAGCCTTATGATTCATTGGTCGGGTGTCGACATCCTCAAAATTTTGAGGGAGACTGTCAAAATTTTTCGGATGCCCCCAATACTTGAGTTTTTTTTAATTATACTTAACAAGTCCAAGTTTTAGTTTTGATCCAGCCATCCAAGAGAGACATAGAGAGGGAAAGGGAATCAAGAGGATCAAAGAAAGAAGATCAAAGGAAGAAGAGGACATGTAGTCCATTCTCCGCCTCCAGCAAACTCCATCCTCTTTCACCCTCTAAATATTATCATCTCCATCGAAATATTTTTCACTCTCAAAATATTGCTGCCAACCTCGAAATATTGTCACATTCGTCAAAATATTGTTGCCACCCTCGAATTATTGTCACCTCCCTAAAAATATTATTGATGCCCTCAAAATATTTTTCATCTTTTGCGAAATCTTTTCCGTGCCCTTGGGCACGGGGTTTCCACTAGTGTATATATATATATATATATATATATATATATATATATATATATATATATATATATATATATATATATATATATATATATATATATATATATATATATATATATATATATATATATATATATATATATATATATATATATATATATATATATATATATATGATGCCCCTAGAAGTTTTAGAATGTGTTGATTTTTTATGGATGTTCTATATAAGGTATGATGATTATATCCATAAAAAATCAGCACATTCTAAACCCTCTAGGACATCAAATCAAAATCGATGGCAAAAAACGATGACAAAAATTTAAGACACAAAATCCTGACCCACATATATATATATATATATATATATATATATATATATATATATATATATATATATATATATATATATATATATATATATATATATATATATATATATATATATATATAGAGAGAGAGAGAGAGAGAGAGAGAGAGAGAGAGAGAGAGAAAGAGAGAGAGAGAGAGAGGTGTGCTAGGATGCGGCACGCGGTGCGTGAGGCGTCGCACCGCAGCCGTCTGATGCACCGCTGCGGTGCGTGCGATGCACGCAGTGGTGCATCAGACGGCTGCGGTGCGACACCGCATGCAGGGCACGCCGCATTTTAGCAGTTCTCTCTCTCTCTCTCTCTCTCTCTCTCTCTCTCTATATATATATATATATATATATATATATATATATATATATATATATATATATATATATATATTGATGGAGAGGCCTATTACAAGTACAAAGAGCGCCATACTGAGCACTGTCATGGCCCCTTGATGGAGAGGTCTATTACAAGTACAAGGCGCGCCATACTGAGCACTGTCATGGCTCCCATAAGGCATTGGACAAAGGCTTATGGTGCTCCATTATTGTCATCCCCGTGGCGTTATGCGGTATGGTCTCTCCATCAAAGTTTCTCCCCTTTTTCTATAGCCTTTTTACCTCATGGACTTGTTTATATTCTCTTTCCTTTTTCTTTTCCTTTTCCTTTTAGTGGAAAAATGATAATAAACAAGCCTGGCCTTCATGTCTCTATTGTTGGAGGGTTATTTAAAGAAGGGTAAAGTACACATAGACCCCCTGTAGTATGGCTGATTATCACTTATATCCTCTTATGCTTAACATCTTACAAATGCCCTCCTAAAGTTTAAAAAACCATACACATGGCTGGAGGGGGTGCAAGTGATGTGAGTGATATGTTTTTCAAATTGTAGAGGGACATTTGTAGGGTTTTAAACATAAGAGGGTGTAAGTGATAGTCGATCAAACTATAGGGGTCTATGTGTAATTTACTCTTAAAGGAAGGGAAATTTTATTCGTACCCCAAAAATCTATAATTAGCCCCTGTCTCCCTATCGTTTCTCAATAACTTACTCAACAATCCTTTAATACCAACAATGCCCTTTTCTTCCGTAGCCCAAACCCCTAACTCAACGTCTTTTGTACCCCCAACCCAACCCAACCCAAGGTTTCTTTAAACTTTCTTAACCCAAGCCCAACCCATCGGGTTGGCCGGGTTGATCGGGTTGTGCGGGATGGGTTGACCGGCTTCAATATGATAGAGGAGAAATAATTCGGGTTGGGCTCGGGTTAGCCCGTCCAAATTCGGGTTGGGTTCAGGTTGGACTTGGGTTAGGTTTGGGCTGGCCCGCCCAAGTTGCAGCCCTACTTGTGCCTTCAAGTACGAGCCAACTGCATGGGATTTATTTAAGAGTGGGGTGTATTCAAGAGTGTATATAATTGGAGTATATTTAAGGGGGTATGTGTTTGATTGGGGTATAATCAAGTTGAGGCGGGCCATTGAACTGGGGTGTATTGAAGGTGGGGTGTAAGGGGGGAGGGTATTTTTGGGATAGTAATGGGGTATGAAAAAAAAAATGGGGTGTGTTCAAGTTTGTTGGAAATGGAGGCTAATTATATATTTATGGGGTATGAATAAAATTTCTCTAAAAGAAAGACATGAGGGGAGCCATTAACTCTCTTTGTTATGCGGCTCATTGCACCGCGAAACTAATCGATTTCCCACGCATGCGACCCTGGAGTAGGGGTGGCAATGGGTCGGGTCGGGTTCATGTTGTAGTTTCGGGTCGTGTCCAAAACCTCTAGACCCGGGCCCGATCCGTTGAACTAATTGTGTGTCTGGACCCTAAACCCGTACCCGACCTGTTTATAAACGGGTAGACCAGATAAGGCCCGTACCCGACCTGTTTATAAACGGGTAGATCCGATAAGACCTGTTTACCACACGGGTCTATTTAGTTGACCCGATCCGACTCAATCCGACCTGACCCGATAAGACGCTGGTACTAGATATTATAGAATAGGATTGCAGGTAGACCGTAATCCGACTCGACCCGACACAACCCAATAAGACCGTTGGTACTACACGACCCGACATGACCCGTTGAATTTTAAACAGGTCTTCCCGGATCTACCGTGTCACCCTAAACCCGGACCTGACCCGTTTATTAAACGGGTCTACCATACGTGCCGACCCGTTTATGATCCGAACCCGTTTAACCCAGACCCAGACCCAAACCCGCTAACTTCATGTCAGGTCTACGGTGTCGGGTCCATAATTGCCAGCCCTACCCTGGAATCATGCAATTTTAACACTGCGGGACAATCTCACGGCCAACCCGCGGTGGGCTGGGGTGAGTTCGGCATGTCTCTATCGGTTCGGTTCGACTCCTCTTCATTTATGACCATCTTTCTTATCGGTGACATGTGGTGACCCGAAAACCAACGCCCACGAACTAGGTCATGGGATGAACCCGAGGGGGAATGTCACCACTACCAACCATCCCTGCCGATCGACGACGGTGGGTCGTGGCCGGCAGAGGAGCAGCGGGTGATCGGTAGACGACGACGGTGGTGATGGTCAGCTGTCGGTAGGGATGGTCATCGGAGGTAGTGGGGACGGTGGTAATTGGTTTTCAGATCGCCACATATCGCATCCCAAATCATTAGTGACCGATAGAGGAGACGATAATAAGTAGAGAGGAGTCGAACCCTGTCTCTGTCCCCGCAGGGTGCATCTATTCCCCTCTATTCCTTGCTCATATGCTCGGGATCGGACTTCAACGGTGCAGATTGAATGCTTGATTTTAAACATCTGTAGGAAGCAGTTGACAATTGACTTTCACTGTCGACTCCAGATCCCACGCATGGTAGCAAGGAATAGAGGAGAATAGAGGCACCCGAGCCGAACCCACTTGGTGGGATATCCGACTTATTCCGACGATGAACATTGAAGAAGCTCGAGATTCAGGCGATTTTTTTTTTTTTTTTTGCTGCGATAGTTGTTAAATTGTGAAATTTGGGGGTGGGGGGGGGTTTGTTGAACATAAATTATTTAATTTATATGTGCGTGTATGATTTTTGTAGAATTTGGAATTTTCTTAACAATGAATGCTTTAATTTTATATAAATGGCGTGTACGAATTTGTATTTTATACTTATAGTTTTTTTATTTTTGGTACTAGAACTGATGATTACAACCGGTCATCAAGTTGGGAGTCACCAACGGACTCCGCCATATGCCGGCGCAACAAAGAAACCCCACGATGGGCCGCCACACCAGCGTACACACCACACATCTGCGGAAAGATAGGCAAAAAACCTTACAAACTACACCACTATCACCCAGGAGGGAGGGAGAGGAATTACACGCCACACATAGGCATACACGACAACCGCTCTCCGACAAACAAAAAGCTCAGTGCCGCCAACCAGACCACCCCGCCGACCAAAACAAAGCAAAACATAAAGGGAGATAAATAAATCCAAAATAGGGACTCAAAAACCGGATCTGTCTCTCTCAGCCCGGCGAAATTGCAGAGCCGCGCCCGCCACTCCGATTTGCCACGAACCAGCACCATCTTCGCCCCGAACCACCGGGAACCACTACCGCGCAGGGGGGGGGGGGGGGGGGGCTGGAGACACCCATGGTGGACACCAACCGGGGTCCAGACCCACCACACCTCCGCAAAAACGGCCGGAAACCCCTTATCCGTTGGCAGTAGATGTCGATCCAAGGAGGGGGAGCGCCGCATGACTCCGATCCCGGCAAACACAAAATCCGTGCCGAGGGGACGCCCCTATGTACAAGGGGGGGGGGGGGGGGGGGGGGGGGGGCGCAAACCCAACCTCCGAGAAGCCTTCAACTGCAAGCTCCTGAGCACCCCGGAACCGCCGACGATGGCCGCGGAGGCCAAGTAACCCTAAAACAAGGGAAAAGGGGGGCGAGTGAGAGCTCCTCTAGAACCACTTTGAACACTTTTTATACTTATATAGGTGTATCATAGGGGTGTTCATGCATGGTTCGGATTGGTTCGGTTTTTTATAAATTTGGAACCGAACCGAAGTTGATCGGTTCTATAGGTCTTTCAAATTGCTCGTCACCACACCATAAGGCATGAATGGTTGAGTCGTTGAGTTGGTTCAAATGTCACTTTTAAGCCTTTAACTATGGGTGCTGCTATTTGCCCCCACATAATTACTAGCAACACCCTTAACTTTTCACTTTGCGATATTTTATAACTTGGGACTTGGGGGTGCTAGTAATTATGTGGTTGCAAATAGCAACACCCTTCACTTTTGAGTTTCATCACACCGTTGAACACTTGAAAGTCTTGAATGCACCGAATGGTGATGATTGGGGTCACCACCATGTAATGTACAACATTAGTGAGACTATACACTATACAGTAGTACCTATTGAGGGTATACTACCAATGGTTCGGGTTGTGTTGGTTCAGGTTAAAAAACTCACAATCCATAATTGAACTGATCTTAGTTGGGTTTTTTTTCAGAATCGAATCGAGCCGAACGATCAAAAATACCCGATCCAAACCGAACTAAATAGACCGGTTCGGATCGGTTTGGCGGGTCAACCCGAACCGATGAATCCCTAGTTGTATGGATGGTTCTGTTATCTTGTATTTAATGGAAAACCAACGTCCATGTTTGTAAATAACGGAAACCATTATCCATAGAAACTAACATACAATTATCAAACAAAAATCAGGATGGTTGTTTCTATGTTATTAGATATCAACTGAAACATACATTCTAAGGACTTCTATACCTTTATCAGACAAGGGGGTAGCTACAAACTATGTAATCAGGCCAGTCATCTTCATATTTTCTCTATTAATCGAGATAGATTGTAAAGAGCTAGGAAGGGGTGTACATCACTTTAAGATGGTCGATTCTTTTCGTTCTCGTGATTTAAACGATACCAAGTTATTATCAAACGGCATGATAGTCCTAGTCGCATGAGGCAAAAAAGGTTTGCGCGCGACATTCTAATACGATTCTAACTCTACACAAGAATGAGGTACGAAAGAAAGATTAGTGATAATGTATGATGTTGCAATTTGAACCCACAACATTTTTAGCACCCTCAATATCATACACACACCCCAGCTCGATTTCGATTTTTACTATTGGGCCTATTTTGACAATGCATCCCCACATAAGAGTTTGCTCCCCCCTCCTTCTCCTCCCCTCTTCGCCCGTCGTTGCCACCATGTCCCCCCCCCCATTGTCAAACTAGAGGCATCGGTCTCATACACCTCACTGCCTCATCGGTCTTATACACCTCACCGCCTCCTCCTCACTTCTCCTCTTCCTCCTCATTCCTACAGACGTGTTGGTCGGGAGCGACCGACATGGTTATCGGTTTTCTTCTGACTGACATAGTGTTTTCCCTCCATGTCGATCCGGACCAACATAGACCACATGCACCATATTGGTAAAGAAAAATCAACAACCATGTCGGTCGCTCCCAATTGACACGAGTACAAGAATGAAGGGGGGGGGGGGGGAGGAGAAGAAAGGAGTAGGCAGTAGTGAGGAGGTGCATGTGATCGGCAGCTCTGGCGGGGCGATCAGAGTGGGGAGGAGGATAATGAAGGGGAGGAGAAGGAGAGAGAGGAGAGTGCACTTGACGACGATGGCATTGAACCGGGGAGGTGGTGGCAGCGAGGTGCATGCGATTGACACCCCACAGCTCTGGTGGTGGAGGTGGCGGTGTGCATATCAATATGCCTAGGAATCATGTTTTTAAAACCGGACCGTTCATCAAACCGGAAAAGGGGACCGGGTTATCGGTCACCGGTTCAACCGCTGGGTCAACTCGTGGTTGAACCGTGACATCATCATGATATCGTAACTAAATTAATTTTATTGTTGTTTGTCTTTAAAAATTATAAAAAAATATTTTTTATTGTTTATTTCAAAAAAAATTAATATCACCTAAAAATAATTAACTTCTAGCAAACACCTGAAGAGATGAAGAGAACAAAAAAAAAGAGGGTTTTATGACTTTTAATACACAACAATTCACTCATATGGGTTGATGGTTCAACCGATGGGTCGGCGGTTTTGCCGGGTTTACATTGGGTTTATGAAAATTCTGGTTTTTGTGTTTCTCAGACTTGTAATCTGGGCCGGTTCACGGGTTCAGTGGTTGAACTGTTCGGTCCAGGTTTTAAAACATTGCCTATGATGCTTCAGGGACAGAGCCATTATTTCTTTATTTGTTAAGTTGAGGGTGGTAGTAAGTTGTGGGGTACAAATTGCAACACCCCGCATCTTGTAGATACTTTCAACACCCCAATACTCGGGTCGTTAGGGGAGGTTGACAGAGAATATATGAATCACCATCACACAGCTCCCTAGTGATACCATATGTCGATACCCTCAATGCTCCAAAACCTAGGTCGTAAGGGGTCCACAGAGGGTATATGAAGCATCATCACCCAGCTCCCTAGCCAATGTGGGACTAAACCCAACACATCTTGTTGGTACTTTTGGAAATCCAATGAGTATATCCCTTAAGCTACGTCTCAAAGCTAGGCTTGCAACTTGGGTGGGTTGGACCTGACCCAACCTGAGTTCTGGGCGGGTTTGGGTTGATGTATTTGAAGACTGGATTGAGTTAGGGTTGAAAAAAATACAACCCGAGTTAAATTTAGGTTGGGCTCAGGTTGAGGGGTAGGGCCCGAACCTGAGTACTGATGAATATATGTGAATATGTGATATATAGGTAACAATTATAGCCATCCGAGTACTTATATGTTGAGGGCATGCAATCACAATCATTCGTTTCACCCAGTCACATATTATTTATTTACTTTTTACTTATCAAATAAAGACATTATTTGATGTTCTAGTAAATTGCATGTATAAAAATGCAACAAAAGTTGTATGGTAGTGTTAGTAAGTATAAGTTCTTTTCAGTTTTTGATATTCAAAATTCAAAATTTAAAACAATGATTGGAAATAAGTATATCTGAATCCACACAATCCGACCCATCCTATCAACTTGGGCTAATCCGAGCTTGAAAATTTTTGCTTGGATTGGGCTTGGGCTGAGCATCTCGGATTGTAGATTGGGCTGGGTTAGGATTGACGATTTTAATACTTGGGTTGGATTTGGGTTGACCCCACCCAATTCGCCTTAGTTGCAGCCCTACTCAAAGAGTATGCTTCAAAAGTTTTTGCCAAAGCCGATGCTTTTCTTTAGAAACAGATGAAGAAGTTGATCCTGTACTTGAAACACTATTAAG
The DNA here is from genome assembly GCA_947650365.1 of Chamaelirium japonicum. Lineage (NCBI taxonomy): Eukaryota > Viridiplantae > Streptophyta > Magnoliopsida > Liliales > Melanthiaceae > Chamaelirium > Chamaelirium japonicum. The sequence goes on from OX393549.1 coordinate 33,049,072, forward strand.
ATAGAAATATATTGCTAATCAATCTACACCCAAAAAAGTTGATTTTGGTACACTACGGATATCCAAAGATACCTAGTGTACTCTTTCCCTTTTTTTGAGAAATTCCTCTCAGAGAATAAGGGGGGGGTTTCGCCTAGACCCCTACCAGTTTATTAAAGGAGAAAGAAAAGGTATAAAGGATGCCCGACTGGCTTAGTTACAGAGATCGAGGAGAAAATCACAGGGCCTCGGCATAGCAACACGCCCAGAGATGAATCAAGGATTTGATGTGAGAGATAACTCTATCTATCTGGCCGCTCCTCCCTTGAAAGGTCCGGCGATTGCGCTCCAATCAAATTGCCTAGGAAATCCCAATAGCTAGCATGTCCCACCTCCGCCGGTCGAGGCCCCGGAACTTCCTGCGCCGCCAGGTCCCCCACATGATCCTCTTTCCAACATTGATCACACTAGCTGTGTGAATAAAGGTCAGAGTAAATCTTCGAAGGACCACCAACGGGCTCTTAGCCTGGTGGTACCTCCTTTCTACAATGTAGGAGTGGTTCCCTGTTCGACTTCCGATATGGACATCGTGGAGCGAACTTTCCCTCAAGACCGTTGTGTTTTGTTTGCGCGTGCGAATCCAAGCCGTTGATGTCATGTTCACATGATTATGGAAATAATAAATAGCAGCTGCTACTGACTTCCTCCCCCCGTTTCGATCTTCGGACCTTATTGAGCCATTGCTCTAGCGCCCAATCCTCTGACCCCATGGCCGGTCTAGCAAAAAAAAAAAATCTTCGAAGGAACCGATCCAGTCAGTAGATCGATATGGGTCGCGTCGATATCGGGTGACCGCTAAGCTTCATGAAAACTTGGACAATGAACAGTAACTCTCGAAAGGGTGGTAGAACAAAGTGTTCCTCTGCACCGGAATTGTTGGAAGATTAGTCCCACCTCGGTAAAGTAGAGGGCGGAAACGATCCTTATATGTATGATGGGACCTCACCTCGATGCCTGGGTTTTGAGATAGAGGAAATCTCACATGGTAACAGAGCCTAACTGTACACTCACCTGTCGAGTGTGGTCCCCACAAATCTGTCATTCACTTGACAAGAACAACAAAAAATTGGCCTGCATGTGAGGGGGGGTGTTGGAAAATTAGTCCCACCTCGGTAAAGTAGAGGGCGGAAACGATCCTTATATATATGATGGGACCTCATCTCAATGCCTGGGTTTTGAGATTGAGGAAATCTCACATGGTATCATAGCCTAACCGTACACTCACCTGTCGACTGTGGTCTCCACACATCTGTCATCCACGTCACAAGGACCACAAAAGATTGGCCTGTACGTGAGGGAGAGTGTTGGAAGATTAGTCCCACCTCGGTAAAGTACAGGACGGAAACGATCCTTACATGTATGATGGGACCTCATCTCAATGCCTGGGTTTTGAGATAGAGGAAATCTCACAGGAATAACACATAAGTTGACCCTGATAAGTTTGTCCGCCCATTTAAGAGTATGCAGATTGTAGAAATCTCCATTCAAGTAAAACTTAATGGTAGAGGAATCAGATGAACGGCAACATCATTGTCCGACAATTTGACGGATAGGGCTGCAAACGAGCCGAGCCAAGCTTTGGTCTGCTTGTGATTGCTTGTTTATTAGACGAACCTAAACTTTAGTCTTAGGTAGGGGTGTCAACGGGTCGTGTCGTGTCTAGTTTCGAATCGTGTCCAAAACCCTTAGACCCAGACCCAGACCCGTTTAACTAATCGTGTCTAGATCCTAAACTCGTATCTGACCCGTTTATAAACGGGTAGACGCGATAAGACCCGTTAGACCCGTTTACCACACGGGTCTATTCAGTTGACCCGATCCGACCCAATCCGACTTGACCCGATAGACCCGCTGGTACTATATAATACAATATCGGATTGCAGGTAGACCCGATCCGACCCAACCCAACCAGACACGATCCGTTGAATTTTAAACGGGTCTTACCGGGTCTACCGTGTCCAGACCCTAAACCCGGACCCGACTCGTTTATTAAACGGGTCTATCGTGTCGACCCGTTTACGACCCGAACCTGTTTAACCTTGACCCAGACCCGCCAACTTCGTGTCGGGTCCAAAATTGCCAGCCCAAGACTTGGGCTTGTCTTGTTTAATAATCGAGCCAAGCCGAGCCGATCCTTGGTTTGCTTGAGCTTGGCTCGTAAACGAGCCTAAACTTCAAGCTAAGCTTCGCTCAATTAGTGATCGAGCTTATTTCCGAACTGCAAAATCAGTCAAAAGCATGGACTGTATATGTGTGAGGTATATTGAAGCCATTTAATTATGAGCCTATTCACGAGCCCTAAACAAGCATGTTCACGAGCCCAACCGACCCGAGTTTTAGTCTGCTTGAGCTTGGCTCCTTTATTAAAGGAGCCTAAACTCTAGGTTTGGGCTTGGCTTAACTAGTAACCGAATGAACTCGAACGAGCTTTTGTCGAGCTTGTTTGAATTGTAAGCTGCTCACGAACGGATTGCTTAGTTTGCAGCCCTAGTCGCACATATTGTTCAATAACACAGAGTACCCCCATACATAAGATCATGGTGCGTTAATTAGCCCCAAAGAAAGTAACGTCTGACTAGGGCTGGCAATTTCGGATCCGACACGGTCTGGGGCAGGGCTAAACGGGTTTGGGTCGTAAACGGGTCGATGCGATAGGCCCGTTTAATAGACAGGTCGAGTCCGAGTTTAGGGTCTGGACACGATAGACCTGAGAAGACCCGTTTAAAATTCACCGGGTCGGGTCGGGTCGAGTCAGGTCTACCCGCAATCCGATACTATAATATATAGTATCAGCGGGTTTATCGGGTAATGTCGGGTTGAGTCAGATCGAGTCAACTAAATAAACCCGTGTGGTAAACAGGTCTTATTGGGTCTACCTGTTTATAAAACGGATCAGGTACGTGTTTAGAATCTAGACACGATTAGTTAAACGGGTCGGGTCCGGGTCTAGGGGTTTTGGACACGACCCAACCCGACCTCTTGTCACCTCTACTTCTGACCATCTGAGAAGGGGGATAGTACCAAGGTTGACTTTGACCAAGTTCGGTCCATATTTTCTCTCTAGATACGAGGAATCATGTTCGATCATTCAACGAGCAATGAATGAAAAAGAAACAATCAGCAAAAGACCGATTGACCAAAGGGACCGGGGCATAGAGATGACCCTAAGGGTCTGTTCTTTTAGTTTCCTAGAAAATAAAATAAAGGAAACACCATACCATTTAATTTTCATTGTTCGAAAAAAATAAAAGAAAGAAATCAAACATAGTGGAAATCTAATTAGATTTTCACTGTTCTTTATAGTAGGAAAGCGAAGAGAAGAAATCAAATAGTTTTGTAGCAAATAATGGGACATCAACAACACAACATACTTTGTTCTCAACCAAACAGATTACACACCAACAAGGACTTTGTTCTCAGCCGAGCTAATTACACATGAAAGCCTGGCTAACTTTGCTGTCCTTTGGAACAAGTTTGCCAACTCTTGGGTTGCTAACTTTACGCCTTTGCACTACGGTTCAATATGAACCAGAACCATCAGATGGACGGAAATGAAGGAATCAAACAAGTAGCAAATTTTCTGGAAAAAAAAAATCTGACCAACAAGGCCACTTGACAAATATAATTTCTAATTCAGAAAACAAAGATAATGGAAAGAAGCATTTAGTATATGATTCACATCAAACCTTCAGCAATCAAGTTACAGATGTGTGCTCACATCATGATCAATGGGTTAGCTTCTCGAAGGTGAACACAATTCAAGGCAATTAGTAATGGGTTACCAACTCGAAGCTGAACATAATCCAAGGCAATTAATAATGGGTTACCAACTTGAAGCCGGACGCAATCCAAGGCAATCGACAATATAATGCAACCCAAGGTAATCAACAATGTATTTATGCACGACATCATTTGACACTTCAAGTACAAAGAAGGGAATGTGCTACTGCTAACAACACCAAAGGTTCTATGGAAATTTCACATGAAACTCTGGATTCACAGTGGCATTTCGAGGTACATTTAAATTCATCACATACAATCCAATCAAACAGACATAAGAAAGGAAAAAAAAAACATCAAGGTGTAAACCCATCTGGGCAATCAAGAGGTGATGGAGAAAACCCACCTTTCTCCATTTCCAGTGGACAACAACCACAAGGATGAAAAGAAAAGGGAAAAATCTATATATATTCCACAGATCTGATGGAAAACTAAAGTTAATCCATGGCCTCACTACTATATGAGCAGGAAACTTTTTGATGGCAGATCCAAGACCAAATCGCAACAGGTAACCAAAGTTTAAAAGCTTAAGAGATCAACATCCCTCTCAGACAATAACCAAAGTGGTATATACATAATCCAACAGAAAAATATCTATGTTATGACTGAAGCAATGCCAAATTTAGGGAAGGTTTTGGTGATTAACCTAACCCCAAGAACAGATTCGATTACCTAAACAAGCCAAATTTAGGTTAACAATCCCAAAGTCAAAAATGTATAATTCAGCTTATTCTTTATTCTCCTGAACCATATACTTCCCTTCCGAATTTTAGATACAGGCACAACATATTCGTAATTTGAATAACGATCAGTGAACTGTATACGCAATGCTCCATTTCATTTTTAATATAAGAAAAACCAAAAACATACAACCTGCTTCAGAAATAAAAGTTATGGTTGTGTAATGTCCTGGCAAACTTGATAATTCCATCATATTATACACAATTATAGTCGTTTCCATCATGTGATTTGCCGTATTTGCAGAAAATAAAAGGAAAAAAATATAAAAGTACAACCCAAATAAAGTGTCAATTGCTTTCTAATGCAGCTGAAGATGTAAATGGTACTTCTTGATGGCAGATCCGAGACCGAATCGCAACGGGTGTACAAATAGACTTAACACCCCTTCAGATTTTGCACCAATATGAGCAGGGTACTTCTTGATGGCAGATCCGAGACCGAATCGCAGCGGGTGTACAAATAGACTTAACACGCCAAATGAACATATTATTCAGCATAACACAAGATCACACCCTGTGCTTCTTGTATGTTTCTCTAACAGCCGTTAAAGAGGATCATTTCCTATTCAGTTGCAAATCATGTATTGCACAAATGCAGTCCTTCAGCTCTGATGAGCTATAACCAGTTTGGTGCTGCAGTACTATGCTCTGAAATCATAATCCCATGCATACCTCTCTTGTACGAGTAATGCCTCCATCAGAAGGGATGATAGCCTACCTGAGATTTCCATCCAAGCTCTTCAGGGCATCGGAAAGTAGCTTCATTGACTGCTTAATTCTCAATAGCAAACCTTGTTACACCACTATTAAGTCCTACATGAAGCTGATGAAAATAAAAATGAAAGAGGAACAATAAAGCTACCTTGAAAAAGATACGCCCAGTCTTGTACTGACCCAAATAACTTGGGCTGTGTTTGAGGATTCACTGTTTTGCATAAAGTTTGGGATGAGAGAGTAGGAAAAGCCTCAAGCTCTTGGGTTTTGCATGAAGATAGGATTAATACAATAGACTTTAATCCAGGAAACAGTAACTTGCTGGCTACCAGTTCTACAGATGTGAAAGCTTGCATATAGGACTTGCAAAGTATAGAGGAAGGTAGACCAAAAAGCATAAAGACAGTCCAGCACTACAGGGCTGTTCATTCTGCATTTTTCTCACCCAGTGGAAGCTGTCTTGCAACAACAAGGTTGGTGTAAATCTGAGTTTTGCAATGCTCTCTATTCTTAAACTTCATTGTCAAAATGTTAAAAATCTCATAGAGGGTTATGTAATGACAAAATCACATAAAGTGTTCTAACAGTAACAACATAAGCTTTGAAACCAAGCAAAATGATTATCAGATAGAAAGCTGACAATTTGTTTCCAAAAGCAAAATAGAAACATAAACCAAATACTTCGACCTAACACAAAAAAGTCAAATATTTATGACCGATTTATATTACTTATTACAAATTAAGAATTTTTCGATATAGCCATTGCCTCCGCTTGTGAATAGGTAAAGTATAAAAAAACGTGGCATTCGCCTTATCACTACTGAGAAACTCCATACACCCTATTGCTTCATCTTCAGTTAGGCCTTTCACTTTCAAGATCTCCTCCCAGATGCGATTAATGTCGAGACTGGGCATAAGTTGTCAATAGCCTGAGTCATTAGTTGAATTCTTTTGTCCAACATATTATACTCATTATTTTCATTTTTACTCTTCCTCTTTCGCTTACTAAAAGTAGAGGCTGAGACTGAAGCAGTAGTAGACGATGATCCAGGTGCACGTGTCGGTGCCGGTGCAGGTGCAGGTGCAAGCGAAGGCGAAGCTGCAGAGGAAGGGAATAGCTCAAGATCATCATCAGTAATGTCATCAACACCATAACCAAACTGAGTATCCTCATCTATTGGGTTGTGTTGTGGGCTTTGATGCTCTACATCAATCAAAATGCCATCATGTCCTGTTATGGCACGAGAACCGATTGCCTGATCATTCCCAACGATTTGTGATATTTTATCAAAATCGATTATTTTCTTATACCTAAATTATGCGACAGTGGGGTGACTCTACAAAAAAAAAAAGTTGATCCCATGAAAAAGTAAAATATTTAGAATTTTAAAATTGAAAATATTTACCTTTAAATATTCAGTCCATGTGATATTATCAGCCTCTATCATCTTTTTGGCATCATTCCATCCGAACCTGCTTTGATTGGTCAAAGTAATTATAGTATTGTACCAAACTCTCCACGTTTTTGTCCTGTTCTTTAAATTTTTCTTTGTCATTTGAATACCTGCTTTTTCTCCCATAACTTTCATAACAGCTTGATATGTGTGAGGCTTCCAACCATTGTCAACCTTCCCCCCTTTTCATACTCCACCATAAATGCATCCATGCATATACGGTCCATCTCAGGGGTCTAGACAATATAATTTTTCTTTTCTTTAGCCAGACTCATTCTAAAATAATTATTTTATTAGAATAAAAGCACAAATATCATATACATATGAAAAAAAATAATATAATTATTGAATATTTAAATATTAAACAAGAGTACAATATTGACATCCATAAAAGCAAAATATCGATAGAAAAATGGGCAATAATATGGTCCATGACTCAACTATTGAATTACAATCAATACCCATGACCGTAGTCCAACCACATATCGGCAGCAATATGATCCCTCTTATTGTCCCATGCAGTAATTTTTTCAAGCAATGTAATATCCTCCAATGTGCCCCTACCCCTAGGAGGAGAGTCATCATCTATGATAATATCGGCCTCCTCTTCCAATAAATCAGTGAGATCTACAGTTAAGATAAAGTTATATAGTGTACAACAAGCTAGTACAATCCTCCCTTATACATCAATATCGAAAAAAGGTTATGTCCTCAGTATAGCCCATCTTTTCTTCAACATACTAAAAGCACGTTCAACAATATTACGCATTGACGAGTGCCTATAGTTATACAACTCCTATGCTGCTGCGGGATTATAGCTACAACGACGCTTTAATCTATGATACCGTATTTATCGGTATGGTGCTAAAAAGCCAGGATAATGATCATAACCAGTATCAACTAGATAATATTTTTCTGAATATTTAGATTGAAACAATATTATTAGAAAGATTAATGTTATTTTCTAATATTTTTTTAGTAGGCACCAATAAGCATATATTAAAATCGTATGCAGTATATCAGTTATTACCTGAAGGTATAACCAGCTTAGTGGGCATATCTCTTATAGCTGATGATAGTACCTTAGCATCGCTGGCTGAACCCTCCCAATCGGCCAAGACATATATAGATTTCATATCGAAACCTACAGCCCACATTACGTTTTGCACAATCCTATGTTTTCTTGTTCTATATCGAGATTGATCCTCAAGTTTGACCTTTGCAGGAATATATATACCATCAATTGCACCAATTACATCCTATATTAATTTATGCATACAATATAATTAGCAATCAAAAATTTAGATGTAGTAGTATATATAAATTTGGGTAGAAAAGATAAGTTACCCGAAAAAAATGGTGCCAGGGCCTGGGGGTAATCCCACTGGTCGCTGGCGTATTAGGGCCGGGTTACTTGACGACATCCATATAAAGTTTCATCACAACGTTCAGAACATTCAGAAAATAACGATGAACTGTAGACAATGAACGACTAAAGTGGAATGCTACCGATCTCAACCTGTCGTCATGTCCGAGTATATTTAAGAACATAGCAACATGTTCATCCACTTCCATATTTTTTGTAGACCGTAATCCCCTTGACTTCAAAGCTTTGACTAATAACTCAAATGTAGGTTGATTGACTCGTTAAAGATTATGTGTATCTTTATTTTTCTCATGCAACAAAAGATTGAGATATTTTTCTCTTCGTTTATATCTATCTTGTTGTGATTCTCTTGGTATGTATTGCTATCGTTTGCGACGTAATACCAATTTAAGCACTACTAACCATATGATACAAGCACCGACAATGATTTGTAGTGCAGCTTGTTGTTCCATCTCCATCTATGTTATTAAATTTATATAACAATGGTTATCATACAATAATTAATAGAATACGTTTAATATAAGTATCTACGTTGAATTAACAGTAAGACAAGAATCTAAGTCTGATGATAGAAAGTAACAGAATCCAAATAAAAAAATTAATTACAACAAATAGATCTATATTATTTAAATTTTTTTATATGTTTATCTGCATCACACAAAACAATGAGTAAATTACAGCTTAAAGATCCTCAATTTATCTCTTAAACATCAACCAATGAAAGGTAACATAGAGGGATGGAGTGAGTGCAATTCATCTAGTGAGGGTTAGAAAGAAACATCTAAAGGTTTATTTGTAAAAAATATATAAAAAAGAAAACGTATGCAAGGGAATTCCGCCATTAAATTATAACACTATGCATGACTCTCTATTATAGCATGTTGAAAAAGAATTATGCCATTAAATTCTACCTTATAATATAGCATAATGAATGGATAAAGAACGGAGGATATTTAATCTTAAGTTGATCTGAACCAAGTAATGCAATTTTTGTTAGACTTGATAAGGAAGTAAGGATATCATAATATTTGAAAGAGCTAATTTTGCTAGTATTCATGTAATTTTCATAAAGTGGAGTATAGGGTTGCCTAAGATAAATGGATAGGAGTAATATAGATTGTGGAGAGATGATGATTTTACTATATATGTCTCCTGAGTAGAAAGTTTGCAAAGCTAAAGATAAGGTGAGAGAAGATAGAATGAAAAAGATGAAGAAAAGAGATGAAAAGAATATGACCGAAGAAAGTTTGGTTCAACCTTCTCTTCTTTCACCTCCTAAATACAGATCATAGTTTCCTTTTCATATATAAACTCCGCCATTAGAACAATGCCAAACTTAATTTTAGGATAAACTTATAACAAGACATGCCAAACCTAGTACATTTTCAAAGGACTCTTGTTATACTTTATATAGAACTCAGACAGAATCTTTCAATTGAATAGAACTCAAAAACCCAACTTATATGAATGTCACCTCCAATATTTAAGGAATAAGTACATGTTACTAGTGTAACAACAACATATGATTGAAAAGGCCGAAAACATATTTAAGCCCTAAAACTCGATTACGTAATCTGCATTTTTTTTAAAAAAAGCAATATGCATATTCTCCTCTTGCAATGGAAATTCAAGCCCTATTGATGAGAGGATACCTTAGATCCTTAATTCTAAAAAAAAAAAGAAGAAGAAGAGAGTACATGAGAAAACCTTGAATCTATGTCCATCCACAAAAAACATCACAGAAAACCTTGAATCTAGATCAACGAAAAGCCAAGATGGGAAAACATGGCATCCATCAATTTCTATATTCAAAACCTATGCATCAATCCAAAGATTGTTCCATCCAAAACCCCAAATCATGAAGGTTAGAGAGTACCTTAGATTCTTGAAAATCCGGAGAGATCCTGCACTTCAAAACGATGGTCGGAGGGGACGAATCCGTCGTCGGAATGATAGCCGGAAGGAAGGCTGTAGACGCGTCGGAAAAAAATCGCCCTACTCAGCTAAGCTTTCCGCGATGACGAGGGAAAGCTCATTTCTGCCAATTTATCTAGGATATAGTTTCGTTGCTCGGCAAGGAAATCAGTCCACCCGGGAAATCCTCTTTCCAAGATATCCTCTCCAAAAGAATGAGAGAAATTCGGGTGGAAACCCTATTTCCGCTCATTAATAGATTTCCGCCCCATATTTTATCGCAAAAGAACAGACCCTAAGGGGATTGCCCGTTAATGAAAGGTGAGAACTGATCTTAGGGACATACTAGATTTTAGAGCAGATTACATAAACCTCTCTTGAACTATGGGGGTAGTTTCACATTGGTCCCTTAACTATTTTTTAAAACAAATGGATCCCCAAACTATAGATCAAATTGAAATCGTCATCATCTACAGATGGAATATATCAAATGACTAAATTACCCCCTATTATTTTTTCTAAACAGACTCGAAAGGGGGGAAGGGAGGTTGTTTTGCAGCTCCAGCGACCACCACCACCACCCTCCTCCTTTCTCTCGGCCTGGCACAACAGCCAACCTGTCTTGTCGACGCTTAGGACATGGGACCCAAGAAGCAAGGAGGAGGGGGAGTTTGAGGTGGTGTGAGGGAACGAGAGGAGGAGGGCTGCCATGGGGTTGGGCCGGGGGCTTCACCGGAATACCGTTGGCGATCGAGGGAACCTAAGGTGGGTTTGGGAGTTCAAGGAGGAGGACAAAAGGTGGTGGTGGTGGTCGGGCCGCCTAAAAGGGGAGGGAGGTTGCTTTGCAACTCTGGCTACCATCGGGTTGGGCTGAGATTTCGTCGGAACATCGTTGGCGATCGTGGAACCTGACGTGGCTTTGGGAGGTCGGGGAGGAGGAGAGAAGGTGGTGGTGGTCGGGCCGCCTGAGAGAGAGAGAGAGAGAGTAATATCGAAAGAAAATATATTAATATTAATCACGTCAACCATTTTCATCAAATCTGATGATGAAAAATTAACGAAATGGTCAACTTGTTAACATTGCATAGTTTGGGGGTCTTTTTGTTCAAAAACATAGTTGAGGGATCAATATGAAACTTCCCCCATAGTTCAGGGAAGGTTTATGTAATTTTCCCTAGATTTTATTGTTGAGTCAGTTGCTAAGGATGTAAGTGCTTCTATTTCATAGGAAGAGTTTGCCTCTACCAAGTGAAGAACCCAGATCCTTGGATACCCACCTCCTCACAAACCCGACTTGTAAGAGGAGGTCCAAGGTAGGTATATAAGGCCCTGTTTGGATAAGCTCCGATCTTTTGATTCTGGATTCTTAAGAGCCCAAAAACAGGAAAAAAAAAAACCGTTTGGTTAAACACAAGAGCCCAAAAATTGAGTCCACAGAGAGCCCAAAACCAGCTCTTCGAATTCATTTTGGGGGAGCCCAAAATAAAGGCTCCTCGATCTAGAACAAATAATTTGATTCTTCGGAGATCGCTGTTTTAACGTTGCAAAGAAGGCAGAACCCTCAACCCGCGATCTCATCTCTTTCCCATCCCTCGACAATGAAAACGAAACGTCATCCCCACGATACCAGGTCATTCCCCTCCCCCCACCCCCACCCCTCTCTCTCTCTCTCTCTCTCTCTCTCTCTCTCTAAACCCTCACCTTCACCCTTGAAATTGCCACCGGAGGGCACCGGATCAAGCCTCCCCTCTCTCACTCTCGTCGTTGAAGGGCGCTGGATTGGGCCTCCTCCACGCCGCCGGAGGGCGCCGGATCGAGGCCCCTGTGCTGCTGTCGTGTCGCCGCTAGAAGGGCCGGGGGCGCCGGATCGACCCCCGTGTTGTGTTGCGGTTGCTTTGCGAGGTGGCGGATCCCCCTCCACTCCCCCTGCCATGCTGGGCGCCGGATCGGCCTCGTTGCTCTGTGAGTTGCCAACTCGTTTGCCCACTTTTGTTGCCAACTCCACGTGAACCCTATATGTTCTCATTGATGAAAACATTTTTGTGGGGCCATGGTGTAGGTTCTCATTGAAGATGGCCCCACAAAGCATGTTGGAGGAGCAACAGATCCGCATTAGATCCATGAACTTAGGGTAACATCACACACTGTTTAGCATTGCATTACAATATGCCAATTTGATGTATCATCTTATATTTGAAGCACTACTATTATCGCTTTGGGATGATACTTGTAATAAATAATTTTGATATTTTATATGGACATATGATATATTCGAATGGGACTTCTAGTATAATTTTTTTTTATAATTTAATATTATTATGAGTAACATTTGTAATGAATGTCAAAAAAATATTTTAAATATATTGTTTTAGTTTCATATTACCAAACGGGATTCTTGGATTCTCTGCTCCAAGAATATCTAAAGTAGACTGATTTGCCAAACATGATTATAAAATTCTAGACTCCAAAGAAATAAGATTTTGGGAGCTCAGAATCAACTTTTCTGTTTCTGGGATTCTAGCTCCAAGAATCCCAGAATCAGAATCCTATCCAAACAGGACCTTAGCTCATCACCCGCTCCCATTACCGATGTGGGACTAACCCGTATGAGACATGACCATCTCAATAATTATCGTACCCAAAATCTTTCGATGATAAAGGATTGAATAAATATATGGGCATATGATATAAGAGAATGATTCGAGTATTGATTTGATCAAGATCTTTTCCACCAAATCCTTCCATTGTTACATGGTAAATATATGGGCATATGATATAAGAGAATGATTCGAGTATTGATTTGATCAAGATCTTTTCCACCAAATCCTTCCATTGTTACATGGTAAGAATCATACGTGGAAGCCATGGTCTCCGATAAAGCCATTTCGATCGGGCTTAGCCACAGATAGAATCATAGAATCCATCACCATTGGCTAGTCCGGTCATTGTATCGGGCTTCGGGCTTCGGTGATTTGTGTGTACAATGTTAAGTCAGCGTGGTCTCAGAACAACCATGACCATATCAAGTTCACTAAGTAGGACTGATTTGGTCTAATTAAACCAGATCCAATAGGATATGCAGACTTATACATTTGTCAATCTAGCCTTGGGTCAAGCCGTGACCCAGAGAGAGCACTTGGATCGAGTCATACTTGATCGGATTGTGTGCAGTGTTTACAAAACCAGACCGGACCAGGTTGTTCGACCGGTTTAGACCAAAACCGGAACATGTTTCGGTTCGATCTTTGAATAAAGCGGTTTTTTTGTTAACCCATGATTCAAACCTTGTCATTGAACAGTTTAGTAAATATCTATTTTAAAAAAATATTTTTATGCGGTTTAAACGGTTGAACCACCAGTTTGAACCGATTTAGACCGAACCATACGCCTTTTCGGTTTGCCTTCCGGTCCGATTTTGAAAACACTGATTGTGTGCAGTATTGCACTGCTAGTGCGGGGTTGGTTGATGCCAATGTTTTGAAAACTAGACGGAACTGAGCGGTTCAACCGGTTTGGACCGGAACCAAAACTTTAGCCTTGGTCTTTGAATAAACCGGTTTATTTGTTAACCCAGGTACCAAACCTTGTCATTGAAGAATTTAGTGGATATCTATTAAAAAAAATATATTTTCATGCGGTTCAAGCGGTTGAACCATCGGTTTGAACCGATTTGAACCGAACCGGATGTCTTTTCGGTTTGCGTTCCGGTCCGGTTTTGAAAACACTGGTTGATACATGCCATTGCCAGCCCGGGTCGCAACCGGGCCAATTGTTTATCAACGGTTTCGAGTCACGCCTTTCGCCCGGCTCACGCGTCTGATACATGACATTCACAGGACTACAGGAGGTACATGTTGCCTCCTCAGCCGTCCGATCAACTGCCTCTCTCGCCCCACGCCGCGGCGTCCGTGTTAAAATTAGTTCCAAACACGCGTTCCCGCACGAGCGAAGCCCTAGAATCCCAGCCCGCACGAGACTCCTCGCACGCCACCGGAGGCCTGCCGGCGCGCCACCCAGCGCGACTGGAACGTCGAATCCCCGGCACGTACCTCGCCGGAGGAGTGCCGGAGGCCCGCCGATCCGGACCCCGCGTCCCCCAGCCACTCATAGCCGGAGGAGGGGGAGCGCATCGAAACCCCGCCGGAGATCCCGTTCCGGCCGGAAAGGAGGGGCATTTCGAGCAAGATCAGGTTGGAGGAAGGAGAAATCGACGCGTTTCTTTCTATTTCTACGTTATTTCTTTCCCGTTTATCTTCCCCGTGGATCAACGGAACCAGGAGGAAATCGGGAGCTCGAAGCGTGTCTAGATCCGGATCATGTCCCCAGGGCCCAGATCTAGGTAGAATGGAGCAGGAGATGGATAATTTGGGGGGGACGAGCGAGGAGGACGAGGAGGAGGAGATGGAGACGGGGGTGAAGGACGAGGACGAGGACGACAACGAGAGCCGCGCGATTGTGATGGGAGGTGGGGCGGTGTCGGCGGGGATAGGGAGCAGGTTCTTCCAGCAGCAAGAACAGCATGTCGATCAGGGCGGGTTCGGGGAGGTGAGGCGGTGCCGTCCGAAGGAGGAGAAGGAGCGGACGAAGCTCAGGGAGCGGCACCGGCGTGCGATCACAGCCAGGATCCTGGCGGGCCTGCGACGAAACGGCAACTACAACCTCCGGGTCCGCGCCGATATCAACGAGGTCATCGCCGCCCTTGCCCGGGAGGCCGGATGGACCGTCCTCCCCGACGGCACCACCTTCCCCTCCCGATCCTCCTCTTCATCCCCCCAGGTCTGATCTCTCTCTCTCGGATTTTGTTTTCATTTTCTTGTTTTTTTAGGGCCAGCGGAATCTATATAACTTGTTAGGGCAGTTCGGGTTATTTACAACCCTGCCATCCTCAAAATCACGCGGGATAAGTTTCGGAGAAGTTGTCCATCCGATCTAATTGTACGTATCAATCACATCCCAATTCTCATATCCTCAAGCCGTTTTCAAACCGTTTGATCAAATCGAACGGATCAAAAACACCCCTCAAATCTCTCAAAGAAGTCCACGATAATAACAGCCCCCCCTAAAATCTCTCTCTTTCCCCACGTCCAGGGGGGGGGGTTTGGAAGGGGAGGGGGAGGTGGTGGTGGAGGGGGGGTTTGCGCCAGCGCGGGGAGGGGGAGGTGGGGGGTGGGGGTGGAGGTGGAGGTGGGGGTGGGGGCTGGAGTGGGGGGGGGGGGGGGTTTCGCGCCTAAGGCGTCCGTGCCAATCGGCACGGGCATTCACTAGTGTGTATATAGGACGTGACAAATTTTTCGTCTAAATCGAACGTATAAAATTTCTGTGCGAGTCTACAATCTGCCATACACGTTTCCCCTTGATGGATTGGTGGGCAGCGGATAGTCCACCGCATGAAAACTCTATGCGTTGCCTGTCCTGAGCTTCGTAGAGAGCTCCCTTCGATTTGTAGGAAGCAGACGGGGGTGTAATTATTAGGGTGTTTATATTTCCTTGGTGCTGATAAAAGCACCCCAAACCTTACTCAAGTATGGAGAAATGCTATTCAGCCCAAGGTTTGTCCCAATTTGGCCGCCGGCCCGATTGACTTGGCAGTGTGCAATTGGTGGCTGAAACTCACTAGTGATTTTAAAATCTTTAACAACACCAGTTGCACACTACCACGCCAATCGGGCCGGCGAAATCGGGAAAACCTTCGGGCTGAATAGCATTTTCTCCTCATGTATGCCCTTATCGTCTCTATTTTCCCCTAGAGTTAGGGATGAGAGCGATACGACTGCACATGGTGCGGTTTTAGTTTGCCAAAATATAAAATCGTCGTGGTACGGTGCGGTTCGATATAGTTCAAAATTGAATAAAATTATACTGTTTAGGTCAATATAATGATAAACCACGGTGCACCGCATTGTATGGTGCGGTTTCAGTTTTACATAATGATGCATCATTGTGGTGCGGTACTGTTTCGATGTAGAGTTAGATGTTGCGGTTTGGTTTTGGTTTTGCCCAAAATCCGAAATCACACCGATGCCATCCAAGTGAACTCACACGTGTGTGAGAAAGAGGCCCTACTGTTGGACGTACATCTTTAAAATCTGGGTGCATTTGTGGATCTAATTGATATTGCGGCCCATCTATTTTGTTTATAGCATTTTCAATGATCATAGCCATTTATTTTATTTATCACTTTAGCCATCATTGAGACCAACGACTGTGATCAAAGATATGCATTAAAATTATTAGAAGAGTAAAGATTAATTAAAATTTCCTTGGATCCTACAACCATCCAGAACTCTTCGATTTCTTTCCACTTGGAAGCTAACGGAGCACCGCCATCTTCTCGAGGCCGGAAAGCCCGCTGGAACCCCTCCGGCGATGATGACATCCATGTCGCCCGTCCAGGCGCCTCTCTTGAGGGGGGTCGCACCAGGGGAGGCCCCTGGACGGACGACATGGACGTCATCGTCGCCGGAGGGGCTCCGGCGGGCTTTCCGGCCTAGAGAAGATGGCGGTGCTCCGTTAGCTTCCAAGTGGAAAGAAATCGAAGAGTTCTGGATGGTTGTAGGATCCAAGGAATTTTTTTATTAATATTTAATCTTCTAATAATTATAATGCAGATCTTTGATCACAGCCGTTGGTCTCAAGGATCGCTACTGTGATAAAAAAAATAAATGGCTATGATCATTGAAAATGCTATAAACAAAATAGATGGGCCGCAATATCAATTAGATCCACAAATGCACCCCAATTTTAAAGATGTACGTCCAATAGTAGGGCCTCTTTCTCACACACGTGTGAGTTCACTTGGATGGCATCAGTGCGATTTCGGATTTTGGGCAAAAGAAAAACCAAACCGCAACATCTAACTCTACATTGAAATCGTACCGCACCACAATGATGCATCATTATGTAAAACTGAAACCGCACCATACAATGCGGTGCACTGTGGTTTATCATTATAATGACTTAAACAATATAATTTTATGCGATTTTGAACTATATCGAACCGCACCGTACCACGACGGTTTTATATTTTGGCAAACTAAAACCGCACTATGTGCAGCCGTATTGTTCCCAGCTCTAACTCTACGAAAAAATAGAGACGATAAGGGCATACATGAGGAGAAATGCTATTTAGTCCGACGGTTTTCCCGATTTTGCCGGCCCGATTGACGTGGCAGCGTGCAACTGGTGCTGTTAAAGATTTTAAAATCGCTAGTGAGTTTCAGCCACTAGTTGCACGCTGCCACGTCAATCGGGCCGGTCAAATCAGGACAAACCTTGGGCTGAATAGCATTTCTCCATACATGAGTAAGGTTTGGGGTGCTTTTATCAGCACCAAGAAAATATGAACACCCTAATAATTACACCCCCCGTCCGCTTCCTACAAATTGAAGGGAGCTCTCTACGAAGTTCAGGACATGACCAACGCATAAATTTTTCATGCGGTGGATTATTCGCCACCCACCAATCCATCAAGGGGAAACGTGAACGACAGATTATAGACCCGCACAGAAATTTTATACGTTCGATTCAGACTGAAAATCTGTCACGTCCTATATACGCACTAGTGAATGCCCGTGCCAATTGGCACAGACGCCTTCGGCGCGAACCCCCCCCCCCCCCCCCCCCCCCCCCCACCCCCCCCCACCTTCCCCGCCACCCCCCCCAATGGGTGAAGAGAGAGAGAAAGATGGGAGAGAGAGGCGGGGAGAGAGAGAGAGGTGTGCGATCGGTTTAGAAAGAGAGACGGTGTAGAGAGAGAGAGACGGGGAGAGAGAGGTGTGTGATCGGTTTAGCAAGAGAGAGAAAGAGAAATCGTGGGGAAGAGAGATTTTAGGGGGGATGGTTATTATCGTGGACTTCTTTGAGAGATTTGAGGGGTGTTTTTGATTTATTCGATTTGATCAAATGGTTTGAAAACGGCTTGAGGTTATGAGGATTGGGATGTGGTTGATACGTACAATTAGATCGAATGGACAACTTGTCTCCAAAACTTGTCTCATGTGATTTTAAGGATGGCAAGGTTATAAATAACCCGAACTGCCCTAACATGTTATATAGATTACGCTAGCCCTTAAAAAACGAGGAAACGAAAACAAAATCCGAGAGAGAGAGAGACCAGACCTGGGGGGATGAAGAGGAGGATCGGGAGGGGATCTCTCTCTCTCGTATTTTGTTTCCGTTTCCTCGTTTTTTTAGGGCCAGCGTAATCTATATAACATGTTAGGGCAGTTCGGGTTATTACAACCCTGCCATCCTCAAAATCACGCTGGACAAGTTGTCTATCAACCACATCCCAATCATCATATCCTCAAACCGTTTGATCAAATCGAACGAATCAAAAACACCCCTTAAATCCCTCAAAGAAGTCCACGATAATAACCGTCCCCCCTAAAATCTCTCTTCCCCACGATTTCTCGCTCTTTTTCTAAACTAATCGCACACCTCTCTCTCTACACCATCTCTCTCTCTTTCTAAACCGATTGCACACCTGTCTCTCTATACCGTGTCTCTCTCTCATCTCTCTCTCTCTCTTCACCCATTGGGTAGGTAGCGGGGGGGGGGGGAGTTTCGCGCCGGCGGGGGGAGGGGGGAGGTGCTGGTGGAGGTGGGGGGGGGGAGGGGTGGTTTCGCGCCAGCAGGGGAGGTGGAGTGGTGGTGGAGGGGGGGGGGGGGGGGGGGGGGGTTGGGGATGGGGGGCGGGTCGCGCTGAAGGCGTCCTTGCCAATCGGCACGGGCATTTCACTAGTGCGTATATAGGATGTGACAGATTTTCCATCTAAATCGAATGTATAAAATTTCTGTGCGGGTCTACAATCTGCCGTACACGTTTCCCCTTGATGGATTGGTGGGCGGCGGATAGTCCGCCGCATGAAAAATTTATGCGTTGGTCATGTCCTGAGCTTCGTAGAGAGCTCCCTTCGATTTGTAGGATGCAGAAGGGGGGTGTAATTATTAGGGTGTTTATATTTCCTTGGTGCTGATAAAAGCACCCCAAACCTTACTCATGTATGGAGAAATGCTATTCAGCCCAAGGTTTGTCCCAATTTGGCCGACCCGATTGACGTGGCCGCGTGCAACTGGTGGCTTAAACTCAAAAGTGATTTTAAAATCTTTAACAGCACCAT
Source organism: Chamaelirium japonicum (assembly GCA_947650365.1). Lineage (NCBI taxonomy): Eukaryota > Viridiplantae > Streptophyta > Magnoliopsida > Liliales > Melanthiaceae > Chamaelirium > Chamaelirium japonicum. Next base: position 33,068,222 of record OX393549.1, read on the forward strand.
GCCACGTCAATCGGGCTGGTGAAATCTGGAAAACCTTCGGGCTGAATAGCATTTCTCCTCATGTATGCCCTTATTGTCTCTATTTTTCCCTTGAGTTAGGGATGGGAGTGATACGGCTGCACATGGTGCGGTTTTAGTTTGCCAAAATATAAAACCGTCGTGGTACGGTGCGGTTCGATATAATTCAAAATTGCATAAAATTATACTGTTTAGGTCAATATAATGATAAACCACGGTGCACCGCATTGTATGGTGTGGTTTCAGTTTTACATAATGATGCATCGTTGTGGTGCGGTACGGTTTCGATGTAGAGTTAGATGTTGCGGTTTGGTTTTGGTTTTGCCCAAAATCCGAAATCGCACCGATGCCATCCAAGTGAACTCACACGTGTGTGAGAAAGAGGCCCTACTGTTGGACGTACATTTTTTAAATTGGAGTGCATTTGTGGATCTAATTGATATTGCGGCCCATCTATTTTGTTTATAGCATTTTCAATGGTCATAGCCGTTTAATTTTTTTTTTATCACTGTAGCGATCCTTGAGACCAACGGCTGTGATCAAAGATCTGCATTAAAATTATTAGAAGATTAAAGATTAATAAAAAATTCTTTGGATTCTACAACCATCTAGAACTCTTCGATTTCTTTTTACTTGGAAGCTAACGGAGCACCGCCATCTTCTCCAGGCCGGAAAGCCCACCGGAGCCCCTCCGGTGACGATGACGTCCATGTTGCCCGTCCAGGCGCCTCCCTTGAGGGGGGTCCCCACCAGTGGTTCCACGGTCCGTGGATCAGCGCTCGTGTCGCCTGAAGGGCGTCTACTCGCCCTCCTCCTCCTTTGACGGCCGGGTACCGTACGACGGTGCTGATGGGAGGGGAGAAGGCAGGAGAGAGGGCCGCCAACAATTCTCCTCTCATCGCCAGCTGCCTGGACACCACGGACGACAAGCAGGTGCGCATCCCTTGGACTCCCATTTCAACAAAATCCAATTTTCGGAGGATTCAGATATTTTATGCGGCATTGGCCTGCGTTCTGTGTTGATTGTATTGTCGTTTGATGGGAAACTAGAAACAGATGAGCTGAATTTATTAACAATATTGTTTCCATGCAGCTATTGATGCGCCGAAATATTTGTTAAAGAGAAATGCTTTTCAGCCTGAAGGTCTTCCCGATTCCGCTCAGCACGATTGACGTGGCCGTGTACGAGTGGTGGTTGAATCTCACTAGTGACATTTAAACCTCTAACCCCACCACTCGTACACGGCCACGGCGATTGGGCTGAGCGGAATCGGGAAAACCTTCGGGCTGAATAGCATTTCTCTTTGTTAAATTGTTGAGACTCACATGAATGCACCATACCGATAATTCTTGTAATGAGTCTAATAACGCCAAAAGTAAAAGTGTTACAATAGAAATGTAATAACTAATGGAATTACATACATAAGTAAAGCATAATGGTGAAATTTTCTTCCTCCATGGATTCCTCAATATCTGAAATGGTGCTTGTTGGAAATTTCAAAAGTTTTGGGAAGGAATTTCCACCCTTCGATACTGTTTGGGAATTACATACATAAGTAATGCATACAGGTGAAATCTTATGACTCCATGGATTCCTCAGTGTCTGAATTGGCCCTTGTTGGAGAATTTCAAAGTTTTTGGAAGGAATCTCCAGCCTGGTTTACTGTTTAGGAATTAAATACATAAGTAATGCATACCCGTGAAATTTTCGTACTCCATGGATTCCTTAGTCTTTGAATTGGTGCTAATTCATATATATATATATATATATATATATATATATATATATATATATATATATATATATATATATATATATATATATATATATATATATAGGGGCATGCTATAATGCGGCATGCGGTAAGTTCGGCAGCACACTGCAACCGTCTGATGCACCTGCTGTGTGCATCGCATGCACGCAGCGGTGCATCAGACGGTTGTAATGCGGTGCCGCACTTACCGCATGCCGCATTTTAGCATGCCCCTATATATATATATATATATATATATAGATAGATAGATAGATAGATAGAGAGAGAGAGAGGGCCGGGACGCTACCTCTCAAAGCAGCGTTTTTGCTGCTTTGACAACTCACCACGGCCCCGCCACATGTGATCTCCGGCCAGAATCAACATAGACAACCTCTGATCATCTCCACCAGTGATCTCCGCTGACACCACCTGTCGGTTTCCACCGATAGAGGACTTTGGTGGCTACTTCTATTGTGAGCCGCCCATTTATCACCCCATCTCATCTGATGACCTCCGAGGACATCTGCACCCGGCAACCACCTCCGGTGACTTCTAGCACCTCCCGATTATGAGTTAGAATGACCTTTATTTTCGTTCAAGGCTTTGATAGCCATCGACAACCTATCAAAGCAGCGAAGAACGCTGTTTTCAAAGGTAGCATCTTGTTTCTCATATATATATATATATATATATATATATATATATATATATATATATATATATATATATATATATATATATATATATATATATATATATAGGGTCGGGATCCTTGGACATGTCGTTTTGACATGTCATCAAGTAAACCTACATAAAGGTTTTAGAATTGGCTGAATTTTTGTGACAATGCTCACCCTATCATAGATGGCATATCCACAAAAAATCGAGTGATTCTGAAACATCTAGATATGTCAAATGTGTTGAGGTTTATTGACCGTCTGTTTTAACCGTTGATTTGAAAAACACATTTGACGCACCTAGAGGTTTTAGAATCGGTTGATTTTTTGTAAATATGCCATCTATGGTAAGTGAAACATCCTCACAAAAATTCAATGAATTATGAAACCTCCATGTAGGTTTCTTGATGACATGTCCATGGATCCCAACCCATATATATATATATATATATATATATATATATATATATATATATATATATATATATATATATATATATATATATAGAGAGAGAGAGAGAGAGAGAGAGAGAGAGGGCTGTTACGTTGAGCTGTGAGCTGCGGTAGGAGAAAATAAGCTGCGCGTATTTTGACCGCCCTAGAAGTTTTGGAATTTGATGAAATTTGGTGAGGGTGTTGTCTAGGGTAAGATGATCATCCTCACCAATTTTCATCAAATTCCAAAACTTCTAGGGGGGTCAAATGGTCGAAGCCAAATCTGCAGATTTTAACGGTGACTGGACGACAGATTTTGCTTCGACCATTTGACCCCCCTAGAAGTTTTGGAATTTGATAAAAATTGGTAAGGATGATCATCTAACCCTAGACAACACCCTCACCAAATTTCATCAAATTCTAAAACTTCTAGGGGGGTCAAAATACCCGCAGCTCACTTTCTGAAATGGCAGCTCACAGCTCACTGTAACATTCCTCTCTCTCTCTCTCTCTCTCTCTCTATATATATATATATATATATATATATATATATATATATATATATATAGGGGTATGCTATAATGCGGCATGCGGTACGTGCGGCACTGCACCGCAGCCGTCTGATGCACGCGTTGCGTGTATGCGATGCACACAGTGGTGCATTAGACGGCTACTATGCGGTGCCGCACTTACCGCATGCCGCATTATAGCATGCCCCTATATATATATATATATATATATATATATATATATATATATATATATATATATATATATATATATATATATATATATATATATATATATATAAAGAGAGAGAGAGAGAGAGGAATGTTACAATGAGCTACAAGAGGAGAATATGAGCTACGATCGAAAATGTCATCTTATAAGTTTTGGAATTTGTTAAAATTTGGTGGGTGTGTTGTCTAGGGTACGATGATCATCCTCACCAATTTTCAAAAAATTCCCGACTTCTGACTTGGTAACTATGCTAAACACTTTGGTGGATACATTGTTCGACATCTAAAAAAATGCTCAGAGCTTAAAGAACTGCGGAGGATGTTGGATATCAATCACATCTTGTAAGTCAGTTCTTTAAATTTACCATGATTGATAATCCAATTCTCGACTAGGTTCATGTGTTTCGAATAATTATAAATGATTTGGTTAACGATGGGTGTAGGTTCAAATAAATTTTCCTTGTAATACAGTTTTTGCAAATTTACTTAATTAATGGAAAGATTTTCGAAAAATCCTTGAATGTGGCATGCTAAAACTACTATGGACATGCTTTTTTAATCACTTTGAGTTGAACCAGAAGCCCATGTATGGGAAGATGAAGAAGAGAAGTCTGACCAGGTATCCAAGGTTAACCTCAGTGAATCAAATAATAAATCTGTGAAAAATTAGCATAGGAATGGATAAACACACACTATCCCCCTAGAATGACAAGAAGAAACCTAAGTAAGGGGTGTACTATCATGTTATGAAATGCCTTGACACTTTAAGAAGGATTGCTGGTTCTTGAAGAAGATCCAAGCAACGTGGTTGAAAATTAGCCACAAATATTTCAAAGGTTAACATAGTTGGGGAGATAATACCTACTAGTGGATTGTCATTCGTTCCACCAAGCATGTTTGTAATAATCGCAGTATATATTTGCATCTTATGAGGTTGCACGTGATGGTGATGAAAGGTCTCCTACCTGAAACAAGAATTTGCTTCATTTTCTAAATTTATGCTAAATTTTTGGTCTCTTTTCTGGGAAGTAGATAAGAGAGAAGATAGCAACAAGAAGAATTCTTGAAAGCCTTGGACTCTTCCATCTAGAATAATTCCTGTGGGGAAGAAGGGGCATGAGACTCCTCTCTTGTGAATAGTAGTCACATAAGAGGGAGCCCTGACTCTTTGTCCCACGTGGGAAATGCCGTCCTTGCCCCTTTTGATACCTAAAATCTAGGGATAAAGCTCACATTGGTTAGAAGCTGCTCACCTATCCTTGTTGTCTTATTTGCTGCCTTTTTATGTTAGCCCCCCTATCCCTAAAAATTAAAGAAAAGTCCTTGCATGGGGCAAGTAATAACAAAAAATGTTTAATCAATACATGATTCCTAAAGTACTAAAAGTGGGCTACATTTTAGGGCTTAATGGTGATAAATCACAGGCCATGTAGGTTTGAGATTCACTATTGCATCAATTTCCTCGGATTGGAGAAATCTCATGGGTCTATGTGCACTAACTAATCAATACGAGACTCCTAATGTACTAAAAGTTGGCAAAATTTGGGGGCTAATGGTTATGAATCGAAGGCCTTTAAGCTTCAAATTCACTCTTGCGTTGATCTCCTCAGATTGAAGAAATCTCAAGGGTCTATGTGGTACAACCGATCAATTCATCCACATGAAACAACCATGAATATATCTTATGAACTATTAATGATAAATGGGTTTAGGCCATAATTTCTAGTAATGGTTTCTGATGGTTTGTGACCCAAGATCGACATGGGATGGAGTTAACATGACTCAAACGCACTCATGTTCATTCTCGCCGCCCAGTTTGGTTATTAGGTCTGGTGGGGAATTGCCACCACTATTTGTAATGCAACAATAATTCCAATGCTGCTATTGTCCAAAAATGGTTATAATAAGCAGTTACTTAATACATATATCGATTTTAAGAAATTAAGAATTAGGAATTAGGAAACTTTGTTTTCAGAAGAAAGACCCATGAGGCTATGATGTTATGGACTTAGGGATAAGCGACTTTAGCTACCACTTAGACGATTAGGACCCTATGAAAGCATGGCTTAAGCATAAGATCTTACCCAATCGTGTACATGGTCAACTGCAGTAACTATGCATTTGACCATTCTATATGTTGCTGTGTTCTTCCAATGTGGGCATTGGAGTAATGGATACAATGTTCTTTAACTTGAGATTGTTCTTCAACCAAATATGTCTAGAATTGGAGTCTTTCATAGTCACCAATTTTTTTTTTTGTGCACTGCAGTTTCTGGCCTTTGCTCTCTCTTTTGTTGCTAAAGCTTCTTAGAATAAGCTATTGTTGCTCTCAAATCATTTGTTGTCTAATTAGTATTTGGTTTATAGGTGATTGACATGCCTCCAAGGATGCCGGAGCGTGATTTTGCTGGCACCCCTTATGTTCCAGTATATGTGATGTTACCTGTGAGTTGATTTTCTATTGGGAAATTTTATTCATACCCCATAAATCTTAATTACCCCCATTTCCAACAAACTTGAACACACCCCATTTTTTTTTCATACCCCATTCCTATCCCAAAAATACCCTTCCCCCTTACACCCCACCTTCAAACACATACCCCCTTAAATATACCCCAATTATATGCACTCTTGAATACACCCCACTCTTAAATAAACCCCATGCAGTTGGCTGGTACTGAAGGCGGAAGTAGGGTTGCAACTTGGGCGGGCCAACCTGAACCCAACCCGAGTCCAACCCGAACCCAACCCAAATTTGGGTGGGCTAACCCAAACCCAACCCGAGCCCAACCCGAATTATTTCTCCTCTACCATATTGAAGCCGGTCAACCCACTCTGCACAACCCGATCAACCCGGACAACCCGACGGGTTGGGCTTGGGCTAAGGAAGTTCAAAAAGATCTTGGGCTGGGTTGGGTTGGGTTGGGGGTACAAAAGACATTGAGTTAGGGCTTTGGGGTTTGGGGTACAAAAGAAAAGGGCATTGCTGGTATTAAAGGGTTGTTGAGTAAGTTATTGAGAAACGATAGGGAGGTGGGGGCTAATTACAGATTTTTGGGGTATGAATAAAATTTCCCTTTCTATTTCTCAGTTTTTAGAGCGACTTATGTGTCCACTTCTCTTTGTAACCTGAAAAATGATTGTTTTCTTTACTGAGTAGCCATCCTACCTCTAAGGTTGGACTTGACTTTAAGTAATAAATATAAGTTAATTTTCCTGTATAAATTATCTGCACACCGATATCTCATGTTAGCTTTGATGAAATGATAGCTAGGTGTCATCAATATGAAGTGCGAGTTGGTCGATCCAGAAGGTCTTATGAAGCAGTTGAGAATGTTAAAATCTGTCAATGTTGACGGTGTCATGGTTGATTGCTGGTGGGGTATAGTGGAGGGACATGCCCCACAGGAGTACAATTGGCATGGTTATAAACGGCTTTTTCAGATTGTTCGAGAACTAAAGCTTAAGCTGCAGGTGAGTTCTACCGAAATTTTGTTCCACTCTAGGTACCATGAATATTTGATGTCCTTGACTAAGCAATTGTGAATATCTTGTACATATTCTGAATGTAAATACCTCAAGCAACTTCCATTCCAGTTCTCCTATGTGCCTTCTTGCATTAATCTCTTGGAGATGATATTTTCCCACTAGCAAGAGAAATTAGCTAAGTGATATTTTCAGTTTATTATAAGCAACTGATATGAAGATTGCAGTCTGTCACTAACATCACTATCTTATCATTGTATTCATGTTTGTGAATCCAGTGCTGTTTGTGTGTGATAGTTTTAAAGTTGTAGGCATTTGATATGCGCATGCAACTGAGAGATGGGCAAACTGCACAGTCCATTTGAAGAATAGATAAATAGATGGATAGGTTCGGCAGTTGGATTATGCATGTACGCAGTGAGTTCAAGAGGGATTATAATGCCCTCGGACTTGATGGTTCTTGTTCAAGGAAAGTTCGGGCTTTGGGAGTTCTTTGCAGAAGGATATGAATGTTGCAAATAGGGAGGGAGCTTATATCATTCCAGTTTTTGTGGAATAGGTAGAGCTCTTCAGGCATTTTGAGTTACAGTTAAAGCAACACAAAAGAGGATTTCATTATGAATCTTAATAAGTGATTTTTAGCACTAATCATCACAAATAGATAATTTGTAGGATTACAAAAATGTAGCCTCATTCAACAATCGAAATCTGAAATCAGAGTTCAAGAATGATCTTTATGGATGTTTCTGTTGCGTGAATAACTAAAGGGCTCTGCTTATGATTGATAAACCTATTCTTGAACGCTACCGCTGCATCACGGGAGCTGCACGGGCCTGTTTCTAACAAAAATTTCTCAATATCTTGGGCTAATGGAGAGCATTGAAGAATATGAATTTCATGTGTATCCTTTTTCTTCCTTACCGAGGTGGTGTCTATACATTTAGATAGCCAGCAGAGCCTTAGCTTGAGTATTGCATCCTCTGCTATAGTCGATGGCATTGCTATTTTTCCTTTGTGGATTTCTAATTCAAATTATTTTAAGATCAAAGGTTGGTGGCTTTAAAAATGATTGCAAACCATGATTCTAGGCTTTCTAGCAACTTCAATATATATGTTTATGGTGATCTTATGATTTTTATTTAGCAATCAGGTGCTAAGATAAAAGGTGATGATATAGGAGACGTGACATGGTTGTGCTCTGCGGGTGTTCTGCTCTTTAATTTCTCTGTTACTTCTAATATATCACTATCAATTTCGTGTGGAACAATTTCTAGTTCGTTACATCAAGTTGTGTAACCGTCCACTTGAAGATGTAGGTTGGTTTAGCTGCAAAATAGAGAAAGAATCTTTGCACGTTTGTGCCATTCATAAACTTTAAGTCTGTGTAAACAACCTAAAATAGATTTTATAATAAGCCCATGAACTCTGTGAAGATCATGCTGCTGGGAGGATTTATAGCCACACATGCACTAACTTCCACAGTTAACTACTATTTCTATCGCATAGTGGAGCTGATCTGCATATCCATTTCAAATAACAAAATAACAACCTCAACATCTCTGCATTCTTTTTCCTTTATCCTTTACTCCTTCCTTCTAATTTTTGGCTGATTATCTTTAATTTCTTTGGTTTATGAAATAACAACCTCAACAACTTTGCATTCTTTTTCCATTATTCTTTTCCCTTTCCTTCTAATTTTTGGCTAATTATTTTTAATTTCTTTGGTTTATGATATTAAAAGCCACAGTGAAGACCTTATATGCATGATCAAGTTTCCCCTTGATCTCTAATCCTACTTTATAAAACTGAACTATCAAGTATCAAGTACCAAACAAGGGGTTTTCTGTGTGTGTTTTCCTTGAGGGTGTAGGATCATCTTGTGAAGTGTGCTCCTTTCCGTAGTAGCATTGATATTCCATGACAAGATTGTGTTGTTCATGATTTGTTGATTGTTCGTGGATCGAGTATGTTCAAGTGTGACCGATCTTCTGTTGCTTCAGTTTACAGCCAGAGCTGAGTCCCTTATTATGATCAAATCATTATAGTGTATGAAGCTATTTTCTAAAGCTGGGGCTTTTATGTATTCGGAAATCGGCATGTTTATGTGCCCCTACTTATATATTAGTGTTCTTAATTCCCTAGTAGTCTAGAATCTACTGCTACACAGTAGTTAGTCATTTAGAAGATATTTTGTAAACTTCTCACTATTCTAGACCATCTCCTTTTTCTGAATACTACCTCTGTTATTCATCTATTTGGCTGTATTTAGTGATCATGATAATACAACATGGCGGTCGGTGTGTTGTCCAATGGACATTAACAAATTTGAATGATAGAAACTACCTTAAATGTCATCCCCGTCTTGACGGGATAGGCCTTGGATGATGATGATACTTCCTTATTGTCCTTTAGTAGTATGAAACCAAAGGAGTGAAATAAACAAATTTCCCGATTCATGATTCTTCTATGGAATTATATGGAGAAGAATCATATCATGTTCTTCTAGACAAAGAAGGAGATATAATATTTCTTTGAAGAAAAAAGGACAATAATTTTGGAGTACCAATTCTTGTTTATGCCAAGAAGATTGATGATGGAGGCTATTTTCTTGTTTTGATAACTAGTCAAAGTTACAAAGAGGAGAAAAATGTAAATACTTTTTTATCAACTTGGAGAAGTAACGAGGGGTGATATGATAAACATAAGGAAGAAAGGAGCACTTAAAATGTATATTGAAACTATTATGAGGGAATAACGTCAAACATTCAAAATTGATTTGGTGAGACAATTGAATTTCCAGCAAGGTTTTCAGGATCAGTTTCATTCCAAGACATGATAGGCGGTTTTGGTTTCGGCGGTTTCGGTTTAGTTTATTTTAAAATTTCAAAAACTCTAAAAAAATATAGAAAATTAGGAAAAATCAGGAAACATGTAGAAGATCAATATAAGTCAGGAAAAAAAAATAGAATTAGGCCATTAATAGAAGATAATAGTGATGTCACACACACTTGGCTAATCAATGCAAATTATTAACACAACTATTGCTAAAATCTATGAAGCACAGACACGGGTACAACAAAACAACACGGACACCCGACACAACATTTTCTTAAAAAGGCAGGACACGACATGGTTAGGACATGACAATTAATATATATAATTTAATATAAATAATATATAAAATATGAAAGATACATAGAGAGCTTAACTTCGAAGAAGAATTCATAAAGCATGATCCAAGTAGTTGGGAAATAACTTGGTTGTTATGTTTAAGAAATTTCAATGGTAGCATAATACCTCCTTTTGTCAACTACTAAATTTCCTCTTTTGGTAGTATTAATCTAATCAAAATTGAATTGAAGGGGGCAAATGTAGTTTATTAACTATGGGGTCAGGTTTGGCACTATGGGATCCTTTCTAGAGGTCCTAAGGGTAATGACAATCGTCCAATAATGTCCACAAAATCCATCAAATTCTAGAATTATTGCTAAAAGATGATCTTAATATTTGTAAAAAAAAACCATTAATTATATCCTCTGAGGTTATAACCTCAGAAGATATAGGTTAAAGTCAAAGCTTAATCACAACCGTCCATTACACTCAGCCCCAAACAAATCATCAAACTCAGCCTCGATGGAATGCACTGAACGGTTATGCTGTGTCCAGGCCATGTCCGAGCCGTGTTCGGGACAAAAAAAAACCCAGGACACTTCAGAGCCTTGTCTGACACATTGTCGGGCCGTGTCCGTGTCCGACATCGACACGGGGCCCTCCAAGAAGTGTTCTTGCTTCATAGACTAAAATAGACAAACATAGCTAGTATGAACTTGGAAAGAATTAGAATATACAATAACTAGTCCTTTGGATATGAACTCAGAAAGAATTAGAATATACAATAATTAGTCTTATGCAGTCTTGTTTTGTCCTGTTTTGATCTATGTTTTTTAATTTTTTTATGGATAAAAAAGTTTTCAAAATAAAGATTAGTTGATTGTTAAAATAATGTTTCAAACGATTTTGAAAGCGGACTTAAAACAAGAAAGTTATGCAAGTTTGAAATCATGCAAAAATTATGCTAAAATGTGAGACACTGTTTTTCTACTAAGTCTGGAAAAAAGAGTTTTTATATAGGAAAGTTTTGATTTATTTAAAATTTCCTTTGATAAATCATAGTTTTCCAGATGCGCTTATAGTTCTACACCTTGTGGAATTTTTTGAGCTAAAAAGGAGTTTATTGAACCACTTTTTTCAGCATGCGGATTTTATGAAAACCCCTGAAAACTTTTTTCTACTACTAAAACTGAAAATATACTTTTTGATTCATTTTGATTTTTTTTTTTTTTTAATATTTGTATTGAAATCAAATGAGGGGTATTTACTTATTTAAATAAAATAACTTAATTGTAAATGATCATTTACTTAAATGTTTTTTATGTAAATATGGTTGTCAAGCTAAAAGCCTGAAACACACTTTATCGTAAACCTAATCCTGTTTTTTTCCAAGTGCTGAATTTTAAAAACTGGAGGGTTTGGGGACCGATTTTGAGAATATTTCATATTATTTTTAGAAATTTCGTGTTATTTCGTGAAATATTCTGCAATTTTCCAACGGTTGAGATTGTATATGATATTTCGTATCGAGATCTCAAAAATATTTCACAAAATTTTTGATTTTCTGATACCTCAGTCTTATGGAACTTGGAAGTCGCCTCAACATCAAGCCAATATTCAGTACCACATGCTGTGCGGAAGAGGATCGAATTGTGCATCACAATTATCATCATCTCGCTTTCGTCTGTAGTCCTACTGAGGATAATAGTGCTAGAGGTGCTCGTACCAAAAAACGGTGACACCTTACATTTATAGTGATCATTTAAGTGGCAAAGCACCATAATAAAAACAATATACAATCATGCATTTTCAATTGATTGGATATAGGCTTAGATCCTCTTTCTTTGATTTGTCCCACAAACCTTGATAGATTTATAACTTTACATTGAACCCATGACGCATTTGACTCCTTCTTGAGACCTTACAAGAATAGGTGTATAGTACAACTTATGTACTATTACTCAAATATAAGATTGATAGTGTATTGTGCATGACATTTGTTTGTAATTGGTAGAATTAGTATGGTATGATCACATTAGGGTACGTCCTTACTACACTATTGTTTCTAGCAAGGATCATCAAATTTGGCAGATTATTCCAATGGTTTCTTTTATTAAGTGATGAATAAATTATAACAAAAACATGTGCTCCATGTGTCCATTAGAAGAAAAAAAAAAAGATGTTCCTTGTCCAAACCCCTTGGGCCACATGCTATGCATCACTCAGTACCCACTTCATATTGGTCTTGTTTTCAAAAGAGTAGGTTTTTGCTTTACCTTGACTTTTTGTCAAAAGCTGAAAAATCGTGATTCTGAAATATTTTTATAGATTCAAAATATTTTACCAGTCTTTGAGTTTTTAAGTTGATCTAATACTTCCATACTAGGTTGTCACCTCGTGTATCATTTTTCCCTTTTTGTGTATTGTGTATCATATCGAATCATGTATCATAAGGTACAGTTATATATATATATATATATATATATATATATATATATATATATGTAAGAAATGCTAGACCATTTAATATAAAAAGGTAAGAGTAAAAGAGTAAGACATTTCCTTTCATTTCCCAACGAACATAACATTGGAGTATATAAAAAGTATGTGTATACTTGTATAAAAAAGAAACCATATATAAGTATGATCTATGATGTTTCTATATATTTGTTTCACTGTAAGATTTCTCCTACCATTTATCTCCCTTTTTAAGTAAAAAAGAATCAAATAGGAAATGTTTCTTACCACTTGGAGGCACTCGAAAAATGAACTTTGAACTTCATCTTCTTCATTGACTCTTTGTGAGGCTCTAATGACACCAAATTATATTCAATGCTTGAAAAAACTTGTATGTATTGCCCCCCCCCAAGCTCTAGAAAACTTTAGAAACAAATGACATTGGATTCTGACAACTCAATTGAAGGATTAAAGAAGATTTGTGAAATCCCTAAAAAATCTCTCAAAAACCCCACGCTCAAGGCCCAAAGTGCCTCGTGCAATTGTTCGTACCAGTCACATTTGTTTCTTTCTATTTTTTATATCTTTAATAGCATGACCGAACACGATCCCAGGGGTGGTATTGTGGAGGTCCGCACCCTCCAAGACCACTATCGTTGTCTTTTCGGATAATAACCTTATCATTTTTGTAATGGATATACACGAAGGAGGAATACTAGAAGGGAAATGAAATTTCTGCTTCCGAGTCAATGCAATGGAGGTCCGCACCCTCCAAGACCACTATCGTTGTCTTTTCGGATAATAACCTTATCATTTTCGTAACGGATATACACGAAGGAGGAATACTAGAAGGGAAATGAAATTTCTACTTCCGAGTCAATGCAATTGAGGATGCCTTCTCTCTTTACCCAAGGTTATGAATTGTTTTTTAAACTCAAACAAACGTGTAGTCCTTTCATAACTTAAGAGGGAAAATAAAAATAAAAAACCAATTTGGAAGCTTCAAAACAAACCAAACCCCAAAGCCCTCACTTTTACTGGATCATATGTATCGTACACATCATATGATACATTGAAAAATGATATGCACGCCCGTATCATATAGTTTTTCTCCTATATTGTATCGTCTATCGTAAGATACTAACAACCATGCTTCCATATTTTCTACGATTTTCTCCGTTCTAAAATATTTTGAGGCTTTTATTCCACCAAACTTTCTTTTTTAGCAAAAACTGTAGAGTAATTTTGTATAGGAGCTAGAAATTATATTTTGACTTTTTGATATTTTTATTAATTCCAAATGGGAAGGTATTTGCTTATTTACACAAAATAACTTGAAATAAATGGAGAAAATAAAGAAAATGATAAACCACAATTACTTAAATGTATTTTTGTTTTCTGTTAAAATACCTCTTTACCCTGCAAACCAGTCCGAAACTCGAAACTTGGAAGGTTACAGAACTAGTTCTGGCCAAAACTGATCCGAAACGGATTGGTTTGGTTGAAACTCAACACCCTGATTTCTAGCACAATCAACCTCTCCAAAGGATCACTATTAAGTCCATTTCTTTTGGCACTTGTCATAATAAAGTTACAACATATCCAAAAGGAGATTTTTCTGAGATTTTCTCCGGTCTTAAAGTTACACACACCAAACACATAGTAAGCTTGCTTGGACCATGATAACCAAGGCGGAATATCAGTAACTGAAAAAAACACCTTGAATAATCACCATATATTTACATCACCATAAATTTATATTGTTTATGTCACAAAGAAGACAATCACCAAAAGTGTCGATAGGATTTCGACCCACCTGATCTCACGGGCCCCACATGATCAAAATTTTGTCACCGAAATACCACCTCAACACGGGCCCACTGTTTCAGTTGAAATTTCATCGAAATACAACGAAATTCATCGAAATCCTACGAAATGCACCTAAGTCGCTTGAAGTACAAACTTTCGGGGTTTCACACAGGTGTTTCATTTCGGTAGTGACCGAAACTGAAATTTTGGTGATTTCGGTCGAAATCTCAATCCATGGTTACGACGATGAGATACTGATGTTGATTTGTGATACAATTGGGGAGGATAAGCTGAGTCACAAGTTCCTTCAAAAAAGCATAGGAGATGGCATGGGCATGTTCATTGGAGAGTTGAGGATTTGTGAGGAGTGGGGCTTGGGTATGTGTGGAAGGTTGAAGAAAGAGGGAGGGAAGTCCTAAAATAGCATAGACAAAAGTTGTGAGAAAAGTTATGAAAAACTTGCAGAGACAATGGAGGTATCCCTTAACAGGAATAACCAACAAAGAAGGATTCATAGGAGACTCTAAATAGTTGGGACAAGGCTTGATGTTTATGGTTAAGGTTGTATATTAGCTAAGAGGTGAATTTAATTAAGCCATGCCTTTTTTTTGAGATTGGCGGTTCATCGGAAACCTTTCTGGCAATAGACCCACATTCTGCTCGGACTAACCCCTTTCGGGAAAAC
Organism: Chamaelirium japonicum; assembly: GCA_947650365.1. Taxonomy (NCBI): domain Eukaryota; kingdom Viridiplantae; phylum Streptophyta; class Magnoliopsida; order Liliales; family Melanthiaceae; genus Chamaelirium; species Chamaelirium japonicum. Next base: position 33,083,394 of record OX393549.1, read on the forward strand.
TGTGCCATTTTATATTCATGTGATAGAGTAATGAGTTTTTTTAATCATTGCCATCACAATAATAACCATGGAGATGCTAGTTGTATTGCAACATTTAGGAATAATATATTTAGGATGAATTAGTCAAGTATGTGGTCCACCATGATGGAGTTGAGGATGGCAATGAGGTTCACACTTGGACCATATATATAATACAAACTTCAAAACATGTTCAATAGTTGAGAACTTGATTCTCTGCCCAATTTGTACTTAAGTAGCCTTTGGAATTATCTCAAAAATAACCACAAATTTACTTAAGCATGAAGTCAATTATCTTCAATTGGCGCTTGACCAACTGGGTTCTTCGTGGGGGCAACGTTTGATCAGAGTCTTGTTAATAACCAATCTATGAGGCACAAATGTGTCTCCTATGTTCAATTGGAACCTGACTCAGGCTATCCAAGTGTCTTATAAGGAAAAATTTGGCATGCATTGTTCATGAGATTAAGATCTGATTAGGTCTCACATGTGATGTAGGGATCTAAAGTGAATCTTTTTAAGATTCCATCATAATCCACGAGATCTGTCCAAAACAAGACAACTTAGCGTGTGCGTATTCATGGTCTAATTCGTCAAAACCATTTAGCCTGCAATTATTGTCAATCTTTAACTTCTTGCAATTTGCATTGAAACATAGGTCCCTTTCAAACATAGCCTATAACTCTTAACTATTATAGGAGAGCCTCAAATATTTTAGGCATCCACTTCCAAAATGAGTCTCTTACATGAGCACATCTCAAAGTTCCCATGTTGACCTGCACATTGTGATCATAACCCTGGCTTCTTGCCCCTTAGACATAGGACCTAACTATAAAAACTTCATTACCAAGCCATACCTTATTAGATTAGAGCACATATAGTCAAGAAGGATCCATTAGAGGATTGGGAAAACTTTTATATCTCCTGTCAACCGTAGACATGTAAGGTGTGGAAGAGTTTGCAATTACAGTATAGTTAGCCCTTACAGGAATGACGAGAGAATGATTCATAAACCAACCAATAGATGGGCCACTTTTGTCATGTGTGGTTGGCGCATATGCACATATGTGACCACATATACGAAAGTTCGTCATAAAAATTGTTACTCCACAGATACAAGGAAGAATATATGCTGCCGCACATGACTTGTGCGACTAGCGACTGCATATGTGTTTGTGCAGCCGCACAGAGCCAGGTATCTAATTTTTATTATTGGAGTTGTGCAATCACATCGGTACTTGTGCGGGCATACAATGACTTGTGTGGCCACATAGGGACAACTCCAACGGTTGGACACTTGGACCTTTGGCTTTGTGCAGCCGCACAAACACATATGTGGTCATACAAGTCATTGTGCGGACCTAATGGTCTTTTACCTCTCAGCCTATTTATAGGCCTTCAATTCAACACTTCTTCACCCCAAATGTGACCCACTTTTCTTTTAACCACTTCCAAACCTCCCCCATTCTCATTTCGACGATGGCTTCTACGGGTGAGGGATCCTCTAGCGGCGGTGATGCTAAGCCTCTTAAGTCGTTCAAATTGAAAGATTCTGGGTTGAATACAACCACTACAAGAGTCCAACGGAGAAGAATATTTGGTCTACAAGCTTTATAACTATGAAGTCAAGGGTGACATCGCAAGGCTCAAGCAGCACTTGGCGCATCCACCAATGTCTGAGGCCAAGAAGAGCCTTGAGGCCACCGATGTCATCCAAAAGAAGATATTGATGTACATGCCACCAGGGGTCCGTACACACCCGCTATCGTCAAGGGAGTTGGTACACCAAGTACGAATCTGAAGACGAGCATGTGTGGGAGGAGCTGGGGGATAGTAGCACCGAGGAGGAGGAGGTGCCCTCAATGCCACCAGCGAAACTAAAGGTAAAGAGGCGAGGGAAGGAAATGGTTCCCTGCCCTCTAGGGCACAAAGTTAGATGTATTTTTTATGTTATTTAAAGTACTTTTTTAGTAATATGATATATTTAATGAATGCTTGTGTTTCATGTTTTTAATTTGAAATTTAGCAAACAAACGAACAATTTTTTTTTGCACAAATCAAATGTGCGACCGCATAAGCGATTGCGCGTGGTCCTATCACATTAAGCACCCTTGACAACAATGGATGGGACAAGGTTTCATGTCTATGGTTGTGGCTTATGTAAAGTGTCAACCTTAGACATAGGATATTAGGATCTTTCTGTACATTAAAACCTGACATGAACACCCAAACATTGACATGGAGAGGGCTTGGTTTTATGATTTGGAACTTTGGCATTAAGGATTAGATCCTCAATCAGGCTACGTCTGTATTCAAGAATCTAAAGTGCTGAACGATTTGTATGCTTGTCAGGTTAAGGTGGATCGTGTTTCTAGCAATTTTGTTAACTGAATTACTAAGGGAAAATATATCTGGAGTCTGGAAGTCGGTTTTGTATAGAGTTTTTGTTCATACTTCTTGTAAGTTAGTAGCATTATTCAAACTAGTTAGCTTGGCTCATAGGCTCTGTAAACTACACTGTGGGGCATCCTCTCGTACCAAAATTCTTGCTCATGGGAGTAACCACTGAGAGGCATATTCTGTTAAGGGTCATTTAACGGTTTAGTGTACCTTTCAATTAATTTACAAGTTATTTGGCAGCGCAGATGATTAAATGTTATGTCAGGGTATTTTTTGTAGGAGGGGTACTTTTTGTTTTGTACATTCTTCTCGATATAAGAGATGATCCTTTTCTTTTCTCTGTGCTTATTTATCATTTGGATATTGTAAATGGCATGTTCTTGGTGAAGTTCGATTGAAAGAAACCTGTTCGTCTTAATGCTGTAGAAGATTGTTATACCTACTAGTTTTTCCCCTCAGGTAGGGAAGGGTTGCCTTTTATTTTCTCACTGGGGACTTGTTTCAGTTACAACTAAATTCTTGACATTTCTGCTAGATCTGACTGGTGATGTCATTGTGTTAAGGTGGTCATGTCATTTCATGAATGTGGAGGCAACGTTGGTGATGATGTCTGTATCCCTCTGCCTCATTGGGTTGCCGAAATTGGTAGAAGCAATCCGGACATATTTTTCACGGAGAGAGATGGAAGACGCAACCCTGAGTGCCTTTCATGGGGAATCGACAAGGAAAGAGTTTTAAGAGGCCGAACAGCTGTTGAGGTATAGTGCTTGTTATTTTCATTACATTTTTAAGTACTTCTTTGCTCAAGTAGTGTAAAGTAATTTATGTAATTCATTTTTAGTTAGGAATTGTTGCACATCATGTTACTGTATCTGTTCCTTCTATTTTGAATTAGTTTGAAAAATTCCTGCAATGAGAAAGCAATTCCGCTCTCTATGCTCATTTTGATGAAGTGATTGTTGACCTTTTTTTTTTAACTTTTCTTTGCATGATTTACTACATATGTGTTTTCATAAATCACTTCTTTAGAAGAAATTGTTTCTTGAAGACCTATGAACTTCATAATTGATATTAATTTTTTACAAGGAACGTCCAATAAAGAAAAGCAAGAAGAAAAGAATTTATTGGAGATAATGCATAAGGTTTAGAAGAAGTTTTGAGTCTGTTGACCCTTAATTTATCTCTTAAACACAATATAGATGGCCTTCGAAAACTGTATCACTGTCCAAACAATTTTGGCAACAATAATTTTGCATCTTGTGCATGATTATACATGTTTATTGCCAATATTTCTGAATCTAAGAATTGTGTTCTTATAGGGTCCTCATGATAACTTCTTTTGCTTAAATATTTTCGTGAATTTTTTAGGTCTACTTTGACTACATGAGAAGCTTTCGAGTGGTGTTTGATGAGTTCTTTGAAGATGGTATTATCTCCGAGGTTGAAGTTGGATTAGGTCCCTGTGGAGAACTACGGTACCCTTCTTATCCAGTTAAACATGGTTGGAGATATCCTGGCATTGGGGAGTTCCAGGTAACACAAAGTCAATATAAAATGCTTCCATATCTCATAAACATATACAACTGTAAAAAGGTGACCCCCTTTTGATATAATGGTATAGAACATTGTTACTTTACAATGTGTAGATGAACCACTCCTTTGTTCTCTTAAGTCTATATGTATACACATATACTTTACAATGCTACATTTGATATGCTACTGTGAGTTTACTGTGTTGAGATGTATATATGTTTTCTTCTTAACACATGTATTTTCCTTTTATTGTTGTATGGTATTCTAACCTGTAGGTGACCACACTTCGTTATATCCTTTTATTTTTGGCCTTGTAGCCCTAATACATTTGAGCTTAGCCTTTTGGCTTTCTTGTCCATGGTGCTGCCCTTTGGGCATTCTCCCATGTTAACATGGTATCGGAGCCTTTAGCTCTTGCCCCCATCATGAGTTTCCACCAGTGGCAGCCTTCTTCACGGTGCCTCCTTCTTCACTAAGAGCTTCCTCATTCACCCGTCGTTGTTCATCGCTACTTCCTCACAAAAATGAGGCCTCCTCGATTGCCGTCGACTAGGAAGCATGGACTCTTCAATAGAGGTGTTGTGTTCATGTCTGACACGTATCGGACACGGCAACACTTCAGACACATGCTTCGGACATTTGTCAAATATGTTCCATACTTGTCTAGAATTTTTTTATTAATTTTTCATTGGATAAGTTTTGGACACGGCGCAAGCACTTTAAATACGCATATAAACATGTTTTTGGAGACAATGGAGTCGAAACTCGAAAGTGTTTTTTTTTAGTACGAGGTTCATTTTGCAATTTATGAGAGATGTGGGTTCCTTATATTAAACTAAACTCATTAGGGAAGCCTTTAGTCATTATAATCAGTGGGTTCCTTTGTAGAATGACAAAATAAAATAATGTCTTTAGGACAAAAGGCTTGATGCATAGGATTTGACCTATTTTAACTCTCATTCACTCATTGCATGCCTATTTATAATTGTTTTCAACCCTTGTCTTTCATTTTTCTAGAAAATCAAGTAGTAATCGTTAACTAATTATACATAATATTATTACTAATTAAGTGTATACAAATATATGGCACTATCCCCGACGCTTCCCTGTCCTACTTTTTTGGGATTTGTAGTCACTAGTCCCATGTCTGTATCTGTGTCAGTGTTAGTGTCAGTTTCCGTGCCCATGCTTTTTAGGTCGTCGATATTGCTAGTCGAGTGCCAAGTGCTAATATCCCTTTGTCATGCCGTCTCTATCTGATCAACTATGGGCTTGAACCTGAGACCCTGACCACCGTTGCCACAATCACGTGGAGCTCACTAAGAGATCAAGGGGTTCCATGACAAGGAGTTCAAGCAGCCCATGCTATGTTTAGTTGGGAGAGAGGCATTCCTATGATACAATAGAGAAAATCTGAAAGGCCCTTTGAAATGTTCCCAAGTAATGAAAACAATTGATTATTGTGCTAACCAGACGAGGAAGCATCTCCACCATCTAGCGCCAATAGCTAAGGTATTTGTTTTCCCAATATCAGGATTCAGCTAGAGGACACCCAACATCGCCTGCTCAGATTTGACAGGTGATCCTACACCGCCTCTGCCAGTTACCTTTGCCCCCTTCTCCCTTTTTGCTCTATTTTCTCTGAAGGCGCATAGCCACCGTTCACCCGGGACCACCTTTTGCATTTGTCGTGCATTATCAAAGCAACCATCTCTCATAGCCACCATCGCTCTCAAAGGACAAGTGAAGAGGAGGATATGACAAGAAAACCCTAAAAGAAATATGAGCCATTGATGTAGTTTGTAGATGACTTTTTTCTCTACACAAAGATCAAGACATCTTATCACTAATTTTTTATTTGCACGTAGATTGAGGTAGCTGATTCTTGTTTTATTTCTTGAAGAGCATTGTATTTTTCATTATCTTTTATTTGCACTTTGTTTCATGTCGATCGGATTTCTAGATTTTGATTTATGGTTAGTTTTATTTGTTGACTAGCCTAGGTGCGAGGGGTTTTCCACCCGCTTGATGAATGGGCTAACCCAAAGTCTTATTATTAATGAAGTACATAAGCACCGCCAAATGGCTCATCCGACGTACGAGATCTAGGCACTTAAGTCAGGATCGACAAAAATCTTTATCTAACTTAAGTGTACTGAAGAACCACGATTGGGGCTTTAGACAAATCCTAGCCACCAACCCTCATAGGAGGCCTATGATATCCGTACGGTGCCTTGGGACCCGTGCTAGATGTTTCCACCCGTGGTTCCTCTCTCCTCTCTGTACGTGACTTTTTAACTTCTCTCTCCCCCCCTTATCTTTTAATATAAATACTTCTTGTGTTATCTGAGACACATATCAGATTCTGAGAAATAAAGCCCCAGTTTTGGAGAGATCATTCTATCGGGAACCCATCTACACCTCCTCGTTCATCTGGCTTCTATACCATGTCTTCTGATCACAGCTTCATATCTCCTCTGCACATGCTTCCTCTCACTCTAATACATATTTCAGCACTAGAAGCATCCCTCTCCCTCCAGGATCTTCTTCAAAGATCCTAACCTCGTTCTTCTATGCCACCATCTTCCTCACCGCAACTTCATCCCTCTTTTATTTTTGTGTGTTATTCTCACTCGTAGATAAGCACACCTCGTTGAACTCCGTTATATTTTGCCTTGGAGTCCTAATACATTTGAGCTTAGCCTTCTAACTCTCCCCATGGAGCTTCCCTTTGGACATTCTCCCATGGTAACATAGTGCAAGCAATGACCACATCTATGTTACATGCTCTTTCATGTGGAGTTGCTTATATAAATACTCTACATTGGTACATTGGAGGTGCTTATGATAAGAGATGTATCATAAGTCTTAATAGAGCCCCTGGTAAATATATGAGCATTATAAGAAGGCGATATGAAAGTCTTAGTGACTGCTAATTTCCATAGTTACAATCGCATATATTATGATATCCTGCTGTTGCTTCCAGTACGTATTAATAAGAGTTGCAAATGAGATTCTGAAGCTGTTTGTACAATTGTTGGTTTTGTTCTATTGTGCCCAAAGAAGTTTTATCCGAATCTATCTTTTATATGAACTAATATCTATACATTAATCTGTAATATGTTCACTAACAACCCCTTCATTGATGTAGATTCTCTCCACAGTACATGGGCATCTCTTATTGTCTCTAGTAAGCATTGATTATTTCTTCTATTTAAACTTAGCAATGTTACACTTACATAAGTTCTGCCCTTGTAGTGTTATGATCAGTACTTAATGAAGAACCTGAGAAAAGCAGCAGAAGCAAGGGGGCACTCATTCTGGGCAAGAGGACCAGAAAATGCTGGCTCTTATAATTCTCAGCCACATGAAACTGGATTTTTTTGTGATGGAGGAGATTATGATAGTTATTATGGTAGATTCTTCCTTGGTTGGTATTCTAAGGTGTTGATTGATCATGCTGACCGTGTACTGTCTCTGGCTAAATTGGCTTTTGAAGGCACATGTTTTGCTGCAAAGGTCAGCACATTTTATAGGATTTTGTTGCATAAACTGATAGTGCTCTTTTCAGTTTTTAAAACGATTGTTCATGATCAAATAAGGTCACACATTTTTCGTGCTATGTTCGGAAATGTTTCATTATTTGATAATGGCAATTTTCAGAATTTACAATTGCACTTCTGCTCGGCCTACCTGAAAAGTAGAGGTTTCCTGATCTGCCATCATGAATATTAAGTTCAAATTTCTGTTGCTAATTTGCTATGATAAACTTTTTTTTGCAATTATTTAGTATTCAGTTTTATTTCAATTTCACCCTTTTTTATTTAAACCAGATTTTTAATATCCAAAATTTCTTATTATGGTGTTGTGTCACATTGTACATACCAATGCTTTTCCAAACCTATACAGATTTTTTTCTGAACCCTTTAGTGTTCATGGTTTTTTTAATTTTGTTTTATATTTGGTTACAATTTTTGACATTTCTTTATTGTTTGTTTAAATTTTGGCTGTATGGAAGAGAATTAAAAACATGAACAAGAGCAATTTCTTCTCTCACCGATTGAATCTGGTTCTTGGTGACATGAGCAATCTTATCTCTCTCTCTCTCTCTCTCTCTCTCTCTCTCTCTCTCTCTCTCTCTCTCTCTCTCTCTCTCTCTCTCTCTCTCTCTCTCTCCTTTGGATTTTAAATGCAAACAAGCGGAACAAGTTATGGTATTAATTGCTTAGCTGTAATCTTTTTTCTTTCTATCTTTTTTTACTATTGCAATTTCTTATCCTCTCTCCTTTGGGGCTTAGCTGAAATCTTGTTGAAACAGATATCAGGTATCCATTGGTGGTATAAAACAGCTAGTCATGCTGCAGAACTGGCTGCTGGTTTTTATAATCCTTGTAACCGTGATGGTTATGCTTCAATTGCATCGATGTTAAAGAAGCATGGTGCAGCTTTAAACTTCACGTGTGTTGAGTTGCGCACTTTGGATCAATATGAGGGCTTCCCTGAGGCAATGGCTGATCCAGAGGGATTAGTCTGGCAGGTGATTAAAATCAACTACATTTTTAGGAATTACTTCATTGTAGTATTTGATTTCTGTCACTGTTACTTGCTGAAAACCCATGGATGAAGTGTAGAACATGTCAAAAGAAAGGGGGAGTGGATGATCAGTATGCTGAATTTAATTGTAAGACATGACTTTGCTGATAGAGTCCGGGCCAGCCATCCTTTTCCGTTTTCTTTCTTTGTTGATCAATTCTCTCTCCATTTTGTAAGGGTAAACTGATCGAGCAATTGAATTGATTCGATTTGAATAAGGCAATCTAACGATTCGTGCTTTTTTGGGCAATCACAGAACTGAAGTATCTGCAATATGTATGAAAATGACCAATAATTTTCTAAACACAGATAGACTATGGTTTTAATTGATATTTATTATGAATCCTTGCGCATTCAAACCCTCACCCTACCAAAAAAAAAGTAAATACATAAACAAATAAAATAAAATGAAGATATCTGTTTTTTCCAGATTTCTTAGTTTTGATTATTAATCCTAATGTAGACAGGAGGGGGGGGGGGGGCACATTTGCTAGTAATAATCAGGATTTTTTTTTATTTGTAGAAATAAGCAAAGACCCTTTTTTTTTTTTTTCCAAAGTGGGTGATGAGTGTTTGTTACTGATGTTAGATACTCTTCCTATCAACTACGGCTAAACCTAGTAAATGAAACTATCTGTTGTCATCTTCAGGTGTTGAACGCTGCATGGGATGTTGGTTTACCTGTGGCTAGTGAGAATGCTCTTCCCTGCTATGATAGAGATGGCTTTAACAAAATTTTGGAGAATGCCAAGCCATTGGATGATCCGGATGGAAGACACTTATCAGCATTCACCTACCTTAGGCTTAGCCCAGTTCTCATGGAGAGACACAATTTCCTAGAATTTGAACGCTTTGTCAAGAGAATGCACGGTAAACTAGAGCACTTTTTTTTCCACTCATTTCTCTTACCTCCAAAATTATATGCTTTTCTAGAAGAACACTTACCTGATTTATCTTTATTTTGTAAATATTGTTAACAACTAACTATTAATCGATTAGGTTGCAAGTAAATATATTGTACTGAATATAGACATATTACTTCAACATATTTGGACTTGCTAGCCTTAATAAGGTATGCTTTCATTATTATCCGAATTTTCTCTTGTCCTTCCCTAACATGGTAAGAGAGCTAGGGTTTTGTGGGCCTTGTTATTACAAGTCTTCCTTTTTTCCTCCAATTTTTCTTTTCTTTCTGCATTCTCTTTTTATTTGTAGGGGTCTTATCCAACTTAGTCTCTATCTTCATTTGTGGTTAGACTCTTGGAAATGTCTGAGAGTAGTTGAGGGGGTCCCTTACAAGCCTTCTATCTTTGAAATTATTTAGGGGATTTTATTCCCTTGCTGGAGAAGATTATTGTCAGATACCGATCGATGGTTCTCCACCTGTCACTGAAATTTTCTCCGCTCATAGACGCCAACCTAGAATCATGAAAAAAACATATTTTTGACATTTTCCTTACATTGCGCTTCTCAGAAAAGACCATGTATTATATAAGTCGATGCCTTAACTTGACTTCCTGGTAGTTGATTGTTGAAGCAGTAGCTCTAGGCAATGTTATCAGACCCGTACCAGACGTTGACCCGGTCTAGGGCCCAGGTCATGGGTCTCTGGTTCAACCGTTGGGTCAACCGGTTGAACTAGTGATATATTTAAATAAATAAATAAATACAATCGGGAGATCAGCACTCGGCAGCAGTCGAGAGCTCGGCACCGGCGACAGTCGGGAGATCGGCAATCGACATAGAGATGGCGGCAGGCGGCACTCGATGGCAGTCAAAAGATCGGCACCGGCGGCAGTCGGAAGATCGGCACTCGGCACAGAGACGATGGTAGGCAGCTCGGCAACAGTTGGGAGATCGGCACCGGTGGCAATCGAGAGATCAACACTCAGCACAGAACGACGGTAGGTGACACTTGATGGCAGGCGGGAGATCCGCACCGGTGGTGGTTGAGAGACCGGCATCGGCGGCCCGGCTTCGTGCCCCAGTCAGACGACTCAAACTCCCTAGGGTCTCTCACCGCTCGAGATCGACAAGAAAGTAGAGAAAAACCGAGAGAACGACTCCGCTCGAGATTCAGTTTCCTCATTTAATTAACACGCAGTGGGTTTTAAACCGAGACAGGTCACTCGGGTCTACACACAATCCGCCGGTTCACTCGGGTTTCACCGGTTCCAAAGCATTTCTGATCTGATCTATCAACCGAACCATCCAGTCTGGTCTGGTTCTGATAACAATGGCTCTAGGTCGAGAGCTAGATCCTTACCTTACCTTATTATTAGAGAAGGGGAAAGGAGTAGGCCTAGGCTAAAAGAAAGCATCTTCCTTTGCGAATGCAGTGGATCGGTTCTTGTATACAGTAAATTATGTATATGTAAGGGGGCTGTGGTTAGCTATTTATTAACAGGCTGGCACAATTGGTGGTATTGATCCTATGAATCGATCAGGTTTTCACCCCTTTCAATGTTTTGTTGATTTCTCAACGCAAGGCTTTTTTATTATCTTCTTTAGAGGCTCCACGACTTTATAAATCCTCTTCAGAGCTCCCCTCTATCTTGTTTGACTCCATGTTCATTTCTTTCAACCAACTAAACAAGGGATCGGCAATTTTATTTCCATGGGACATCAAATCGGTTCAAATTTTATGTGGCAACTTCAACTCGTGAGCCATTACTGCCTATTTTGAGCTATTTTCATATCTTTGTGGCCTTGATGAGTTCCCAAATACTTCTTACACTCATTTCTATTTGTTTCATCCTTTTTTGCACCAATGCCCTGACTCGTGCATAATAATGTAAATCACCAGCGTAGACCCAATAAACAATGCAAGGACTTGCAGATTACCAGATAAAAATATTAGGCTGGTGCTTTAATGTGAAGTGTCGTGTAAACCGAGAAACTACACCAACAATTTGACCCAAAGCACAATTCCATTCCTTCACTTGGAATGCGGAAGAAATCTAACAAACACCTGATGTAAAGGGATTCCCAAAATAGTTCCCATGATACAATCTAACTAGTGTGCATTGTATATTTGTATGCATAGAAGTTTGCACTACTTCTCTACAATCAGAACACTTCTGCTGCACAAGTGTTATAAGCACTTATTCCAATCTTTTAACAGATCATAACAGAAAAGAGGAATTAGAGGGGAAGGATTCTAGAATTCAGATCGAGTAAAATGTTGGAGGAAAGGGTTGTTTATATTGACACCAGACCCGCACACTTAGTTGAAGGGGTGCCAGAGACACCTGTTATGCCAACCGACCACTAATTGTTTGGCCCAACGGTTGGAAAACATTGAGTCCACTCGATCACTCCGGCACAATCAAACTGGTGGAAACCGCTAAGTCTACTCAATTTCTAACCCGAATTGCACTGGACTCAACCTAACCAGTTAGGAACATAGTCAAAAGTAAAGGCCCCTCAAGAGACTCACGACGATGCACCATACTAAGTGCAAAGCATGCCTAATTGGCGCCAACAGTCCTTTTAGTGCCCTATAGCCCATTGGACATGTAGCACGTGCGCTATGCTGTGATGCACCTCATTGCACATAGGTCGACGTGTACCACACCGTCTCCGCATGTTCATTCCAAACAATGAATGGGATAACCATTTCCTTATATACTACAACTCATACCCCACTAGCAATGTGAGGGTAAATTTTAGCTAGCAAAAGAAGGTACAGGCCAAAATAAGGGAATGTCTTTTGGAGGGAAATTTTGTGATAAAAAATTTGGAGGAACACACTTTTCCACCTAAACAATAATGAGGCAAAAGTCAAAATACCAATCAAGTAGCAAGTGTAAATATGGAAGAACAATTGTTTTCTAATTATTTATCAGTTAATTTAATAACTTTAATTACTTGTGCAGGTTTCATATTATCCTTCTAGTCACTAAATGATGAATAATATCAGCATAATTTTTTTATGACACGTCCTCATTGTCTTTGCAGGCGAAGCGGTTCTTGATCTCCTAATATAGAAGAACCGGGGGATCGGAGGGCCGGATGTGATTCTACTAAAACTCCTCCAGCCACCCCTAGGTTTTTTTTCCCCTTTTTTTTCTTTTGTCACTATAAACTTAGTGCCCTTCTTACCCTTCTGTAAAGAAATCCCTACTAGAAATAGCATATGCCTAACCTTTCTTTCCCATCTTCAGCCGCCGCTTATTTCTCGACTAAAATTATCAGAGGTACTCTGACCTTAGTTTGATATTAGTCAGAATCTAGGTAATGCTATTGTAAAGACCTTGCCTTAGCCTACTCCCAGGAGAGTTTTGTACTTCCACCTACCCTCGTGGCGAGTCGCCTGGAGATTAGTGCTGCTCCTGCTGCTCAGATCGTGGTTGCTCGATCGGAGTCGAAGGCGAACTGGGTCACGGGGAGAGCGGGCGGGGATGTGGGCTGCTGCTATCAAAATCTCATTTCAGTTTGCACCAAACCTGATTATTTGGGTTCCATCCTTGAATCTTTATGATGTTTGCAAGGATGTGCTGCTTACGATTTTCTGTAATTTGGAAAAGAAAAAACCTTGATTAAACTCATAATCTTACTAAATGATGCGATCCATTTCATCTTTTTCATGGCAACTGTGCTGTATTTGTTCTGTGGAAAATACTGTTTAACTCTTTGCCCCGAATGGTTCGACCAGAATGGTGTGTCCGGATCACAGCCATCCGTTCCACCCAGCCCCGACGGGCAGGCGGATGCTGTAATTGGATGCCACGTTAGTCTAGTTGTACATTCGGGTTAAATGTTTCAGGTTGAGTAGCATTGCTCTTGTTCTATTGGTAGTTTGGTACTTCTATATATCCTGCAAGTTGAATCAAATAGGGGTGAGCGTCGGTTTTGTCTGTCGGTTTTATTTTTTTTTGGTTTTCGAAAAATCAAAACCGAAACCGAAATGGTCAGTTTTTGTTGGTTCGGTGTGATTGGTTTTCAGTTCCGTTTCGGTTGATATGACGTATGCTAGAATTCTTGGTTCTTGAATCTTGATCGTCAGTTCGTCACAAATAAGTGGATGATTGTGTCCTTACATTGTGCCAAAATGAAAGTTTAAAGCAAAATCAACTGATGTTCACTCTTTTGAAGCATTGTAAATGTAACATATTACTTCATACTTGCACTTACTGGAAACTAAAGTATTATGGCCGTTGGGTTTATGATTTTAGAAGTCGGGTCGGTTTTTTCGGTTTTGGTTCGGTGTTCCATACCCGGGAGCCGAAACCGATTTAATCGGTTTTGTCGGTTCAGTTTGTTTTCGGTTCGGTTTGATGTTCGGTTTGGTTATTTCGGCTAAATTTTGGTCGGTTTCAGTTCAGGTCGGTTTTTGCACAACCTTAGAATCAAGCATTAAACTCCAGCTGAGAGCATCCCGAAGGGACTCCTCGAGCGCTCGCTATTATAGGGAGCCAAAAGGGCTTCCCAACAAAGTAGGAGCCACTTTTTCAATTTTAGTCCAAGGAACTCCCTATTGTAGGGAGCCATATTCGGAATGGCCACATGCCCTATTATAGGGAGCCATATGGGCCGTCCGATTTCCTTTTGGAGAGCTAGTTGCTGTGCTGTTGATGCAATATACGACGAGTTGGCCCCAGTGGTAGTGAGTGCTCGCTGGTTCCTCCGAAGTGGCAAGCAGTTTAGCAAAACCCTACAATAGCGAGCTGCTGTAGGAGTCCGTTGAGGTGCGCGGCTTTTTCATCACCCCGCACACGCTATTGTAGCAAAGGAGGAATGGTGAGTCGCTTGGAGATGCTCTAAGAACTAAGCCACACTATTGAGCATCTGTCAGCGTCTCGGTCCAGTTCCCACTGGCACCTCCATGTGGGTACCCGTCGGTGCTTTCTATGTCAGCGAATGTGTTTGCCGCTGCACCTCGTGTCCCCTGGCCTCCTCTGCACGCCTATCGTCTAGTAGGCGTGCCATCGCGACTAAGTCTGCTGTTCTACCGACCCGTCGACGTCTTTGTCTGGTGCCCGTTGGCGCTGTTGGTGCCTCCGCGCAGCATGATTTGTTGTGCCATCAAGGTGCTCCCACTCGATCCGACACCCGCACGTATCCATACCAATGCGGCATTTTGTTGCGATCCGTCTAGTGTTGATCTCCTCGGATCCTGGATGGCTCCCACTAATCACTGTTTTATTGATCACCACATTGGTCCCACCGTGCCGGGAAGATGCCTAGGCCGCACCCTTCTCCCTCGTCTCATTTCCAATGTCTCGAACCATCCCAAAGGAAACAATCTCACGGCCTCCCCCTCGAGTTCTCCTCCAACAACCCGAACCACCAGGAGGGGGAGGCGCTGTACCGCGGCCCGAATCACTCTTTGAACCTGATCGTGAGAAATTTTGTCCGAGTGTCCTAAAACATCACAAATGATCAGCACGGTGCCTTCAACTAGACCCGACCCGACCCGACCCGACCCAACCCAACCCAACCCAACCCAACCCAACCCAACCCGTGAGTGGACTGGAATTTGCCATACCACCCGGATCCGACTTACAGAGGTCCAGTTTGGGATGCAACCACTGCCATGATGCAAGGATAACAACTCTGTAATGTTTCAAAAAATTTCACCTCCTCTTACAAGAATTTTCATCACTCGATATATATTCACCCTTGTCCATCCGAATCTAAGGGGGGAAAAAGATACACCATAAGCTACAATTCATCAAAGTATTATTGCTTCGCAGCGCCGCTTACACCTTGAACCTCTGCGTGATCTTGCCGACGCTTTCCTTGCAATCCTCGACAACCCTCCTCGCCTTGTCCCTGGCGCTCGAGCTCAGCCCGGAAGCGGTTTCCCGAACCTCTTCTATCGATCTACTCGTCTTCGCAGCGAGCATACCCCGAAGCTCCTTGGCACGATCGGAAGCCTCGGACACCCGTTGCTTCAAGGCTGTGACGAAGGAGAGTATGTGCTGGATTACCCTCTCAATCACATCTGAAGACTTCAGTTTCATTTCAGCAGCCATCGCCTTGAGCTTCTCCACCAGCCCCTCCGCCCTACTGATTGTTTCGACGACTGGAGGCTGCTCCCCAGCGGTAACCCATGTGATTCCAGCTGAAGCATCGTCCTGGAGGTCGCCATCGACGACCACCTTGATGCCATGCCTCTCCCACCGGTCCCTGGCCTCCTCAAGAGCCCTGGCCTGCTCCCTGGCTCTTTTAGCTTCCTCCTCTGCCCAAGCCCTGGTGAATCAATAAGCATTGAAACATGTTTGGATGTAAAAATGGAGTGATAGTGGAAATTAGCGATGGAAGAAAAATGATGGAGATCCTATTATTGCATTTCTCAGAGGAGATGACGATATATATAAATTATGAACTACATGATGTCTTGGATCCTCCAATGATCCTCCCTTCGCCAAATTATCTCACCTAAATCTTATGTAATTCCATCATATCATAGCTAGAACTCATAATCAACTCCATCAAGAAAATAAGCAGATAACATCAATATCAATATCCACCGATTGTTTGCAGATGATCTAGTTATCTTTGGCAGAGGGGATTTCACTTCTGTGTCAACCCTCGAGGATCTTACGTAACCCAAGAAGGACCGGCTATCTATATATATCTATACTATATACTAAAATGGAAGCCTCTCTCCCATGTTGTGACACGTGGACGTCTTTTAAAGAGTTAGAATTCTTCTTTCGTGTGTGAACGCGGCTCCTTTTTAAATCCATTTAAAAACCAACCATAAAGATGATAAATTCTCATTCAATGATATGTAATGGTCATTTGATGTTAATCTCTCTCTCTCTAACAAGTGAATCACACTTTAAATTTTAAACTTTTGTGAACAATTGTGATGTCTTTGCCAAATGACGTGCATCAAACACATTTGGGCATTGCCCGGGTTTCTTACTAGTATCTATACTAAAATGGAAGCTTCTCTCCCGTGTTATGACACGTGGATGTCTTTTAAAGAGTTAGAATTCTTCTTTCGTGTGTGAACACGGCTCACTTTTAAATCCATTTAAAAACCTACCATAAATATGATAAATTTTCATTCAATGACATTTAATGGTCATTTGATGTTAAAATCTCTCTTTCTCTCTCTCTCTCTCTAACAAGTGCATCACACTCATTTCAAATTTCACACTTCTTCGAACAATTACGATGTCGTCTTTGCCAAATGGCGTGCATCAAGTATATTCGGGCATTGCCCGGGTTTCTTACTAGTATATATACTAAAATGGAAGCCTCTCTCCCGTGTTGCGACACATGGACGTCTTTTAAAGAGCTAGAATTCTTCTTCCATGTGTGAACGCAGCTCTCTTTAAAATCCATTTAAAAACCTACCATAAAGATGATGAAAAAATAATTTTTCATTCAATGGCATTTAATGGTGTCATTTGATGTTAATCTCTCTCTCTCTCTCTCTCTCTAACAATTGAATCACACTCACTTCAGATTTCACACTTCTTCGAACAGTTGTGATGTCGTCTTTGCCAAATGGCGTGCATCAAGCACATTCGGGCATTGCCCGGGTTTCTTACTAGCGATTAAAGATACTCAAAGATCTAGGGTTGGTGAAGGTAGGTACTACGATGGTGCAATCAAAGGAGATTCGCGGTAATTGTGCTCCCTCCGAAAGATCTTTGCCTCCCTCTTCTTCATAAAAGATTTGGTCACAGTCTCTCCATGTTCCACAGTCAGTTTTTAGGCAATCTGACAGAAAACTAGAAATTTGCTCATTGGTCTAATACTTGGGATAAACCGTAGGAGGACCTGGATTGAGAAAGTTGACGATATAATCATATAAATAAAAGCTTCTTGTTGAAATGATGTAGGTGGATTGTTTCTGATAATCAGAAATTATTTGGCGATTTGGGTGAAGGAAAATTACGTTAAACACTAGATTTTGGGTCTGTACTGGTCACACGACTCACACCGGCAAATGAGCCTCACTTTGGAAATCAGTATTGGGGTTAATACCTGAAGCTATGCATCATAAAGTTGGTAATGGTATGACATCAATCTCTGGTTAGCTTCATGATTGCACTAGATCAGCATTTTCTAGTATGGCTATCAACCTACAGCAGAGGGCTTCAAGTCTATGAGTTGGTAAACGAAGACATATGGGTCCCTTCCTCCAAAAATTTCTTTCCAAGCTAACATTGGGGAGGAAGTCTCTAGTGAAAATTTTTATTGGAATTTGCAAGATGGAACCATCTAGAAACCAGACAATCAGAGCTTCTCTCTTAAATTGCTGCTGCAGCTCTTACACCTCGAAGGCCAAGTCATATGGGACAAGATAGTTCCTTGAAGGCATGGCCTTTTCACATCGAAGGTTTTTCGCCGGATTTGGCAACACTTGGGACTCAAAAGATGGGTCTGAATATTGTGTCTAGGTGCATACTATCCTATAAAGCTTGAGGAAAATCTACTCACTTGTTTTTTAGAATGTCCTTTTAGTAAGTGGTTATGGTCAGCTGCAAAGCTTAAGCACGGTGGATAATGGATAATAACTCGGCTGCCATCAATAATATTGCTCATCAGATGCTGGCTATTTTTTTAAAAACAAGAAAGGTACTGATGCATTTAAACAAATAATATAGGAGTTGTAGACTCGTCAAAGGGGAACAGTCAAGCTTGATGAAGAGGCCTAAGAAGATTTCTGGTGAAATCACAGAATGAAGCTAATAAAGATTAATAGTAATATATCTCTATTTAGAGGAATGTTAATTAGACGGAGAAAAATCAGTGTTTTTGGTCTCTTTGTATTCCATTCAAGAAAAAAATTAAATCTTTATGTTTGTATATTAAATCATTGTGACCTTAATAGGTTACGAACAACAAGATAGAGTTAAACAAATGAGAGAAGAACCCTCGTGTTAAGCAAAGGAAGATGAATATCATATACACTTTACGAGCTACAAATGATGCAGATTAAGGGAAGTAAATGGAGCAAGAAGCAAAAGGGAAAGCTCCAATGTCACTACTGATAAGAGGTATTATCCTCTACATGTTTTGGCCTCTTACTAATTCTCTTTCTCATTAAAAAGGTCTTTCTAATTCTCTCGTTGCAATGATCATGCTCAAGTTTCTTTTTATTTTATATCGTTTTCCTGAGGTTAAATGGCATTTGAAGTAGTGAACACATCGAATTTCCCAATAGTAGAACTGTACACAAGTCGTAAAATATATTTCATCACTATACTTGCCAAAACTACAATTTTTTTTCACAGCAGTCACAAGCTTTAGGGGCAAATAGATTGTGATATCTTTAATGCACCTAACTTCACCCTCAGACTTGCGTTGGTGGATCGTAGCCTCAGTTTCTCGTTGAAGGCATTTACATTCAACCATAGCCACTAATATTATCTGCAACCCTCTAAAATCCGCCAGCTTCCTGTTCAAAGTGTGTACATTTGATCCGGGACCAGATTATTCTCTGCAATTTTGTGGAATTTGATTCCCATGTAGGCACCATGGTTCAAAATCTCTCGAAATGTCGCGAAATATTTTAATTTTTCTGACCGTCGAAACGAAATGTGGGGGTCAGAAATATTCGAAAATTACCCAAAGTTTCCATAAATTTTAAACCCTAAAACCTCTGAGCAGCCTGTTCGACTTATTCAGTATGATTTTTTTTCCGAAAAATTATTTTGGGTGCTAGATATGTCATCTAACTCCAATTCAGGGAGATCAACTTAATGAAAAATACATTGAATCGTTCATTTGATCAGATCAAAGCATTTTTCTCCAAAAAAAATTCGAGAACAGTAAATTTTAGACTTCTTCCGATTAATTCATTTCAAGTTGTTTAATTGGTAACACGAAAGTGTAAAAACATCAAATCTTTCAAGATTTGATGTTCTTACACCAGATTTGAGGATCAATCATCGTATTAATCATATTTACATTTCAAAATTTTCGAGGTTTTTGAAAAGTCAAAAAATCAGATCCTAACCATTGATAAAATCACTTGAATGATATGTTGTAGATCATAGAATGTTATGTCTATGTGCAAGTGTGCAACATGCATAGAAATACTTACTATGGAGTCCCACACCCGTAGATAGTGTAGAAATTGGATTGAAGTGCTTGAATTATGATTGTCCGTAGTTTCGTTAAAAATTTTCATCATTTAATCAATATTTCAACCATTTCTTTAAAAATGCAATATTTCCACAATGCCGAAATATTTCCACATCCTGTAGTGCCGAAATATTGATCAAAATCAAAATTTGAACCATGGTTGGCACAATAATCTGCAATCTCCTTCTCTGGCACTACTTTTTCCTACTTTCACCTAGCCTTTTGCATTTCCCGCAGCATCAACTGTGTTGAGCTTCTTGCTCAACAGCTAACAATTGCAGCATTCCACCTTGAAGTTGTTTGTATTCCATTAGTTATATATGGATAGAGGTTGTTATCTTTAGACGTAGATAGAATTTTCCTTGAAGGCATGTCAAAATACAATCTTATGTATCCTTGCTTTTTGCTTAAATTCCTAGATTTATCACTTCATGCTCAACATTCATATTAAACCAAAATCAATGGCCTCCAAAATTTGTTATTAATTGCATGATATGTTTCCCTAGGACATGCTATTTGTTGAGGGAATGTGGATTAAGCGCAGCAGAAAATTTTATCTAGGAACTCAACACTGGCATCTTTTCTCTCATTTGATAATGTCAAGAGTTCACGAACTGCAAATCATTTGATATGAAGAACTGAGTTCAATGTTTTTTTCTCTATAACGCATGATTGGTGCTGGTACTGCAGGTATTGCCTTTACTAGGACACAGGGTTTCCACTTTTGAGGATTGGGTCGTAACTCATAAGGTCATATGCACCCATTAGTGTGCCACGTTTTACCTAGCAATAAAGCATTTAAATTTTCCATGAAGGATTCAAAATGTCAACCTCAAACAGTTCGGAATTGTTTATGGTTGTTGGAAATAGTGGTAATATTGACCTGGCCTTTTAAAAAAGGAAAGAAGTTGTATAGTACCGCTTCTTAGCAAGATGCTTTAAGAATTTCTTTAGTTTGACCTTGTGCAAGTTCTCTCCTTTAAGGGAATGTTCCATGTGAGTATTTGGTTCCAAGTAATCAGTAAATATGTAGATATCTTCGATCCATATAACTTATCATAAGCCGCATGATTTAGTCATAGAAATGCTTCATCCTTTATAAGCACAGTAATTAAGGAGGTGTGTTTGCACTAGATTCACAAATAGGGAACCTGTGAACCTTAGTTTTTTTTTGCAAGTCACCGGTAGGAAAAGATGTGAACCTTAGTTAGTTAGCAGTTATGCACATCCAAAACACACAACACTAGACTGCATATTTTCCACTAGTATTTGCTCATTTCTTGATTGAGGTCATACATGCCTTTTTCTGTTATATGAAAATGATGACGTTAAAAAGAACGCTAAATGAAATAGAAAAAGTCAATGTGTAAGAGCATAATTAGCTATTTAGAGTCAGCGGCCTATTCATTCTTATTTTCTATACGAGGTCACCAAATTGAAGGAAGAATATTTTATCTTTAAGAGCACCAATAATTGGAAATGGAGACACCAATGATCTGGTAATACCAAACAAAGCACCCAAAGAGAAATATGTTTAGCAAAGATGAAACATTAGGAACACAATATCTAACAAACAGCAGTTTGCAATAGAACATTAATGGCCAAATACACTGCTACAGAATGAGAAAAAAAAAAAACAACAATGAGAAGAAGAAAAAAAGTGCAACTGAATAATATCTTAGTAGAGGAGAAAGCATTCTTACCTGGCCATGGATAAAGCCTTCCTCTCAACTTCCAGCTCGTACTGTAATCGAACGATCACCTGGTTCTCGCTTTCTGTTTCCTTGTGAAGTTTCTTGATCCTATCGCTTTCAAAAGATATCTCTATCTTATTACTCATGAGCTCTTGTAACTGCTCCTCCACCTCACGCCTGAGCCTCGAAAGCACTTCCATTTCTGATTCAACAGCTGCTCGGCCCCTGATCAGAGCATTATTTTCTTCCTCTCTTTCAGCTCTTAATCTCTCCAGTTCCAGCCTTGTCTCTTCAGCCAATTTCTCTACAGCATC
Source organism: Chamaelirium japonicum (assembly GCA_947650365.1). Taxonomy (NCBI): domain Eukaryota; kingdom Viridiplantae; phylum Streptophyta; class Magnoliopsida; order Liliales; family Melanthiaceae; genus Chamaelirium; species Chamaelirium japonicum. Next base: position 33,105,004 of record OX393549.1, read on the forward strand.
TATCTTCTCCCTTTCCTTGACAAGCTCATTCTCAAAGCTTGCATTGAGATCTTTCTCGACTTGTGCTACTAAAGCCGAATGTGCATTCACGGCACTCTCCGCCAATGATTCTGCCTCAATACGTGTGAGCTCCTCCCCTACGACCTCAGCAGCATCACCAGTAGCAAGAGCAACAGCAGCTTGTGCTTTTGTGACGGGTTTATTGGGCTGAAAAAGTCTGGTGTAACCTATATGTATGAAAAACACGGTGTTACCATCTCTTCAAAAACCCTACATTAATGGGAAAAACAATAAAGCGTACAAAGAATACCAAAAGCAAGACTTGTAATGCCCTGTTCTCCAGCAGACAAATCAGCTATCAAGGCAGGCCAAGCATCTGGGTTTATTCTATCGATATCTATATAGCCAGAGCACTGGTATAGAGCCTGGCCATAAAATTTAGACTAGAAATGTCGGAAAATGCAGTATTTCAACTAGAATGCGTATAAAACTTTAGGAAAATAAACATATGGTGCTTTTTTTACATTTCTGTCAACATCTGGAAGTTGTCGTTTTTCTATAGCCATTTTCCAACTCACAAGATCTTGACGTGATAGGGGACTGCAACGCAAATTGATTGACAAGCAAAGTTTTGAGTGCTCATTGCCAAAAAAAACAACAAACAAAACAAACATCAAACACGTTGAAGTAGGAACCAATGTGATATCACCTTTCAGGAGAGAAGAGGAAAGAGTCATGCTGCCTGCTCAAAGATTCATCCGAATCATATCTTGAAAGGTTACTAGAGATTATTCCAGCTTCAGCCAAACCTATAATGTGCATGTGGAAAGAGAATATAATATAAAACTGAATACAGAAAGGTAAAGTTATGCAAAACACTCGGTCACTTGCATATAACTATTGAATTCTTGAGTAGGAATTTTAAGCGTTCATTGCAAACTTCACCTTGTATGTATGGGAAGTCAGGATCTTCAGGAGTGACATCATTGAATGCAAGCTCGGTCACATTCTCTATGTACATTGCAGGGTATACTTTTGAAACTGTGTTCCTACAGAGGGAAAGGAAGTTAATGTCTGTTTTACCAACTAACCTCTGCTGTTCTCACCTTGAATCTTTTTGCATATTAAAATGTAGGATGTGTGAAACTATTATTGTTGAGTACTCAAAAGATTATACGAGAAGTTGCTGTCTCACGGTTAATATATCAGAAAAAGTACCTTGAAAGAGCACTGCTTGCAGATACTAACCAACGAGCATACTCCCTACGAGTACATAAATCGCCTGGTTGAACATCTGACTCAATAACCTACAGGAGCAAAAGTTGGTGAGATAAAAATGATCTTATTCACATTATTAAACCCAAGACACCTACATATGTTTATCTAATAAAATAATCCTAGTAATGAAAAATGTTCACAAAGAAACAAAAAAAGACATCTACATTTGTTACCACGGGAGAATGCCCAAGGGGCAACACGGATGGGGGAAAAGCCAAAAGGCCAAGCACAAGTGTATTTGGGCTCGAAAACCAAATATCAAGGCGTACAATTGGGTGTGGTCACCTACATGTGAGAATACCACAAAAAAAATAAAAGAGAAGTATAAAACATATAAAGAGGAAAATTATCCATCTCTCTCTCTCTCTCTCTCTCTCTCTCTATCCATCTCTCTCTCTCTCTCTCTCTCTCTCTCTCTCTCTCTCTCTCTCTCTCTCTCTCTCTCTCTCTCTCTCTCAAACTCAAGGTGGGACACCCACATAGAGTTTGCAAATGAAGGAGCAAAAGTTTCAGATCAGCCTGCAAGCAGACGTCTTGAGAACCGTCCGACCTAAAAACGAGCCACCATACAGATATCTCGAGCACCCTCCATGCTGAGAGAAAGGCAGAACAATAGATTCATCGACAGGCAAGGAGGAACCCAAGAGATAGAATAGGAACCCAAGTAGGAGCAATCACGAAAGGGAGTGATCGAAGTGTTGAGTCCTCAGGACAAGCTGAATTGATGCATAGCCATGATCCAAGCAGGGTAAGACACCTCAATCGGCAACAATAAAAGTTCAACAAGACATGGCTTCGACCTCCGCAATAGAGGACTGCAGGCTAAAGAGGCCCCCTAGTGATTCAGCCAGAAGCAGTGCGGTTAGAAGCAGCAAAACGAACATCTCAAGAAACAAGCACACGTAATCGTACTTTCGAGGACAAAAAGTGTGATTAGTGGCAAATGCACTCTCAAGGACAACAAGAGCAACCGGAGCAAGAACACATATTGAAGAAAACAAGCGCTTTTGGAGAGAGGAAGGGAAGAACAAAACACAGATCGAAGAGATAAGTAAACCACTAGAGGAAAATGCACAGCTTGATGCAAATGCACACTGACGGGAAACACATGGCGAGCAAAAAGAGCAAAGTCTGGATTGAGGCAAGCGCACATCTGGAGGAAGAAAAGATTTATTGGAGGCAAGTAAACATCTCGAAGAAGAAAAGAGTGGTTTGAAAGAGGAAGCAGCATGAAGGTATAGACATGCAAAGTACGCGTTGCTTGCAGGTTATGCGAGGTACGGAGTTAACTAGAACATGTGCAAGCCAAAGGGTCGTTGAGGCTTGATGCTTAATAGGTGGCACGTGGAACCTCATTTGCCAATGATTCCCCAAAATCCTCCAGAGAACTGGTAAGAGAACTCTACCACGCTTTCACTAATACCGAATCCACCCTCCCAGAGGAACTGGCGCCGGGAGCGAATATACCCTGCTAAGGCAGTGGCAAAAGCAAGCGTAGAGCTGGAAAAAATAGAGGCGAAGCCTCTCTCACAACAGAGCTCTGAGGTGGAAATGCAGTCATCGACGATGGAGCCAAAGTCAATGGATGGCATGGTCGACGTCGTGTAGGATACAGAGAACTCTGGTGGTGGTGGACATTGTAGAGCAGTTGGAAACGGAGGAGGCAAAGGCCTCTCAAAACCCTAGCTCACTTTGAGAGGACCCAACTAATAGTTGGTTGACGGTGGCAAAAAGCCTCTTGAAAGAGCTTGCAGGTCGCCAACTGATGGGAATTCTTGCTTGTTTGGCAATCGTCGGGAGAGGGAAGGGCTACCAGCTCCTCCCCCCTCTTCAACGAAATACGCAACTATTAGCGACGAAGGTGGGAGACGAAGAAATTGACTACAATGCAACAATTAGATCAGCGAGGAGCTCTGCAGAGGAATTGATTGGTCGACTTTAGCTCTAGTCGATTGGCTCTAACTAGTCAAGAGAGCTCCAGTCAGCTGGCTCTGGTGGTGGTGTTAGGAAAAGGCAAGGCTGCAGTCGGACAAAGCAACACTAATTACTACTTCTACTCCTCCCATTAGGGCTACGGAGAGATGATGCACTTGGAAAGAACAATTTCTATATGGGCCTCAGACTATGAGGTGAACAATGACTCAAGTTTACACAGTCGCGCTTGGCAGAGGAACATAAGTAGATAGCTAAAGGAGGACGAAACGGTTCTCTGTGGCAGTCGGAATATAAACAATACAAGAACAGTTAAGACATCGAGCAGCGGGTCGAATACACTTAAGCTTAACTTAGATGAATATTATCCATCAAAATTAAATTCATAGACTATAACCTTCAGATCTCTCCAACGATGGGGATCTAGCATTTTTCACCCTCTTATCTTGGATCTCTGTGATGAATGGCAGTGGTGGCGTGGGTTGCGACCACATTGAGTGGCAGTGACAAGATCTAGGGGGAGGCGATCGCAGTCTGTGGAGAGACTGGTGTTAGCAAAGACAGGAGTAGGCCACGAAGAGGTGTTGATCTAATTGTTCAGATGAATGTTGTCGACCTTACTACCGAGACACCCCCTCAAGATGATGAAGAGACTCGTTGCAGTCATCGAAGAGGCTTAGGGTTTCACAGTGGGATCCCTTTCCACACAGGTGAGTCTTGATCTTGCGTTGGTCAACGATGGCGAGCCTTAATAAGACTCTCCCTTCCGATTCTTCTTCCAACTTGAAACCCTAGCAGTGATGGCAGCGAAACTCTTATCCGCAGAAGGTGAGTAGAATGACGGCAGCCACAAAGCAGCGGTGAGATGGAGCTACTAGCGCCTAAAACACACCAATGGCGGACCTGGATTGGTGGTAACTGGATTTGATAATAGACTGGTGATGATCTACAGAGGCAGAAAACTTGATGCTGGAGATGGAACTTGAGGAACAATGCATAGCTTCAAAATCCTAGATTTGAAGAAGGAGCTAAAAACCCTAGATCCGAGAAAGAGGGAGCCGGAAAAGGAGCGATAACAGAGCTCCCTGATAAAACCCTAGCTCCTATATCGGAAAATTGAGGTTGTCATTGGCAGTGACTAGCGACGGCCCAGAGTGGAGCTCTAATAGCATGTTACCATGGGAGTGCCCAAAGGGCAACAATATAGGGAGTAAGCCAAAAGGCCAAGCTCAAACATATTACGGCTCCAAAGCTAAATATAAAGGCATACAATTGGGTGTGTTCACCTATGGGTGAGAATACCACACAACTATAACAAAAAAAATGCAAAATATAAAAAGAAAAATGCATACATTTCAACAACATTCAATCCTACATTAACACTTTTCGGCAAGATAACTTAGTCAAATATGAGTAAGATATTTTGGTACCTCTAACAAATCCACATGATGCGTCTTTCCGAGGCAGAAAAAAAATATATTTTAAGCAAAAACAAACCATTGTATTCCAGTTATGTCCCCTTCAAACATTGTGGCTGCTATGGGATACGAAAACATGGTATTTATTCTAAAACAAATCATAACACTATATAAATTAAATCTAACACTATAATAACAAATTGGGTATAAAAATTCAAATAAAATATAAATACATAGATTGGACTCAATTAAAAGGCGAAAAATAGAACTCGATTTAGCTCTAGGCTCAACCCAACCTATATCATAAGATTTTAGGGCAAGGTGGTGGGTACATGGTAAGATGCGCAAGGGCCTAAAATTTATGCAACATAATGGTGATCTATGATAATAACGCATAGCTTGCAACATGCAAGGGGTCACTTGCTCCATCTATATGGTTACATATTCCTTGAATTAGTTGAATGTTTTAGGTAAATGATTTGATCATCAAGTTCAAATGTGTAAGATGTCTATAATCACTAGATACGCATCGGACACCGATACACGATGGATACTTAGGTATACTTGGTGATATAACGTGGATACAATTGTGCAAATTAAAGACACGTTTTTACATTATTTTTGGAATAGGTCGAATTATAACAATAATGGACATAGTCGATGGTTAATTTGTAATGTTGAGTCTATTTGAGAGTTTTCTAGGATTGGCCAGTATGGTGGATGATTAACTTGCAATCTTGATGTCTTTCGTGGATTATGGATGCATTTATGGTTGTTTATTTTTGCATATTAATTGGTTCTACAAGTATTTTGAACTTTGTGATGTTTGTTAGTGATATTGAGAACAAAATTAATAACTAATTTATTTATTTATTTAGTGACATATCCTTGACGTATTGTATCATATTTCTTCAAGATTTGTTGTATCGTATACATATCCTATATCCGTCGTATCCATGCTTCATAGGTCACTAGTGAACGTTTATGAATGTAAACAATTACACAAATGATATGCTTCTTTCATTTGGTCTATCATTTTATTGGTCTTTGGGAATGTTGTTTCATTTCAGCTCTTTGAGCAAAAAATTTGCAACAAGGATGAATGCAATTCCTTATATCCAATTTTACTAATACCCTTTATTGTCTAGAGTTTTCCTGAGTATAGAGGAACAGTGGAGAGTTGCTCTCTAGTTGCATGACTTAAACTGTGTAGCTATGAAGCACATACACAGGTACGACGACACGACACGACACGACAAGGCACGACACGGAAACGGCGACACAACATTTCCTAAAAAATGAAGGACACGACACGGCTAGGACATAGCAATTAATATTTATAATTTTATATAAATAATATATAATATATGAATACTACATAGAGATGCTCAACTTCGAAGAATAATTCATAAAGCATGCTCCAACTAGATGGAAATTACTTTATGGTTATGTTTAAGAAATTTCTCAATGGTAGCACAATACCCTACTTTGACAACTACTAAATTTCCTCTTTTGGTAATTTCACTCTAATCAAAACTAAATTAAAGGGGGTAAAATGAAGTTTATTTACTATGGGGTCGGGTTTGGCACTATGGGATCCTCACTAGAGGTCATAAGGGTAATGACAACCATCCAATAAAGTCCACAAAATCCACAAAGTTGTAGAATTATTGCTAAAAGATTATCTTAATATTTGTAAGAAAAATCTTATTAATTATATCCTATGATGTTATTACCTTAGAGGATATAGGTTAAAGCCAAATCTTAATCACAACCGTCCATTACACCGAGCCCCAAACAAATCATCCAACTCATCCCCGATCGCATGCAAACAATGGCTGTGCCGTGTCCCTGCCGTGTCCGGCATTGTCCTGGACAAAAAAAAAAACAAGACACTTCGGAGCCGTGTCTGACACGTGTCCGGGTCCGACATGTGTCCGACACGAACACGGGGTCCTCTAAGAAGTATTTGTGCTTCATAGCTGTGTAGCCAACAAGGTAGGTCACCCCATACGCCATCTGGATTTTTTAGGTTTCATGGCATACCCCTCTCTTACTAAGCTTCCTTCATCGAGTTTTTGGTGCCAATCAGAATTGACATCGGGTTGATACTCGGGTTGAAAAATCCTGTAGCCAAAACCATCTTGATGGGATAAGATTTGGATGATGATGGTGATGGTGCATTCAACAGACTCCAATTTCTTCAACGGTCTCTTAATTGATGTCTAAGATATATTCAAGATAATTAGTATGATCATACCAAACAAATGTTCACTATTTTGATTGAGGCTTCATATTCATACTTAATTCCACCAAATAATATTTCAAATACTTGTAGTGTAATGGACTTTAGCCCTTATCTCCGAAGCTTCCTCACATAGCATTTATCATTGACCTTGTTTCATTAACTAACACTATATCATTCGCAAATAATATAAGCATGGTATGTTAGTATCTACTCTTGAATGTCCGCAGTATGTCCATTCATCACATGAGACGAGATAAGGGCTGGATGTTGAAACTTTGTTTAAGCTCATCTGACTAGAAATTCACTAGTCTCACCGACACAAAACGTGCTATAGATGGCCTTTTTTATTTTAATTGGAGAGCAAATACTAATGTCACGATATTGAAGCACTAAAGATTGTGATAATTATGTCAAAAATGAAGGCTCAAATGGAATAGCGGCAAATAAACTTCACCAGAGAAGTCATATCGGAACAGCCGAAGTTAGGAATAAAGTTCTGATGTGGAAAACCAAAACTACTAGTATATCAGGTGACACATGCATATTATAAAGAGTAAATATGGGCCTCTATCACTATGAGGGGGAAAAAGAAAAACCATGGTTACCAATGACAGCAATCAAACAACTAATAATTATCATTCAGGACTGTCAACGATCCAATGGAAATTGTATTACGTGCAAGAAACAAGAAACAATTGTCTTATATAAAATATCATAAGATGTCCTAAAATAGCTATATTAGGTCTGGATGAACATATCAGCATGAAATATATGAACTATCAGTAATATAAAAAAGAAGTTCAAGAAACATGTGTCATTGCTGAAGTACGTAGGAGCACCTTTAGAACTTGCAAAGCTGCCACTGCCTGCCCCTGAACCTGGTCAACGACTGCAGGAACCAAAACTTTTCCAGGAGGTACCTGTAGAGCTGCAGAGACGAGAGATGGGGCAGGTATACCAGCAGAGGAGAAGGTCCTCTCAGGTAGTAGTGACTCAAATGACAAGCTTCTACCGATTTCACTATAACTGCTTATATCAGGCTCGCTTCGACTCAAGTCTGTTAATGCTGATACAGAATATGATATGGATGTAGCATTTAAGCCTAATTTATACCCTTCTTCAGAATCAATGGCTTCACTTGAGAGCTGCGCTGGTTCATTTTCAACAAAATCTGATCCAGAGATTGTTCCGGATGGAACAGTAACATTTATATCATTAACTACTCGACGTAAAATGCTAGCCTCAGAGGGGAGATGCAACATACCACCAAGTTCAATATCTTGCTCCTTTGAAACAGAAGGTGCAGTCTCCCCTGCATCTCTAATATCAAAACCTACCGTATTTCCTGACTCTAGTAATGTGTTCAATGGTTCACTGGATATCTTACCTTCAAATCCACTCGAAAAATCCAAGGAAACCTTGGAATTAACTGTTTTTTCCTGACTTAAATTTCCATCCTCACAGCCAGTTGTGTGATTAGTTGAATCAGTACTAAATGAAGTTAAGTCAACATCATTGACAATCCCCAGATTGGAACCATATCTGATAACTGACTCCGGAATACCAGAAGATGTATCCTTAAAACTAGATGCATCAGATGAAAAATCAACTACATCATATGCTGATAATTCAGCTGAGCTGGGAATTGAGTTAGAAGGTACTGGAATGTTATTAGAATCTGAGTAAATCTGCAGATCAACCTGATCCGAGGCTTTGTGAATGGTATTAACAGTACTGCCTGTTGATTTAAGGTTCTCTACCGACGAAGTCTCCAATTGGTTATTATAATCAAGTCCACCGTCAATAGCACCTCCACTAATTTCTACAGGAGGAAAAGGATCCTTTTTTATACCTGTCTCGCAGTTCGAAATGCAGTCAATGTTGCTCTCGTTATCTGGTAGCAGTGCAATAGACTCGGCCGCAACCTGATCAACGTTCACACCCCGATCATCAGAACTTAGTAGCACTTCTTGTTCAGTTGTTAGGGGCTCCATCTGCTGTTTGACAACTGACCACACCAAATGTCAAGTAACAGAGATACAGATGGTTCTAAGATGCTTCACCTCTAATCAACTTCACCTTTTAACAAGGAAGAGAGCAGAAAAAAACAAAAAACAAAACAACAAACTTGTGCCTAAGAAAATCCTAAAAACGCATATCCAAACTAACAAATGCTGACAACTATAACATAGCTCAAAGAGATCTCAGCTAAAACCTTTCAAGACGTCTAATGTGTTAACCGTGAACAATAAGAAACTCGCATACTATTGGAGGTGACTGACCACATACCTGAAGTAGCTCTACTTCTCATAGATAATGATGCAAATGTAACTCCAGCAGCGAAAAGGACTCCAACCAGTCCAGCTCCCACAATCCCTGAAAGCGAACTACTAGAGAAGTGTCATTAGTCCTCCAAAAACTTAGAAAAGCGGGCACATCTAAGCATGGATGTTTAATAGATGGGGCTATAAATTGTTTCTGCGCGAACTGCTTTCCGTTACAAGAAAAGAAAAAAGCAAATCCTCAATTAAAGCATTTGAAAGAACATATCTGGAGTTATTTTGATGTCATAGGAAATAATTAGATTTATTTTGGTCATTCTCATTGATAGATATCAAATTCACTAATGTCCAGAGTTCTACTGTTGGAGGTGACTGGCCAGTATTATAGTATCTGAAACATTTTCATCTGTAGTGATGATGAAAACCTAGAGCTCTGTGTTAGAAGATGAACACGAATCCTGTTATCAAGACATCCAGAAAGGTATCAGCCAACATTTTTCTTGGTTATCATAAACATATTTGGGGAATGGGAATACCTTAATCAACTCATTATGCACTAGTCTAATGTTAGGCCTTAGTTGCCCAACCATGGATAAAAATACCGGTCACGGATAAATTATCGGCCGGTCAGAAAAACGGTTCAAACATGGTGGTACGAACCGGTATCGGTCTGAACCGGTCCATACTGGTGTGAATTGATTTTTGGTTTCAAAAAAATTTAAAAAAATAACCAAAAAATCCAAAATAATCTAAAATACTAGTTTGTGATTTTTTTTTCATTAGTAAACTAGTTATAGGTATGAACCGGTCTTTTTAAGTTATAACGTCACTGTTTTCACCGTATGATTCTTAATTGTGGAATTTGATATACTTATTAAATTGTATGTGTTAGATTAGCCTAGTATTATGCTTAGGGATTACAAAACACAATTCATGACCATTGCACAAACATGAATTACACAACTAACACAACTACTTTAGTCATATTTTACAATTTCACATAATAAACACAAATTCATAGTTCTAAGACTCCTAACATGTTTAGCAAATAAAATGCATATCCATATCTATAGATCTAAGCTTTGATGGCATAGATCTGGCCCATATCAATATTTTCACCACAATTATTTGGTTTATTTTCAAAAAAAATGTAAAAAAAGAAAAGAAAATTGAAAAAACCCCAAATTTGCATAAACCAATCATGCAAATTTGGAGATGATGCTTATAGATCTATAGATCTAAGATTTGATGGCATAGATCTAGCCAATTTCAACATTTTCATCACAATTATTTGATTTTTTTCAAAAAAAAATACAACAAAACAAAAGAAAAATGAAAAAAATTATGAAAACATACCTTCAAATGTGATTTTGATCTTGCAAAGCCGAGTTTTGGGCTTCAAATCTTGCAAATCCAGCTAGTATGGAGCTTCACCTCATGTGGGAATGAAGAAATATGCCCAAAAAAATAAAACCGGAATGAAGAAACCACCCAAAACTATGCCTAATACCCGGAACTGATTCAAACCGGCCGGTTCGTACCGGTATTTGATCGAACCGGCCGGTATTTACGCAATTTGATCCTCGCGACCGGTATCGACTGAATACCGGTGCGGTTCGGTCCGGTTCTCGGTTTGAACCGGCCGGTACGGTTCGTATCGGCCCGTATTTTGATCCTTGTGCCCAACGGTTCACAGAAAGAGTTTTCTCTACTCAATAGTTCTTGCACATGTTCACATCATATTGTAAGACTTCATTTCATAAGTGATTAGTGGCAAGAATCGATCTCGTGGGTAATACTACCAAATCATAAGACCACCAGGCCTCCACCCTTTTGGATAATCCATTGTAAAATTCCAACAACATAAATAGATTACAGCACATTAATGAGAGCATTAAAGGCAATGTTACTTGGACACAGGTGCCAAATGTCCGAATGTCCTGAAGAATCTGACACGGCAAACATTCAAAATGTCCACGTAAGAATATTCTGACACGGTTGTCAAGTGTCCGAGTGGGGTGTCGTGTTCGGGTGGAGACAGCAAGTTTTGGAAAAAGTGAAGTGTCCAGTAACACTAAATAAAGGTCATAAACTCCCTCTTCTAGGAATATAAATCAGAAAACAAAACACGGGTCTAAGTAAAATACAATTATTACCTTTGCTAACATTCTAGCTCAATTTTTGCAATATTTTTTCTAATTTTTTACTAACTTTTGGATTTTTTGTTTTTTTTTTTAAAGAATTCAGCAAAAGAAGAAAGAGGTATATCCTAACTAGAGAAAAGTTTAATCAAGATTATTTTTTCATAAAAGACTAAGTCATAGGGGAGGAGGGTAGTTCTCTATTTATGAGGAGAGGAGTCCAGCCCTACTTCTCTTACCAAAAATAAATCATTAATGAGGAGAGCATAACATGTCATGTCACTAAATTCCCTTTACCCTACAAATTAAATAAAAATTAATAAAGGCTCCCATTGCCTAAATAAATACTAAAAGAAATACTAAATTCATCTAAATTATCCTAATACCCTAGAATAAGGAAAACAACCACCTATTGCTAATAACTTGGACCCCTATTTGTTCCTACACAACAACCCGTTCACACATTCTCTTCCATATCATCTAATCATCATGGCTTCCCAACGTCACCGCCACGGTATTGCAATAACATGGTAGCCTCCCCCCATATCACCCTCTCTCCAAAGCATAAGTTGATACGTATCTGTCTAACAATCTGAATTGCCCATGCCTTAAGTTCCCCAATCATGTTGCTTCCGCCCATGGTTGAACCATATACATGCGCTTCATCCTACCCTACATAGTCAAAAGCTCAGGCACAGTCCAAGCTCAAGAGGTGCGCCTTTTCCTAGGCGCGCCTAGTCACAAGCCTATGTTTTTAACTACATTTTCTAGTTTTTTTTTTTTTGGGGGGGGGGGGCGCAGAGGACCCCTACATCCTACCCTCCCCATGTTAAAATTAATCTATATACGAAAACAAGAAAAAAATTTGACAAAGAATATCGTCAAATAGCGTAAGAATAACATAACTGAAATCTCAATATCAAAATTTGACAAAGAATCTAAAGAATTGTAATATCTTGGTTAGGAACTAAATTGTATTTTGAATGTTGCACTCATATTATCAAAAGCACTGTAATTGTGTTTGGGGATGAACCCAGATTGGAGAAGATTTGAACAAATCTATGTATGGGAATGAACTTAGATTATCACCAAATCTAGAGTTTTAAATGGTCTTTTGGGTAAGAAAGCAAGTTGGAATGTTTAAGGGGGCTATTAGGGTTTTAGGGAAAAGTGGAGAGAAAAGAAGTCCATGAATGTAAGAAAGAAAAAAAATATGGACTTTAACCCAGCGCCCTAGGCGTGTCTAGCCCAGGCTTAGCTAGGCGCAGCTGCGCCTCGGGCGGTCCGAATGATGCCTAGGCGAGGCGCCAGGCTTGAGCCTTGACGAGGCTAGTGAGCTTAAGCGCGCCTCTGACAGCATAGGTCCTACCTCTCACTAGATCCATGCCCTCAAACCTTGTTAGTAATGTAACTAAGTGTGGACCATCATGGCTCTAGGTGTCATCCTATCGAGAGTGGAGGTATAACGTGTCCCCACCCCTCTTCTAGCGAAGAAGCAACTTCCATCTCTCTCTCTCTCTCTCTCTCTCTCTCTCTCTCTCTCTCTCTCTCTCTCTCTCTCTCTCTCTCTCTCTCTCTCTCTCTCTCTCTCTCTCTCTCTCTCTCTCTCTCTCTCTCTCTCTCTCTCTCTCTCTCTCTCTCTCTCGTGTGTGTGAAGACCCAATACAATTTCAAAAGATGGCCCTAAACATAATTCCCAATACAAACTAAATATGAAGGGCCTAAGGTACACCAGCTCTCTTTTTTTTACACAAAACTACTAGTACCCTCTAATTCTTCCTTGTACACGATGGACCTCTACAACTATCTATCTAGGATATTAATCAAAATCCTTATCCACCATAGAAAAGTACAATAATCAAAAAGGCTTGGGATGGATTACATAAGAAGACTCGAAATGGTATCGGTCATAGAATTGATCTTTGAACAAAGTTCTAGAGTTTCTAAAGGGCTTTGTTATTTTCCTCTTAACTTTATTCTCAAAACCTTCCCCCTCTAAAAGTCCAACTTATTCTTAATATAATCAGAATAATAGATTTATTTAAATCGTTTATTAACAATAACCAGAAGGTCATAAAAATTGAAGACTTAAAACTTACAATTGCTTCATAATGTAATCCATGTCTATTACCATTTTAGATGGACAAATTCTATTAAAAGTTGTGAAAAGTAAATCTAGTAAAGCTAATACTCATGTAGCGCCGACCACTCACAAAAAAAAAAATCAAGGGAAACGTGGTTTCATTTCAGCTCTTCAGATTATAATTTGTGCCACGGAGATGAATGCAATTACATACCTCAAACAATGTTTTAAAAAAAGCTAGACGGACCTAAGACGGTGAGGGAGTTCCAAGGTGGCAAGGAGAAAGGCGGATGCCTAAACGGGCGCCCAAAGATTGAGAAGTCCAAAATTTTATAAAATTATTTAGATATAATTGATTTAACTACTATGTTGTCATTGACATCCTGCTTTTAGGTGTTCACAATGGGCCCAAGGAAGTATGAAAACCACAATATAGGAGTAACACAGTAGTTTACCAGCTAAAGAAGCAAAAAAAGAAAACTAAAATGAAGAAGAGGATGAAGAGAGAAAGGAACCTTACATTGGATTCTTGTGGACACATGGACGACCCTTATCCATTAGGCATCAAGAAAAGCGGTTCCAACAAATGCGGTGCAGTCTAAGACCTAAAAAGTCTAGGCGGATGCCTAGACGACCGTCTGAACCGCTTTTTAGAACATTGACCTCAAACCTTTTCTTCTTCTTTTTTTGTCTAGACTCTTTCCTAGTCTAGGAACCTTGGAGGGTTGCTCTTTCATTGCATGAGCTTAAACTACATAACAAACAAGTTAGATCTATCTACTCACCAATTGGCCTTGTAGGTCTTGGTATGCCCCTCTTTTACCAAGTCGTCTTGGTCTGGTTTGGACACCAATCCTAGAGGGTTAACATCAAATCGTCAACATGATGGATATTTCTCGTCAATCACACTCTTATAATCAACTTAATTTATGTCGAGTTGACAGCCAGACGGAAATTTTTCATCGATCTTTCTTAAAATCAACCCCATCTTGATGGGATAAGACCGGGAGGATGATGAAGACAGCCCAAGCATCTCAAAGTTAAATGGACCTATGGCTTTTTAACTTCCTAAGCAGCCTATTTAACTTGTTCTTGAAAAGTAGCACCAGAAATTGTTTTAAGAGTGTAACCTAAAAGTAGATGAGCTGTGTATCTCAGTCAAACGTTACAATTCCTTTCATGATATGGAGCACCCACTATCATCTTCAAAAAAAATTCAAGCTTGCGATTCAATCTTCATGACCTCATAAATGGCATAGGTTTCACATTTTCTAATGACCTCAGTTAGGGAAAGGCTCTTCTCACCTCCGTATCCTGGCTTCTTCTGCGAGTCTCCGTCGCCGCCGCTCTCTGGACTGGACCATCCGGCGAAGGTATCCGGCGACGCATCGGAGCCGTTCCACGAACGGCCTTGGCCTCCGCCCCGCTCCGGAGCTCGAGCGGCGGAGATCAAACGAACGCGGCGGCCAGAGGCGCGGAACCGAATCCAGATAAAGGCGGGATAGGATCCCCCGCATCTGTGGCCAAATCGCAGCTGGAGAGAGGTGGGGGACGACGGGATCGTCAGGGACGCCATTGATTCTCTCGATCAGCGGAGCTCAGCTGGATAGTACGAGAAGGATTCCAAGGGTTTCGACGAAGACAACGATGGACGAGGAGATAATCCTCTTGTGTCAGAGAACGAAAAGGAGCGGAGAAAGGTGAAGAAATGGTGAACGGAGAGAGGAGAAGAAATGGTGGGTCTCTCTCTCTCTCCCCCCTGTGGACTTTGTTAAGGACACGAATCACACTCACCGCCAACTGATGGCAGTAGATGCATCGGTCCCGCCACCTTACGGTATGGGACACGATCACTCATACCAGAATCGCAGAGCTATATACAGCCCACCTTCTACCGAAGGCAGCCCGCGGCAAAACCCAACCCGAAATTCTCCTCAGGCCACCCCCACCCTAAAGGCAACCCACATCCCTTTCTTTTCCTTCGTCCACCATCATCTATGCAGACCAATGCCTATCGTCGCTCTCCCTGGACCCACGTAGGCGGCCTCGGTCGCCAATCTCATACAGGTCACCGTCCATCCAATGCCTTTGATCCCATTCAACTCACCACCGTCACCTCCTCCTCCGTCCTCCTCCTCCCTCCTTCTTATCCTCTCTCCTATTCTTCTTCTTCCTTCTACACTCAACCATTTCAGACCGAGTATTTCTACAATCCATTCGGTCAGAGAAGATTGAAACCACTGAAGTGGCACTCCCCCTTAAAATGACCAAATGTGTTGTGGGAGCATTCGGCTTCCAATGGCTGAATGAGATGCAAAGGTCTCGGCCTATAATCGTCTTTGTTGTTTTAGATGGAGGAAGATGAATGAGGAGGAGGAGGGAAGATACCAAAGGCAGGCTCTGGCATACTCTAGACCGACAATGGCCGGAGGCAGGCATGGGTTGCCCTTAGCAATAGGGCTAGTTCAGGGTGGGGACTTATTGGGTATATTATAAATATGATTTAACGGGCTTCCCCTTAAATAACTCGATGTATATAAATGTTGAGCCATACTTGACCCATTAATCTTACAACTTATATAGATAATTGCCCATGGTAGGTTAAGTACAAGAGTCCTAATGACATATATTCAACTCTCTCTCTCTCTCTCTCTCTCTCTCTCTCTCTCTCTCTCTCTCTCTCTCTCTCTCTATATATATATATATATATATATATATATATATATATATATGGGGGCGGGGAGCCTGCACCCGAGGTGTAGCAAGAACGCTGCACCTCTCGCTTGTTTACCTACCTAGAAGTTTTGGAATTTGATAAAATTTGGTGAGGGTGTTGTCTAGGGTAAGATGATCATCCTCACAAATTTTCATCAAATTCCAAAACTTCTAGGGGGGTCAAATGGTCGAAGCAAAATCTGCAGATTTTAACGGTGACTGCGGACGTCTGATTTTGCTTCGACCATTTGACCCCCCTAGAAGTTTTGGAATTTGATGAAAATTGGTGAGGATGATCACCTTACCCTAGACAACACCCTCACCAAATTTTATCAAATTCCAAAACATCTAGGTAGGTAAAACAATGCCTGAGGTGCAGCGTTCTTGCTGCACCTCAGGTCCAGCATCCCCGCCCCCTATATATATATATATATATAAAATTAAAACTAATTAAACTAGAGACATTGATCTAATTCACTAGTATGGTCCAATAATATGCTACTTAAGAATATAATGTCGTGGTGAACACTTTGTCTAATACAGGATTATGTGTAAAGTTTCAAATTAGGATGAAATGTCTTTCTTTGATGCTAAATTACATTAGTGTCACTCTATTGATCAGGAGTGTAATGTCATTATCTAACCTATATCGACCAATTCTTTGATCCATGAATCTCAACTTCCAATTACACCGTTAAAATAATTTTAGAAAAATAATTAATGTCGACCTGGTTAGAATCTCTCTCAAGCACTTTCTTAGGTTTGTCGATTTAAGGAGAACAAGAAAATGGATGGATGTTTATTTCCCCCGTTACTTGAAAAAATCCTTCGGATATATTGTATTACATTGTAGGGATCTTATCACATACCAGATTATGTCTAACATGTCAAAGTTTTCGTATTAGTCCATGAAATATACATGAAATCTCTATCGCGAGAGCACATTTTGAGATCAATCAGAGAGAATAACATAACAAATGTTGGGATTCTACTCCATTATGGAATGCAAATGATGACTAGCAAGATAATAAACAGCTTACAAATCTAGTTTAGAAAATAGATGAACTACGGTTGAGGGGTTTAGCATGCAAAGGTTGACACAACAATCAAGTAAGGTTTAAGTGGGATCCCTAGGCCTTATACTGATATGGCAAAAGGGGAAAAGAGGGAAGGGGAAAAAGTGAACTTAGCAAGTCAAGACTTGTGCAAGCACAATGCCCTAAAGGTTATTTTCCCGCCTCAATAGGTACTTGAATGCCTCCGACGAACGCTCCCCATGGTACAATGACTGAACTCCTCTTCAGTACCGAAGAGAATCTCTTTGGGACTCTCAGCGTACTCCAGGCAGCAACCGAATCACAAACAAGAGAGAAAGAAATAGAGAGAGTGGAGGGTGCTCTTGGCTTTTGGTTGTGTGTTTCTAACTTTATTGGACCCTCTCTTATATAGAGGTCCTTAGCCGTAACGTTCCCCCACTCAAAGTCCATCGCATGCAGCAACGGTTCCCGCACTAAAGAGAATTCATTGCTCTATCGGGTATAACGATTGCATGCATTAGGGTAGAGATCCAGGTTCAACGAACCTAACTCAGCCTCATGAAGTATGTAACAGTTGGAATAACTCTCCATTAAAATTTAAAAAATAACGCAAAAGATGGCCCAAAGCCCGAAGCCCATTTGCATCCACGCAGCTCACGAGCCGAGGCCTCAGCCCAAGTTCGAGCCCGTGCCCGGCCTAACTCGGATCGACTCAGCGCATGCGCACGTGTGTTGTGGGCTATGACATGGCTTTTCGGAAGCTACAAAGCCCAATGAAGGAAGTTGTAACGACCAGGAATTTTAAAAGTTTATAAATTACAATTTTACCCTTGTGATGAAATAATATTTAACATTTATACTTTAGTGTCATCATCGGCGATAGAATTCGAACGGATCTCGTTTCACAAGAATCCAACGTTCAGACCAATAGTTATGGCCACTTGAATATTCTCGATACAAATAACATGATCCGAATTTTCCTGGCTTGATTCAGAGGTGATTCTGTCATACAAGAACTTCTCATTAGACACCGTAGTGCGACTCATAGCAACCGTATTATTTTTTTGGAATTTTAGAAATGAAAATCATAATTTTTGGATGCAAAACGGATTTATAAAGATATAAAGAAAGTTCAAAAATAACTAAAAGAAGAATATATATATATATATATATATATATACACTTTTATTTATGAATATTAATTTAATATATAAGTATTCGTTGCGAGTCTGTCGGACCCGCTAATGTACGCGTGTCAACGTGTCTCACCACGGCGAGGGTTCGAGCTTGAGTCAGGGCCGTAGGTTATAAAAAAATAATAAAAAAAATAATAAAAAACTAAAACAAAAACTAAAACCCAAAACCCAAACCCAAAATTCAAACCCGAACCCGAACCCAGCCCAAGCCCAACCCGACCCTCTCTCTCTTATCCCTCTCTCTCTCTCATCTCTCTGATATCTCTCCCATCTCTCCGATCTCCTCTCTCTCTCTCTCTCTCTCTCTCTCTCTCTCTCTCTCTCTCTCTCTCTCTCGGATCTCCCTCATCCTCGCACCCGACCCTCTCTCTCTCCCCCAAACCCGATCCGATCCGACCCAGCCCCCTCCATCCCATCAGCCGCCGTCCCCCATCTTTGACCTCACCGTCGGCCGCCGCCCCTAGGCCCTAAGCTGGCCGCCGCCCCTAGACCCTAAGCATGGCCGCCGCCCCCCTCCCTTTTTTACCATATAAAACCCAACCCCATGCCTCCTTCCTTCAACCCTGAGCCCCCTCTCTCTCAACCCATGTCTCTCTCTCCTCTGCATCTCTCACTCCTTTCCTCTCCCTCTCTCGGGTTTCTGCGGTGCCGCTCGACGGCCGCCACCACCCAGGTAAGAGGCCCCTTTCGGCCTCCCTCTCTTGTGTCGCCACCCGGCCCGACCACCAGCACCCCACAACCCGATCCGGTCCGACGGTCGCCAACCCATCAATGGTGCCCCATCACCCCGCCACCTCGCCTCGACGCCGATAGGCCCCGACGCCGTCGCCGTCACCGACAACCCGGTCCCCTGTGCCCCATCACACTTTCCCCGGGTCGCACGAGCCAATGGCCCAATCGCCGGTCGCACGGCCCCGACGCCATCGCCGACAACCCAACGACCCGAACCGCCCGATCCTTAGACTCCCTTACAGCCGACCAACGCCGTCAGGCTACCGGATTTTAGTCGGGTCACTGTAAGGGGTACTCACTCTCTCTCGATCTCTTGGTGTGTGTGTGGCAATCGACCACAAACCAATGGCCACCCCTCGGCCTTGCTAGTAGAGGGCTCACCCCATGTCATGTCTCCTCTGGTGGGTGTATGTGCAGGTGTGAGTGTGGGTATTATTGCATGGGTGTTGAGTGATGAGAGTGTTGTGTGTTGTGTGTGTACAGGGGGGAGTATGGTGCGTGAGTGTGTGAGTTGAAGATGATGATGGTGATGAGATGCCCGATCGACGCCCGATGTTGCTCCATTAACCTACGTACCCAATCTGATCGACCTCCACCCTCCTCGTTTAACCAACCTCCCTTACTGCTAGTCGATGCCGGCAGGCTAGCTGATCGATCAATGATGCCTTGTCGCTCTCCTGGTTTGAAACCTCCGATGTATACAACGCCGACTTCCGTCGGCTCACGATGGACACCCCATTTACCACACCCAAGTGGTGCTACCTGAATACTGGCCACCACCACCCGACTCTCTAACTCTTTGTTTATATCTAACATGCTAGTAGTGTGTACGGAGTGTGTGTATTAAGATGTCATCATACATGTGGGTGCAGTAGTACGTGAGTAGGTGTGTGCATGAAATGCTAATGGCAATATTATTGGGTAGCAAGAGGATAAGACCATCTCTGATGTGTTGATAGAAACGATGCTTAATACATGATCATGCATGATGCATTGTACATGGTGTATGATGATAACAGAGGATGTGCATGCATATGAACTTGAAACAATATATGAATATGTGTCTAATGCATGGTAATGATAGGGTGCATGGGTGCATGCGTGCTCGGGTGTATATTCTTATGAGCGAGTATGCATATATGCAAGTATAACTACACTTATGCTTGTAGTATGCAGACATAATATAGAAGGGTGCATGAGTATATGGGTCCATACATACATAAATTGATAGTGGGATAGGGGTATGCATGTGCACGTGAGTAGATCAGGTGTGTAACTACGTCTCACATGAACCCTGAACGGAACTGTGAATTGTTAGATGAGGCGTGGCGTTGCCTCTCAAGTGAACTGGAAGCCATTCTACACACCAGAACTAATTACATGGTACGGGAGATCACTACCCTGGCTAAGATAAGCTCTACCTGAATTTCATCACTTGAACACCACCATGCTAAACAAATTATAATTACTTTACTGCCAATGGAATTATGTCCCTTTGCTAAAATACTATGATCAATTGATATTTCATGATAATTGTAGACCTTTATTTGCTATACTATCAAATTGATCAAGTGACACTGCACGTTATTTAGATAATTAATTATGCTGTTATGGAAATTAAAGATAGGAGTCCATAATGCTGCATGCGGGTCCTGCCGGACATCGTCGCATGTAGTCGAGTGGACCCCGTCTTGCATGCGGAGTCGCGAGTCCGGCGACGCATGCTTAATAATATAATTTAATACTAAATTTCTAATTACTTGGACACCGTAAGTAGGAATTTTATTCATGTTAGTAATTAATAATTAAATAATAATTATCGGGCTCACTCTTCTGAATGGAGTGTGGAGACCCGGGCACACGGGAATACGGGCGAGAGTGAAGTTTATAGTTATTGTGATGCATGGGTTGTGAGCGCGGTGTGAATCACGGGGTAAAACATCGAAATCACTTTATTATTATAATTATGTGATATTATATCCTGTGGAAAGATTCAGATCCCGTGCGCGCAAGGGCCGTAAACCACCCTGCACGTACAGCTGAAGATCAGTAGGCTAGGGGGTCACGGGCAGGGATTGTGGTAAAGCCAATAGGTGGTGCCCTCGAAAAGGGATTGGCCTAGCAATCCAGTCTCAGGGTACTTGAAGCCACCAAGGAAAGCAAGTTGGGCGGTAGAGCTCCACCGTGAAAGACCGAAAACCCCTTATGATCATATGGGTGACTTTGCGCATGGTATCGGAGTATGTGCGGCGAGAGAGTTGGCCCTCTACATCAAAATAAAAGGCCCGATAGTAATGCCCGGCTGGGGGCAGGATGTGCAAAATAATACCAGGGTTCACAATAGGATTAGAAGACTTGCTCTGATGTGACATAAATGTTGGTTGTACTCATACAATTGGTAATCATTTTGATAGTTTAGATCTGATCATTTTTGCCTTACTGACTTTGAAATATTTGATATGACTATGCCACTGCTAATATGATTGATTCTATATGGTGATGCTTGTTTATTAAGTTATCTGCTAATAAATATTAAATATCATTGTTATTATTATTATTATTATTTTAAAGTTATTATGATTCGTTTAGTGTGGTGGTTGTGGGCTTACAAAACCATAAAGTTTCTGAGGTATTTTTCTTATAAAATGCCTTAGGTCACAGAGAAGAAGACGGCACCCAAGTGAATAGACTGGAGCAAGGAGTTAATTTCACGTGGCTGAAAGATATTTATGTTTTTGGTTGTAGATACACATTGTATAAATGTCAATAAGATTTTGGATATTGAACATTAGTCTTACTATGTATCAGTGTAATCCAAAGATAAAGTTTATTTCTTTACTCTCTCCTTTCTTTCCCAAAACCCTCCTAACGAACCGCAGTTCGGTCTGGCTCAGAGACGGTATCCTGGGCGGTCCGAAACGCGGGGCGTTACAGTTGGTATCAGAGCATTAAGATCATAGGAGTTTTATAAATAATAACAAAGTATTACAATCCTAGGAGTATGTACACGTACGTATCCTGTAGGGATACAAAACGTGATAGTTCATAAAGAGTGGCATCTAAACTTTAAGATCACATCGAAGAACTAGAGGACCAATAGGCTCATTTAGAAAAGAACATAGAGAAAAATAGGGTGTATGGAAACTTAGAATTTTATCTTAGGATTTAAATTTGGCATCAAGAATATGGATGATTATTTTATTTAAATTATTAACATATGTCTTATATTTTTAAGAACATCAGAGTAGGTATCACAAGTATTTATGTGTGGTTAATTTGTTATTATCAGAGTAATGTAGCATAGCCGTTTAAGTCATAAACAGAGAAATGAGAGAACTTATTCTTGACCTGAATAATTAAGGATTTGATATATTCTGATTAAGTGTTATAACTGTCAGGCTTAGGGTTGGTCATCATTGTGAAGACAGGAAAGGGCTACCTAGGATAAGATGGAGCCATCCCTGAAGTGGAAAAAGGGCTATCTATCGCTAGAGTGGAGCCGCCTGAGATATCAAAGTGGAAAGCTAGGAGATTAATCCTAACCTAAAATGTTTACAATGCTGATTCAATCATTCTCGATGATGATGATACGATTTATCAAAATATTAAAGAAGGGTGGTGCGTTGATCCAATGACCTACCTATTTTGTTCTTTTGGTTCTAAGACTACTTGTAGAACTTAAGGAGATGTTCCTAAGGATTTTCTTAGGATATGGGTTGGTACCTTCGAATTCATCCTCCTAGAATTTTGAGTTCTAGTAATACTATAATGCTTTTTTTTTAGCTGAGGGTGATTTAATAGTATTTTTTTGTATGACATAATAGAAGTATATTGAGCAAACCTAAGGATGCTATTTGATCTTAAAGAAATTGTTATGTTAATCGGTACTTGAGAAATCCATCCATGCTTAAGAAATTGATTGGTCAATGCTTGGGGAGTTAATATAATTTCATAAGAGATATAATTATCTTAGAACTTTGATGTCATATAAGGTTAGGTCTATGATGTGAAGTAATCTAATGTGGAGCCATCTGAATAATCCAGGCAATACATATTTTTATAGCAATTAGCTACTATTCTAAGGTTCATATTTTAAGTATTTGTCTTCTAAGTGTATGCTTTGAAAACTAAAACCGTGAAAGTGTTTCTGTAGTTCCTTATCACAGGTTCAATATTGAAATCAATCTAAAGGTATAAGTTTGGATATCGACTATTATGGTCTTTCTAATGACAATATGTTGATCAAGTCCTAGATGTTTGTCTTTAGCTAGAAACGCTGTAAATTAGATTAGTAGGATATATCTATCATAGTTGATGCATCTTATAGCATTGATTTTTGAATTATTTTAAGTATTAAAGACTTAGTTGATATTCTTGAGTCCCTAAAAGGAATTGCTTTTCTCGAAGCTATGACAACTGCTCTACCAAAGGAGACACTCTTCGGGTAAGAAAAGTAGCCACAGTTTCTTGAGAACGTTAATTATTCTAGTATAGCTCAGAATTGGCCATCAGGTTATGTATATTAATTGCGAAAACCTAGTGATCTATCTATTCTAATTTCTTAGGGTATTAGATTTTGGAAATAATATCTTTATAATAGTTAGTAGTAGTTTTTGGAATCGATTGTGATATCTTGTATATTCTTTCTCACTAGTTTTTCTTTAAAGTTTCAAGGACCCTCAGTAAAATATTTAATAATTCTTAGGATGCTCTGTTGAGGGCAAAAGAATGGAAGAATATAGATTCCCAAATTCTTTCTTTGATATACGGGCAATGATTATAAGACTTATTGGATGATAAGGTGACTCGTTCTACTGTTAAACTTTCATTATATGGGAATCGCTCTCTCGGGGTGCACCGTATAGGAAATTATTATAGTGACTAGTGTATATGTGGAATAGTTGAACTTATCCTTTTCTTTGGGAACTATAGTAGTCGGAATTGCACATGTGACTGATTGCATACTTTTTTGGTATACAACTTTGCTGATTTCGCACACTGGTCAGATAGCAGTAGCACATGCTTGGATACTTGTCATTTGCGCAATGGCTTACAAAAAACCAAATAAATTATTGATTGAAAACAAAATCTATATATGGTACCAATATCGACTTGACCTATTGCAAGTTCTATTGGATGGTTAAATTTATACACATGTGAGTTACTTAAAAACCACTTCTGAATATGATGTATATCTCTCGTAGGCAAGAATGTATATGAGACTTCTATTACTTGATATAAACTTTATTATATCATGTTCATACTCTTGAAATAATTTTCAACGAAAACATGGTGATTATATCCTAAGTCCTATAAGTGTGTTTGAATTTCGAGGACAAAATTCTTTTAAGGGGGGAAGGATATAACGACCAGGAATTTTAAAAGTTTATAAATTACAATTTTACCCTTGTGATGAAATAATATTTAACATTTATACTTTAGTGTCATCATCGGCGATAGAATTCCAACGGATCTTGTTTCACTCGAATCCAACGTTCGGACCAATAGTTATGGCCACTTGAATATTCTCGATAAAAATAACATGATCCGAATTTTTCTGGCTTGATTCAGAGGTGATTCTGTCATACGAGAACTTCTCATTAGACACTGCAGTGCGACTCATAGCAACCGTATTATTTTTCTGGAATTTTAGAAATGAAAATCATAATTTTTGGATGCAAAACGGATTTATAAAGATATAAAGAAAGTTCAAAAATAACTAAAAGAAGAATATATATATATATATATATATATATATATATATATATATATATATATATATATATATATACTTTCATTTATGAATATTAATTTAATATTATAATTATTCGTTGCGAGTCTGTCGGACTCGCTAATGTACGCGTGTCAATGTGCCTCACCACGACGAGGGTTCGACCTTGAGTCAGGGCCGAAGGTTATAAATAATAATAATAATAATAATAATAATAATAACTAAAACTAAAACTAAAACCTAAAACCCAAACCCAAAACCAGCCCAAGCCCAACCCGACCCTCTCTCTCTTATCCCTCTCTCTCTCTTTCATCTCTGATATCTCTCCTATCTCTCCGATCTCCTCCCCCTCACCCGATCCTCTCTCTTTCTCTCTCTCTCTCTCTCTCTCTCTCTCTCTCTCTCTCTCTCTCTCTCTCTCTCTCTCTCTCTCCCTCACCCTCACCCTCTCACCCGACCCTCTCTCACTCCCCCAAACCCGATTCGATCCAACCCGGCCCCCTCCATCCCATCAGCCGCCGCCCCCTTCTTTGACCTCACCGCCAGCCGCCGCCCCTAGGCCCTAAGCTGGCTGCCGCCCTTAGACCCTAAGCCAGGCCGCCGCCCCCCTCCCTTTTTTACCCTATAAAACCTAACCCTAGGCCTCCTTCCCTTCAACCCCGAGCCCCCTCTCTCTCAACCCATATCTCTTTATCCTCTGCATCTCTCACTCCTTCCCTCTCCCTCTCTTGGGTTTCTGCGGTACCGCTCGACGGCCGCCGCCGCCCAGGTAAGAGGCCCCTTTCGGCCTCCCTCTCTTGTGTCGCCACCTGGCCCGACCACCAGCACCCCACAACCCGATCCGGCCCGACGACCGCCAACCCATCAACGGTGCCCCATCACCCCGCCACCTCGCCTCGACGCCGTTGCCGTCACCGACAACCCGGTCCCCTGTGCCCCATCACCCTTTCCCCGGGTCGCACGAGCCAACGGCCCAATCACCGGTCGCACGGCCCCGACGTCATCGCCAGATTTTAGTTGGGTCACTGTAAGGGGTACTCACTCTCTCTCGATCTCTTGGTGTGTGTGTGTATGGCAATCGACCACAAACCAATGGCCACCCCTCGGCCTGGCTAGCAGAGGGCTCACCCCATGTCATGTCTCCTTTGGTGGGTGTATGTGCAGGTGTGAGTGTGGGTATTATTGCATGGGTGTTGAGTGATGAGAGTGTTGTGTGTTGTGTGTGCACAAGGGGGGGAGTATGGTGCATGAGTTGAAGATGATGATGGTGATGAGATGCCCGATCGACGCCCGATGTTAGTCCGTTAACCTACCCAATCTGATCGACCTCCACCCGCCTTATTTAACCAACCTCCCTTACTGTTAATCGATGCCGGCAGGCTGGCTGATCGATCAATGATGCCTCGTCGCTCTCTTGGTTTGAAACCTCCGATGTATACAACGCCGACTTCCATCAGCTCACGATGGACACCCCATTTACCACACCCAAGTGGTGCTACCTGACTACTGGCCACCACCACCCCGACTCTCTAACTCTTTGTTTATATCTAACATGCTAGTAGTGTGTACTGAGTGTGTGTATTAAGATGTCATCATACATGTGGGTGCAGTAGTACGTGAGTAGGTGTGTGCATGAAATGCTAATGGCAATACTATTGGGTAGCAAGAGGATAAGACCATCTCTAATGTGTTGATAAAAATGATGCTTAATACATGATCATGCATGATGCATTGTACATAGTGTATGATGATAGCAAAGGATGTGCATGCATATGAACTTGAAACAATACATGAATATGTGTCTAATGCATGGTAGTGATAGGGTGCATGCGTGCTCGGGTGTATATTCTTGTGAGCGAGTATATATATATGCAAGTATAACTACACTTATGCTTGTAGTATGCAGACATAAAATAGAAGGGTGCATGAGTATAGGGGTACATACATACACAAATTGATAGTGGGATAGGGGTATGCATGTGGATGTGAGTAGATCAGGTGTGTAACTACGTCTCGCATAAACCCTGAACGAAACTGTGAATTGTTAGATGGGGCGTGGCGTTGCCTCTCAAGTGAACTGGAAGCCATTCTACACACAAGAACTAATTACACGGTACGGGAGATCACTACCCTGGCTAAGGTAAGCTCTATCTGAATTTCATCACTTGAACACCACCATGCTAAACAAATTATAATTACTTTACTGCCAATGGAATTATGTCCCTTTGCTAAAATACTATGATCAATTGATGTTTCATGATAATTGTAGACCTTTATTTGCTATACTATCAAATTGATCAAGTGACACTGCACGCTGGTTAGATAATGAATTATGCTGTTATGGAATTATGTTGTTATGGAAATTAAAGATAGGTGTCCATAATGCTACATGCGGGTCCCGTCGGACATCGTCGCATGTGATCAAGTACCCCATTATGCATACGGAGTCACGAGTCCGACGACGCATGCTTAATAATATAATTTAATACTAAATTTTCTAATTGCTTGGACACCGTAAGTAGGAATTCCCTTCATATTAGTAATTAATAATTAAATAATAATTATCGGGCTTACTCTCCTGGATGGAGTGTGGAGACTCTGGCACACGGGAATACGGGCGAGAGTGAAGTTTATAGTTATTGTGATGCATGGGTTGTGAGCACGGTATGAATCCCGAGGTAAAATATCGAAATCCCTTTATTATTATAATTATGTGATATTCTAACATGTTGAAAGATTCGGACCCTGTGCGCGCAAGGGCCGTGAACCACCCTGCGCGTACAGCCGAAGATCAGTAGGCTAGGGGGTCATGGGCAGGGATTGTGGTAAAGCCAATAGGTGGTGCCCTCAAAGAGGGATTGACCTACCAATCCTATCTCGGGGTAGTTGAAGCTCCCAAGGAAAGCAAGTTAGGCGGTAGAGCTCCACCGTGAAAAACGGAAAACCCCTTATGATCATATGGGTGACTTTGCGCATGGTGTCGAAGTATGCGCGGCATGAGGTTGGCCCTCTACATCGAAATAATAGGCCCGATAGTAATGACCGGTTGGGGTCAGGATGAAAAAAATAATACCAGGGTTCACAATAGGATTAGAAGACTTGCTCTGATGTGACATAAATGTTGGTTGTACTCATACAATTGGTAATTATTTTGATAGTTTAGATCTGATCATTTTTGCCTTACTGACTTTGAAATATTTGATATGACTATGCCACTGCTAATATGATTGATTCTATATGGTAATGCTTGTTTATTAAGTTATCTGCTAATAAATATTAAATATTATTGTTATTATTTGTTTTTTTTTTAAAAAAAGTTATTATGATTCGTTTAGTGTGGTGGTTGTGGGCTTATAAAACCGTAAGGTTTCTGAGGCATTTTTCTTGTAAAATGCCTTAGGTCGCAGAGAAGAAGACGGTACCTAAGTGAACAGACTGGAGCAAAGAGTTAATTTCACGTGGCTGAAAGATATTTATGTTTTTGGTTGTAGCTACACATTGTATAAATGTCAATAAGATTTTGGATATTGAACATTATTCTTGCTCTGTATCGATGTAATCCAAATATAAAGTTTTATTTCTTTACTCTCTCCTTTCTTTCCCAAAAACCTCCTAACGAACCGCAGTTCGGTCTGGCTCAGAGACGGTATCCTGGGCGGTCCGAAATGCGGGGCGTTACAGAAGTTCTATTAAATAAGCATTAATAGTTCTCCTCCCGGGCAAAATAGGACTAAACTCAAAATCGGTTTTTCATTCTCACAAGTCAAAATCAAGTTTTACTAACAACAAATATGTATAGATTGAGAATACATGATATTTTTACGATGGTTCACCCAATTTAGGGCTACGCCCACCATCGTTATATTGTGATATGAGGCCCTCGCTCAACAGAAGAAGCGAGGGAGCACCGATGTGCAAGAAACTTCTACGGCGAAGACGATAGCTCACCATCACCGAGAAGACAAAACAAAAGAGCAAATAAAGCACAAAGCAAACACACGAGATATGCGACAACAATGATCAATTGATTCACTATTAAGGAGATAACCAGAATACAAAAAACCTCACCTCTCACAAAAGACTAGATCCACAACCTTCACTCCGGATAAACTAGAGAGAATTCTTTCCAGAAGTCCTAAGCTTCATTGGATCGCTCTCTTTCTTCCTTAGTGATGATTACCCTCTCTTATTGCTTCTCTCTGTGCCTAGGTTACATCCTAGACCTACCCTTATATAGGCATTCAATTATGCCAGACTTGGAGAAGGAAATCCTTAAGAAAACGTAGCCCGAACTGCCACACCTGCGTACTGTCATAACCACTCGTGCACACGACCTGGGGAGGTCATGCGCACGACCTGGGGAGTTCATGCGCACGACTTGACCTGGTCTTCTTGCCTAATAAATATGCCAATGCCAGTCGTGCACACGACTCTTCCTGACCAATCCTTTCTAGCTCCTGATGTTCTATCTTTCGTCGTTTCTTCGCGCATGAACCTTGGAGTTGTATGCGTTTGGAGCTACATCTCCAACACGTTAGAGCTTAAGAGATTTCACAATGAAAGAAGAATAAAGGATGTACACCTGACACCGCTGGTCTTTTACTACAAAGCACTCATCTCCTCTCCATCTCCAACAATACCGAAAGCTCACGATCACGAAGCCTCTAACCATGGTCCTCCCTCTATGGAAAATCTTCATCTCTCTCTCTCTCTCTCTCTCTCTCTCTCTCTCTCTCTCTCTCTCTCTCTCTCTCTCTCTAGAAGAAACCCTAGCCATCACACCTCTCTGAATAATGCCAAAAAAATACTACATATTAGAATCGAAACCAATATATATATAGATCTCCCTGATAACGTGCTAGAAAAAGCCCGAACCCAACTCCATGCATAATCTGCTAATATTGTGCACACGATGGGTAAACTGTGAGTGCAAAATTTGACTAAGGCATTCACCAGCCCACAAGGGAATATAACTCGGGACCTAGCAGCCCACGAGGATAGCTCGGGGCCCAGCAGCCATAAAGACCCTCGAGGATAGCCCGAGAACGCAGTAGCTTGTTGGATCCTATAATTAGCAGGATCGAGATTAACGAATGATAATAATTTAATCAGTCTTTGTTCCTCGTAAATTCCAAAGTTGCAGAGCTCATAATTGGAATATATATGCTTTCTTCGACCACTTAGGTGGAACATATTGGATTTGGGGACTCGTCCCACATCCTGATCTTCTTCCACCACATGTTCTTATTTTCTTTAATTTCTTGTAATATCCCTCCCCAGTCTGTCAATGTGTAGCTCTACTTTTTTGGAGACAGTGGATTTTAAAGTTGCACCTTACTGCACGGAGACGCAGACTAACGTCATACTTCAACAAAAAAATAGTGCCTACTCTACTCTCTACACTCACTACAGAATTCTAATTATCGATTGACTGTTGGCGGTGTGGGCACCGAAATTAGCCCACGGGTTGAACCCGACCCACACATACGAAATTGGCTCGCACACAACGACCCACGAGTCGAACCCGACCCGCACATACGAAATTGGCCCGCACACAACGGCCCACGAGTCGAACCTGACCAGCACATATGAACCTGGCCCGCATACAATGGCCTGCATGCGAACTCGACCCGCACACAATGGCCCACATGCGGACATGACCCGCACACAACGGCCCGCATATGAAGCGGACCCGACTCAACACAAACGGGCCCCATCGGACCCGCAACTCAAATGCAAAAAAAAAGGGGCCCACCGGCCCCCCTTCATGGAAAACCGTGCCCCCTCCCCATGGGGAGGTGTGGCCAGCCATAAAGGGAAGAGAAGAAAAAGAAAAAGAAAAGAAAAGAAAAAAATTCTAACCGCCTCGATGCGGGGGGAGGTGGCGTGGACATCTACACAACCGTAGATCCGCGACGATCCCTCGATCCGACGGACAAGATGATGTCGTGTCGCCATGCAATCGGAAGGTGCAAAGATGACAACTTATCTTCAAAGATCAAGTCACATCTTGCCCATAACCATCCCCATAAAAAAGGAAGGGGTCAAGGTTGTTCCCCCCAAATAAGGAGACAATATCTTGATGGTTATGGGGGGAGATATTGGATGCAACTAAAAGATTACAGCCATATCTCTCCCAACCTCCCCCCTTTGCCTATAAATAAAAGGGGTGGGGGAAGGCATCAAGGGTCAAAAGCTGAAGACGAAAGGGCTCAGCAAAAAGGAGCTCCAACGCTTAAAGATCGAAGGCTTCACGAGGCACGGCAAGCGCGTCCTACGGAAACACTTAGCCCATCAAGTCCTCATCAAAGCGAAGGCCTTGCACTCGAAGATCAAAGCTTAGACTCCTCGCACGAAGAAGAAATATTGGAGAAGAAGACCCGGAGTCGTCGTCACCCCGACTTCTCCAACGATCTTCATCAACTCCGAAGACGCCATAAGCAAAGGCCGGAGAAGAAGATTGAAGCCGACAACACCCCGTCGTCTTCAACAAAGGCGTCAACTCCTCGCACGAAGAAGAAAGCTCGGAGAAGAAGGCCTGAAGCCGATGCTACCCCCGCCGTCTTTATCAATTAAAGCCGACGCTACAACCGTCGCACGAAGATCGGTGCTACCCCCACCGTCTTCATCAACAAAAGCCGACGCTACAACCGTCGCACGGAGATCGGTGCTACCCCCACTGTCTTTATCAACAAAAGCCGACGCTACAACCGTTGCAAGGAGATCGGTGCTACCCCCGCCATCTTCAAAAGATGCCTTCGACTCCGATCACGCCAAAGAAGCTAGGAGAAGAAGAGAAGCCAAACCGACGCCACAACCATCGCAAAAACCGGAAGAATAAAGAAGCTTTGAAGAAGTAGTCATCGCCACTCGCGAAGAAGATCGAGTCAACACCGAAGCAAAAGCCAATGCAAGAAGCCAAAGCAAAAGCACTGGTAAAGCCCGCGCCAAAGCAACGCAAGTGCCAAAGCCAAGCAACTACGCCGATCACGAGCAAAACACCGCACATTCTAGCCGATACGATGCGAAGTTCAGAAGAACTAAAGCATCGCAAGTCTCTACCCGTCTACGTTCAAGCGCAAGCGCCAAAGCAAAGCAAAGCAAAAGCCAGAGCCACGCCAAAGCCAAAGCCAAAACCGACACCAAAAGCACGATCGACGCCGCTAACCGACGATTAAGGACATCGAGGTCTAGTAAGGATCGAGGGAGACACGAAGACCGAGGAACGAAGCCAAAAACCCCCTAGCCGAGAAAGCGCGAAGCACGAAAGGGACAAAAGCAACGGCGGATATTCCTTAGCCTCTCAAGAAACTCTTACCCTGTAAAGACCTCTGTCGTGGGCAACCCCTTCAGAGCTCTCGCATGAATACCACGTGGAGACGCGGATCAAAGGGACCCTCCAGAGGATCTCTCCCATAATCTCCTGATCAAATATTCGCCACACCCGGCTCACCACCCCCGAGTCCCGGTCTCTGTAATCTTCGTGTGTTTGCAATAAAGACAACCCGAATATTTTTCTGCGCATACAGGCGGAAATCGTACAACCGAAACGAATCCCCTCACAAAAACCATGCGCACGATCGATACGACATAGCTTTAAAACCGACGATAGGAATCGTGCGGATGAGTTCTCCACCAAGCACACAAAATTATCAGCTTTAAAGATTAAGCGTCCAAGTCCAAGCCCATATCAATGATTGGGGCCGAGGTCCATATGGCCTTTGTCAAGAAGTCTTCGGTGACCAACTTTCTTTGGTGGAGTTATTTGGTATGAGCCGATCTCGTTACCATATTTTTTTTATTCTATAAATATGGACATATTTATAAATTATATTGTAAGTTAGCAATAACCATATGACTCCATGATTTTCTCTAGTATATTGTACACGTATGGTTTGTACCATATTCGTGTACAAGTCCGGCCTGATTGGTTTTGGTTGTATCTTTCTTTATTTTGAAGAGGTGATTTGTAAGGAGTCTATTAGGAATATCAATGACTAGTTCATCTATCCCTTGATCTTTTCTATCTTCTAGATCTACTGACTATAGTCAATCCGTTGGGCTTGGTACCTAGGTGGAGAGTAGGATGAGATTTGGTAAGACTGGTTTTCATTGAAAGGTTATTTTGATTTTGCCCCCCAAATTTAGCCTTGAATTAGACTTTACCCCTCATTGTTTCATTAATTAGACTTTACCCCCAAAACTAACTGTTCCGTCAGCTCACGCCCCAAAAGTTTTTTTCTTTTACGTCAGCTCACCATCTTGGTTTTGGGGGGTAAAGTCTAATTAATGAAAACACGGGGGTAAAGTCTAATTCAAGGCAAAGTTTGGGGGGTAAACTCAAAATAACCCAAAAAAGAAAAAGAAACCGGTTTTGGTTTCTGGCTCCTTCAAGATGAGCTGTATTCTGGAACCATACGAGGTTAATACAAGAGGGAGGGAAACAGATAGTTGAAAGTCAAAACCGAATCACAACCGTTCATTACATCCAGCACCAAACGGAGAATCGTTCTCAGCCCCGACCAGCAATAAACGGCTGCGGCGTTCGCGGACCAAGACGTGGTTGAAGGAGTAACGAGACCTAAAAATCCCGATTATCAATCCGACGCCGGTCAAAACCCGCGGGACGTCGTACTTTAAAACCTCATGATTTCTTCAGCTCGGCCGATTGTGAGCCCTCCTCCCGTTGAACCATGGACAACCCGAGGGCCTCCACCCTCTTCCTCCTCTGGCTCCTACTCCATGCCACGATCCTCATCCTCTCCTGCAGTGCCCACGCCGCCGCCGACGAGGACACCAACCTCCTGTTTACCCATCCGTCGCCGGAGCCTGCCGGCAGCGCCGACCATGCCGACTCCCAGCTCCAAACCTACATCATCAGCGTCAAACACCCGGAGGACGGCAACCTCGTCCACGTCCCTGAGCTCATGCATGGCTGGTACACGTCCCTCCTCGAGGCATCAGCCGCCGTGTCCACGGCCGCCGGTGCACCCCACCAGCGAATCGTCCACTCGTACAGCCACGCCATGACCGGGTTCGCCGCGAGGCTCACCAAGCAGGAGCTCGAAGCCTTGTCCAAGATGGACTGGTTCGTCACCGCCTACCCGGACCAAAAGTACAGCCTACACACCACGCACACGCCCGAGTTCTTGGGGCTACACCAGCAATCCGGCCTCTGGAAACGATCCAACGGCGGTGAGGGCATGATAATCGGCGTCATCGACACGGGCGTGACCCCCGGCCACCCTTCCTTCGACGACGAGGGGATGCCGCCCCCGCCTTCCAGGTGGAAGGGCAAGTGCGAGTCCCCCGTGGTCTGCAACAACAAGCTCATCGGCGCCAGGTCGTACGTCGCCGGCGAGACTCCGGTGGACGCGGATGGGCACGGGACCCACACCGCGAGCACAGCCGCGGGCGCGTTCGTGCAGAACGCCTCCGCGTTCGGGAACGCCGCGGGGCGGGCGAGCGGGATGGCGCCACGCGCGCACCTCGCGGTCTACAAGGTGTGCGCCGAGGATTGCTACGCTTCGGATATCGTCGCGGGGATCGGCGCCGCCATCTTCGACGGGTGCGACGTGGTCTCGCTCTCGCTCGGGTCCGTCAACTGGGTGCCGTTCGACCAGGACCCGGTCGCGCTCGGCACCTTCTCGGCCGTCAAGAGGGGGATTTTCGTCAGCACCTCCGCCGGGAACAACGGGCCCGGCCCGATGACGCTTCGCAACGAGGTCCCGTGGGTGATCACGGTGGCGGCGAGCACTATGGACAGGATAATAGAGGCGACGGTGAGGCTCGGGAACGGCGTCGAGCTCCACGGGGAGTCGCTGTACCAGCCCAAGGACTTCGGGCCCCACATGTTCCCCCTTGTCTACGCGGGCAGCGGCCGTAATCCTAATGCCTCCTTCTGCGGCGAGGGTGCATTCGATGGGTTCGACGTCCGGGGAAAGATTGTCCTCTGCGTACGCGGCGGCACCGCCTCAAGAATCGACAAGGGTAGCTTCGTGAAGCTCGCTGGCGGGGCCGGCATGATCCTCATGAACCAACAGCTCAACGGGCACAGTACCCTCGCCGATCCGCACGTCCTCCCGGCGTCGCACGTTGGCTACAGCGACGGAAATACCATCAATTACTACATAAAATCCGCGAAAAAACCGACGGCGACGATCATCTTCAAGGGCACCGTCACCGGCACCCCTCGAGCTCCGGTGGTCACTTCCTTCTCCTCCCGAGGGCCTAACCTTGCGAGCCCCGGCATCCTGAAGCCCGACATCACCGGTCCAGGGGTAAGCGTACTCGCTGCGTGGCCCTCCCAACCTGATCCATCCAAAAAACAGACCGGACCGGCTTTCGATATGCTATCCGGCACCTCCATGTCTTGCCCTCATATCAGCGGCGTCGCAGCACTGCTGAAGCATGTGCACCCCGACTGGTCTCCGGCCGCGATCAAATCGGCGATCATGACGACAGCTTATACTCATGACAACAAAGGTGACCTAATCCGGGATGAGAGGTTCCTCCCTGCCAGCCTCTTCGCGGTGGGCGCCGGCCATCTGGACGTGTCGAGAGCCGCCGATCCCGGGCTGGTTTACGACACCCACCCGTATGCTTACATCCGTTACCTCTGCGGCTTGGGCTACGGCAGCGACCGAGTGTCGGCCATCGCCAACCGAACGGTGGTTTGCTCGGCGGTGAAGAAGATCACGGAAGCGGAGTTGAACTACCCTTCGATCGCGGCCACTCTTGGGCCTCAGGCAGCCAACCTCACCGTGTCCGTGCGGCGGACCGTGACGAACGTCGGGGAGGCGAGCTCCACGTACCGGGCGGAAGTGGATGCACCGGCCGGAGTGTCGGTGGTCGTGAAGCCGGGTAAGCTGAGGTTTAGGAAGTTGAACGAGAAGAAGAGTTTTAGAGTGAGTTTCACAGGAACCGGTGGTGGCTTTGGCTATGCTCACGGGCAGATCAAATGGGTGTCGCCGAAACATATTGTTCGGAGTCCAATCTCCATCACAATATACCGGCTCTAGTGGAGAACAGTGACTGATATACTTATATACCGATCAAGTCCATGCAGTCGATCCTTATGTACACGTGTCTTGATACCCAAATTATTATTATTATTATTATTTCATGAATAATGCTATTCGAATAATCTCCATCGACAAACACATTGTCAAACCAGACCAATGAAGTGGTGAAGGGCCCAGGGCTCATGCTTAGTGTAATGGTGTGCATGTGAATGCTTAGTCGATGGAGATTTTTCGAATAGCGTTAGTCTACCCGATTATGTCTAGAACGTCAAAATCCTCGTATTAGTCCGTTATACATGAAATTTTAGTGTCCACGAAGCACCTATTTTGAGATCAATCAGAGAAAAAATAAGAAAACAAACAAGCACAAAGAACAAACGATATTTTTAAGATGGTTCTCTCAATCCATTGTTACGTCCCCTGTCATTGGAGCTTAAGAGATTTTGACAATGAAAGAAGAATAAAGGATGTGCAACCAGCACCTTCTTCTTCGACAAAGCACTCATCTCCTCTCCATCTCTAACATCTTCGAAAGCTCATGATCACGAAGTCTCCAACTTGATACTCTCTCTGTGGAAAATCTTCGTCGATCTAAAGTTCTCTCTCTCCAGAAGAAACCCTAGCCACTGCACCACTCTAGATAATGCACCAGAAAATCTATCTATCGTCCGCAGTCACCATTAAAATCTATAGATTTTGCTTCGACCATTTGACCCCCCTAGACAACGCCCTTACCAAATTTCATCAAATTTCAAAACTTATATGGTGGTCAAAATGATCGCAGCTCATTTTCTCATTCTGTAGCTCACTGCTCACTGTAACACTCCTCTCTCTCTCTCTCTCTCTCTCTCTCTATATATATATATATATATATATATATATATATATATATATATATATATATATATAGAGAGAGAGAGAGAGAGAGAGAGAGAGATGCTATAATGCGGTATGCGGTAAGTGCGGCACCGCACAACAGCCGTCTGATGCACCACTGTGTGCATGCAATGCATGCAGTGTGTGCATCAGATGGCTG
This sequence comes from Chamaelirium japonicum, assembly GCA_947650365.1. Lineage (NCBI taxonomy): Eukaryota > Viridiplantae > Streptophyta > Magnoliopsida > Liliales > Melanthiaceae > Chamaelirium > Chamaelirium japonicum. The sequence continues at coordinate 33,141,857 of OX393549.1, forward strand.
CGGTGCAGTGCCACACGTACCGCATGCCACATTATAGCATGCCCCTATATATATATATATATATATATATATATATATATATATATATATATATATATATATATATATATATATATATATATATATATATATATATATATATATATATATATATATATATATATATGGCATGAATACTCTTACATATGGAATGATTACTTATGCAATTACACATAGCCTTTTACCTATCATAGAAATTTCAGAATTTGATGAAACTTGGTGGGGATGCTATCTATGCCAAGTTGATTATCCTCACAAAAAGTCATCAAATTTTATAGCCTCTAAGGGCATCTAATGTTAGAAGCTTTATCGACCGTTCATTTTAACCGTTAATTTGAATAATATATTTGATGCCCCTAGAGGTTATACAATTTGATAATTTTTGGTGAGGATATCAACTTGCCGTAGATAGCATCCCTATCAAGTTTTATCAAATTATGAAACCTCTAGGTGATATATGAGATATGGTATAGGGTTTGTCAAAACATGATTGATTAATAAATTGGTTGATATTTTGCTTAATGGTGCATATATTTGTAAGAGTTCTGTGTACATGACTTAAAGAGTCATGACTACATAGTAGTCCATCTGAGTGGGAGACTCAATGGATTGGTCCTATAAGCCTACATAGTTCGCAGCTCTGATTAGGATTGGTCGCCCTATCAAGTTAAATTGTTGGAATAACAGAGCATAGGTTCTCCACCATGGTCATTGCCAAGCACAGTGTCTGTGGCCAAACGGAACCAACACAGTACACAGATTGGTGAGCAGATACTGGTGCGCATAGCCATGATTCTACTTATGGTAATCGGTCCTAAACCCTGAGAAATCATGACCGGTGGACTAACCAGTTGCAGGTAAATTTGGTTCACCAACGTGTGAGGGATCTAACCACAACCCAATACCACGGTGTGTGGGTTACCAGGCTGGCGTTGCATTGGCACGCCACTCCAGCAGGCCATCCACATCCCTATCGGGAGGTGCGTTTCTTTATCTAATATACACCGTACTAAACCCAGGCCTGGTGGTCAACAGTTGAGCTGTTGACCGGATCCAGTTGCTTGGCTAAAGCGACCAGAGGTGCGATATTATGATCAACCTGGAAGGAACCTAGTCAGATGGTCACTCGAGTCTGACGGTGCTGTACCACTCGAGTTAACACATGGCACCGAGTGGAGGGACATCACATTACCAATACTAAGCAGAGAACAGGGGTATGCGAGAGAACGTAATAAGTCTAGGAGGATTGGAGTGCAGCCTGTGTCACACTCTGAGTGGCCACGCAGATTAACCATGACCCAGAGAATTGATAGAGACACTTACGTAGTGTGTCGATCGAGCCCGGTTGGAAGCCATAAACCCTAGTTCCTGACGGTTCCACCCTATCCATAATCATGTCAGACTTTTACTTTCTCATAGTCTCATGACATTATTAAAGTTGAAGAAAAGATACCCTAACCGCCCTGTATTCCATGAGTGCATCACACTGGAGCATGGAAGATACGCAAGGCTAAGTGCGTTCACTAGGGGGTAACCTCAGACTAGTATAGAGATGCACGACCTCACCTTTACATTTCTAAGGGCAGTTCTGTGTGTGCACATCGCACTAGAACGTAGGATGGTCGTTTAGTGACTTTTACTTAGGGGCACCCTAGTGAATAGTAAAATCACTATTCATCACCCGCGATATGATGACTTAGTGTGGATGAGTGTCCTAATTGTTAGGGTACATTATCGCGCACAGAAAATGAACCATGCATGCCCCTACTTAAGGTGGATGGCTACTAGATGCATGGGGGGCATTTTAGTCTAACCAAAATGTTCTGTATGTCCTAGTAAGCCGCCTACCATATTAGGGTTTGCATAGGGTGTTGTCATCTCTAAAATCAAGGGATGAGGATTATTTGAATTTTCATATATATCCCTCCCCCTTGTTTTTAGGAACAAGATAAGGCAGGGAAACTTGGTGGTTACAAGGAGATAGGAGAGAAAGAAATCGGTTAGAGAGAGGGAGAGATCGGCCAAACTGAGAGGGGGAATGATTCTCAAGGCTCAGGCCACGATTTTCTGGGTCCCAAAGAAATAGGCCCGCCTAACCACCCTCTCTTTTATCCATTCTCACGTTTTCTTTGGCTAGCTCTTGGGTTTTTGTAGAAAAATAGAGAAGTCTCTCACTCTCTATCTCACTTATTTTTCTTCTTCTTCTTTTGAGGTTTGTGAGATCTAGTGAAGGAGAGAGCTAGCACTCTTAGGCACTCAGAGATCTGAGTGCTAGGGTCTTGGCTTGATTGTGAGAGCGGGTGAACTTGAAGAAGCTCAAGCTCGTGGATACTTCCGACTTCATCAAATCCGAAGATCGACGTCGCGGTGCCAAATCCCACACGGAGGTATAAATGATCTAAACCCTAGGTCTATGATTTTTCCTGTATAATGGATGTAATGTTAGATTCAATAGAAGAACGTTGGGGGTTCGATCCTATTTTGTTCATCTATAGTGTACAAGTTTAGGTTAGGATGAAAATTTTAATGTAGATCGCACACCAAATCGATACTGTAGATCGAATCCGACTTTCGCTGCGCCTCCGATTGCATCCCAACAAATGGTATCAGAGATGCGTCGGTGTGCAATTCATGGAAAAACAATTTTAGGAATCGATCAATGTACATATTATGTGTTCGAAATTTTCACCGGATGTATGCGCTAGGTCATATATCATATGTGTTGCATACAGTGTTTTTTCTGCAGGGTGCCACTAAAATTGTGAATGCATGCCTCTGGGGGGCTGACCCCGGATTTATAATTGCATGTGTGTGTTTTTTTTGGTTATTTTTGGAATGATGGAATGTAAGGGCTAATGGAACAAGTGCGTGGAGGTTGCCTACACCTTGAATTTTTTTTCGGTCAATTTTTCTGTTTTTGTTAATTCAATTTTCTTCATCATAGGAAAATATATATGAACGAGCGTTTGCTCGGAGCGTACTAGATTTTTCGATTACAGGTAGAAGTCTTGGAGAACGAAGCTAGAAGAAAGTTCCATCATCGGAGGTCCGAGGGCGGTGGCCTGAAGAAAGAGATAAATCCAAAAGATGCCTTGGACAAGAACGTCATATCAACAATGTTAATCAGGTTCAGGGGTCGGACCCTGAACTTGAAAACAATGGATGTTTCTGCCATGTTTGGATATTATCTCTAGTTCTTAATTGAACCCGGTGAAAAGATTAATCTAGTGCTTAGGTGTTAGGTTGTGGGATGCCCATTCCCCACTTGGTCCCTGCGACCATTAGGTGAGGTCTCTATTTAATGACACCCATAATCTAATTGGTATTTGATGTAGTTAGATCCCATAACACTCGATTATGCCACCATTAGGTTGAGGTCCTTCTCTCCAGGCGATGTGGGGCTAACTCGGGATCTCCTTCTCTTCAGGCGATGTGGGGCTAACTCATGGCCTTGTACATCGCACCTCACCTCACCTCATCCATCTTGGCATCGCAGTCCCAAGAGTCATGGCTCTTGACTATTGGATCTTGGTTGTCACGGTACCTGTACGTGCAAAGCAGATCAATCTACTCGTGTATAACATAAAAGAAATATTACAAGTGTTGGTGTTCGAACACTTACCAGCCATCGCCTCGTTGACGATAGGATGGACCGGCTACGGAGGAGAGTGAGTCGAGGAGGTCTTTGCTACCTTCTCCTCCATGCCATTCTCCTTCATCAAGGCCGCTAATGTAGCAACTATCTGAGCCACGCTCCCCGCGGGATAGAGGAAGACCGGCTCCACCTCGCCAGTTGATGCGATCAAAACTAATCCTAAATTAAGGGGTTAATTTGATCTAAATTATAACTCGCAAGTGCACAAATCGCTTTGTAGGAGCGATACGTATTACGAGATCGATCCCACAGGGATTGCTAATAAGGAAGCGATCCCACAGGGATTGCTAATAAGGAAGGATTGCTAATAAGGAAGTTCAGATATGGATGAGATACTAAGGCGGTCGAATCCACCGCTAGATCATTGTAGACGTTATGTTTAAATTATGGTGTTCTACATTTAGACGAGTAGCATGCGGGAAACAAATTCCGTGCTTTCTCGAGATGCGATCGTGAGGCTTTCAATATAATTATCTAATATTGGATTCAACTCAAGCATGGGTAATAAAACGAAGCATCAAACATCTAGGTTAAGCACAACGGATCAAAGCACATAAGCAGAGCATCCGTTGTATGAGTTAAGCATGCAAGATCTGGGTTTTAATTATTTTAATTAAAATCGGCCTAATTGCATGATGATCAATTATAGAGCTAACTACAAAACATACGTGGCATGGATTGTAAGAGCAAATTGAATCATCAATCAACTGAGAATGGAATCGCATAAAACATTAAGGAGCATTGGCATAGAACACATAAAATAAAGCTAACATCTACTAAATCCAGGGTTTCATCTAGGCCTTAGCAAGGAATTTATCTAGACATGATTTTTTGTTATATCAAAGGAAAAAATAGAAATAAACGAAGTACAGATCATCTTTGAAGATTGCTCCGTGGACTTCGCCTTCCTCGATCTCGTTCCTCGATGCTTCTTCTCTTAAAGCTTGCTCACGCCGTCACCTCGATGATAGCGTGATGGCAGTACGGATGATGGACGAATAACGGAGGATTATGGAAGGTGGAGGATTAGGGTTTTTGTTTTGGTCGATGGTGGTAGAGGAAAGATGGTAGATGGTGATGGGATGTGATAGCTAGGTTCGGTGGTGAAGAAGATAATGGATGGTGTTCGGTGGTGAGAACCCTCTAAGTCCCAATGATAGCCTCCCTTTAGGGTTTCGGATGGGTTCTATATAAGAGAGATAGATGAGAGAGAGTCGGGTAGAGCTTTAGAGAGAGAAGTTAGGAAATAGGAGAGAGGGAAAGAGAGCTGGACTTGCGGACGGCTACGATCAGCTTTAGGTTTATGGCTTTGGGAGATGGCTGCATGCATGGTTCATGATCGGATGGCTGTGATTAGGTGACATGGAGATGGACTGATTTTTGTATACATGAGTGGGATGCATTGAAAGGATGTGATCAAGTGGGGATTGTGTATGGTAAGGGATGGAGAGAGGAGATCAGTTGATGGCTGCATGGGGCTGGGTATAGCTGGACATGGCAAATAAAAGGGCATGTGAGAATTGGGTTGGTAGTTAAGGTAAGAGAGTTGCATGCCTAGTGGAACATGGGGGTGTTGGCTCCATTGAAATTTTGATTTAAAAACTATAGAGCAAGCTATGGGTACAACTTGGTTCAAATTTTGGTTTGGATGCGATGAGGGCTGGGTGAAGGACTAAAATGGGTTTTGATTGCAAAATAAAATAAAATAAAATAATTAAACGAGATAAACATCGTGCATGACTTGGGGACGTGCATGGGTTCAACGGACGGATGAGATTGTGCGATTCGAATTCCTCGCAATGATGGACTATGGATGGCTAGGATCGTGTATGATAGATCGAAAGGTGTTTTACGGTTGGAAATTGAGATTTTCGATCTGATAGTGGAGAAAAGAAAAGAGGAAAGAGATAGAAGAAAATGAAAGAAAAGGCATTAAAGGAGGGGAAATAATGCGCTTAGGTAGTCATCATTCGATTCCATCATCACACCCAATGTTTGTCCACTTGCACGGGTGTAGTCCTCCTCTAGTTGAATTATGCTCTGCATCGGCTTGTTGAAGTCTTCTCTTATTTGAATTTTTCCAAGTATCATTTTCTTTATCGTTCTTCAAAAATGTCCTCAAACGAGTTGTACGGCCTAGCCTCCAGCGAATCGCCGTGAGAATATCCACGGCTTGGTCATGAAGTCCTTGAGCTAACTGCATCGAAAACCGGATCAATTCCCTGAAAAACACACATGAAATGACGCTTATCAGATTCAAACGTAATTATCAATAAAATGATAATTTGGACTATCGGGCCTTATATCTTTCGTGCATGCAATGTATGAGCGTGAACCAATATGCCGTTATATTCGTATGAAAGTCTACTTTTATCATGGTGCAAAAAAACTCATGCAGTTTTCGTGTATTATAAAAGTTTTACGCAGCAAAGTGACACTATATGCATGATAGAGAAGGGATAATTTGCACCAAATGGACGCTCAACACCAGTCGCAGAAGGAGGGAGGTCTGATCCCCCTCCAGCCTCGAAGATGGGACCATCAAAGCAAAAGGGGGACTCCTTTTCCTCCTCTATCTCGACCACCTTCTCCTTCGAAGGCCTCCGCTGGACAACCTCGAAGTCGAAGGTCATCTTGGCCTGCTTAGTCCCCTCCTAGGACTCCCCCTCCAGGGCCCTCTCCATCTGCCGTGGTCAAGGGCCAGCGTCAATTAAAGCCCTGGCTACCTCGTGGTCTTGGCCTCCTCCTCTCCGTCATCCTGCTCCTCTTCTCCCCCTCCTTCTCCTGACTCCTCTTCGTTAGAGCTGTCCTCATAGGTACTTAGCTTTTCAATTTCCTCTTGAGTCAGGAGGGGAGGAGACTTGGGCTTCCTGGCCTTGCTCGACCCGGCCATGATTTTCTCCATGACCGGAGTGAGCCTTGCCCTGTTGGACGTGAACTTATGTTCAGTTCAGGTGGTCTTCCTTGGCCGCTCCCTTACCTTCCAGATCAGCTAGTCGCTGGTTAGGTGCTGCTGCGACCACTTCTCATCCTCGTAGTCCGAGTACACGGTGTTGTTGTCCGTGTACTGGAGTTGCAGTTTGTGGAGCAGGTTCGTCCCTTGAAGCAGACGGGGCAGAACCTGAACTGCTTTTAGGAGCGTGTTCCACACGTCAGCTCTAAGAAAATATTGTCGATGGTGGCCGCCCGCTCTGATGTCCAGGCCAAGTTGCCCCCATCCTGGTACCACATAACTTCCTCCTCCACCTCGACCTTTACAGCTTCCGGGATGTTGATCGGTGACCATGCCCTGGTGATTTTTAGCGACCAATTGGTGAAGGACTTATCCAAGTCTAGGGTGTCTTCGATCGAGCGAAGTGCAGACACACCCTGGAGATGCTAGAACATGCTATGGTTGGTCCTCAACTGCCATTTGTAGTGGTAGAAGAAACCTTGCTCAATACGGGCCCAGTCATCCTTCTTCAGCCTGGAGTAACACTGCCTCAGCTCCTTCTGGCAGATGGATTCGATATGGCAGAATGCATAGATGATCCTCCAGGCGTTGCCCCCCACCTGCACAGGGCAGATCCCTTAGATATTCAACAGGCGAGTGGCGAATTGGGGTAACGGCAACCTCAGGCCACAGTTCAGATGGCCAACTGAAAATGATGGTCCTTGAGGCCTTCGTCGAGCTCGCTAGGGCCAAATAGATCATCCTTGGATCGATCCTGAAGGCGCTATAGACGATATTCAACTTAGCCACCTTTCTTCTCCCGGAATATCCCTACCAATGCCGCCCAATCGTCGCGGCGGCTCGCTACCTTGAAGTAGCCGGCGTTGTAGACAAAAATGGTCTCCTCCTCAATGGGCAGCATCGGTACCACCTTCCCTAGCAGGCGAATGATCTGGGAGGGCTTCATTACTACAGACTCGTCCTCAAGCCTTCCCTTCAACACCTTTCCTCCTCCCCTCACCCCAGAGGTGCTACCTGAGGGTGCAAACTTAGCAGTTGGGGCTAGAGATCCCTCTGAGGCTTGGCCCAACTCAGACTCTGAAGTCTTCTTCTTCAGGGAGATGATGAACTTCTTCTCCCACTCTGATCCTGAGAACCAGAGGCTCCAGCTGACGCCATTGAATGAAAGTAAAGGGATGAAGAAAGCACGAGAAACATAGGATTCGAAAGAGCAAAGGCTAACACAAAGAGCTCGAGAGTTTGGAAAACTTCTCAAGGCGTGAAAGTTTTTTTGATCTCCTCTGGTCTATTTATAGACCTCAAATTCAAATGTTTTGCCCTTTTCCCGCCAAAGCCAGTAGGCGGGAAAATGAAAAGGCAAGCAGTGGGCAAATTTGACCAGATTCAATGAACCAGGGACTGACCCCTCAGATCCCAGAAGAGGCCACGTCAGCACCATGTCAGTAACATGACATTTCTACAGAAAAAGTCAACTCCCAGAACCATGCTTGGTTGGCCATCAGCACCCGACCAACCGATCGGTAGGTTGTCTGCACCCGCCCGACTGCCCGATTGGTTGCCTGAGCCTGATCGACTGCTTGGTAGGCCCAGATCCTGCCTGGCTCAGGCGCTAGGACCCCTCTGGCGCCCGACACCCCGACCGTTTTGCGATCGGTTGGCAGGGTTGATCGCGCACAACCGATTGACCGATTGGTCGATTGCTCATGCCTGATCGACCGCCCGGTCGGCCTAGATCATGCCTGGGTCGGGATCCGGGACCCCTCTAGCGCCTGACCCCCAGTTTTGAGATCGGTTGGCGGTGTTCAATTGCACGCAACTGACCGATCGATCGGCCCAGATTATGCCTGGGTCAGGCGCCAGGACCCTTCTTGCGCCCGACCCCCTGTTTTGCGACCAGTTGACATCGACCGACCGATCGGTCAGTCAGCCATCGATGACCGACCGATCGGTCAGTTACTAATGACCGACCGATTGGTGATGCCCGACGGTTTGCCCCTTCTGTCAGTCTTTCATCCCATTGGTCGGTCCCTTCGATGGAGTGACTCAAGCCTCCTTCTAGTCGGGCCTGGGCAAGGGGTCGGCAGGCACAACGGTTGGCTCCGAACAAGGGGTTGGTAAACAGACGGTGGCTGGCCCTTAGAAGAGGGTCGGCAGGCTCAACGTATAGTCGACCTTGGACAAGGGGTCGGTAGATGAACAGTGGTCGACCCTTGGCAGAGGGTCGACTGGCGCAATGGTTGGCCCTAAACAAGGGGTTGGTAGACAAATAATGGTTGTCCCTTAGCTCAACGATCGACCCCGGATAAGGGGTCGACAGACGAACAGTGGCCGACCCTTGGCAGGGGGTCAATAGGCACAACGATCGGCCCCGAACAAGGAGTCGGTAGACGGACGGTGGCCGACCCTTGGCAGGGGGTCAGCAGGCACAACAGTCGGTCTCGGACAGTGCGTGGGTCGACAAACGTGCGACTGTTTTTGCACCATAGAGTCCTAACTAGATAGGTTAGTACCCGCCTAGCTAAGAGGGGGTAACTGTAGGTGCAAAATCTGGCTAAAGCCTGGTAGTGGAACTCGCAGCCCTACTTAGGGCCCCAAGGAGAATATAGTGGGACTCACAGCCCTGCCTGGGGTCCACGGAGATGATGGTGGGACCCACAACCATGCTTGGGGCCTACGCTTAACATCCGGGACCTGGTATATATCCCCAGATAATTACCTAAACCTCGAATACTCCCGTGAATATCCCTAGAATATTTCCTAGATATTTTCAAACTCTATATATAGCAGACAAGACAAATAATCTAGATCGAAATCCATTATCCCGCATTCTACTTTTTGTTTTTCTAGAGCTCTCTAAGCCTTCTAGTATTCAGACTCCAATTAAGCATACTCCACCCTTTGTCTACTTGTAAGAAGCAATCCTCAGCTTGTCGAGAGTAGCTATACTTTTCTCAGAGTTAGTGGATTCATAGGTTCCGTCTTACCACACGGAGATGTAAGCTTCGGCTGAACTCTGTCATCATATCCTATGTCATCTCTCTATGCTCTACAGTGCCTGTGTAACAGTTAAGCATGCGACAGCTCAACGCTCTGCAGTGTGCCACATCCTTGAAGCTTTACCCTTCTATCGACTGTTGGAGGAGGATCGTACGACGTCCGTAATCCTCCCCCACAACCTCCGGTTCTAGCACCCACTTAAGCCGAGAAGGTTTGCGCACTTCTTAGACCGGTTTGACTACGGTCAAACCCTAACTTGCGACATGACTTCTTATAGTCCAACTAGGCAACCAATAAGAAAAAATATCTGTCAATATCCACTTTGGACAATTACGATAATGTCCCTGCATGCAGAGGTTATCTCTAGGGCTGTTAACGGGCCAAGTTTGGGTTGGACCACCCCATGCCTAGGCCTGCCCAAACTTATGAGTGTGCCCCCATACTTGGCCCAAGCCTTAATTAAATTTTTCGAGCTTGGCCCAAACTCGGCCCGAAAAGCTTTTTTACGAAGCCCAAGTCCAAACCCGGCCCAAATTAAGCCCATATTTCTAGCGCGGTATATGCCTAAATCTTTTTTTATTCTCTTGGTCACACAATAAAAGTAGAAAATAAAATTGATTATGATATACATTAAAAGGATATATGTAAAATAATGCTCCTAAAGTCCAAGACATTGATATTTGTAACATGGGCTCTTTTAAAATTATGTATTCATTGTATATAAAAAATAAAAATAAAATATTTCGGTCTTCGGGTCCATTTTCCACCAAAAAATGCATGAGAAAATTAAATGATTTCTCCAATTTTTTTATATTTAACTTGATCTTATTTATCCATTTATTTTAATTGTTTGACACACATCTAATTAAAAGTGCATCTATTGGGGATATATATCAAAACATAAACATTCCATGAAAATTGTTTGACAGGGAACAAAACTATTAGTTTCATCACCAAGCCAATAAATACACCAATCAGTCTTTTATTTTTCCTTAAACAACTAAAGCTATAAAAAAAATATGGCAAGGTTTAATATCTTTCTTTCCTATGCATTCATATTGATTAAACACACCAATTAAGTGTTTCTATTTGTCATTAAACACAAGTAAATAGCAATTCAGGTCCATCCATTTATATATATTAGAAAGACAATTAAGGTACTTTTATCTCTCTTTAGGGTATAACATATTTTAGGTTTCTCACATTAAACGTAAGATTTTTGATATCCTCAACGCAATTGAACCATTAATTACCTTTCTATTAAAACTTTTCATCTTCCTTCTCCCCCTTTCCTCTTGCCTTTGCATATCTTCCCTCCTTAAGAGCCATCAATGATATTTTCTTTTGAATGGAAAGTAAGAGGCAATTAAGGATAATCCCTCTTCTCAATATATAATGACATATTTTAGGTATCTCAATAGGTCCTTTTATAGCGACTTTAGACATATTATAGATTCTAGGTTTCTCAATGGGCCCTTTTATAGCAAGTTTTTAGATTTAATAGGTTACGAAAACATGTGGAATTTGAATATCAAAAGGAATAATCAGGGATCGTTTTCTGTTAGTTCATATTAGGCTTATTGATTATGGTGTAGATCTTAAATAACTCAATGTATATAAAGCAAATAATTCAAATTGAGGTGTAAAACGAGTGTCAAATAAATGCTTCAAATTTTGCCCCTCGCCCCCAACGTGTTTTGTAGTCGAAGGTTGCCATGACAGTGCTGACAATCACACCGAAGGCACCCGCTTACTAGGATAAGCTGACTAGGATAAAATCGACAAGATAACTAGGACAAGTCGACAAGCTGACAAGGACGCCCAATTCAAATTTTGAATCCAACCCTTAATAACTCTCTTCATCAAATTTGTTTCCTCCCCTTCCTTATTTGGAAATGAATAAAACATATGTTTTAGAAAAAAAAGTCTTAATGACGCCATAATTTTTTGTCTTTCTTATTTGGGTACTCGAAGTCACCCTCTCACCGGTGATGATCCTAGAAATCAGTAGTTATTGATTATCTAAAATCTCTTCTAACCTTCCTTATATGTCCGCTCGGCAAAATTTGAAAAGATATGTAAATAGATTGAAATTAATAAGCTTTAGTTTCTTATATGGGCGCTCAATTGCTTCTTTATCTGGGCGATCGATTGCCTACGAGGAAACGATAAACCTAGAGGATCAAAGGAGGGAGCATAAGTGTCGGCAAGCTGAGGTTGTCACAATTGTGTTATTCGTATTTTACAACAATGTGTTATGAATCATGGGTTGAAGAAATTTTTCTACATATTTTGCACCAACTGTGTTATTCGAATACTAGAGTCTCGGACATACGTACAGAGGAGTACGAATTTAAAGGGGGTATAAAAAGAAGTCTGGATTTAAATTGCAGTCCTATTAAAGAGAAGGGTGGCTGCCAGTGGAGTTTGTTGGGGGGGGGGGGGGGGGTCGAGGGTGGTTGTGGCCGCCGAAGACGGTTGGGGAGTGTCAACAGGCATGAGTTTTGCACTTTGTCTGATGCCGCCAATGGCGACGGTAATAGCTACCGAAGGCGGCCGTCTGAGTACCAACAGACACGGGCATGCACTAGTATATATATATAATAAGGGTTGGGTTAGAAGGGTGATGAGCTAACGGGAATTGTCATCTCTCTCTCTCTCTCTCTCTCTCTCTCTCTCTCTCTCTCTCTCTCTCTCTCTCTCTCTCTCTCTCTCTCTCTCTCTCTCTCTCTCTCTCTCTCTCTCTTGATATTTTTTTAAAATATCCATTGGGGATAAGAAGATGGCTAGGCCTCTTCCCATGAGGTTTGAATTCTAATTTGAGAGAGGAGGGTAAAAACAGAGGGGAGATGAATCTTAGACCTTGTTTATGTTTATCCTCTCCTTCAAATGAATCTGAATCCACAATTATCTTTTAAAACTACCCCATGTGCTAGGGCCCGCCACCCTATGCCACTAGAATCGTAGTGGGCCCACGGTTTTATGGTATGCCGGATGTGCTGAGAATTTCCCCGCCGGGTTCGGACCATACTTATTCAAGTCCGGGCTTGACCGGTTTTGGTATCTGGCCCGAAATAGGACGAATACTGGCTGTACAACTGGCTCCCTCAAAATGAGCTGTAACCTCGGATCTTCGATTCTTCTGAGGTTACACCTAGCCCCAGACGGAGAATCGTTCTCAGCCCCGACAAGCATGGAATGAACAGCCACGGCTTTCTCGGAGAAAGACCCTGTCGGAATTAACGGTCCAGATGCTGACTTAGCTTCTGCAGCAAAATCCTCCATGCAGCTGGCATGAGACCTAGCTGCTACCCAAACATGGAAGCCCCGACTATCAATCCGACACCAGTCAAAATCCTCACGACGTCGTACTTTAAAACCCCCATGGATTTCTTCAGCCAATTGTGTGACTCTCCCATTGAAGCATGGACAACCCGAGGGCTTCCATCCTCTTCCTCCTCGGGCTCCTAGTCCATGCCACCATCCTCATCCTCCCCTGCAGTGCTCGCGCCGTCGCCGTCGCCGCCGGCGAGGACTCCCAGCTCCAAACCTACATCATCAGCGTCAAACACCCGGAGGACGGCCACCTCGACCACGTCCCCGAGCGCATGCATGGCTGGTACACGTCCCTCCTCGAGGCATCCGCCGCCTTGTCCCCTGCCGCCGGTGTACCCCAGCAGCGAATCGTCCACGCGTACAGCCACGCCATGACGGGGTTCGCCGCGAGGCTCACCAAGAAGGAGCTCGCGGCCTTGTCCAAGATGGACTGGTTCGTCACCTCCTACCCGGACAAAAGGTACACGCTCCACACCACCCACACGCCCGAGTTCTTGGGGCTGCTCCAGCAATCCGGCACGTGGAAACGATCCAACGAAGGCGAGGGTATAATCATCGGCATGATCGACACCGGTATTACCCCCAGCCACCCATCCTTCAACGACGAGGGGATGCCGCCCCCGCCTTCCAAGTGGAAGGGGAGCTGCGAGCCCCCCGTGGTCTGCAACAACAAGCTAATCGGCGCCAGGTCGTTCATCGCCGGCAAGAGTGTGGTTGACGAGGATGGGCACGGGACCCACACCTCAAGCACCGCCGCGGGCGCGTTCGTGCAGAACGCCTCCGTGCTTGGGAGCGCCCCGGGGCGGGCGAGCGGGATGGCGCCACGCGCGCACCTCGCGATGTACCGGGTGTGCGCCGAGTTTTGCGATAGTGCGGATATCATCGCGGGGGTCGGTGCCGCCATCCGGGACGGGTGCGACGTGATCTCGCTCTCGCTCGGGACCTTGTATTGGTCACCGTTCGACCAGGACCCGGTCGTGCTCGGCACCTTCTCTGCCGCCAAGAGGGGTATTTTCGTCAGCGCCTCAGCCGGGAACGGCGGGCCCGTCCCGAACACGGTTGGCAACGGGGCCCCTTGGGCGATCACGGTGGCGGCGAGCACTATGGACAGGGCAATAGAGGCGACGGTGAGGCTCGGGAACGGCGTCGAGATCGAAGGAGAGTCGCTGTACCAGCCCAAGGACTTCCGTCCCCACATGTTCCCCCTTGTCTACGCGGGCAGCGGCCGTAATCCTGACGCCTCCTACTGCGGCGAGGGTGCATTCGATGGGTTCAACGTCCGGAGAAAGATAGTCCTCTGCTACCGCGGCGGCGGCATCTCAAATATCGCAAAGGGTCGCGTCGTGAAGCTCGCGGGCGGGGCCGGCATGATCCTCATGAACCAACAGGTAGACGGACACAGTATCTTATCCGAGCAGCACGTCCTCCCGGCGTCGCACGTTGCAAACAGCGACGGACTGAAGATCATGGACTACATCGACTCCAAACGCAAACCGAGGGCCACGATCATCTTCAAGGGAACCGTCACCGGCACGCCTCGAGCTCCGGTGGTCAGTTCCTTCTCCTCCCGGGGGCCTAACGGTGCGAGCCCCGGCATCCTGAAGCCAGACATCACCGCTCCAGGGGTGAACGTTCTCGCGGCGTGGCCCCCTCAACTTGGTCCAGAGTCCGAGAACCAAAGTACCGGATCTTTCTTCAACGTGATATCCGGCACCTCCATGTCTACCCCTCATATCAGCGGCATCGCAGCACTGCTGAAGCATGTGCACCCCGACTGGTCTCCGGCCGCAATCAAATCCGCGATCATGACGACAGCTTATAACCTTGACAACAAAGGGGACCCAATCTGGGATGAGAAGTTCCTCCCGGTCGGACCCTTCGGGGTGGGCGCCGGACATGTGGACGGGTCGAGAGCCACCGATCCGGGGCTGATTTACGACACCAACCCAGATGATTACATCCCTTACCTCTGCGGCTTGGGGTTGGCCAACCGGAGAGTGTCGGCCATTGCCAACCGGACGGTGGTTTGTTCGACGATGAAGAACATCACCGAAGCGGAGTTGAACTACCCTTCGATCATGGTCAATCTCGGGGCTCGTGCAGCCAACCTCACCGTGTGGCGGACCGTGACGAACGTCGGGGAGGCGACCTCCACTTACCGGGCAGAAGTGGATGCACCGACCGGAGTGTCGGTGGTCGTGAAGCCGGATAGGCTGACGTTTATGAAGTTGAACGAGAAGAAGGGTTTCAGTGTGAGCTTCGCAAGCGCCGGTGGTAGCGTTGACTACGTTCATGGGAATCTCAAATGGGTGTCACCCAATCATATTGTTCGGAGTCCAATCGTCATCGGACTCAACGTGACGTCGTCCTCCTAGAGTGACGGATGATGAATAATGTTCACGCGGTTAATCCTTATTAACACGTGTCTTGAGACCAATGGATTCTTCAGAGCTCATTGAGTCATTATTTTTTGGCAGACTTAGCCTTAAGTCTTTTGAGAAGATGCAATATTAGCTAAAGGACAGGCAATATCAATGTTTCAATATCGCACTAAGTCCCTCCCAAACATTGCATGCTACAACAAGCTAGTCCCTCGCTTTTATTTACACCCTCACGTGCTACAGAAAGAGTATTCATTCACTGGTTGACACTATGCATGTAGTGGTTGCTACAGTGATTTCACTATAGCTGCTACAATGATTTCACTGTAATTACTATAGTAATCGAAATCACTTTAGCTAGAGTATCACTTCGATTTGGTAAGAGTATCAATATAGCGAATTGCCTATTGCTACAGTGATATCACCAAAGCAAGAGTATCAAGGATCAATTAGCCGAATGGATACTCTTTCTAAAGACGAATATATGGATACTCTTGCTACAGTGAAATCATTGTAACACTACAAACATGCACAGTATCGCCCTGTGAATTGATAGTACTCTTGTTGATGACAAGTGGATACTAGCTATTTCCAGAGACAAATATATACTCTTGCTACAGTACGTGTTTTCACTGTAGTAGTACAGTGAAATCATTATAGCAATCGCTACATGTATTGTGTTAATCCCCGAATGGATACTCGTGCCAAAGACGAATGGATAATCATATTGGAAGCGAATGGATCCTCTTTCTGGAAGGGCAATTTTATAATTTAACAGGGTACAAAAAGTCAAAATTTTCGGTTAAAGACTTGCTGTACAAACATGTCCTTCGTGATGGAGTTTAGTTAATATCCTAACAATTTGCACTACAACAAAAATACCTTTACTTGACGCTTTGATTTTAGCCTTTCTTGACGGTTTTAAGTAAACCGTCAAGAAAGATGGTTTTGTTGACGGTCCAAATATAAAGCCCAAGAAGGAACCAGATGAGTTGACGGTTTCGTAATAAACCGTCAAGAAAGAAGTTTATTACTTGACGCTTATTAAAAAAGCTCAAGTAATCTTAATATTTCTTGACAGTATATATAAAACCCTCAAGAAAGGTTCATGGTTTCTTGACATTTTTAAATAAACTATCATCTAATTCTCAAAGTTAGCTTGGAGATAACAAAACCGTCAATAAAGGTGTTATTACTTGACATTTATTACAGAATCGTCGATAAAGTCCAACCATCAGTAAAAAAAAGGTTTTGGGGTTCGGGTAGGGGTGTCAACGGGTCGGGTCGGGTTTGGGTAGGGGTGTCAATGGGTTGGGTCAGGTCGGGTTCGTCTCGTGTCTAGTTTTGGGTTGTGTCCAAAACCCCTAGACCCAGACCCGACCCGTTTAACTAATCATGTCTAGATCCTAAACCCATACCCGACTTGTTTATAAACGGGTAGACCTGATAAGACCCGTTAGACCCATTTACCACATGGGTCTATTCAGTTGATCCGATCCGACCCAATCTGACTCGACCCGATAGACCCGCTGGTACTATATAATACAGTATCGGATTGTGGGTAGACCCGACTCGACACGACCCGTTGAATTTTAAACGAGTCTTATTGGGTCTATCGTGCCCAGACCCTAAACCTGGACCCGACTCGTTTAACCCTGATCCAGACCTGCTAACTTCGTGTCGGGTCTGCCGTGTCGGGTCCAAAATTGCCAGCCTTAGGTTCGGGTCGCCTTTTTTCTTGGGTGCCTATATTCTCCTATATTCCTTGCTCCCATGTGTGGGATCGGGATTCAACGGTCCGGATCATTTTCAACTAGGTTGAGTACCGATGCAGTGGTATCGGTTGAAAATTAAAGTTTTCAATCTACACTGCTTAAGCCTGATCCAACGCATGGAAACAAGGATTAAAAAGTTCATTTCACAACTACCACCCACATAGGGGTGGCAATCCTTGACCAGACCCGCCAACCCGACCCGAAGTTAGCTGGTTTGGGTTTGGCCTAAACAGGTTCGGGTCATAAACGGGTCGACCCGATTGACCCGTTTATTTAATGGGTCGGGTTCGGGTTTGTACTTATAATCCAATTGACCCGACTTGACCCGTTTACCAAATGGGTCATGTCAACCCGACTAGACCCGACCAGAGCCAACCTGACCCAATCCGCCTTGTCTTGACCCAACCAGGCAAGTTTACATGGGTTTTGTTGAGCCAACCCGACCTGACCCGTTTAGTAAACAGGCTAAATAGGTCGGGTCGGGGCAAACCGTTTTTTAGACGGGTCGGGTTTGGGTTTAACTTTTGACCCGTTTATTAAACGGGTCGGGTTCGGATAGGTGTTTTGCCCTTATACCTATGTCTCAACCTGACCCGAACCCGACCCATTGCCACCCCTACACGGCTACACCCACCCAGCTGCCACATCTCCCCCACCAGAACTCAATTAGTTACAACTGATAGCAGATAGAGCTGTGCCCCCCCTCGATCCGCACCAAAACCTCAACCCACCACTACCTTTTAACCGGCCATCAGATCTGAGAGACCTGATCATCAGATCGACCCCGCCGGCCCTTATCCCCAATCCCTCCTCCCTCTCGATCGATCTCTATCCCTTGAACCCCCGTTCCCTCCTCAATCCCGAAATCCCCTCACCGTTCCCCTCTCGATCTCACATCTCTCTCTCTCATCCTCTTTGGTGGACCGAGGGCAGCTCGCCAGAGCTCGAGAGAAGCCGCCAGTGCTGGAATTGGGGGAGGAGGAGCTGCCGTTGGCGAGGAGAAACTCGACCAGGTGAGTTACTCCCCTTTCCTCCCTCCTTTTCTTTTCTTTTTGGGTTTTGCCGAGGCCATATATTAGTTGCATTTTCACCATTTGTAACACCGGGTCTAATGGCCTGAGAATAAGTCTGGACCATTGTAAATAAAGATTTCTGAGTTTTATGCTCTGTGATCTTTGCCCCTTCAAAGTGTTATGGTTTGAATTTCAAGCCAATAAACCATCGTACTCGAATTTTGTTAGTATAACTTCTGCTTGTACCCTGTCAACTATATGTCACTAATTATTTTACCTTAGTAAACCATTAGATGTGGCAAATGAAGGATGTTTAGTTATTTGTAATGTTAAAAACATAAAATGTGTATTCTGTGCTGATATTAATTTTGCTTCTCAATTATGCCTTGTTCTTTTTTGTAAATATCAAATCAAAGATGGCTGTTGCTAACTGAGATTTAATTTCTATTTTCCTTATTATTGCACACGGCGGAGATGCACGGAATGGGCCCCTGAAAATATTTTAAGTTCTGACCCGGCATTAGAAAGAAATGAACCGAAGAATGTAGTCAGTGAATAAAATATTAAGAGCATTTTACTGGAGCAAATTGTGGAAGGAATACAGAAGGAAGATATTGATCCAGATAGGGTTGAGGTTTGTCAAATTCTATGAATTAATTTTGTTCATGAATATTTGTATGTCTTTTGTCATGTACTTCATATCACAAATGGACACTTGTATCTTTTCGATCTATACTCTTATGGCAAGATTATTCAATGTATCAGTTAATTAATAATTTAGTATTGGCTTGTTAAGTGCATCATATCCTGAAGTTCTTAATTAGAAAACGCTGTCAAAATGTTCACCACTTAAGATTTTTGATAGACCTTCTAAAATTGTTGTCGTTTGCATTCTTTTGGATAGCTACTCGTTTATTAGACATAAAACCAAGTATCAATAATTAGCATAATATTTTTTGAAATAATCATCAAAAAGCCAAATGTTCAACGTGACTATGGGCATGTGCTTTTCATTTCACCAATGGCCATCAACAAACTAGGATACTTAAGTCTATCCTTGGATTGAGCATCTCAAAGATTAGGTTTAGTGACGGAGTGAAAGTTATAGTTTGTCACACAAATAACAAAGAAGTGCAAGAATGTTGCCAAAGTTCTACATGTGCTGTTTAATTTAGATGTACCCTTGATTTGGTCAGGTGTTGGTGAGCATCTCAAAGGTTGGGTTTTAGCAAGTAAAGAGACAAAAGTTTTAGTTTGTTACACAAATAACATACAAGTGCAAGAATGTTGCTAAGGTTCTACTTGTGCTGTTTAATTTAGATGTACCTTTGATTTGGTCAGGTGCATCTCATGATATATTGGTGATCTCATGTTTTGTGTGATGTTCCATTCTAATGGCATTTATCTTGTACTTGGATAATATTTAGATAGTAATGACACACTTAAAATGGGCGAGAACATGGTTTATCATTTGACCATCGTAAGCACATCTAGTAAGATCTAATCTCATTTCAAACCGCAATTCGCCCTAAGCCTTCACCTCTTCCATTTTATTAATGCACGAATGATAGAATTGGTTTTTGATATCGAGTGATTACTCTTTTCATGATCACCATTTAAAACTTTTATAAGAATACTTGAGTAATTCCACTATCTTCAAGGCTCCAAATGATTACCATTTAAAACTTCCATAGACATACTTGAGTAATTCCAATATCTTCAAGGCTCAAAGCAAATGCTTGGAAACAAAGTAACCTCATAAATATTAGTTGCATAGGCCATAGGTGGGAAAAAACATTATTTGCTTGGTGGCCTATTGTTTATTAAATGGCTTTACCAGTAATAATCTTTTTGATTGAAACATTATAATCTTTAGCAATTGTATGACAATAAAAAGCCCAACTCTTCCACAACCAAACCATGTTTCCATATATGGATGTCAACCCTAGCTATCTTTGTTTTTTTCTTGAGAAGTTAGGCCAGGGCTACTGTTGCCCTCTCCCTTGCGGTTGTCCACGACCGTCGGCCATGTGGTCGGTGGCCGGGCAGTCGGCGGGGCCCAACGAGCGCTCTACCAACACACGGGGTAGACGACAAGTTTTATAGTATCTTGATTCCCAATACTATCAAGTATTGGACTTTGATGTTTTTATTTCAGCCATGATGGTGGGTCACCTCATGAAATATTGTTCTTTAGGTCTTGTCCTTGGTATATCTTTCAATGAGCTGAATTTTTATAGCAATGCTAGGCCGCTTTATTTATATTCAAGAACATTTTATTTTTCATTCTTGATGAGTTAAATATTGGAACCAGCATTGATTTTCTATATTTAGTGCAGTTTATTTTGATTGTAATTGGATCGGTTGCAATTTATTGGACATATGGTTTCAAACATATCTGCTGAAATACCCAAAAATTATGGGTCCTTCTGGAACAGCTGTACAACAAGTGGAATAACCGATGAATTTTGGTTGGGTACATTTTGTATCGGTGGGTTCTTAAACTGATATATTTCATGGAATTTCATACTTCATATCGAGTTTTTTCTCTAGATCTGTGACTAAACCAAGACTTACTTTATTTGCAGGTTGCAACTCAACTCTCATAGCTGTCTACGCGAACTAGGGTTTTGCACGAATCAAAGGTGTCAGGTGGGGTTGGACTGGGGTGATCTGGCTTTACTGTATAGTTTTCTTCTTCCCTCCTGACTTGTTCAAGTTTGTCATTCATTACATTTTAAGCGGAAAGGCTTGGGATAACCTACTAGAGAATAAGGTGAACATGACCCTATTCTTCTACTGCTTAGTTTTGAATAGGTTCTTGATCAACACGAACTTTTTACTATGATCTCTTGATCTGATCGCTTGTTGCTGATACGTGCAGACCGCCTTCACAACCAAAAAGGAATTCAATCGGTAGAGAAGAAAGGGAAGCCCAATGGGTTATGACGCAGAGACACTGCACGGGCTACAACCCCCTGCGACTGGAAACATATTCTCCGACAAGACCAGCTACAGAGAGCTTTCGGAGATTGGTGAGCAGGCCAAAAGGCGAGCGGAGTTCGTGTTATAGCTAGGTAGTAGTTAGGAGTGGTTTGCATGTATGAAACATTGGTCTCTTTGTTGAATTGACCAGTTGTTCTATGTAGTAGTTTTGATTGTATGAAACTCTTTTTTATGAAGTATATTTGCCCAGACCTTGAAGATGTTGTACATGCATGCATATGCGTGTATCAAGAAACAATGCATCAATTACTAAGGAATATAAGCGGATATTATTTTTAAGAAAATTGTCAGCTATTACAAAAACTGTCAACAATGATCACTTATAATTGACAGTATTCTATAATACCATCAAACTTTTTTCACAATACTTGACAGTTTCGTTGAGAATCGTCAAATTTATTTATCTTTTGGCTATAAAACTATATGAAGCCATATATTAAGAAAGTGAGAGTATAGTTGATGGTTTTTTATGTAACCGTCAAGTATTTCAGTATTACTTGACGGTTTAGTAAAAGAAAACTTGATTGTTTTGAAACACTGTCAATTATAATTCTTATACTTGACAGTTTTATGGAGAACCTCTAGATTTTTTTCCTATAAAAAAAACAAAAAATCGTCAAGAAACAATGAATAGTTGTCAGTTTTGACACCGTCAACTATTCCTAACTTTTCTTGACACTGGCATAGTTGACGGAATTTGGTCTTAAAAAAAACGTCAAGTAATAGGTTTCTTAACAGTTAAAAACCGTCAGAAAATGTCTTTTTTGTTGTAGTGTTGTATCATTTAGTATAAATAAAGACCTATGGAGGGATTTAGGACTAATAAACCCATTTTTTAAATCTTCTCATGATAGCTTGATAATCTTTAATGATCTGATGAAGAGTCGAAGGCTTCTAAATCTTTTCAATTGTCCTAGTGTCCGAGATCCGCACCATTCCCTTCCCGTAGGCCCCTCACTTTTGCTATAGGTACCAACAACATGCCGATGAGGTAGCCGACTGCGAGTAGTATGGTGCCACGAGCATTCCTGGCCACGAAGTCTGTACCCGCTCCTCCATTGCTTCTGCTAGCTCTTCCTAGTTAGGTGATTCCCAGGTATTTAACAATTCTTGGCCCCAACAACAATCTAAGCAGAGGAGCTTCTACCATTGATGTGTCATACATGTATAGGACCATGTTCCACTATTGGTGATTGAAAATCATGTAGAATAAAAATTCTTACTGAATTTATTCATGCGGGGCCCACCATATATATTAAAGGATGGGTTCACATAGAAACGGCATATATATATATATATATATATATATATATATATATATATGTGTGTGTGTGTGTGTGTGTGTGTGCGTGTGCGCGCGCGCGCGCGCGATGTTACAAGATAGACCAAGGATCGAAACTCGAACTCAGAAAGAGAAATTCCCTCGTTTCACTACAACAAAAAAAATTTTTACCGATGAAAATATATCGTTTGAAAAAATATATTTTCGTCGGTAAACCTTTATTGCGACGGACTTAATTTTTATCGTTGGCCGTCAAAAAAGCTGACGTCAAAAAAGAAAACAGCGACGATTTATTATTTCCATCGATAATAAATATTAATACCGACGAATATTTAGTAATCGTCGATAATTTTTATTTATTTAACAAAAATTATATAGTTTATTACCAATGGTATATCAGAGTTCGTCGGTAAATCTAAATATATTACCGATGAAAAATATTATTCCCGTCGGGTATACTTATTTAAAACTATTAAATAAAATTAGTTTTACCGACGAAATTACTATCTAGTGTTGGTAATATATTTATCTTTCCCGGCGAGAATAATTATTATTGTCGATAAAGATAAATATATTATCGACGAATATTTAATATAGTAGGTTAATACTATTTAAAATCTATTGAATAAAATTATTTTTATCGACAAAAATAATAGCGTCTGTTGGTAATAAAATTTTTAATAGGCAAGTACGCAGAAGGTTCACCACTAAAGCAAGAGGCTAGGAGGCCCGTTACTAATCGTGAGTAAATATGTCGTGGAATTTATTAAAACTCTATACGTACCAATGCATGTTTCATATGATTTACCAATTGATCGACCTATTGTATTGTTGGAGACAAATTCAATTGATGGGTACTTATATATAGGGATGGCATCGGTGCGGTTTAAAACCTAAAACCGTGGTAAACTAGTTGCACTGCATATTGCGGTTTTGGTTTGCCAAAATATAAAACCATCACGGTGCGGTGCGGTTTCAGTTTCGGTGTTGCAGTGTGGTTTTGGTTTTGACCAAAATCGCATAAAACCGCACCGTGTGGGCCAATCTAGTGATAAACCGTGGTGCACCGCGTGGTGCAATTTTGGTTTTACATAATGGTCCACCGTCGCGGTGCGGTGCGGTTTCGGTGACGGTTCGGTGTATATTGCAGTGCGATTTCTGTTTTGTCTAAAACCGCACCGTTGCCATCTCTACTTATATATTACCTGATTTGCAATATTGGAGGTTAAAAGTTATTTTCAGAATAATACTTAGACAAGTTTCTCCAATACAATTTTTATTTTTTGAAAATATTTGCTATGGTACTTTTGTTTTCAGATTAATTATTGAGATGTATAATTAGGTTGCATTTATATGCATGCATGGTCGCCGTCAGAGTGTTAGGATGTAATAATCGAAATAAAAAAAAATTAAATAGAAATTAAGGTTCAGTAAATCATGTAGGCTCTTCACCATTGGCTATTTCTGTTAGCCCAAGGACCTGTCTTTTTCGGTTAACCCGAAACTATCCTTTGCCCGCTGCTCTCTTCTCCTGTCTCTCTCTCAACTCAACCACGTACCCCAGGTGGGGATCCGGATGGGGCATCGCATCCCACACCAATGGTGCCTGCTGTCGGGCCAGGGTGCATGTGATGCATCGGTCGGCGGTGGCTACCGTCGGGGTGGGTTGTGACGGCAGTGAGCAGTGGAGGTAGGCAGATCTGGCCAGATTCGCTATTCATTGGTTCGGTGGTATTGTAAAAAAAAATTAAAACACAGTAAAAGATATTATTGTCCATAGGTTTTTAGAGTCTTTAGCTTAATCGATCTCTTTGTGACGGACGGCTCACTAAGTCCCACAAATATTAAAGGGTTAATTTGTGAGAGGTCCCTGAAAACATATCCATCACATGAACATGACCCGCTGAAGTTTCTTTTAGCCTAAGGTCCCTGCCTTTTTTAATAATTAAACCTAAATTTACCCTTTCCCGTTCTATTCTCCCATCTCGATCTCTCTTGATGCGACCACCGCTAGTGCAAAGGGAAGAGGTGGGGCTCCGGCTTGTGAATCGCACTCGACCCCATGTTAGGTGAGCAGGGAGGAGGTCGGTGGGGCTCCGGCCGATGTATCGCATCGCACCCCGACGGTAGCCACCGCCGACTAATGCATCGCACCCCAGTCCAACGACAACCATCACCGGTGAGAAGGTGACAAACACAAACAGTAAGAGAAAATTGGGTGCCCACATCGTGATGGGTCAGCCCTTTTTATAGCCTTTCTTCAATCTATATTTAGTATGATTACATAACAATATCCCATTGATTTGGGAAATATAATTACATGATATCCCACTGATTAGGGTAGCTGATTTCACTATAATCATGGTGCACAATCTGCAGATATGGAAGGGCATATGGAGTCCTTGATGCTCACGTTATCACCCCCCCCTCAAATTGATGCTGGACCATCATCAACAATTTGTGTATGAAGAATTGATGCCGAGATCGTGTCTGTGCTTTTGTGAAAACATCAGCAAGCTGAAGCTTGGATGGTACATGGGGAAGAGTAGTGATCTCTTTCTCGAAAGCTTCGCGGATGGAGTGGCAGTCAACCTCAATATGTTTGGTTCGTTCATGAAACACGTGATTCGCCACAATCTGGATAGTATTAGTATTATCAGCATGTAAAGGAGTAGCATGATTCTGGAAAAACCCAAATTCGGATAGTAGCCCTTGAAGCCAAATAATTTCGGAGCAAGCAGATGACATAGCTCGATATTTTGCTTCAGTGGAGGACTTTGAGACTCAGTCTTGCTTCTTGAATTTCCAAGAAATCGGAGTGTTGCCAAGATACATACACCATCCGGTCGTATAACGACGAGTATCAGGACATCCAGCCCAATCAGCATCAGAGTACGCTTTGAGATGAATGTCTGATCCGATAGAAAGAAATAACCCTCGAGTAGAGGTGCCTAAAAGATAGCGAATGATCATCTTTACTGCTACTAAATGGAGATGTCGAGGGTTTGTCATGAATTGACTGACTATGTTAACATCGTAAGAAATATCGGGCCGAGTAATAGTTTAGTAGACAAAGCTTCCAACAAGCTGCCGATATAATGTGGGATCAGAAAGAAGTGTATCATCATCCTTTCGACATTTGACATTGACCTCCAGTGGGGTATCAAAAGGGGTGGAATTTGTTGTAGCTCGTGTGTACGTCCTTAGTGTGGATTTTCTGTATTAACATTAATAAAGATGCCTTTGGTTATTGCTTTAATTAGAATACTACTATGTTATATGTTAATATACATATAATAAAGGACCCTAGGGAACACAGTAGGCCACTGAGGCGCAAGGTGGATCCATGCTTGGGAGACCCAGTGGACCAGTTATGTGTAGACCTAGAACTAGTTCACAGCTTAGGTGATGTCGGTCGCTTCACCGAGAACAAGCTGTTGGCAGGTAGAGGATGTGGTGAAGTCTCCACTACGGGAACATGGGATTCCCATTCACCTGACCAAGCATGATGATCGTGTTGAACAGGAACCAAGACGGTGCACAGTTCAGTGATTCAGACACTGGTGCATAAACCGTCTTACTACTATAGATAATCTGTCCTTAACCCTGAGGGACCATGTACATTGGGCCAAACAGTTGTGTGGTGCTTTGATGTGCCAACGTGTGCGGACCTTCCATAGTCCAATACCACGGTACGTTGGGTTACCTGGCTGGCGCTTGAGTGACATGTAATCCCTACAAGTTATCCGACGTCCACTATTAGATGGGTGCGTTTTGATGAGTCAATTTGTCCACACAGTTAACCCAAGCCTGGCGGTTGTCAGTATGACTGACGATGTTTCGGATGCTAGGCATAGCACCGGAAGGTGTGTGGTGTTATAAATGACAAGTCATTAAACCCTAGTCAGATGATCGAACATGATCTGATGGTGCTCCCCATCGCCCGAGTCGTATCATGGCACCAGTAATAGGAGGGACTGAGGATTATCGGAATATAGTAGAGAACAGGATTACGAGGGAGTAACATAAGTTTAGGATCACTAGAGTTCAACTCGTGTCACACTCTGGGTGGCTACGTGGCTTAATTGGATTAGGGCTAATTAACGGAACTTTCGGTGTGTCACCGGAACAGTTAATCAGGGATCCGGTTGGAGCTAGAGATCCCGAACTCTGAAGGTTCCACCATGTCATTGCGTATAGGAATTGTTCCCCGACCTGGTTGGATATGTTGGATGCGAAGTAGCGCGATGGAGCGCAAGCCCGGAGCCTAAGAACGTAATTCACATGTGTCAGAGGCCGTAGGGGTATTTTGGTAAATACTGAAATATGGCTCAGAACATATTGAATATAGATCTTAGAATGAGCGAAATAAGTCCAGGATCTCATAGGCACTGATGGAACTCGATTCCGAGTAGCACACCTCACTCAATCTCTCTTTTAGTTTTTCACTTTTCGTGAAGGGCGTTTTCGTCCAGGTTTCACGATAGACACTTGGAATCCCTAAAAACCGCCCCCCCTCATCCTAATCTAATTAGGGCCGGCCCTAGCTTGCGCATGGCACTAGGAGACCGACCCTATATGTATAGAGGAGGGGGAGGGGCCGACCTTTAGTGCCTCCCCTCTCCAAAAAAAATCCAAACCTCTCCCTCTCTCCCTCTCTTTGTGGTTTCGGCCAAGGAAGAAAGAGGAAGAAGAAGGAAGAAGAAGGAGGAAGGAAGGAGAAGGAAGAAGAGAGAAAGAGAAGGAGGAGATCTCGCGGCTAGCCATCGTCTTCGCAAGGAATTCCTCCGTCGGCTCGTAATCCTTGCACTCAGAGACAGAATTTTGAGGATTCCTCAATTCGCAAAAGACAAGGTGCTATCTGACAGCTTCCCTTGCGATTCAAGTGCGGTTCTTCATCGTTCCGTTTTCTCCGGATCATAGATCCACAAGGTATGATGATTCTAAACACCTAACTAGATGCATGCGTGTCTTCCGTAGATCGTAGTATGCCTCTAGGGTGTCCGCACATATGTTAAGATCATAGATTTGCATGTAGATTATTTTGTAGAATTAATTATAATGAAACATACACCGTATGATCTTCGGATCTATCTTTTGCTTCCGCTGCGACTCTGATAAGCGGATCTAATTCCAACAGAATTTTGTAAGCACGCATAGAAATAATATCTTTGGTATACTTCTGTTGATTAATAAACAAACCTTTATTTGTTCGATGAACCTCAAGGCCCAAGAAATATGTGAGTAATCCCAAATCTTTCATATGAAAAGATGCATGAAGATATCTTTTGAGTTGTTTAATAGTATGCGAGTCAATACCGCTAAGTATGATATCATTGTAGCTTCTATAGTGATCAAAATCACTTTAGCAAGATTATTAATTCGATTTGGTAAGAGTATCAATTTAGCGAATTGTCTATTGCTACAGTGATTTCACTAAAGCAAGAGTATCAAGGATCAATTAGCAGAATGGATACAATTTCTGAAGACGAACATATGGATACTCTTACTACAATGAAATCCCTGTAACACTACAAATATGCACAGTATCGCCTTGTGAATTGATAGTACTCTTGTTGATGACGAGTGGATACTATTTCCAGAGACAAATATATACTCTTGCTACAATACGTGTTTTCACTGTAGTAGTTTAATGAAATCACTGTAGCAATCGCTACATATATTGTGTTAATCACCAAATGGATACTCGTGCCAAAGATGAATGGATACTCATACTGGAAGCGAATGGATCCTTTTTCTGGAAGGGTAGTTTTATAATTTAATAGGGTACAAATTAAAAGTCAAAATTTTCGGTTAAGGACTTGCTGCACAAACATGTCCTTCGTGTGGGACTTTATCTAATATCCTAACAATTTGTATCCTTTAGTATAAATAAAGACCTATGGAGGGATTTAGGACTAATAAACCCATTTTTTAAATCTTCTCAGGATACCTTGATAATCTTTTAATGATCTGATGAAGAGTCCAAGGCTTCTAAATCTTCTCAATTGGCCTAGTACGTGTTCGAGATCCGCACCATTCCCTTCCCGTAGGCCCCTCACTTTTGCTATAGGTACCGACAACATGTCGACGAGGTAGCTGACTGCGAGAAGAATGGTGCCACAAGCATCCCTGGCCACGAAGTCTGTACCCGCTCCTTCATTGCTTCTGCTAGCTCTTCCTAGTTAGGCGATTCCCATGTATTTAACAATACTTGGCCCCAACAACAATCTAAGCAGGAGGAGCTTCTACCATTGATGTGTCATACATGTATAGGACCATGTTCCACTATTGGTGATTGAAAATCATGAAGAATAAAAATTCTTACTCAATTTATTCATACGGGGCCCACCATATATATTAAAGGAGGTATTGAGTTCACATATAAACGACATTTGTACATACCTATATATGTGCGCTGTCACAAGATAGACCAAGGATCAAAACTTGAACTCAGAGAGAGAAATTCCCTCGTTTCACTACAAAAAAGAAAAAAAGTTACCGACGGAAATATATCGTTAGTAATAATATATTTTCATCAGTAAACCATTATCGCAACAGACTCAATTTTTATTGTTGGCCGTTGGAAAAGCTGGCATCGGAAAAGAAAACAACGACGGTTTATTATTTTCGTCGGTAATAAATATTAATACGTACAAATATTTAGTAACTGTCGATATTTTTTATTTATTTAACAAAAATTAATATAGTTTATTACCAACGGTATATCAGACTCAATTTTCATCGTTGGCCGTCGGAAAAGCTGGCATCGGAAAAGAAAACAACGACGATTTATTATTTTCGTCGGTAATAAATATTAATACCGACGAATATTTAGTAACTATCAATAGTTTTTATTTATTTAACAACAATTAATATAGTTTATTACCAACGGTATATCAAAGTCCGTCGATAAATCTAAATATATTACCAATGAAAAAAATTATTCCCGTCGGGTATACTTATTTAAAACTAGTAAATAAAATTAGTTTTATCGAAGGAATCACTATCTAGCGTCGGTAATATATTTATCTTTTCTGACGAGAATAATTATTATTGTCGATAAAGATAAATAAATTATCGACGGATATTTAATATAGTCGGCTAATTTTATTTAAAATCTATTAAATAAAATTATTTTTATCGACGAAAATAATAGCGTATGTCGATAATAAAATTTTTAATAGGCAAGTATGCAGAAGGTTCGCCACTAAAGCGAGAGGCTGGGAGGCCCGTTACTAATCGTGAGTAAATATGTCGTGGAATTTATTAAAATTCTATACGTACCAATGCATGTTTCATATGATTTACCAATGGATCGGGCTATTTTATTGTTGGAGATAAATTAAATTGATTGATACTTATATATAGGGATGGCATTGGTGTGGTTTAAAACCTAAAACCGTGGTAAACTAGCTGCACCACGTAGTGCGGTTTTGGCTTTCCAAAATCTAAAACCATCACGGTGCGGTGCGGTTTCAGTTTCGGTGTTGCAGTGCGGTTTCGGTTTTGACCAAAACTGCATAAAACCGCACCATATAGGTCAATCTAGTGATAAACCGCTTTGCACCGCATGGTACGGTTTAGGTTTTACATAATGGTCCACCATCACGGTGTGGTGCGGTTTCGGCGTAACGATTCGACCGCCAATACACCGCATCGCACCTCGACGGCAGCCACCGCCAACTGATGCATCGCAACCTAGTCCGACGACAGCCCCTGCGGTGAGATGGTACGGAGGAGGTGGAGTCTGTCTTACAATGAGTAAATCTGATCAGTTCGGTGTTCACTAGTTCGGTTGCATTGTAAAAATATTCATATTTTGGTCCACATTTTTTTAGCGTCCTTTAACCTGATTGACCCCTCCAAAACTGGTTGAAAGCCAAAACTAAATCACAACCGCCCGTTACACCCAGCGGCCCCAAACTGAGAATCGTCCTTTAACCTGATTGACCCATCCAAAACTGGTTCACGATGTTGATCCGTATGAACACGTGTCATGAGACCCAAAACCATTTGTACTTGTTACAAATAGAGGAAAGAGAGAAGGTTTTGGGGAGAAAAACTCCTTATGTTATCTCTTCTATTCACACATTACATAGGACCAGCTCTCTATATATAGAGGGAGAACGGACATCATTGTGTTACCACAACCGAGGTGGGACTATAATACTAACACCCCCCCTCAAACTCACGGTGGGTCAACCACTGAGAGTTTGCGAATAAGAAACCAGAAGCGAGGAGATGGATGACACTTCGTGAATAAGTCAGCAATCTGCTCCGTCGAAGATACATAAGGCAAAGAGATGGTCCGAGCCTCATACTGCTCTCTGGAGAAATAGCAATCTAGTTCAATGTGCTTGGTCCGCTCATGAAACACCGGATTACTGACAATCTGAATAGCACTTTTGTTGTCACAATGAAGAGCAGTGGGACCCGAGGTATCAACACCGAGATCTCGAAGAAGACGACGGAGATGAACGATCTCCTTTGTAGCAGTGGCCATGGCACGAAACTCGGCCTCAGTACTAGAGAGAGAAACCACCTTCTGCTTCTTGCTCTTCCAGGAGATAAGAGAGTCACCAAGAAAAAGGCAGTAACCAGTAGTCGAGCGCCGAGTAGTCGGGACCCCTGCCCAGTCGGCATCAGAGTATGCACGAAGAGCTAGAGAGGAGGAGGACGAGAAGAAGTGTGACCGAGTGATAGTGCCACGAAGGTACCTAAGAGTCCGAAGAAGAGCAGCGTAGTGAGCAGAGTGAGGGGTATCCACAAACTGGCTGAGAATACTGACAGCATGGGCAATATCCGGTCTGGTGATGCAGAGATAGACGAGCTGACCAACTATCTCACGGTACCTGGTAGGATCTGAGAGGGGCTCACCGTCAGTAGGGCGAAGTTTCACATGAAGTTCAAGAGGAGTGTCGACTGTACGACAATCAGATAGTGCAGCCCGAGCAAGAATGTCAGCTGTGTACTTCTGCTGAGAAAGCAGAATCCCCCTAGAGCTCCTAGCAACTTTCAGGCCAAGAAAATAACGCAGAGGACCCAGATCCTTCATCTGAAATTGGCTCCGAAGATGCTCCTGAAGGGAGGCTATGGCACGTGTGTCATCACCAGTAAGAATCATGTCATCGACATAGAGAAGGAGAATGGCCCGGCCATGGGGGGAAGTCCGCACAAACATAGAGTGGTCTTGAAAACTCTCTACAAAGCCGATTTCAGTAACCGCCCGACGGAAACGCTCAAACCAGGCACGAGGAGCCTGTTTGAGGCCATAGATAGCTCGACGAAGACGACATACATGCTGAGGAGGTGTGCTGAGGCCCGGAGGAGGCTGCATATAGACAACCTCAGAGAGATCACCGTGAAGAAAAGCATTCTTCACGTCCATCTGTAATAGGGGCCAACCCTTAGTCGCAGCAACAGCAAGAAGAGTCCGAATAGTGGTCATCTGAGCTACTGGAGCAAACGTCTCATCATAATCAATCCCATACTCCTGAGTGAAACCACGAGCAACAAGACGGGCTTTGTACCGGTCAATAGAACCATCTGGGCGATGCTTGATCTTGAAGACCCATTTACAGCTGATGGGCGCGATACCAGGAGGTAGAGGCACAACGTCCCAGGTCTGAGTCTGCGCAAAAGCCTGAAACTCCTCAGCCATATCCTGCTGCCACACAGGGTACTGCAATGCCTCGCTATAAGACCTAGGCTCTCTGTCTGTATGAAGGGCAGTAAGGTAGGTAACGAACTGAGACGAGTAGGAAGTGACAGCTGCAAAACCAAAGCGATCAGGGGAGTAGCCAAAGCGGTCAGGAGGGCGATGCTCGCGCTGGGGGTAGCGAGGAGGACTGTGAGGATCCGCATCCGGTAGAGGTGGGCTGCTCGAAGTGGATGGAGTACCAGAGGAGTCATTGACAGATGAAGACGGGACCGGGGGAATGTCGAATGGAGGGTAACCAGACATAGGAGACGAGGGATCCACGGGAGATGAAGAACTTAAGCGTGTAGTAGGGACGACGACGGGAGCAGGAGGTAAAGACTCAAGAGCAGGAGCAGGAGAAGGAGCAAAGAAAGGAGGAGAAGGTGAAAGAGAAGGAGGCATCTCAAGGAAGGAGAGATCCTGAGACGCAGGAGAGTAGTAAGGAATATGTTCAACAAAAGTGACATGTCTAGAGATGCGAAGACGACGAGCTAGGGGGTCATAGCAACGATACCCCTTGTGCTCAGAACTGATGCCCAAGAGAACACACTTAGTGGACCTAGCTGACAATTTGTTATGCTCATGAGAAGGAAGGAGGACAAAACATGTGCACCCAAAAGTACGCAACATGCTGTAATCAGAAGTCGTGCCATAGAGACGCTCATGAGGCGAAACACCGGCGAGGACAGAGGAAGGGGTGATGTTAATAAGGTTGACAGAGGTCAAAATGGCCTCGGCCCAGAAGGTGCGAGGAACGCACGAAGAGATAAGCTGAGCACGAGCTGTCTCAAGAATATGACGATGCTTTCGTTCTGCAACACCGTTCTGCTCATGAGTATGAGGACATGATTGTTGGAAAAGAGTCCCATGAGACTGAAGGATAGACCGCATTGTAGAAGAGAGATATTCGCGGGCACAATCGGACCTAAAAGTTTTAATACGTGCATGAAACTGGGTATGAACCATGGTGGTGAAGGTCTGATAAACGGTGGAAATGTCAGAACGCTGACGAAGGAGATACACCCATGTAAAACGAGAATAATCATCAATAAAGCTAACATAGTAAAAATAGCCATTCATAGAAGAAAGAGGGGCAGGACCCCAAATATCTGAGTGCACTAGATCAAACGGATTACAAGACCGAGACAAACTGGTAGAAAAGGGGCTAGCAGAATGCTTAGCCAACTGACATCCGGTGCAAAAAGAAAGACGAGAGAAGGAACCACGACCTAAAGCACCAAATTGGAAAAGACTTTTATGTCGAGGTTCAGATACATGACCTAGCCTCCGATGCCATAGGTCGGCATCAAAAGAAACAGCACTACAGACGACCGACGAAGAGACAGGAGGTAAATGAAGATACTCCAGGTGATATAGGCCACCAACCCTACGAGCAGCACCAATCCTCTGTCCCGAGCGTGAATCCTGCACAACACAAAAGGAGGGAGAGAAAGCAACTGTCAGACCGGAATCACAAAGGCTGCTAATAGAAATCAGGTTCATGCGAAGCTGAGGAGCATGTATAACAAATGGTAAAGAGAGAAAGCCTGAAGTGATGGACCCAGTCTGCGAGATGGCTAGAAGAGAGCCATCTGCAGTATGGATCGGAGGAATACGGTGGGCGGGAGAACATGCAGTAAGAATAGAGTGGTCAGGGGTCATGTGGTGAGAGGCCCCAGAGTCCATAATCCAAGGTGCAAAGGTACCCGAGGTGGCAGAGAAGGCAGAGAGACCGGAGGGGGGCCCGGAAAGACCAGCAGTAGGCTGTAGAAGGAGCTGCTCAAGACGCATCTCGAGACGCTGAAGGCGATCCGTCGTAGTAGGTGCGGTAGAAGTGGGTGCAGGAATAGTAGTGTTAGCAACGGCAGCCGCAGGTCGATTACGGGGAGGTGGGCTTGCACGCTTTTCTGGGTGGAGAAGCCAACAGGAGTCAATCGTGTGCCTCGTCTTGCCACAGTGGGTGCATCGCCGAGTATCAGGCAGACCGGCGGGACGAGATCCACCCCGAAAATGAGGAATTTTTGGGGGGTGAGTGGCCGCTAAAACCCCCTCAAAGCTAGAGGGTACAGGTGCCCGGCATGCAGCCATGGTGCGCAGACGTGTCTCCTCGGCAAGAAGCTCAGCGATGACAGCATCGAGACGAGGAAGCGGATCTCGATGAATCAGCTGACCCGCAAGAGGAGAGAACTCGGGGCGAAGAGCCATCAGAAATTGGTAAAGTTGTCGCCGTTCCCGAAAAAGCTGTAACTCACGCCAGGAGGCACTGACTCTAGAGACCTCCAACAGAGGGGGCTTCAAGGCCTGGAGCTCACGCCAATAGCCGCGCATAAGGCTATGAAACTGCTGAATGGTCTGCTCCCCCTGCTGAGCAGACTGGGCTTGAGATAAGAGCTGATACTCGCGGGCCCCGCTTTGTTCCACAAAGCGCTCAGTAAGGTGGGCCCAGAGCTCTGCCGCAGTAGAAAAAGTGACAAGATCTGCACGAAGAGAGCGATCGACCGAGGCAACTAGAAAGGCACGAACGCGGCGGTCACGAACACTCCAAGAATCAGAAGTTGCTGTAGAGGTTGCAGTAGGAGCAGGAGTTGAGCCGTCGAGGTGACCGTATAAGGCACGGCCATCCAAAATACTCTGGACTGTAGCCGACCACGCAGTCCAATCCACGACTGTCACAAGAGGAAAGTCTGTAGAGACTGGGAGAAAATCCCTTGTTTGCTCGATAGGTGTTGCCGAGAACTGGGCTGAGGACACTCCAGAGGCCTGATCAGAAAAGGCCATGAGTTACAGGGCGCAGAGCAGTACGGGATAGGCACAGGTGCGGGATAGGCACTGATACTCGTACGGTGCGGGATGATACGGGATACTCGTCCGGTACGGGATAGATGCTGGTGCGGGATACTTATCCGGTACGGGATACGTGTCCGGTGCGGGATACGTGTCCCGTGCGGGATATTTGCACGGTGCGGGATAGCACCGTGCGGTTCGGACTCGCGTGTTCGGCTCCGGTGCCGGGGGGAGCGGCGCGAGGCCGGAGACGGGCGCAGCGGAAGGGCTCGCTCCGGGCGCCGGTGATCGGGGCCAAGGCTGGTGCCGGGCGCAGGGCTGGTGCCGCTCCGGGCGCAGGGCTGGTGCCGGGCGCCGGTGGTCGGGGACCGGGCGCAGGGCTGGTGCCGGGGCCGGTGATCGGCGACAAGGCGCAGGGGACTGGCTCCGGTGCAGGGCCGAGGCCGAGGTCGACGGACAGCGATCGGCCGGGCCGGAGGGAAGCAGCGCCGCGCCGTGGCCTCCTGTCACGCTGGTGACCGCCTGTCACGCCGGGCCGGAGGAGGATCAGCGTCGTGGCCGTCTGTCACGCCGGGCCGGAGGGGGAGAAGCGCTGTGGACGGCTCCGGTGTCGACGGTCGGCTCCGGTGTCGTCGGACGGACGACGGACGACCGGGCCGGGGGAGAAGAACGCGGACGGTGCTCGGAGAGACGTGAGGAACAAGAACAACTCAGCGTACGTGAGGAACAAGAACCGGCTCTCAAGAGCCCGGCTCTGATACCATGTTACAAATAGAGGAAAGAGAGAAGGTTTTGGGGAGAAAAACTCCTTATGTTATCTCTTCTATTCACACATTACATAGGACCAGCTCTCTATATATAGAGGGAGAACGGACATCATTGTGTTACCACAACCGAGGTGGGACTATAATACTAACAGTACTATTATTATTATTGTTTTAAGGATCGAACGTTCGCATTTCTCAAAACAAAAATAATCAACATTCTCTTCTTTTAAACAAGGGTCTTAGTGATAGCTTCTTGACAAAGTTATCCATCAACTTGCAATAAGTCCTCCTACAAATTCCGTATTGCAATAGCTCCTTACCAAAATCCTGCTGAATGAAATAAAAAAAAGGACAATAGCATCCAACCCAAGTTTCTTAAATTTATATTTTCTGCCATCAACTTAACACGAACCATTTTTTGTAAGAAAATCAATTGAAATTATTTTAGATTGGTTATTTAAAACCATAAAATAATATTTTTAAAAATTATGTATATTTTTATCAACTTTTTTTTTTATTCTGTCAACCGACCAAATTGTTACTATTTTTTACCTATTACTCTTTATGTGCGAGATATAGATTCGACTTTGTTTCACGTAGTTAAATATATTTTTTGTCACAGATAATCATATTGTGACCAGATGAGCAGAAGTGCTCCTACAATCAATCCACAACTAAGATATTTTACTATATCCAATTGTTACTCTTTGTTAAAGGATTGTTACTTTTTACTAGGGCTGGCAATTTCGAACCCGACACGGTAGACTTGACAC
This sequence comes from Chamaelirium japonicum, assembly GCA_947650365.1. NCBI lineage: Eukaryota > Viridiplantae > Streptophyta > Magnoliopsida > Liliales > Melanthiaceae > Chamaelirium > Chamaelirium japonicum. The sequence goes on from OX393549.1 coordinate 33,178,321, forward strand.
GAAGTTAGCGGGTCTGGGTTAGGGCTAAACGGGTTCGGGTCGTAAACAGGTCAACACGATAGACCCGTTTAATAAACGGGTCGGGTCCGGGTTTAGGGTCTGGACACAGTAGACCCGGGAAGATTTGTTTAAAATTCAACGGGTCGTGTCGGGTCTACCTGCAATCCGATACTGTAATATATAGTATCAGCGGGTCTATCGGGTTAGGTCGGGTCGAGTCGGATTGGGTCGGATCAGGTCAATTGAATAAACCCATGTGGTAAACGGGTCTAACGGGTCTACCCATTTATAAATGGGTCGGGTATTGGTTTAGGATCTAGACACGATTAATTAAACGGGTCGGGTCTGGGTCTAGGGGTTTTGGACACGACCCGTTTAAATGATCTAACTAGTAGTCCATGGCTTCCAAAGCTTCCCAATTGTCAAAGCTTTGTCACCATCAATGGACAACTTTCCTTGGGCATAAGTGATCGAGAACCACAGTGTTATTTCTTTCCTGTAGGCTCCTCCTTTATGCTATACGGTAGGGGTGGCAATGAGTCGTGTCGTGTCTTTAGTTTTGGGTCGCATCCAAAACTCCTAGATCCGGATCCGACCCGTTTAACTAATTGTGTCTAGATATTAAATCCATACCCTACCCGTTTATAAACGGGTAGACACAATAACAGCCGTTAGACCCGTTTACCAGACAAGTTTATTCAGTTGACCCGATCCGACCCAATCCGACTCGACCCGACCTAACCCGATAGACCCGCTAATACTATAGTTTACAGTATCGGATTGCGGGTACACCCGACCCAACACGACCGTTGAATTTTAAACAGGTCTTTCCGAGTCTAACGTGTCCAGGCCCGACCCGTTTATTAAACGGGTCTATCGTGCCGACCCGTTTACAACCCGAACCTGTTTAGCCCTGACCCAGACAAGCTAACGTCGTGTCGGGTCTGAAATTGTCAGCCCTACTATAGGGACCGACAACACACGTGTCGAGGCCCGAGGGGGTCGCTGGCTGTGAGAAGAACGCCTCCACTAGGCACTTGCACCCCTGACCACGAAGTCTGTACCCGCTCCTCCATTGCTCTTCTTAGTTAGATGCATGATTCCCTTGTATTCTAACATTGATGCATCCTTTATTTTTTAACAAAATATTTGGCTCCAATAACGATTGAAGCAGGAGGAGCTTCAACCATTGATGTGTCATACATGGAGAACGATTTTGTTCCAACCTCCTTGAAATGGACCAATGGGAGAGCCATTAATGTTCCAAACTCTTTAAGGAGGTTCTAACTAAATCGTTCTTGTCATACACGTATAGGACTAGGGGTGGCAATGGGTCTGATCAGATTCGGTTCGGATTGAGACCAAGGGCGGACCTACATTGGGCCTGGGGGGCCTCAAGCCCCCCCCCAATTTGGGAAAAAACAAGGTAAGTTACACTTACCCCCTTAAAGTTTAGCTCAAAAACACTTAACCCCCTATAGTTTATTTTGTTCCAAATCACTCCCTAAAGTTTGAAATGTTAGCACAATACCCTTTTGTCAACTACTTGATTTCTCATTTGGTAATTATCTGATCGAAGCTGAATTGAAAGGGGGCAAAATGTTATTTTTTAACTATAGGGGGGTTAAATGTTTTTGAGCTAAACTTCAGGGGGGAGCAAAGTGTAATTTATCAAAAAAAAAATTCTAGCAAACTTTTGGTTGCCAACTTCACATGGAGGTGGCCACCACCGTCCCACCGGCCACCATACCCCGCCAGTCAATGTCCACTGTCATGCCACCAACCCCTACCCCCAACGCCACATGGGCCACCCGTCGCTGCAAGCCACCAGCCCTGTCGGTCACCACCCGCCATCGCCGCCTGTATTGGTGACCCATGGCTGGCCTCGCCGTTTGCCGACCACCGACGCCCACCACTGTCCGGCCAACACCCACCGCCGTCTGCACCTCCCGCGCACGTGGCATCCTCGTAGAGTTCATCCCATGGCCCTTAGTGAATAAGAATCGAGTGGGAATCAAAACCTATTTATAGGTTTTTGGGGGGTATGTATGAAATCCCCCTCTACCAAAAAAAAAAAAAAAATCTGGTCTATTATTTAAAACTCGTGCACCCCGATCGAGTCGGCTAATTATAGTTCCAAATTTTCGAATGATTCTGAGGATCAAAATTCTCCTCCACTAGAGACAAAATCCTAATAGGCCTTTTGTTGCGCGATCGAAGGAAGGGTAGGGATGTTGTCACGCCGCCTGCTGATGCCTTCGACTGTGAGGCAGCGACTATAGTTTCTTTTTAATAATTATGCCCCCCCTGAAAAAAAAAATCATGGGTCACCACTGATTGAGACATAGGTGCAAGGACAAAACATTAATCCGAATCCGAGCCATTTAATAAAGGGTTTAAAAACTTAAACCCAAATTCGACCCGTCTAATAAATGGGTTGAAACAACCCGACCCATTTAACCCGTTTAATAAAGAACAATATTTGGCTCCAATCGATGTTGGAGCAACGAGCTTCAACCGTTGATGTGGCAATCAATGATTGGATGGACCCACTTGATACATGTAGCGTCTACTGCTCCATTTTGAGCATGTCATGTGGGCCCCATATTACCACTTTAAAATCAAGGCATTTCTTTTCAATCGATTTATTTCATGATAATCGAGTATAATCCAATCATTCACTGCCACATTTGTTTGTTGGAGCCCGTTCCTCCAACAACGGTTGGAGCCAAGTATTGTTCTATAATAAATTTGTCAGGTCGGGTTGGATTAACAAAACCTATATCAGCCGATTGGGTTTGATCGGATTTGATCAGATTGGGTTGGGTCGGGTCGAATTGACAAGGCCCATTTGATAAACGAATCAAGTCAGGTTAGTCGGGTTATATGTACAAAACCAAAATCCGACCCATTAAATAAACAGGCCAGCCAAGTCAACCCGTTTAAAACCCGAACTTGTTTAGACCATACCCAAATCAGCTAACTTTGGGTCGGGTTGGTGGGTCGGGTCAATGATTGCCACTCCAATATACCACCATCTTCGAGGTGATTGAAGAAAGAAGAAAAAATTCTAACTCACTTTATTCTTGCCGGGCCTACCAAAAAATAGAAAGTTTTAATAAATCTTATAGGCTATGCACCATTGGCTAATCTTCTTAATTAATCTGGGTTAATTGATGATTAGTCCTTTATAAAACAAATCTCGAAGGCGCATGACATGTCAACATTTTTGTCAATGCCTGGTCCCTCATCTTCTCTAGAAATAAAAAATGCGCACTACTCCCATCAAACAGTCATGGCGGTCGCAGCGGCAACATCGACAACAAGCATGATTTTGAGTTGCAATTGCTTGTCGCCGCCACCCCGACGACGGCGAGCAGTTGAGACTAGAAGGAATAGGGACCGGAGGGATTAAGTTTAGAAATCCTAGGTCTAGGGTTCATCCCATGGCCTGTAGATCTTGGGTTTAGGGTTAACTTTAGGTTTGGGTCGGCGGCGGTGAGTAACTGCAGCGGCGGCGATCATCGGAGGCGAGAAGATCCGGTGTCGACGGAGCGACTCAGAATTTCGGTTAGTTAGGTTAGTTTTAGAGTAACCGATGGTAATTATTTAAAAATTTAAATTGATTTGGAGGGATTTTTCATCCTCATCATTTTGGAGAGACTTTAGCTAAAAATGATATCTGGTTGGGAACCGCTCACCAACTCCCCCAATTAATTTTTATAGTGAATTTTAGGGGTTATTAACGTTAGTTCCTTAAATGGTTTTCGTTCAACATTGAGGGTATGTAAAGTTTGAACTTAACATTAAGCCCTTGTAGTTGGACTTTGGCTAATGGAAGCTCCTTCTTCCGTACACATGTAATAACAAAATTTTTATAAAAATAATTTTACCCCTACAGATAAAGTGCAACAATCATAGCAAAATAGTGACAATTGGTAAAGTGCAAAAATCCGTTAGTTTTGGCTAATGCGGGCTTATTCTGCCGCGCACATGTAATAACGAAACTTTTTAAATGATAATTTTAGCCTTACATATGTAACAATCGTTGCAAAAAGTAATAATTGGTAAAGAGTAACAATCCGTTAGCAAAGAGTAACAATTTGATATGGTAAATTATCTTAATTGTCCATTGATTGTAGCGATATTTCTACTCATCTGGTTTCAATAATTTTTTTTTGTTATAAAAATCGCTTTTAACTATGCGAAATCAAGCTGATTCTATCTCGCACAAAAAGAGTAACAATTAGGTTAAAATGAGTAACTATTTGGTTGGTTGATAGAATAATTTTTTTTTGATAAAAATATATAGAAAAAAAAATTGTTTTGTGATTTTAAATTGACAATCAGAAGTGATTTTAATTAATTTTTATGTAAAAAATTGTTCGTGTTAAATTGATGGCAAGATATGTAAATTTCATGAATATCGATTGAGTGTTATTGTCTTTTTTTTTTCTATTTGGTTCGGCGGAATTTCAGGAGGGTGCTATTGCAATATCGAACCTGTAGGAGGGTTTATTGTAAATTGATACCTTTGTGAGGGAGCTATCACTAAGTCCACCTTAATTTTAGGGAAATTTTATTCATACCCCAAAAATCTGTAATTAGCCCCCGTATCCCTAGCGTTTCTCAATAACTTACTCAACAATCCTTTAATACCAACAATGCCCTTTTTTTTTTGTACCCCAAACCCCAAAGCCCCTGCTCAGCGTCTTTTGTACCCCCAACCCAACCCAATGTTTGTTTAAACTTAGCCCAAGCCCAACCCGTCGGGTTGGCCGGGTTGGGGTTGGCCGGGTTGTGCGGGGTGGGTTCGGGTTAACCTGGCCAAAGTCGGGTTGGGTTCGGGTTGGCCCGCCCAAGTTGCAGGGTGGCAATAAGTCGTGTCTTGTCGGGTTCGTGTCGTGTCTAGTTTCGTGTCGTGTCCAAAACCCCTAGACCCGGACCCGACCCGTTTAATTAATCGTGTCTAGATCCTAAACCCGTACCCGACTCGATAATAAACAGGTAGACATGATAAGACCCGGTAAGACCCGTTTACCACCTGGATCTATTCAGTTGACCCAATCCGACCCAATCAGACTTGACCCAACCTGACCCGAAAGACCCACTGGTATTATATATTATAGTATCGGATTGCTGGTAGACCCGACCCGACACGACCCGTTGAATACTAAACGGGTCTTCCCGGGTCTACCGTGTCAAGACCCTAAACCCGGACCCTACCCGTTTATTAAACGGGTCTATCGTGTCGACCCGTTTACGACCCGAACCCGTTTAGCCTTGTCCCAGACCCTCTAATTTCATGCTGGGTCCTGTCGGGTCGAGGAGAAATAATTCGGGTTGGGCTCGGATTAGCCCGCCCAAATTCGGGTTGGGTTCGGGTTGGACTCGGGTAGGGTTCAGGTTGGCCCGCCCAAGTTGCAGCTCTACTTGTGCCTTCAAGTATCAGCCAACTGCATGGGATTTATTTAAGAGTGGGGTGTATTCAAGAGTGCATATAATTGGGGTATATTTAAGGGGGTATGTGTTTGATTGGGGTATAATCAAGTTGGGGCGGGCCATTTAACTGGGGTGTATCGAAGGTGGGGTGTAAGGGGGAAGGGTATTTTTGGGATAGGAATGGGGTATGAAAAAAAAAAATGGGTTGTGTCCAAGTTTGTTGGAAATGGGGGCTAATTACAGATTTATGGGGTATGAATAAAATTTTCCTAATTTTATTCATTAGTTTCTAACTTCTTTTTTTAGAAAAAAAAAATACCAGTGGCAGCAGTCTCCTAGACCAAGTGATGTGGCAACACGTGATTAATGAGGAATATGTGGGACAAGTTTTAAAAAAGGAAAATGCTATTCGTCCTGAAGGTTTTTCCGATTCCACTCATTCCGATTGACATGGTAGCTTGCAATTGGTGGTGTAAAAGATATAAATGTTGCTAGCTAGTGGGTTTCAGCCACCAGTTGTATGCTGCCAAATCAATCGGATTGGAATCGGAAAAACCTTCGGACTGAATAGCATTTCTCCTCAAAAAACAATAATAAAAAAAAGATTGCATCTGTTATGAAATGGTGATCCGGATGTAGAATTCCACTTTCATAAGATAAGGATTTGTATGATGAAACATTATCTCTATGATGTATATCTGTTGAATACTTTATAGCAATTAACAAGTTATCATCACGAGCCATCCGAGCCCGGCTCGAGAGAGAGAAATTGGAGAGAGAGAAGGAGACGCCACAGAAGGCACCCCCGAACTCCGGCCGATCCCACGAGAGAAAGAGGAGAAAGCACGAAGCCTCAGCTCCCCGGCTGACGACGTCGATAAAGGCAGACCTCAAGGTGGCGACTCCGAGGCCAGCCGCTACGTACATCTGCGACGACGACGAACCTCTTTGCAAGGTATGCCCTGAAACCTCTTTCCTGTCGCTTTGCCGGCCGGCCACATGCAATCGGAAACCCACTAAGGCAAACCTTTGGCCGGAATGGCAAGATCCCACTCCTGCATGGCCGTCGCCACAACCCATGCACTCCCGTACACCTGATACCGGAGCCTGCCGGAGACGCAATCTCTGTACATCATCCCAGCCGAGCTCCATGAATCACACGTCGGTCATGCCCGGCCGGAGACCGCACCGGAGGTGCCTTCCATCAGCCACACTTAGCCGAAACCCAACCATAAACCCCTCCGGCAAACTTTTGGCCGGAACCGCAGGACCAGTAAAACTAGATATTTTAGTACATTGTTAGATACACTCCTATCAAACAATATTGCACTCATCAGATATTTCTCACATTGTTATATACACCCTTTTTATGCTTAATTACACCATTATCATTTAATCTAATAAACCGAATTGGCACTTTAGCGCAGCCCGACGCGATTTAGTTTTAATCTATACCGTTAGATTTAGTTTTGTATTTGTTTGCATGATCTTTATATGATATGATCGGTCCATATATGGATCCTGGGTGTCCGAACCGTTCCGGACACATCGGTACGATCAATTTTTATTGTTTTATATATATTATTTATATATTTACATATTTAGCCCCTTATGGACCAATATAAAAAATTAGTTTTTGCAAATAATGATATATTTGTCCTTAATTATAACAAACTTTATATTATGCATATATCTCGTGTTTCTTATCTGTTCAATGCATATGATATGTCATGATCTTCATTATTATATGTATTTTATATCATTAAGCACCTTTTAGAAAAGCTTGACAAGGCGTATGACGGTTCCATAGAACCTGCTCTACCTTTGCAAGTGGTTTCTAAAAGGACCATATTAATACCCAGTATTAATAGGCTTTGTCCATTTATGTCAAATGCTTCCTACAATATATCTTTATATACCCATGTGTTGTATATGATAATCATAGTAATTAATGTTATTATTTATTAAATCTTTAGATGTTGAATATTGTAAAATTAGACTTTCATGCATTAAACGTTAATGAAAATAATTATCTGAATTGACGAGTAGATAGCATTGAAATGGATTGAAGCCAGATGAAAAAGCAAAAATCCTAATATTTCTTAGGCACCTCATACACGAAGATCTGAAGAATGAATATATGATTATAGTAGATCCTGCATATCTCTGGAAGGCACTTAAAGAACACTACGATTACCAGAAGATGATCACTTTGCCGGCAACAATGAGTGATTGGACAACCCTCAGGTTTTATGACTTCAAGACAGCGACTGAGTTCAACTCGAAGTTGCTCAACATCGTTAGTAAGTTGAAGCTTTGCGAGTAGAAGATAGATAACGCTCAAAGGATTGATAAAACTCATAACAACAATATAGGAGGATGAAGTACAAGAAGTACTCAGAACTCATAGAAGTTCTTCTGATTCCTGAAGAACATAATACCCTACTAGTAAAGAATCATAATTCTAGACCCACTTGATCATTGGCACGGCTAGAAGTAAACGTTAATGATTTCTACCGAGGTAGGGGTAGAGACAAAGAAAGGAGAAGTAAAAGACACGGTAGGTGAGAACGCAATAACTACCCTGAAAGAGATATAAACCACCTTGCAAGAGGAGGATACCAAAATCATCCTGGAAGAGGTGATTATTATGGTCCTAGGAATGACACTCATTTTAAAAATAAATGGATTGCTCATCCGAATCCAGAAAAGAAAAATCCCTCTAAACCCGAATATAAGAGGGATGCATACTTTGAATGTGGAAAGTAAGGACACTAGTCCAGAACCTGTTGTGCTAGTAAATATGAAAAAAAATAAGTACAAAAGTACATGGATAACTGCAGAGGTAAATATGAATGAAGAAAATAATGAGTAACTTGAAGAATACCAGAAACAGACTAATACCCTGAAGACATCGTACCTGGAAAATTCAGACTACTTTGATGAGTTAAACGATAACATATTAGATCCCTGAGCTTTAAGATCGCTGAAGATTATAGTTTTTTGTTTATTTTCTGTTTGACATTGCTTAGTATTTTTTATATTCTGTCAGACATTGATCAGTAGTTTTATATTCTGCTGGACATTGCTGTAGTAGTTTTTATATTCTGTTGAAAATTACTTTAGTAGTTTTTATATTCTATTGGATATTATTTTAATCCATTTATATTATCATTCTCGTTAATATAGTTGGATATTGTGTTAGTATACTTTATTTCTAGTTAATTTATTTTTGGTATTTATTAATTCATATAACTTATCATTTAGGAATGATGACAAATTGCAAAGAGATTTGCTTGATAGATAATGCACAAACACATACCATATTGAAACACATAATTTTTTTTACAAATCTTGAATATAATTTGTGTATGATTACTACAGTGGCTGGACCTACTGACATAGTTATAAAGTTCGGAAGAGCCCATATTTTTTTACCTAATGGTACTCACTTGCTAATCAAGGATGTACTATACTTAGAAAATTACAGAAGAAATTTACTGAGTCCGAGCAAATAGTTACTATTTAAAAACTACAAATGAAGATAATCAAGAATACCTCTATATTACATCTAAGAACGAAGAGGTAACATCTATACTAGAAAAAATTTCAACCCTATCATTAGGGTTATATTTTACCCATAATGGAATCGTATACCACTCACCTGAACCAGAAGTCCATCAATCTTGTAGAATTGGTTCTTTGACATGATAGATTAGGTCATCCAGGATCAGGTATGCTTAGAAAGTTCATTTATAATTCTTATAGTCATTCCCTTAGCAATCGAAGTCTAACTTTTTCTAATGACCACCTTTGTGGCCCTTGTTCACAAGGAAAGTTTATCTCCAGACCTTCTTTCCAGAAAATAGAGACAGAATCATCTACTTTCCTTTAGAGGGTTCAAGGTGATATATATATATATATATATATATATATATATATATATATATATATATATATATATATATATATATATATATATATATCAAGCTCTTGTGAGCACGTTTGGGTCTCGGGTGCTCCCGATTAGGTGTCTAGGCGTCGGACCATCGGAACTGTACCTCTAGCAAGCGAGGTGGGAGGAGGATATGATGGCGATCGGATCCGGTGATTTGGGCTGTGATGTTGCACGGAGGAGTATCTCCGACTGGTGGCGAAGTCGTGTGGATCGGAGTGTGTTGTGGTGACTTCCGGGGTGCACCAAGCATAGGGTGTGGCTGGCAAGCTTCAGATCTCTGACCGGGTGTGACCGGCAAGCGTCGGAAAGAGAGTTGTAAGGCATACCTCGAAGGGGGTTTGTCGTCGTTGTGGGGGGTCGTTGCCACACAAGGTTTGTCGCTGCGTGAAGCTCTTTGCTCTGCGATACTCATCCCTCTCTCTCTGATTTCCCTTCTCGTTCCGATCTCTTCTCTCTCGCACCGAGCTCGTGCTATACGATTGTGTTGATAACGTGTTGAAAATAAATATGCACTTTCTATTATTTATTAACCCATATATATAGGCAAACATGATCACGATAGAGAGACGGGGTAAATCTCTTATCCAATGATTATAGGTATTTATTCGGTGGGTATCCATATCCAATGCAACTACAGTTTCGCAACACTCTCCAATGGATGACCACCATTCATTAAGGGTTCATCGTTAAAACCTTTGATAGAAAAACCCAGTGTGAAAAATCATATCGAAGGAAAAAGAGTACAACCTTAGTTCTTTAGGAATAAATTCTTCAGGAACTATGATAGGTGTGAATAATGCTGCCTTGTTAAAATTTTTAATAGGAAAACCTAATAGGAAAAACCTTACCAAAGAAAAAAAGTACATCGCGCTTCAGGATGCTCTCCTCCTGATAACTATGTTACAATTATTACATCTCTCCCCCTATTTATATCTCCCCCCGATTACATCAATTTGTTTGGTGACTGAGCCATCGTAGTCTGATGCCGTACATCATTGTTTGAAAAGTAGACTTGGGCAAAGATTTTGTGAAGAGATCCTCAAGGTTATCGCTTGACCGAACTTGCTTGACTTTAATCTTTTTTTTCTTCTGAAGCTCGTGAGTATAGAAAAACTTTAGTGAGATGTGCTTTGTCCGATCTCCCTGGATGAAGCCGGTTTGAATTTGAGTAATACATGCGGCATTGTCTTCATTGATAACTGTTGGCACTTTGGTAACTGATGTTAATTAGCAACTGCTTCTAATGTGCTCCACAAGCGACCTCAACTATACACATTCTCTACTTGCTTCATGCAGGTCTAAGATTTCAGCATGGTTCGATGATGTGGCCACAAGTGTCTGTTTGTTCGATCTCTAAGAAATAACTATATTGTTATTTAAAAATACATATCATGTTTGGGATCTACCTTTATAGGGGTCAGAGAGAAAACATAAATCTGTATAACTATTCAATTGAGGAGTTCCACAATAATAAAATAATCCTATATTAGTGATTCCATGTAAATATCTAAATATTTGTTTTATTCAATTTCAATGCCTAAGAGTTGATTCTGAACTATATCTAGCTAATAGATTTACAAAAAAAAATATATCGGGTCTAGTACATTGAGCTAAATACAGTAAAACACCAACATCACTTAAATAAGATTTTTTAGAATCAAGAATAATTTCATGTTTCTCTTTAGGTCTGAATGGATCTTTATGAATATCAAGATGTCTAACTGTCATATGAGTGCTTAATGGGTGATATTTATCTATATTAATTTTTTTAAATATATTTTTAGTATATACAGATTGATGTACTAAAATCCCACTAGAGCTACGCTCGATCTGCAGACTGAGGCAAAATTTGGTATCACCAAGTTTTTTCATTTCAAACTTCCTTTTTAGATAATTAGAAGTTTTCTTTATTTCTTCAAGAGTCCTAATCAAGTTTATGTCATTTACATAAAACTGCAATTATTATAAACCTATTTTTGGATTTCTTTATAAAAACGCATGGGCATATGGAATCATTCTTATAACTTTCCCTAGATAAGTATTCATTAAGGCGATTATACCATATTCTTTCGGATTTTTTTAGGCCGTACAATGCTCGTCTTAGTTTTATCGAGTGCGCACTCTTTGATATTGCGTCAGGCAACTTGAATCCTTCTGGAACCTTTATATAAATATCTGTGTCTAGGTTCCCGTATATGTATGCCGTTACGACATCCATTAGCCTCATCTCTAGTTTTTCAGAAACTGTAAGACTAATGAGATATCTAAACGTAACTATATCCATAATAGGAGAATATATCTCCTCGTAATCTATCCTGGGTTTCTGTAGGAATCCCTGAGCTACAAGTCTTGCCTTATATTTAACAATTTTATTATTTTTATTTTTTTTCTTACAAACACTCATTTGAAACCTATAAGGTTTATATTTTTCGGTGTTTGTACTATAGGTCCAAATACTCCATATTTCTTGAGAGATTCAAGTTCAGCTTGAATAACTTCTCTCAATTTTGGCCAATCAGTTCTGTATCGACATTCATATATATATTACGTGGTTCAGTATCTTCATAGTTGCTCTTTGATATTTCAGTAACTACTTTATATGCAAATATGTCATCGATGACTATTTCCTTTCAGTCCTAAATTTCACCCCTTATATGGAATATTGAGGTCTTATTATTTTATACTGGTACCTTATCCATAATCTCTGTAGGGATCTCTTCAGGAGTTTGAGAAAAATTTGCTGTTGGAAAATATTTTCTTTTAGAAAAATATAGTCCATAATATCTACTGGAGCATTATGACCAGGTCCTTCTCGAACCTCAACTTATTCTGGAGTTTTAGGGCATGATTTCTCATTCAACTTTCTCTTTCAAGGAACTGAATCTTTGGAACCTATAGATCAGCCACATTTTTGACGTGCAGCAGTTTCATTAGTAGGATTTGAAATATTAATTCTTGCAGGTACATTCTTGGTTAGAACAAACAACTTAGTTACATTAGTTGCATCATTGAAGGCATCAGGTAATTGGTTTGCAATATCTTTCAAGTGCAAAATCCTTTTTACTTCTACCTCGTATTGGGAAGATATGAGATCTATATAAGACATAATGGAAGTATTTCACGATAATTCACGCTGTTATTCAGGAACAGGTCGTTGCCTAGAAATTTTCTTATCTTCCCCTAACGACGAGAAGACTATCTCATCAAAGTGACAATATATAAATCTAGCAGTAAATAGATCACTGGTTAAGAATTCTAAAAATCTTATGATTCAAAGTGAGTCAAAATCAATATAAATCCCTAATATACGTTGGAGACCCATCTTAGATCTATTAGGAGAGGGAATAGAGACCTGCATAGGACATCCAAACTTTTTAAGATGAGATATATTTGACTGGATACTTGACACAAATTATAGTGGAGAAAAATTAAGGTATGAAGTAGGTCAGAGTCTAATAAGATTAGTTGCATGCAAGATAGCATGCCCCTATACAGATATTAGGAGTTTTGATTGTAAGAGTAATGGTCTAGCTATTAATTATAAGTGTTTAATAAAAGCTTTAGCAAGACCATTCTAGGTATAAACATAGGGGACAAAATATTCAACCTCTATTCCGAATGATGTACAGAAGTCATTGAAGATTTTGAAAGAGAATTCAGCTGCATTATCCAATCGAATAGATTTGATTGGGTTATCCGAAAAAATTAGCTCTGAGTTTGATTATTTAGGATAATAATATAGCAAATGCTAAATTTCTAGTGGAGATGAGACTCACATATGACCATCTAATAGATGCATCTATTAAGATCATAAAATATCTAAATGGACCACTAGGAAGGTGAATAGGACCACAAATATCACCTTGTACCCTCTGCTTCTGGTTCACGTGAGTGGTATAAGATTCCATAACCCCAATGTGAGTAAAGTATAACCCTAATGATAGGGTTAAATTTTTTTCTAGTTTGAAAGTTTATTCACCGTTGCTAGATGTGATGTAGAGGTATTCTAGATTTTCTTCATTCATAGTTTCTAAATGGTATCTATTTGCTCGGATGTCTTTGAAACTCAATAAATTTTTTCTAAAATTTTCTGACTATAGTGCATCATTGATTAGCAAGTGAGTACAGTTAGGTAAAAGAATATGAGCTTTTTCGGACCCTGTAACTATGTCAGTAGGGCTAGCCACTGTAGTAACCATACACAAATTATATTTAAGATTTATAAAGAATTTTTTATATTTTAATATGGTGTGTATTGTTGCACTATCTATCAAGCAAATCTCTTTGAAGTTGGCCATCGTTCCTAAATGATAAGTTATATGAATTAATAAATACCAGAAAGAGGCTAACCAAAGATAAAGCTTACTTACACAATATCCAATTAGTTTAAGCAGAACGATAATATAAATTGATTAAAAAAAATATCCAACATAATGTAAAAACTACTAAAGCAATGTCCAACAGAATTTAAAAACTACTGAGCAATGTCTGACAATATAAAAAAACAAAAATATTTAGGGATCCAATGTGCCATCATCTAACTCATCGAAGTCGTTTGAACTTTTTAATTACAATGTCTTTAGGGCATCAGTATGCTTCTGGTATTCTTCAGGCCACTAATTGTTTTCTTCATTCATATTTGTCTCTATAGATATCATTGTACTTTTATATATTTTTTTCTCATGTTTACTGGCACGGCAGGTTCTGTATCAGTGTCCTTCATTTCCACATTCAAAGCATACATCCCTTTTATTTTCAGGTTTAGAGGGACTTTTTTTTTCTAGATTTAGAGGAGCAATCCATTTATTTTTAAAATGAGTGTCCTTCCTAGGACTATAATAATCTCCTCTTTCAGGATGATTTTGGTATCCACCTCTTTTTGGGTGGTTTTTACCTCTTTCAAAGTAGTTATTGCGTCCTCCTCTGTCGTGTCGTTCACCTCTTCTTCCTCTTCCTCTAACGCTACATTGGTAGAAATCATTGGGGTTTGCTTCTGGTAGTGCCAATGATCTAGTGTGTCTAGAATTATAATTCTTTACTATTAGGGTATTGTGTTCTTTAGCAATCAAGAGAATCTCTATTAGTTCTGAGTACTTATGGTACTTCATCCCTCTGTATTGCTGTTATAGAATGATGTTATTAGGGTGGAAGGTAGAGAGGATTTTATCAATCATTTGAGTGTCATCTATCTTTTCCTCACAAAGCTTCAACTTACTGACGATGTTGAGAAACTTCGAGTCGAATTCAGCCATTGTCTTGAAGTCCTGGAACCTGAGGGTTATCCATTCGCTCTTTGCTGCAGGCAAAGTGATCGTCTTCCGGTTATCGTAGCGTTCTTTGAGTGCCTTCTAGAGATCTACATGATCTACTATATTCATATATTTATTTTTCAAATCTTCATGTATGTGGTGCCTAAGAAATATTACGGTCTTTGCTTTTTCATCCAGCTTCAATCCGTTCTTCTCTTCTAGAGCTTTTTCTAAGTTCTTCGTTTGTAGATGTAGCATGCTATATACTCGCCAATTCAGATAATTACTTCCATTGACGTTTAATGCATGAAAGTTTAATTTCACAATATTCGACATATAAGGATTTAATAAATACTAACATTAATTGCTATGATTACTATATTCATTATATGGGCATATAAAGACGTATTATAGGAAGCTTTTGACATATAATAGACAAAGACTATTAATACTAGGTATAAATAGGGTCCTTTTAGAAACCACTTGCCAAGGTAGAGCGGGTTCTATGGAACCGTCATGCTCCTTGCCAAGTTTTTCTATGAAACCGTCATGCAGTGGACACGATCACAGGTTCCAGAAGGGTCCAATGCGAGCAGCTGTAGAGCGTGCCTCGTCGCCGCCTGTTGCTGTTGTTTGGTACATCAACGGTCGAAAATTGTGCTCTAATTTGCAGCCCAGTGGCTGCGGAGCCCAACAGGCCTAGCTTATAAGGCAGCAACGTGCCCGCAAGGATTCGGGGGATGGCGACGACGATACCGAGGGGAAGCCAGAGCAGCACGGCGAGAGAATCCAATGGAGTAGGACACGCCACGAAACGGCCATCATGGAATATCAACAGCTTAGGATAATCACTTCTCGGTAGTGGAACCTTGTGCTTAGTGCTTACCTGCAGACACAACAGCATAAGAGGAGTTAGCCCTATCCCTCGCCAGCTAGCATTGATTTCATTGCATCTCCCCCATGAGTATGGATCTCTTCAGGGCCTCCAACCTTGGGCCGCCAGCTCCTCCCATGACCGCCGGTCGGCCAGCAACAATACTGGAACAGTATCCACCGAGCATCATTAGCTCGGTGGCGCCAACATGGCCGACGTCCAAGTAATCGCTGAGGAAGGGTTCCACCATGATCCAGGGGATGCAGGTGACCACGTACTTTTCGTCTCGGCCCCCGAAACTCTCCGTTCAAGACCCAGGTCCCCTGGAACACACCTCGCACCGCTCGGAGTTCCTCCCAGAATTCGAAAGATAGATGGTGGTCGGAAGGGCCATAGACCGAAGTAATAGTCCATGACGATCCATCTGACCTGCTACGAAGGGGGATAGAGATGGAGAAATCCCCGAACAGTCAGTCCACCAAGGTGAAAAGAGAACTGTCCCAACCAATGAGGATGCCTCCCGCAGTCCTGACCGACCCCCGGGACTCCCACGCGTTAATCATGCTATTCCTAAGGGATCGGAGGAAATGTCTCGAGGGGTCCACTGTCTTCGTCTCCTGGAGGCAGATGACATCTGCATTGTGGTAGGTCACAAAGAACTTCGCCGTTTGTCTTTTCGATGAACCACCCAGACCCCGAACATTCCAAGAAATAATCTTCATGAGGAGGGAAAAAACCAACTAGCCTAGACAAAGATAACAATAGAACATGATCAAACATCTCTGTCAATAAGTCTGAGGGTCTCTACAAAACGGTGGGCCTCCTCAGGATTACAGGACAATAGAGAACGGAAGCCAAAGTCCGCAGTAAGGGAGAGGATCAGGCTGTCTTCCAAACAATTGAGCGGCAGAGGAGCAGAGGAGGCCCCTCGGTCCAGAAAATCCACATTCCTCAAAAATTGGCGCGCGCTCCTCCTGGTCGCCTGAAGGTGGTGCCCTCGACTTCCAGCTGGGGCCGCCTTCCCGGTCGCTACGTCCTCGGCCTCTTTCCTAAGAGCAAGGGTCAAATAAGCGTCAGTAGTGGAGGCCGATCCCTCGTAGGGGTCAGCCCAGAAGGGGGAACCTCCAAAACAAGCCACGGGAGTCGGGGCTTGGTAGGCTACAAGCTCGAGGAACCCTGGTGGGGCAAGGGAATCATCCGAGGAATCCCCGAGATCAATGAGGGGGACCAGATGCCCCGCCTTGATTCCACTCCAGAGGAAAAGACCAAAGGGGGTCGGGGTAAATACACATCGTGATTCTCTGCATGGCTAACAAGAAAAGCTAGATCTGCAGGGGAGCTAGCCATACCTTCCCGCCTAGGAGCAGGTCCTGGGGAAGGCGTTCCTGCCGGGCCTATGTTAGAATTGGTGAGGTCTACAGCTCGTAAAAACCTATAGTTTAGCTATGTATGGTTGATAGTATAGGATTGCATATTGGTACGTACCTTAGTACGTGTTCTGATTACAGAACAGCGAGCCATGGCTACATGGTAATCCACTTGAGTAGGAGACTCAAGGGATTGGTTCTATGTAACCGAAATGAGTTCACAACTCTAATTAAGGTTGGTCGCCCTATCAGGATAAGCTGTTGGAATGACAGAGCGTGGGTGTCTCCACCACGGTCATTACCAGGCACAGTGTTTGTGGCCGAACGGAACCAACACGGTGCATAGATCGGTGAGCAGACACCAGTGCACTAAACCGTGTTTCTGCTTAGGGTAAAACGGTCCTAAACCCTGAGGAACCATGTTTGGTGGACTAACCAGTTGTGTGGTGCTTTGACGCACCAATTTGTGAGGATCCGAATGCAGTGATCCAAAATCACGGTGTACTGGGTTACCCGGCTGGCGTTGCATCAGCGTGTCACTCCTGCAGGCTATCCACACCCCTAACGGGAGGTGCGTTCCTTGGTCTGACCTACGTCGTATTAAACCCTGGCCAGGTGGTCATCAGTTGGACTGGTGACGGATCCGGTTGGTCGGAAGAGTAATCGGAGGTACGATGTATGTGGTCAACCTGGAAGGAACCGAGTCATATGAGCACTCGAGTCTGACGGTATTCTCCACCGCTCGAGTTGCATCATGGCACCAAATGGAGGGACAGCGAGTTTACCACACTAAGCGGAGAGCAGGGGTATGAGGGAGAACATAGTAAGTCCGGGGGAATTAGAGTACAGCCTGCGTCGCACTCTGGGTGGCCACGCAGGTTAACTCAGACTCAAAGAATCGATGGTACACTCGGGTAGTGTGTCAATCGAGTCTAAGTTGGAAGCCATGAACCCTGGTCCCTGAAGGTTCCACCTTATTGACATTATGTACGGTTCTTATACCATCTCCTCGAAACACAGAACGTAGTTAGAGGAAGCGAGTAGTCCAAGCCTACGCTCCGTGAGTGCTTCGCACTAGTGCACGGTAGATGCGTAGCTACGTGTGTGCACTAATGGAAAACCCTACATTAGTGCAGAGATGTATGTAGCAATTCCTTGTCATAAGTGGACTTTGCCACATGGGTGCGATACACCGGGACATGTAGCGAGTTGACTAGTTGACTTCACTAGGGGCACCCTACGGAAACCTCAGAGAATAGTGAAATCACTGGTGCACTTCACTTATGTGTGCCTTGCAAAGTCTCGTACACGAGGAAGGGCTAACTAGTGACATAAGGGCGTTTTGGTCATATCATGCGCCACTATGCACTAGGGGGGTCGGCCCTAAGTATTGGGAGACAGGTCAAGGCCGGCCCCATTGGTTTCAGGAGGTTGTTGCTGTTGGAAATAAATCCATGGCAGAGGTCCTCAGCGGAAGCAATATGAAGGTTTGAGGACCGTGAGTGGTGTGCGTTACATATCAAAATTTTCATCGAAACGATCTACATATGTGTGTATGTATCTAGCATGGCAGCTACGCGAACCCCTAACGACGATCTAATACGAAAGAACAATCTAGCATGTATGCATGTTCTATCTATGCTAGATCTACATGTTAGAGATCATACCTGCGTGCAGATTCTTTCATCGCGACAAGTTTCTTCTTTATTGATGGAGACGGGCTCGGATCTACTCAATATAGCTTCGGTGCAACAGCCATAATTTTCTGCTCTAGACTCTGATTGGGCTGAAATTTGGACTGCAAGTAGCCAACTTCGAGATGCAACTTTGGCAATAAGTTTCACGCCGTTTGGACTTCTGTAGCTCCCGAAATCACAGAAACAACGTTGATTTTCTGTGCAGATTCTGGACAGCAAAAGGTTGCGAGAGATGCCTTCTAGTTCCACCCGATCTCTCACGATGCATGGCACCTCGTCGATGGATCTCTGAGTGCCTTCATTTGATGAGCCTTCTCCTTCTATGAAACACCACGCGAGGAAGACGAGTCGCCATCTAATGGCGCAAGCGAGGGAGAGAGAGACGAGAGAGGAGATGAGAAGAGACGAGAGGGGGGCGGCTAGGGTTTCCCCATAGCTTGGTCGGCCCCTTAGGGCTTGCAATATGCATGGCCGGCCCCCCCTCTCCCATATCCCTTATATAGGGCCAGCCCTAAGCTTATGGATAAGCCTAGTGCAGATAGGATTGACTGATTCAAACCTCTCCCTATATATCTCTTCTTTTATCTTTATCTTTTTCTTGTTTTTGAAAACGGTCAAAACCAGCCCGTTTTCTGTGCCTCATGACCGGTCCTTTCATCGGAGGCAACAACGTCCTGAAACCAATAGGACCGGCCTTGACCAGTCTCTCAACACTTAGGGCCGACCCCCCTAGTACATAGTGACGCATGGTATGACCAAAACGCCCTTATGTCACTAGTTGGTCATTCCTCGTGTACGAGACTTTGTAAGGCACACATAAGTGAAGTGCACCAGTGATTTCACTATTCTCTGAGGTTCCCGTAGGGTGCTCCTAGTGAAGTCAACTAGTCAACTCGCAACATGTCCCGGTGCATCGCACCCATATGGCAAAGTCCACTTATGACAAGGAATTGCTACATGCGTCTCTGCACTAACCTAGGGTTTCCCCTTAGTTCACACAAGTAGCTACGCATCTACCGTGCACTAGTGCGAAGCACTCACGGAGCGTAGGCTTGGACTTCTCGCTTCCTCTAACTACGTTCTGTGTTCCGAGGAGATGGTATAAGAACCGTACATAATGTCGATAAGGTGGAACCTTCAGGGACCAGGGTTCATGGCTTCCAACTTAGACTCGATCGACATACTACCCGAGTATACCATCGATCCTCTAAGTCCGAGTTAACCTGCATAGCCACCCAGAGTGCGACATAGGCTGCACTCCAATTCCCCCGGACTTACTATGTTCTCCCTCATACCCCTGCTCTCCGCTTATTATGGTAAACTCGCTGTCCCTCCATCTGGTGCCATGATGCAACTCGAGCGGTGAAGAATACTGTCAGACTCGAGTGCTCATATGACTCGGTTCCTTCCAGGTTGATCACATACATCGTACCTCCGATTACTCTTACGAGCAATCGAATCCATCACCAGTCCAACTGATGACCACCTGGCCAGGGTTTAATACGACATAGGTCAGACCAAGGAACGCACCTCCCGTTAGGGGTGTGGATAGCCTGCAGGAGTGACATGCTGATGCAACGCCAGCCGGGTAACCCAGTACACCGTGGTTTTGGATCACTGCATCCGGATCCTCACATATTGGTGCACCAAAGCACCACACAACTGGTTAGTCCACCAGACATGGTTGCTCAGGGTTTAGGACCGTTTTATCCTAAACAGAAACACGGTTTAGTGCACCGGTATCTGCTCATCGATCTGTGCACCGTGTTGGTTCCGTTCGGCCACAGACATTGTGCCTGGTAATGACTGTGGTGGAGATACCCACGCTTTGTCATCCCAACAGCTTATCCTGATAGGGCGACCAACCCTAATTAGAGTTGCGAACATATTTAGGTTACATGGGACCAGTCCCTTGAGTCTCCTACTCAAGTGAATTACCATGTAGCCATGGCTCTCTGTTCTGTAATCAGAACACGTACTAACGTGCGTACCAATATGCAATCCTATACTATCAACCATACATAGCTAAAATATAGGTTTTTACGAGCTGTACACCTCACCAATTCTAACAATCTCCCACTAGGTCTAACGAGGAATAACGGTGTTGAGCTCTGTAGCTTCTACATGCTGCCCAAAAGCCTTTGCAGGAATTCCCTAAAGGAATTGGCAATATTGTCTGTAGATTCCACCTCAGTACCGCTACTTGCATTTCCTCCTATAACTGTCAGATCAAGTGGAGTTTGTACTTGATGGGTTTTTCCTCACGGTGGTGCATAGTCTTCTTGGACCTTGCTTACCGCTCTTCTGTTGTTACAACAGATAACTGAGCCTCTGGTACGCGTTCCAAGTTCTCTAAGAACTTCCTAAGCCTTACCACCTGATATACTACCTCGTACGCAACAACGTGCTAAGCCACTATGGTAGAGTCTGTGATGCATTCTTGCTTCACACTCTACCAACTACCGCTTCTAATCCCAAGATAAAAAAAAACAATCCCTGAAATCGATTCTCTGGAACACACATCTGACACCCAAGTCAGATCCTGTGTGTCCAATCGATATCAGGACCTGTGAAGTGCAAGCTAACTCACAATCCTTACTTAATGAGGATTTCTGAGTATACCCTTCAATTTAGTCTAGTGATATGGACCCGGGTTCGACTGAAACCGACCCATGAATCCTGCAGCACAATAGATATCTAGCCTCGTAAAACGAATCTAGCTAGAATCTTATCTTCATGCGTAGCCTGTGACAGCAAGAGAACCTTGCTCTGGTTATTTCGAGTTACCTTGATTCCCAGAGCATAACTCGTCTCACTAGGGTCTTTCACATCGAATTGTGATGACTACAAACCTTTACCGTAAATAATATTCTTGTGTCATTTTCAATCAGTAGAATATTGTTAACGTAAAGTACTAAATACACCCTTATAGTTATTTCAACTTTCTTTTACCAACTTGGTTTATCCTCATTCTGATCAAATCCGTGTGAGCGGATTCCCTTGATCAAAATTGACATTCCATCCTGGATGCTTGCATCAGTCCATAAATGGATCGTTGCAACTTGCATTCCATATCTTCCTAACCTACTGACACAAAGCCTGGGGCTACTCATCCATATGTCCTTTTCAAATTTTCGTTAAGGAATAACTGTCTTGACATCCATCAACCAGATCTTCCAACTATAATGAGCTGCGATGGATTTAAGAGGATCCAAAATAGACTTAGGCATAGCTACCAGTGAGATGGTTTTGACATAGTCAATCCATTCTCCTTTGGTAACTAATCTAGCTACTTAAGTCTTAACCGGGTGCTCTTCTTATACACCTCCTACACCCCGAAGGGTGATAGTGCTATAAGAGTCAAGACTGTTCCAAGGGACATTGATGCTAATTTGCCTCCATGGTCTTTTGTCAGTCAGAGCTGTCGGAAGCTCCCACTACTTCTTCGTAGATCTAGGGATCATCCTCCTGAAACTCTGGATTAACTATCAAAGTTTCTCCATAGTATCTTTAAAGAGCTCTGATGGTCCCACAACGACGAGGTGGTGGTGGTACAAAAGTGAATTGTTTATACAGTGTCTGGTATACTAGTTTCTTGTATCATCTACTCCCACTACGTTTTTAGATGCGCACTCTCTATCAGTACCTAGCAGTTCACCCAGAACTACCTTACTGATAAATTTATGGTCTATAATATAATCCTGGTCTTGGTAGATGGTATTCGTAGAAACGATTACCTTTCTAACCTCAAGATTATAAAACAGTCCACCTTATGCCTCCTAAAGATAACCTACAAACAGATATACTTAGAACTACATCTCCATTTCATCCCTCTTGTCCTTTTGCACAAGTGTAGGACAACCCTATATCTCAATACACTATAGTGTCAGCTTTTACTTAGACCATAACTCTCTATAGGTCTGAGGTACTGATTTAGATGAGAGATAGTTTCAGATATAAGCTATTGTTTTAAGGTATAACCCACCAAAAGGTAGGTAGTACACTTGGCAATATTCATCATACTTCGGACCATGTCAAACAGAGTCCGATTCCTTCTCTCGGAGATTTTATTCTGATGTGTCATCCTTGGAGCATTTAATTGTGAGATAATCCCATACTCCCTCAGGATCCTATAGAACACATCCGATAGGTTCTCGTTCCCTCGATTAAATCGAAGAGACTCATATCGTCTGGACGCTCTTGAAACCATAGACGTCAAAATTAACTAACTCTCATACCTTCGTGGCCCTTTTAGTTATTCTATTTTCCAGATTACACTCATGGGTTAGAAGGATCTTCGATGAATCTGTGAACAGAAACTCGGCCTTCTTTTACCTCTGAATTTATCTGAGACATAATATCTAAATCAGAGGGGTCATAAATGGGATAGCTTCTCCGAAGGATTTAGATGAATTTCAAATTAGACGCTGTAGCTGTCATGAAATCTATTTTCGAATTAGGATTAAATACAAAGAGATTTTTCTGATCTATTCCTCTAACTATGAAGCTATCAATTCAGTTTAAGATACACACCTACGGTACTGTCTAAAACTAAAAAAAAACTTCATTTACAGAAGAGGAAACATAATGAAATCTCTAAAGATCAAAATCCTTATTTCGTAAAGACTAAGATAACATATCTGATAGCATCCACAGCGGCTTATAGCATCAGTACCTATATTAGGATCACTTCACTATAAAGTAGCTTTCTGCTTTCCTTGAATCTCTGTAGATCCGAAGTCTACATTCTAAGAAGCAGAAGAACTGCTACTAGATATCGACTTTACCCCTAACACCCTGAGACTATACTCAATCTTCAAATACCTCCTATTCTTGCCAAAGCAGAATCACTTCCGTCCTTAGCGTTACCAGTCTTAGGAGTCCACACCAGTTTCTGCACTATAATAGTTTTCGATCTCTGATAAGTTACTCCCTTAGGTTCTTCTAAAGAAGACCTAGGTTAAGCACTAAAGGCTTTGCCTTTAATCTTGATCTCATCCTTTGTCTCTTGGAAATCTCCTTAGAAGTTCTGCGTTTATTATCTCTAACTTGTTAAAGCTAAAGTCTCTGATAACGTCTTCAAAGGTTCCAAACAAGGATGCAAGACAGACGTCTTCCACCACCTCGTCATCTGACACCATGTCTTTGGAATCTAGTTCGATCTGGAACTCAAAGATGTGTTCCCGAACAAGTATACCCACAGATATCTCGGTACCGACAAGTATCTTGGTCGATAAGCGATGAGTCTACCGACTTCGCCTAGCAGACATCTTATGCAAGTAAAACTTTATTTGAGAAGACCCGGCATATCTCTGACTTGCTTCTAAGGAGTTGTCCGCAAGTATGCTATGACACAGAACTTGCACATCTCCTCAGACTCTCGCTAGTCATCATATGCTCTAGTTAGTGCCCTAGTGATATCTGGACCCATTAGGTCTAGTACAGGGATATTTAGATTACATGCCAATGTACGTTTACTACCCTAAGCATAAGCTAAAGATAGCGCTTTCGCTCTATGTAGTTAAAGACCCGATAAATGGTTCTCTTATGGGATAGCGGATAGGGGAACTATATGGTTGAATGAAAACAAATACAAAATAACTTATTTTATGGATTTTTGAAAATAAGCTAATTATATCCAAATGTCAGCGCTACCCTCACAGCGAAGACACCTCTATGGATTAATTAACCATGTATGTAAGATCTCGGAATTGACTGCACCTGTCCTAGGGGGCATCATGCAACGTCAATCCGCTCACACGGGCCTTTCCTTGACCCAGTCCAAATCTGTCAACTAAGGGCTTTGATGGACCATGGTTGTCCTTTTGGCCAGTGCCACGTGATCCCCATTGTCTGAGCAACGAATGTCTCACGTCCACTTTGGATGCTTACCCACAAGCCTAGATAGTTACGACACGGGAGTTCATGCGGCCCCCACTAGGGTGGGATGAAAAGCCTTCTCTCCTCACCCTGTAACCGCCATATCCCAAAGGAGACTGTTAAGTCTTCTGGCATGGAAAAAACATAACCCTCATCCTAGGGGGTGCGAGTTATGCCCTTCCACCCAGACACAAAGCAGTTGGTTGTGGAGGCCAAAGGATCTCGACGAGTCCTCTTACACATCCCTTATTATAGTTGAGGGTTATTTAATGCAAGTATGAGTGTACACTAAGGTCAAGACAACCTATACACTAGACCCTGGTCATACCGTGTTTCCACTAGCGTTTCAAGCCTTTCGCGAAACATTAATTGATCTCGGAATATCATAGTCCCTGCCTCGAGTGGATTTCTCCACTCAAGGGTCACATTACATATTCCAAGAACATCGATGCTCTGCAAACTTGGCTATCACGCTAATGCCCTAGAGCCTAGCCTAAGGTCAGACTGACTGAAAATGTCTTCCACTACCATGACGCCTTGCTTATAAATTTGACGAATGATGTCATAGTAGAATTCCAACTCATTCTAGGTTTCGATGCTGGTCAAATAGGCACACCCGACTAATCGGGTGTTGACCTAATGGTGGCATAACCAAATATGAGAAATTCTTGCTATCATCAAGGGTCAATTAAATAATAGGCGCCACTAGTGAAATTCTATCCTAATAAGGTCACTAGGACCCGAGGGAAAATGGCATCCCTCTAACACAGATAATTAAATTATCGCATCGGGGTTCTCCACAGAAATATAAAGAGCAGAAGAAAGAAACAATCCATACAACTGAATCAAGTTCAGGGTCCGACCCCTGAACCTGACTGGCACAGCACAGGCTCTTTGTCTCCTTCGCAAGGTTCCTCGATCCGGTGCTAGCCTCTGTGTACGATCTCCTGACGCTTTATGTCCTTTGTCGTCATCGTGTATGCTTCGCTAGATCGCCATCATCCTCCAAGATTCCGCTCGTCCTCCCGGTGGTGGATCTTCACGGCAAGTCCTCCTCTTCAATCTGTAACTGAAAAAGCTATAGTACGCTTCGAGCAAGTGCTCGCTCATACACAATTTTCTAGAACAAAAAGGAAAAACAAACCTAACAAAAAAGCCTGAAAATCAAGGGTGGTCAACTTCCACCACTTGCCCAACTATGGCTCTAAAACCTATCCACACACAGAAGAAAAAACATCCAGACAATATTCGCTAACACGGGGTCCGACCCCCGGTAGCAAACATTCACATATCCAGATTAATTAAAAGCGGCGCCCTGCAAGAACAATTTATAGAATATACAATATATACTATGCATGATCTACTCATAGAACCCCGATGGCGGCACATACTATTCATGCACACACATGACGGTTTCATGAAAAACATGAAACGCACACCACTAGCGTGCTCTGATACCAATTGTTGGAAATAAATCCATGGCAGGCCCGCAGCGGAAGCAATGTGAAGGTCCGAGGACCGTGAGCGGTGTGTGTTATATATCAAAATTTTCATCGAAACGATCTACATATGCGTGTATTTATCTAGCATGGCAACTACGCGAACCCCTAACGATGATCTAACGCGAAAGAACAATCTAGCATGTATGCATGTTCTATCTATGCTAGATCTACATGTTACAGATCATACCTGCGTGCGGATTCTTTCATCGCGACAAGTTTCTTCTTTGTCGATAGAGACGGGCTCGGATTTGCTCAACATAGCTTTGGTGCAACGGCCATAACTTTCTGCTCCGGACTCCGATTGGGCTGAAATTTGAACTGCAGGTAGCAAACTTCGAGATGCAACATTTGCAAAACTTGCGAGAGATGCCTTCTAGTTCACCCGATCTCTCACGATGCACAGCACCTCGTCGATGGATCTCTGAGTGCCTCCATTCGATAAGTCTTCTCCTTCTACGAAACACCACGCGAGGAAGACGAGTCGCCATCTAATGGCGCAAGCGAGGGAGAGAGACACGAGAGAGGAGATGAGAAGAGACGAGAGGGGGGCGGCTAGGGTTTCCCCATAGCTTGGCCGGCCCTTTAGGGCTTGCAATATGCATGGCCCTAGGCTTATGGATAAGCCTAGTGCAGATATGATTGACTGATTCAAACCTCTCCCTATATATCTCTTATTTTATCTCTATTTTTTCCTTGTTTTTGAAAACGGTCAAAACCAGCCCGTTTTCTGCGCCTCATGACCGGCCCTTTTATCGGAGGCAACAACCTCCTGAAACCAATAGGGCCGGCCTTGACCAGTCTCTCAACACTTAGGGCCGGCCCCCCTAGTACATAGTGACGCATGGTATGACCAAAACGCCCTTATGTCACTAGTTGGTCGTTCCTCGTGTACGAGACTTTGCAAGGCACACATAAGTGAAGTGCACCAGTGATTTCACTATTCTCTGAGGTTCTCGTAGGGTGCCCCTAGTGAAGTCAACTAGTCAACTCGCAACATGTCCCGGTGCATCGCACCCATGTAGCAAAGTCTACTTATGACAAGGAATTGCTACATGCGTCTCTGCACTAACCTAGGGTTTCCCCTTAGTGCACACACGTAGCTACGCATCTACCGTGCACTAGTGCGAAGCACTCACGGAGCGTAGGCTTGGACTTCTCGCTTCCTCTAACTACGTTCTGTGTTCCGAGGAGATGGTATAAGAACCATATATAATGTCAATAAGGTGGAACCTTCAGGGACCAGGGTTCATGGCTTCCAACTTAGACTCGATCGACACACTACCCGAGTGTACCATCGATCCTCTGAGTCCGAGTTAACCTGCGTAGCCACCCAGAGTGCGACGCAGGCTGCACTTCAATTCTCCCGGACTTACTATGTTCTCCCTCATACCCTTGCTTTCTATTTAGTATGGTAAACTCGTTGTCCCTCTATCTAGTGCCATGATGCAACTCGAGCGGTGGAGAATACCATCAGACTCGAGTGCTTATATGACTCGGTTCCATTCAGGTTGACCACATATATCGTACCTCCGATTACTCTTACGAGCAATCGAATCCGTCACCAGTCCAACTGATGACCACCTGGCCAGGGTTTAATACGACGTAGGTCAGACCAAGGAACGCACCTCCCGTTAGGGGTGTGGATAGCCTGCAGGAGTGAAATGCTGATACAACGCCAGCCGGGTAACCCAGTACATCGTGGTTTTGGATCACTGCATCCGGATCCTCACACATTGGTGCGCCAAAGCACCACACAACTGGTTAGTCCACCAGACATGGTTCCTCAGGGTTTAGGACTTTTTTACCCTAAGCAGAAATACGGTTTAGTGCACCGGTGTCTACTCACCGATCTGTGCACCGTGTTGGTTCCGTTCGGCCACAGACATTGTGCCTAGTAATGACCGTGGTGAAGACACCCACGCTCTGTTATCCCAACAGCTTATCCTGATAGGACGACCAACCCTAATCAGAGCTGCGAACGTATTTAGGTTATATGGGACCAGTCCTTTGAGTCTCCCACTCAAGTGGATTACCATGTAGACATGGCTCTCTGTTCTGTAATCAGAACACGTACTAACGTACGTACCAATATGCAATCATATACTATCAACCATACATAGCTAAACTATAGGTTTTTATGAGCTGTGGACCTCACCAATTCTAACAGTTGCCTCCAATGAAGGGGTCGGTCATGAGGCACACAAAATGGACTGGTTTTGTCCGTTTTCAAAACCAAGGAAAAGATAGAGATAAAAAAGAGATATATAGGAAGAGGTTTGAATTAGTTGAACCTTATCCGTACTAGCCTCATCCATAAGGATAGGACAACCCTATATATAAGTAATGGGGGAGAGGGGGGTCGGTGATAACAAGCCCTAGGGGGTCGGCCATGCCATGGGGAAACCCTAGCCGCCCCCTCTCCTCTCTTCTCTTCTCCTCTCTCGTCTCTCTCTCCCTCGCTTGCGCCATTAGATGACGACTCGTCTTCCTCGCGTGGTGTTTCGTAGAAGGAAAAGGCTTGTCGGATGGAGGCACTCAGAAATCCATCGACGAGGTGCCGTGCATCGTGTGAGATCGGGTGAACTAAAAGGCATCTCCTGCAACCTTTTACTGTCCAGAATCTACACAGAAAATCAACGTTGTTTCTGTGATTCCGGAAGCTACAGAAGTCCAAATGAGGTGAAACTTATTGCAAAAGTTGCATCTTGAAGTTGGCTACCTACAGTCCAAATTTCAGCCCAATCTGAGTTTAGAGCAGAAACCAAAGCATATCAAGCAGAACCGAGCCCGTCTCCATCGACAAAGAAGAAACTTGTCGCAGTGAAAGAAACCGCACGCAGGTATGATCTCTAATATATAGATCTAATATAAATAGAACATGCATGCATGCTAGATTGTTCTTTCGTGTTAGATCGACTTTAGGGGTTCGCATAGTTGTCATGCTAGATTTATACACGCATGTGTAGATCGTTTCGATGAAAATTTTGATATACAATGCACACCGCTCATGGTCTTCGGACCTTCACTTTGCTTCCGCTGCGGGCCTCTACCATGTAATTATTTCCAACAATTGGTATCAGAGCACACTAGTGGTGTGCGTTTTATTTTTTTCATGAAACCATCTTGTGCGCGCATGAATAGTATGTGCCGCCATCGGGGTTCTACGAGTAGATCATGCATAGTATATATTATATGTTCTATGAATTATTCTTACAGGACACTGCTTCTAAAATTTAATCTAGATATGTGATTGATTGCTACCGGGGGTCGGACCCCATGTTAGCGAATATATCTGGATATGTTTTCTTCTGTGTGTGGATAGGTTTTAGAGCCGTAGTTGGGCAAGTGGTGGAGGTTGACCACCCTTGATTCCCTGGCTTTTTGCTAGGTTTGTTTTTCCTTTTCGTTCTAGGAAATTGTGTACGAGCGAGCACTTGCTCGAAGCCTACTAGAGCTTTTTCGGTTACAGATTGTAAGAGGAGGACTTGCCGTGGAGATCCACCACCGGGAGGATGAGCGGAACCTTGGAGGACGATGGCGATCCGATAAAGCGTACACGATGACGGTAAAGGACGAAAGCGTCAGGAGAACGTATACAGAGGCTTGTACCGGATCGAGGAACCTTGTGAAGAAGACAGAGAGCCTGCACTGTGCCAGTCAGGTTCAGGGGTCAGACCCTGAACTTGATTCAGTTGTGTGGTTGTTTCTTTCAATAGTTCTTTATATTTCAGTAGAAAACCCCGATGCGATAATTTAATTATCTGTGTTAGAGTGATGCCCTTTCCCTTCGGGTCCTAGCGACCTTATTAGGATAGTATTCCACTAGTGACGCCTATTATTTAATTGACCCTTGATGATAGCATGAATTTCTCATATTTGGTTATGCCACCATGAGGTCAACACCCAATTAATCGGGTGTGCCTATTTGGCCAGCATCGAAACCTAGAATGAGTTGGAATTCTACTATGATATCATTTATCAAATTTATAAGCGAGGTGCCATGGTAGTGGGAGACCTTTCCTATCTATCAGACCTTAGGCTAGGCTCTAGGGCATTAGTGTGATAGCTAGGTTTGCGGAGCATCGATGTTCTTGGGATATGTAACGTGACCCTTGAGTGGAAAAATCCACTTGAGGCAGGGACTATGATATTCCAAGATCGATTAAAACTTCGCGAAAGGCATGAAACGCTAGTGGGAGCACGGTATGACCAGGGTCTAGTGTATAGGTTGTCGTGACTTTAGTGTATACTAATACTTGCATAAAATAACCCTCAAATTTAATAAGAGATGCAAGAGAGAACTTTTAGAGATCATCTGGCCTCCACGGCCAATCACTTCGTGCTCGGGTGGGAGGGCATAACTCAACAACTCCCTCGGATGAGAGCTGTGCTTTTCCATGCCAAACAACTTAGTGATCTCCCTTGGGATATGGCGATTACGGCACCAAGGGTTTTAGGGCTTTACTCACCCTCGTGGGGGCCGTTTGAACTTCCGTTCCGTAATTGCCTAGGCTCATGGATAAGCATCCGAAGTACACATGAGGTATTCGTTGCGAAGACAATGGTGATGACGTGGTACTGGCCAAAAGATAATTATGGTTCATCAAAGCCCTTAGTTGGCAGATTTGGATAGGGTCAAGGGAAAGACCCGTGTAAGCGGAAGACCTGCACACTGCCCCCTCGGACAGGTGTAGCCGATTTCGAGATCTTACATATATGGTTAAATTAATCCATAGAGGTGTCTTCGCTGTGAGGGTAGCGCTGACATTTGGATATAATTAGTTTGTTTTAAAAATCCATAAAATAAGTTTTCCTGCATTCTTTTTTATTCAACCATATAGTTCCCCTATCTGTTATCCCATAGTTATCGGGTTTCTAACTACGTAGAGCGGAAGCGCTATCTTTAGCTTATGCTTAGGGTAGTAAACGTACATTGGCTTCCAATCTAAATATCCCTGTACTAGACCTAACGGGTCCAGATATCACTAGGGCACTAACTAGGGCATATGATAGCTAGCGAGAGTCTGAGGAGATGTGCAAGTTCTGTGTCATAGCAGACTTGCGAACAACTCCTTAGAAGCAAGTCAGAGATATGTCGGGTCTTCTTAAATAAAGTTTTACTTGCATTAGATTCTGGAAGGCGAAATCAGTAGACTTATTGTTTTTCCACTAAGATACTTATCGGTACCGAGATGTCTGAGGGTATGCTTGTTCGGGAACACATACTTGAGTTCTAGATTGAACTAGATTCCATAGACATAGTACGAGATAACGAGGTGGTGGAAGACGTATGTCTTGTATTCTTGTTTGGAACCTTTGAAGGCATTGTTAGAGACTTTAGCTTTAACAAGCTAGAGATGACAAATGTAGAACTTCTAATGAGATTTCTGTGGGTGCAAATTTTGGCATAAATCTACCACGGGACCCACCGGCCCTACCTGGTGGGCCCACGAGGACTACAGCGGGACCCACCGGCCCTGCCTGGTGGGCCCACGAGGACTACAGCGGGACCCACCGGCCCTGCCTGGTGGGCCCACGAGGACCACAGCGAGACCCACCGGCCCTGCCTGGTGGGCCCACGAGGACTACAGCGGGACCCACCGGCCCTGCCTGGTGGGCCCACGAGGACTACAGCGGGACCCACCGGCCCTGCTTGGTGGGCCCACGAGGACTACAGCGGGACCCACCAGCCCTGCCTGGAGGACCCCCGAAGACAACCGCAGGGCCCGCAACTTTACCTGGAGAATCCCCAGATACTACAGCGGAAACCGCCATTCGCCACCCGGAATGCCTATAAATAGCAGAGCCTTCGAATGTAAAAAGGATCGAGATCCACAAATCTGATTTCCACTCTGAGATCTGACTTTCAGAACCAGAGCTCTGGGATTTCAAACTTCCGATCTACCATCTCCCTTTGATCTTCTTTCAGAAAGATCAGTGTTTACAGTGATACTCGGCCTGTCGAGATCACTTCAACATAAGTGTTAGTGAATTCGGGTTGCACCCTATAGCACGGAGACGTAGGCTTCGGCTGAACTCCGAGATCACTTCTCGTGTCAAACTCTCTCTCTGATTGCATCTCTCTGTTTACAAATCAAAAGCTTCAACTTCGATCAACAGATCGACCAACGATCTTCGACGTCAACACGAACATTCAATTGACTGGTGCTGCGAGAGTCTTCGGGTCGGCACGAAGATTTTCCCCCACAGTTTGGCGCCGTCTGTGGGATTCGAGCGAGAAGCTGTGTTCTCTCTTTACTTCAACTACCAGATCAATAGCCAAACTTCCTCGCCCCCTCGGTTGATCAGACAACTGATCGGACGTCGGCAATCTCGTTGTACCCTTCGCACACTGAATGGCGAGAACCAAACATCAGGGCCAACCAGAAGGAAGTAACACTCAACATCAACCTCGTCCTGAGACTCGTTCAATGAGTCAAAGGCTCAACTTCGGGCAGCCCCTTGCTGTTCCCGAAATGGGGGTTCATTCAGGAAGCGGGAGATCGGTCGATCGACCGATCGCCCCTCATCCTCATCAATCAATTGGGCAGACTGTCCCTGCTCCTGCTGAAGATCCTCCATCGACTTACTAGATCTCTGCAATCGATTTCCAACTACTCCAATTGGCGAAGCAAAACGCCACCCTCACTGCTGAGAGGGATGCTCTGAAGAAGGCAGCTTCCGAAGCTGGAATTGCTATTCCGATCCCCTCCGCAAGTGAGAGGGTTGATCCTCCTCGACATTCAATTTACTCCGAACAACGGAGGTCAATGGGCACTGATGCTCTCGAGAGAATTCGACGCGACCCAACTCCCTCTGCTGCTCCTTGGAAGCAGAGTGTTTGGGATCGTCTTGAAGACGAGTCCTCCCAATCTTCATCTGGTCGTAACTGCGACAAAAGAGCACCATCGAAGCTCAACCTGCCAAGGAAGCACCAAATGAAAGGCGCTCCTTCAAAGAGTAGAGTCTCCCCTTCCATTCCACTCCAACGTGGACTTGGATCGGACCTTCGACATCGACTTCGACCGGCAAACACTTCAATACCAGAGCAAGACCTTGCGATCTTGCCTCTTGACCCACCTCTAGGTCGAGGACATGGTCGTAGGGATGGGTATTCCTCTGCCGGACCTCTACATCGAAGTCTCTTCGATACCACCTTTCCAAGAGGATGGAGAACTCCTATCCTCCCCAAATTCAACTGTATCAGAGGAGATCCAAGCCTCCATATACTTGCCTTCAAGCAAGCTCTAACGCCACACGAAGAGGAGAACAACGTGCTCTGCCGCACCTTCGCGGGAAGTCTCGACGAGCCTTCACTCGACTGGTATCACAACCTCCGAGCTGGATCCATTACCCAGTTCGGTGTTTTGGCTAACCTCTTTGTGCAGCATTACCAGCTCAACCTGAAACCCGAGAAGAAGCTCGACTCTCTATATCGACTAAGGATGGGTGCAGATGAGACTCTCCGCAGCTTCACGAGGAGGTTTCGCAACGAGCATGCTGCTCTCTCTGGAAGGCATCTGGATGATGAAGCCATCATGTTGGCTTTCCAGAACGCTCTCCGCTTCGATCTACACATCTACAACGACTTCATCCGCAATCCCCCTCCTTCTCTGGGAGCTATGTTCGATCGAATTCAGAGGGAGATTGAGGTGGAAGACGATCAAGTCGCTCGAAAAGGGCGAGAAACTAAGAAAAGGCCTGCTGAAAGAGAAGCACCTAAATATGCTGCAAAGGCTCACAACACTGAAGCAGCAGCCCCTCCGGCCAACAAAAGATCAAAGAATGATGGGCGTCGATCTCCAACGAAGACCACTTTCACCGAGTGGAACATGCCAGTCGAGCAGATACTCGATCGTATTCAACACGACGAGTATCTTCGGAGGCCCAATCCTCTTCAACCAAATTCCAAATTCACAGCAGACAAAACAGTCTACTGTGAATTCCATCGAAGTCACGGCCATTCCACCGATCGGTGTTTTCGACTGAAATTCCATCTTGAAGACCTATTGCGAGAAGGCTATCTTCAAGAGTTCGTTAGAGGCGGACACAATCAACATCGGACCTCTGCAAAGGGGAAAGAAGTGTGTTGGATACATCAAATCTCCTCTAACCGGCAAACTATCTCTGTGAATGCCAATGTTTTTGGTATTCATGGAACATTGCACAATCAAAGTCTGACTGGGAAAGAGGTGGATCGCCAAGTTCGACGCATCTTCCACGTTCGTTCTACTGCGAGCAAAGAAGATACCTGGATCGAGAAACCCATCGAAGGTCTTTCTTGGCCATCAATCGTCTTCAACGACACTGATCTTCAAGGAGTCCATACTCCACATCGAGACCCTCTGGTCTTGAAACTCATTATCGACGGCAGCACTGTCAACCGGATCCTCATCGACACCGGAAGCTCCATCGACATTATGTTCTCGGACTGTTTCAAACGTCTGGGACATAAGTATCAAAGCCTCGACGTCGTCCCGACTGTGATCACCGGCTTCAATGGTGAACAAAGCATCACAGTGGGCGAATCCAGATTTACTATCGACCTCAGCCGAGAGACTCGAGTCTCGGTGAGGTTTGCAATCGTCGAAGGAATGTCTAGTTACAACGCCATTCTTGGGCGACCATTCCTCCATCAGATCAATGCCATCTCCTCCTCTTACCATCAACTACTCAAGTTTGCAACTGGAGAAGGCATCGTCTGCATTCGAGGCGATCAGCAAGCTGGAAGATCTTGTGAAGCTGCTGCTGCTAAAACAGATCGAAAGATCAATATTGCTCCTCCAAAGCGGCCACGAGATGAAGCTGGTCCCTCTTCTAAATAGCAATCAAAGGAGATTCCGCTGACCGAACCTCCGCCAATCGAATGGGAAGCATCACCTTCAATTGAAGAAATCATCCCGATCAACATAGGCAGCGGAGATCTCCCTCGACAAACATTTATTGGTATCGGTCTTAGCGACGTAGAAGCGCAAGACATGATATCCTTCCTCCAGTCCAATATCGACGTCTTCGCATGGTGCTTCGAAGACATGCCTGGGATCAACCCAGATGACGCTTGTCACCGACTTGCGATCAAAGAAGAGGTAAAGCCTGTCAAGCAAAAGCCACGCACTATTCGACCAGAGCTACAAGTTGCTGTTCAAGAAGAAATTACCAAGCTACTCACAGCCGGATTCATCCGAGAATTGGAGTATCCTACTTGGATCTCTAACATTGTGGCTGTTCCGAAGAAGAACGGAAAGGTTAGAGTCTGCATCGACTTTACCAATCTCAACAAGGCTTGCCCCAAAGATCCTTTTCCCATGCCAAGGATAGATAGACTCGTCGACGCCACTGCTGGCCACGAGCTATTGTCTTTCATGGATGGGTATTCCGGATACAATCAAATTCCACTCCACGCTGATGATCAAGAGAAGACATGTTTTGTGACTAGCCGAGGCCTTTATTGCTACAATGTCATACCATTCGGCCTCAAAAATGCTGGTTCCACCTATCAAAGGCTAGTCACGAAAATGTTCGAAGATCAGATCGGTCGCAACGTCGAAGTCTATGTCGATGATCTCCTTACCAAGAGTTCCGCTCGGAGCAAACATCTATCTGATCTGGCTGAAACCTTCCAAGTCCTCCGAAAGTATCGAATGAAGCTCAATCCAGCCAAGTGCGCTTTCGGAGTTCAATCTGGCAAATTCCTGGGTCATCTTGTGACCAGGAGGGGTATCGAAGCCAATCCCGATCAAATTCGAGCCATCATCGATATGCCTTCACCTACAAATCGAAAAGAAGTTCAACGCCTCACTGGAAGGTTAGCAGCACTCAATCGATTCATTTCAAAATCTTCAGACAAGTGCAAGCCACTCTTCGACAAACTACGAAAGGCGGATACATCTGGCTGGAGTCCAACCTGTGAAGAAGCATTTCAAAGCATCAAGAAATATCTGGTGCAAGCTCCTATCCTGACTGCTCCACTTCCAAAAGAAAACTTGTGGCTCTACCTTGCCGTGACCGATCAAGCAATCAGTGCGGTCTTAGTCAGTAGAAGAGAAGGCATCGAACATCCAGTCTACTACATCAGCCACACTCTTCTTCCGGCTGAGACTCGCTACTCAAAAACTGAGAAGGTCATCTTGGCCTTGCTCACTGCTTCGCGTCGTCTTCAACCGTACTTCGTCTCCCACCAGATTACTGTCATTTCAGAACACTCACTCAAAGATATCATTGACAAAGCTGGTCGAGCTGGTCGAATGACCAAATGGGTGATCGAAATGAGTGCTCTGGGGATTCAATTCGAATCTCGCACTTCTATCAAAGGTCAAGCAATTGCTGATTTTCTAGCTGACTTTCCAGTTGAAGACCCCATCACTTGGGAAGAAGATGTCGACATGCGCTTGGAAGATGAGGATAAGCCTCCGATCAATCCTACAACGAAAATTGATCCAAGTCTTGAAGTTATTGCTGCAACTCCTCCTTGGAAGCTTTATACTGATGGAGCATCAAGTTCGATCGGTTCGGGAACTGGGATAGTCTTAATATCCCCCGAACTTGATCATCTCCAGAAGGCCACTCTCCTTGGGTTTAATGCCACCAACAACGAAGCTGAATATGAAGCACTCATTTCCGGACTCGAAATGGCAGAATCTCTGGGGGTAGATCGAATCATCATATACAGCGACTCCCAACTGATCATAAGGCAAATCAATGGAGAGTACACAGCTCGAGAAGAAAGAATGCAACTCTACTTGGCCTTAGTAGGACGTCTTCAACAACGTTTTACTAGCGCTGAATTCATTCAAATCCCCAGAGCAGAGAACCGAGAAGCAGATGCCTTAGCTAATGCTGCCTCAGTTCTTGGAGACTCACTCGGAGGAAGGCAAATACAGATCGATTATCAAGAAGTGCCCAAGACCATCCCCGATCAACAGATTCTTACTACAACAAAAGGATCTGGGGGTGGAGATCAGCTTGAAGATTGGAGACGACCAATTCTTGACTTCTTCAAACATGGCAAAATGCCAGAAGATCCAAATCAAGCCCGAAGGCTTCAAAGGAAGCTCCCTTGCTACACTTTACAAGGTGAAGATTTATATTTCAAATCTCACAGCGGGATGTTACTCAAGTGCCTTGGTCCTGAACAAGCACAGGCAATCCTGATTGATATCCACTCCGGAGCTTGTGGAAATCATTCGGGAGGAAGATCCCTTGAAGCCAAGACGAAGCTACAAGGGTACTACTGGCCAACAATGGCAAGGGATGCTCAACAAGTCGTTCAAAGGTGCGAGCCTTGTCAACGGCACGCTCGAGCTATTCATCTCCCTGCAGATGAACTCCATCAATTATCAAGTCCCTGGCCCTTCCATCAATAGGGGTTAGACTTCTTGGGTCCTTTCCCTCCAACTCCAAGCAAGAAGAAATATCTACTGCTGGCCACAGATTACTTCACCAAATGGGTTGAAGCTGTGCCCCTCTTTCGAGAGACTGACGACGAAGTGATCAAATTCATTTGGCACAACATCTTCTCAAGATTTGGCACACCTCAAGTTCTTGTTGCTGACAATGGAGCTCAATTTGACTCAGACAAATTCCGAGAGTTCTGTCTGAACAACGGTATCAAGTTATTCTATTCAACTCCAAGATATCCTCAATGCAATGGTCAAGCTGAAGCCTCAAACAGATCTATACTTGATATACTCAAGAAGAAACTCAACGACAAGAAAGGATTGTGGGAGCAAGTCCTACCTGAAGTTCTTTGGGGGTATCGCACAACTCCGAGAAGATCAACAGGGTTCTCACCCTTCCGTCTAACATATGGATCAGAAGCAATACTCCCAACAGAAAATATATCTAGTACTTTGAAGACCAAAGCTGTTGAAGAAGGAGTCAATGAAGAACTTCGGATCAATGATCTAGACTTCTCTGAAGAACTACGAGATCTAGCATCACTTCGTGTGGCCAAATATCAACAGAAGATCAAAAGAGCCTATGACAAGAAAGTCCACAAGAGACAGTTCCCAGTGGGTAGTTTAGTTCTCAGAGCAGTTTTCTACAATACCAAAGAGCACAGCAGTGGAAAGCTTGCTCCCAACTGGGAAGGTCCATACATCATTGAGTCAGTTGGAGGCAAAGGTTCTTACAGACTGATCACACCAGAAGGAGATAGATTGCCTCGAGCTTGGAATTCTAGACACCTCAAGTTGTTCTATCCATAATGTAAATTCTGTGATGAATAAAGCTCTCTTTCAAATGTTCAAGTGTACAAGTGTTCTGATTTTCAATCCAAGTTCTGAAGCAGTTTCAAGTTATCCATATTCAAATTACCAGGTCTTTTAACAAGTTTGGGTGTTAGGGTTGCGACCCAACCCCTTACTAGCAAATGTTAAAAACTGACCATTTTCAAGTTAACAGGTCTTAACATGTTTGGGTGTTAGAGTTGCGACTCGACCCCTTACTAGCGAATGTTAAACTGACCTTCGAAATTCAATATCCAATTTCAATCAATTCGATATCGTCTAACAGGTTTGGGAGTTTGAGTTGCGACTCGACCCCTTACATTCAAAAGTTATTCGAATTCAAATTCAATTTTCAAAGTTACAAGTTTGGGTGATTGAGTAGCGACTCAACCCCTTACATTCAAGTATATGCGTATTCAAATTACGTTCAAATTTATGAATACTCAATCATGTCAAATAGCATTCCAGAACTCGACATTCAAAGACATTCAACTCAAAAGAAGTGCAAGTTTCAAATACCAAAAAGATGTCTTCTATTATCATCAAAATATGTCAGATACAAGGAGCTGTTACATTTCAAAAATTCACAAGTACAACAACAAAGAAGAAGAAAAGTCTCAGGGCTTGGCCACACTCTTTGCATGCGACTTCTCCCCTTCAGATCCAGGACGAGCTTTACTCGCCACTGATGCCTTGGAGGATCGAACGCTAGCTACATGAGTCCTGAGCGCTTCTGCTGCCTTCTCTGCTGTTTCCTTGTAAACCTTGCACTCTGACAGCGCATGCTCCAGTGCCTTCTTGGATGTCTCCTCTCTGGCAGTGAAGGCAGCGTGCTGAGTAGCAAGTTGTTGCTTCAGCTCTTGAATCTCGACGGTGCGGCCACAGGACACGTCCTCAACCTTGGAGAGTCGAGTCTTCAAGGATTCGAGCTCGTGACTCTGTGCCTCACACCGATCCTTCAGCCCCTTGATCTCCAGCCTTCCCTTGCGAAGTTCCTCAATCTTGGATTTGAGAGAGGCTTTCTTCGAAGTCAGGAGATCTCTCAGCTCATCTCTCTCCGCGGTCAACTGATTTATTTCAGCTACAGCTTCTTTTGCTCCCGCCCTCAAGGAGAGTTTGGTTGCAACATTCATAAGTGCTGAGTTCTGCAAAAGAACAAAAGAGTTGAATTATTCTGAAGAAAGATACGATTCAAATAATCGATCAAGCAGATGCACCTACCAACAGGTTAATTCTATCAAAAGCTTCATCCAAAGTGGCACTCGGAAGGTTGATGAGTTTTCTGATCGCAGCAGTGGGGCGGTTGATATCAACGTCCCCCAAGTTTTTTATTGTTGGAGTCAATCCAGCAGGCGTACCTGCAATCAAAGGGAATCAAAGTGTTAGATTATTTTCGAACTTCAAAGACAAGACATTCAAAGCAAGTTAAGTTCAATTACCTGATGTTTCGACCCTCGGCTCTTTGCCCTTCCGACGATCAGAGCCACTCTTAGGAGTCGATTTCTCCTGAATCGGGGTTGGCGCTGGTTGAGGTTGAGGAGCCCCATCGCCCACTCGACTTCCCCTCTCCAAATTAGCAGGGGGGGAAGCATTCCTGGGAGGTGAGGCTCTCTCTTCTTGCGACCTGCCTGGCTGGATGAGCCTGGCCAGCATGGCCTCCACCTCGTTGAGTAGAGAGTGAGAGGGGGGAGGGGGTTGCTCAACCTCTACACCCCCACTCGTTGTCGCTCCCTCAATGCGAAGAGCGTCGGGGGGGATTTGATCAAGAGGCATGGGGTTGCTTCCAACCCCAGCACTCTTCGATAGTTTAATTTTGAAGCGCATCGGCCTCTTCAATTCTTCAAACTTATAGGTGGGAACCGCCTTTGGGCCATCACCTTCTATGTCGAGCACTTCCTCCATCTGACGGGCTTTAACCTCGTCAATGGGAATAGGGATCGAATCCTCCCCCGTTGCACCATCAGTGGGGGTGGGAGGAATTTCTTCCTCACCACCCCCATTCTCATCATCCCCACTGGAGGGGGTAGAAGACGGATCGTCCTCGCCGTCCCCGTCCTCATCTTCGCCATTGCCACTGTTGTCGTGGCTGGCATTCTCAGTTTCTTCTTCTTCATTCTTCTTTTCTTCTTCTTCATCTTCATTCTTTTTGTCTTGGTCTTCATCTTCCTTAGGCTTGACGAGAGTTTTTCGCTTCTTCTTCACTGGGCCTCTTTGGAGCACCAGTTTCTCGTCCATGGTAGGTAACCGGCGCCTCGAAGTGTAGATTTTCTTCTCGGCCCGAACCTTCCGGATGACCTTGCCTGACTGAGGGTCCTCCTCGTAGTCAGAGTATAGGACTTCGTTGTCCTCGTACCTGTCCTTTGACCTGTGGAGGAGATTGGCCTTGCCATATCTCACAGGACAGTTAGAAAACTGTTTCCACGACCTGGTTCCACAGGTTAGTTCGAGGAACAAGTTATCTATGGCTCCCGCCCTCTCAGAATTCCAGGCGAAGATGCCTCCAGCGCTGTACATTTTCACCGCCTCGTGCACGCTGTCTCGGGGGGTGTCGGGCACTGACATGGACGTCCAGGCGCCAGATACAGAAATTGGCCAGTCAGTATACAATTTGTCCGAGGGGACTGTATCGGTGAGTGGGCGCAGTGGAGATACTCCTGTCAAATTGTAGAACGGGCTGTCCTTCCTGTAATTCCATCGATAATGGAAGAAGAAGTATCCGAGCTCAATCCTGGCAGGTTCACCTTCCGGGATACTGGAGTAACAGGCCCTCAAGTCCTCTTGAAAATCTGATTCCACCCGGCAGAACGCATAGATGATTCGCCAGGCATTCCCTGTGACTTGCCCCGGGCAGAGGCCAGAGGTGTTCAGTAGTCTTGCAGCGAATGGTGGCAGAGGCAGACGTAGGCCGCAGTTCATTTGGCCGATGGTCACGATGGTTCCCATGACCTTCTCGTTGCTGGCAAAACTGGTGAAGACGGTCTTCTTGTCGATGCCGAAAGCCGTCTGGATGCTAGGGAGTGAAGGCTGCGCTCCCTTCCCTTCAGTGAAATAAGAGAGAAGTGCTTGCCACTTCTGTCAGTGGCATAAGCGGACCCAGAACGAACTTCACTTTGGGGATGAATTCTGGCCTTGACGGCGCTGAGGCAAAACCTACCCCTTGGTGCCTCTTGCCCAGTTGGCCAAGTTCAGCGAGAGCAGCCTTGCCTTTGCCACGGCCCCTCGGAGGAGATTGAACCTCGACAATTTCCTTCCCCTTTCTCTTCAAGGGAGCTGTACCGGACTTCTTCGAACTGCCAGATGAAGCCATTCGACCGATCGAACGAGAACAAGAACAAGAGCAGAAAATCAAGAGAACAAGGGTCTGGACTTCGAAAAATTTTGGAAGCGTGAGGCAAAATGACAGCCGGTGAAAGCTTTTGTACCCAGGGTAAAACAGGTGCGCAAATCGAGAAGACACGTGTCTTCACCATATCAAATCGCGTGTTTTTGTAGGTACACGTGGCATCCATCCGTAGCAAGCGCAAAACCAGGCGAACAGTCGCGACCAGGCGAAACGTCGGACCTACCGGTCCACATGAACCAACGGTCCAATCAAGCCACCGGTCTGGGTAAACCGGACCGCCGGTTCAAAGCAACCATCAAGCCAACCAAGGATTCAAAACAAGAAGAATCAAGCTCCATCAATGTTCAAAACTCTGCCAAAATATCGAAGAACAAAGCAGCAAACTTTCTCTGAAGGGCAGGTTCGAAACTTTACCTTGACCGGATATTTCTTCACCGATCGGACAAACATGTCCGATCGGCGAAAGTTATCTGATCGGTCAAATTTCAACTGGATCTGGCAAAAAACCAAGGTTTTTTGCCGATCACTCGAACCTTGACCGGATATTTTTCACCGATCGGACAAACATGTCCAATCGGCGAAAGTTATCTGATCGGTCAAATTTCTACTGGATCTGGCAAAAAACCAAGGTTTTTTGTCGATCACTCGAACCTTGACCGGATATTTTTCACCGATCGGACAAACATGTCCGATCTGCGAAAGTTATCTGATCGGTCAAATTTCTACTGGATCTGGCAAAAAACCAAGGTTTTTTGCCGATCACTCGAACCTTAACCGGATATTTTTCACCGATCGGACAAACATGTCCGATCGGCGAAAGTTATCTGATCGGTCAAATTTCTACTGGATCTGGCAAAAAACCAAGGTTTTTTGCCGATCACTCGAACCTTGACCGGATATTTTTCACCGATCGGACAAACATGTCCGATCGGCGAAAGTTATCTGATCGGTCAAATTTCTACTGGATCTGGCAAAAAACCAAGGTTTTTTACCGATCACTCGAACCTTGACCGGATATTTTTCACCGATCGGACAAACATGTCCGATCGGCGAAAGTTATCTGATCGGTCAAATTTCTACTGGATCTGGCAAAAAACCAAGGTTTTTTGCCGATCACTCGAACCTTGACCGGATATTTTTCACCGATCGGACAAACATGTCCGATCGGCGAAAGTTATCTGATCGGTCAAAATTCTACTGGATCTGGCAAAAAACCAAGGTTTTTTGCCGATCACTCGAACCTTGACCGGATATTTTTCACCGATCGGACAAACATGTCCGATCGGCGAAAGTTATCTGATCGGTCAAATTTCTACTGGATCTGGCAAAAAACCAAGGTTTTTTGCCGATCACTCGAACCTTGACCGGATATTTTTCACCGATCGGACAAACATGTCCGATCGGCGAAAGTTATCTGATCGGTCAAATTTCTACTGGATCTGGCAAAAAACCAAGGTTTTTTGCCGATCACTCGAACCTTGACCGGATATTTTTCACCGATCGGACAAACATGTCCGATCGGCGAAAGTTATCTGATCGGTCAAATTTCTACTGGATCTGGCAAAAAACCAAGGTTTTTTGCCGATCACTCGAACCTTGACCGGATATTTTTCACCGATCGGACAAACATGTCCGATCGGCGAAAGTTATCTGATCGGTCAAATTTCTACTGGATCTGGCAAAAAACCAAGGTTTTTTGCCGATCACTCGAACCTTGACCGGATATTTTTCACCGATCGGACAAACATGTCCGATCGGCGAAAGTTATTTGATCGGTCAAATTTACTACTGGATCGGTCAAAAAACCCTGTTTTTTGACCGATCACCCGATTCTTGACCGGTTGAATTTTGCCCGATCGGTCAAAATTTGACCGA
The DNA here is from genome assembly GCA_947650365.1 of Chamaelirium japonicum. Lineage (NCBI taxonomy): Eukaryota > Viridiplantae > Streptophyta > Magnoliopsida > Liliales > Melanthiaceae > Chamaelirium > Chamaelirium japonicum. The sequence goes on from OX393549.1 coordinate 33,221,735, forward strand.
TCGGTCAAAAGTGACCGATCGGTCAAAATTTAACCGATCGGCCAAATTTCAGCTGATCGGTCAAAATTACTACTGGATCGGTCAAAAAACCCTGTTTTTTGACCGATCACCCGATTCTTGACCGGTTGAATTTTGACCGATCGGTCAAAATTTGACCGATCGGTCAAATTTGACCGATCGGTCCAAATTGACCGATCAGTCACTTTTTTCTCTAACATGCGACAAGTTTCTTCGTGTCCGTTTTTCTAAACAGGAAGTTGCTATTTTTTGCACCAAGTCCAAGCCAGCTAGAATGCACTCTAGCTAACTTGGAGGGGGTAACTGTGGGTGCAAATTTTGGCATAAATCTACCACGGGACCCACCGGCCCTGCCTGGTGGGCCCACGAGGACTACAGCGGGACCCACCGGCCCTGCCTGGTGGGCCCACGAGGACTACAGCGGGACCCACCGGCCCTGCCTGGTGGGCCCACGAGGACTACAGCGGGACCCACCGGCCCTGCCTGGTGGGCCCACGAGGACTACAGCGGGACCCACCGGCCCTGCCTGGTGGGCCCACGAGGACTACAGCGGGACCCACCGGCCCTGCTTGGTGGGCCCACGAGGATTACAGCGGGACCCACCAGCCCTGCCTGGAGGACCCCCGAAGACAACCGCAGGGCCCGCAACTTTACCTGGAGAATCCCCAGATACTACAGCGGAAACCGCCATTCGCCACCCGGAATGCCTATAAATAGCAGAGCCTTCGAATGTAAAAAGGATCGAGATCCACAAATCTGATTTCCACTCTGAGATCTGACTTTCAGAACCAGAGCTCTGGGATTTCAAACTTCCGATCTACCATCTCCCTTTGATCTTCTTTCAGAAAGATCAGTGTTTACAGTGATACTCGGCCTGTCGAGATCACTTCAACATAAGTGTTAGTGAATTCGGGTTGCACCCTATAGCACGGAGACATAGGCTTCGGCTGAACTCCGAGATCACTTCTCGTGTCAAACTCTCTCTCTGATTGCATCTCTCTGTTTACAAATCAAAAGCTTCAACTTCGATCAACAGATCGACCAACGATCTTCGACGTCAACACGAACATTCAATTGACTGGTGCTGCGAGAGTCTTCGGGTCGGCACGAAGATTTTCCCCCACAATTTCCAAGAAACAAAGGATGGGATCAAGATTAAAGGCAATGCCTTTAGTGCTTAACCTATGTCTTCTTTAGAAGAACCTAAGGGAGTAACTTATCAGAGATCGAAAACTATTCTAGTACAGAAACTGGTATGGACTCCTAAGTCTGGTAACGCTAAGGACGGAAGTATTTCCGCTTTGGCAAGTATAGGGGATATTTGAAGATAGTGTATGGCCTCAGGATGTTAGGAGTTGAGTCGCTATCTAGTAGCAGGTCTTATGCTTCTTGGAATATAGACTTCAGGTCTACAGAGATTCAAGGAAAGCAGAAGACTACTTTATAGTGAAGCAATCCTAACATAGGTACTGATGCCATAAGCCGCTGCAGAAGCTGTTAGATATGATTGTCTTAGTTTTTTCGAAACACGGATTTTGATCTTTAAAGATTTAGTTCTGTTTCCTTCTTAGTAAATGAAGTTTTTAGTTTTAGACAGCACCATAGATGTGTATCTTAAACTGAATAGATAGTTTCATTACTAGAAGAATAGATCAGAATAATCTTTTTGTATTTAATCTTAATTCGGAAATAGATTTCATGATAGCTGCAGCGTCTAATTTAAATTCATCTAAATCCTTTGGTGAATCTATCCCATTTGTGACCCCTCTGATTTAGATATTTTGGCTCAGATAAATTCAGAGGTAACAGAAGGTCGAGTTTCTGTTCACAGATTCATATGAGTATAATCTGGAAGGCAGAATAACTAAAAGGGACACTAAGGTATTGGAGTTAGTTAATTTTGACGTCTATGGTTTCAAGAGCATCTAGACGATAGAAGACTCTTCGATTTAATCGAATAAATAAGTCACTATCGGATGAGTTCCATAGGATCCTGAGGTAGGATGAGATTATCTCCCAGTTAAATGCTCCAAGAATGACACTTTAGAATAAAGTCTCCGAGAGAAGAAATCAGACCCTGTTTGACATGGTCCAAAGAAAGATGAATATTGCCAAATGTACTACCCACCATTTGGTGGGGATGTACCTTAAAACAGTAGTTTATATCTGAAACTATCTCTCATCTAGATCAGTGTCTCAGACCTATAGAGAGCTATGGTCTAAGCGAAAGCTGACACTATAGTGTCTCGAGATATAGGGTTGTCCTGCACTTATGCAAAAGGACAAAAGGGATGAGATGGAGATGCAGTTCCAAGTATATCTGTTTATAGTTTACCCTAGGGAGGCATAAGGTGGACTATTCTATGATCTTGAGGTTTAGAAGGTAATCGTTTCTATGAACACCATATACCTAGATCAAGATTATATTATAGACCATAAGTTTATCAGTAGGTAGTTCTGGGTGAACTATTGGGTACTGGTAGAGAGTGTGCATCTGAAAACGTAGTGGGAGTAGATGATACAAGAAACTAGTATACCAGACACTGTAGAAACAATTCACTTTTGTACCACCACCATCTCGTCGTTGTGGGACCATCAGAGCTCCTGAAAGATACTATGGAGAAACTTTGATAGTTAATCTAGAGTTTCAGGAGGATAATCCATAGAGCTACAAAAAAGTAGTGGGAGCTTCCGACAGCACTGACTGACAAAATACCATGGAGGCAAATTTGCATCAATATCCCTTGGAACAGTCTTGACACTTATAGCACTATCACTCTTCAGGATGTAGGAGGTGTATAAGAAGAGCACCCGGTTAAGACTTAAGTAGCTAGATTAGTTGCAAAAGGAGAAGGGATTGACTATGTCAAAACCATCTCACTGGTAGCTATGCCTAAGTTTATTTCGGATCCTCTTAATCCTTCGCAGCCCATTATAGTTGGGAGACCTGGTTGATTGATGTCAAGACAGTTATTCTCTAATGGGAATTTGGAAAGGACATATGGATAATGTAGCTCCAGAGTTTGTGTCAGTAGGTCAGAAATATGGAATGCAAGATGCAAAGGTCCATTTATGGACTGATGCAAGCATCCAGATTGAAATATCTATTATGATCAAGAAAATTCGCTCATACGGATTTGATCAGAATGATGATAAACCAAGTGGGTACAAGAAAAATGAAATAGCTACAAGGGTGTACTTAGTACTTTACGTTAATGGTATTCTACTGATTGAAAATAACATAGGAATATTATTTACGGTAAAGATTTGTAGTCATCACAATTTGATGTGAAAGACCCTAGTGAGGCAAGTTATGCTCTGGGAATCAAGGTAACTCGAGATAACCAGAGCAAGATTCTATTGATGTCACAGGCTACGCATGAAGATAAGATTCAAGCTAGATTCGGTTTACGAGACTAGATATTTATTGCATAGTAGGATTAATGGGTCAGTTTCAGTCGAACCTGGGTCCAGATCACTGGATTAAAGTGAAGGGTATACTCAGAAGTCCTCATTCAGTGAGGATTATGAGTTAGCTTGTACTTCACAGGTCCTGATATCGATTAGACAACAGGGTCTGACTTTGGTGTCAGATGTGCGTTCTAGAGAATCGATTTTAGGAATTATTTTTATCTTTGGATTGGAAGCGGTAGTTGGTAGAGTGTGAAGCAAGTGCATCACAGACTCCACCACAAATACTGAGTACGTTGTTGCGTGCGAGGTAGTCTACCAGGTGGTATAGCTTAGAAAGTTCTTAAAAAACTTGGGACGCATACCAGAGACTCAGTTATCCGTTATTGCAAACAGAAGAGCGGTAAGCAAGGTCCAAGGAGACTAGGCACCGCCGTGAGGGGAAACCCATCAAGTACAAACTCTACTTGATCTGATAGTTATAGGAGGAAATGCAAGTAGCGGTACTGAGGTGGAATCTACAGACAATGTTGCCAATTCCTTTAGGGAATTCCTGCAAAGGCTTTTGGGCAGCATATAGAAGCTACAGAGCTCAACATCGTTATTCCTCGTTAGGCCTAGTGGGAGATTGTTAGAATTGGTGAGGTCTATAGCTCGTAAAAACCTATAGTTTAGCTATGTATGGTTGATAGTATAGGATTGCATATTGGTACGTACCTTAGTATATATTCTGATTACTGAACAGAGAGCCATGGCTACATGGTAATCCACTTGAGTGGGAGACTCAAGGGACTGGTCCCATATAACCTAAACGAGTTCGCAGCTCTGATTAGGGTTGGTCGCCCTATCAGGATAAGCTGTTGGGATGACAGAGCATGGGTGTCTCCACCACGGTCATTACCAGGCACAGTGTCTATGGCCGAACGGAACCAACACGGTGTATAGATCGGTGAGCAGACACCGGTGCACTAAACTGTGTTTCTGTTTAGGGTAAAACGGTCCTAAACCCTGAGGAACCATGTTTGGTGGACTAACCAGTTGTGTAGTACTTTGGCGCACCAATGTGTAAGGATCTGGATACAGTGATCCAAAACCATGGTGTACTGAGTTATCCGGCTGGCATTGCATCAGCGTGTCACTCCTGTAGGCTATCCACACCCCTAACGGGAGGTGCGTTCCTTGGTCTGACCTACGTCGTATTAAACCCTGGCCAGGTGGTCATCAGTTGGACTGGTGACAGATCCGGTTGCTCGGAAGAGTAATCAGAGGTACGATGTATGTGGTCAACCTGAATGGAACCGAGTCATATGAGTACTCGAGTCTGACGGTATTCTCTACCGCTCGAGTTGCATCATGGCACCAGATGGAGGGACATCGAGTTTACCATACTAAGCGGAGAGCAGGGATATGAGGGAGAACATAGTAAGTCCGGGGGAATTGGAGTGCAGCCTGCGTCGCACTCTGGGTGGCCACGCAGGTTAACTTAGACTCAGAGGATCGATGGTACATTCGGATAGTGTGTCGATCGAGTCTAAGTTGGAAGTCATGAACCCTGGTCCCTGAAGGTTCCACCTTATCGACATTATGTACGGTTCTTATACTTTCTCCTCGAAACACATAACGTATTTAGAGAAAGCGAGTAGTCCAAGCCTACGCTCCGTGAGTGCTTTGCACTAGTGCACGGTAGATGCGTAGTTACGTGTGTGCACTAAAGGGAAACCCTACGTTAGTGCAGAGACGCATGTAGCAATTCCTTGTCATAAGTGGACTTTGCCACATGGGTATGATGCACCGGGACATGTTGCGAGTTAACTAGTTGACTTCACTAGGGGCACCCTACGGGAACCTCGGAGAATAGTAAAATCACTGGTGCACTTCACTTATGTGTGCCTTGCAATGTCTTGTACACGAGGAACGGCTAACTAGTAACATTGAGCGCTTTGGTCATACCATGCGCCACTATGCACTAGGGGGGCTGGCCCTAAGTGTTGGGAGACTGGTCAAGGCCGGCCCCATTGGTTTCAAGAGGTTGTTGCCTCCAATGAAGGGGTCGGTCATGAGGCACAGAAATGGGCTGGTTTTGACCGTTTTCAAAACCAAGGAAAAGATAAAGATAAAGGAGAGATATATAGGGAGAGGTTTGAATTAGTTGAATCTTATTCGTACTAGCCTCATCCATAAGGATAGGATAGCCCTATATATGAGTAATGGGGGAGAGGGGGGTCGGTGATGACAAGCCCTAGGGGGCCGGCCATGCCATGGGGAAACGCTAGCCGCCCCCTCTCCTCTCTTCTCTTCTCCTCTCTTATCTCTCTCTCCCTCGCTTGCGCCATTAGATGGCGACTCATCTTCCTCGCGTGGTGTTTCGTAGAAGGAGAAGGCTCATCGGATGGAGGCACTCAGAGATCCATCGACGAGGTGCCATGCATCGTGTGAGATCGGGTGAACTTGAAGGCATCTCCCGCAATCTTTTGCTGTCTAGAATTTGCACAAAAAATCAACGTTGTTTATGTAATTCCGAGAGCTACAGAAGTCCAAATGAGATGAAACTTGTTGTAAAAGTTGCGTCTTGAAGTTGGCTACCTACAGTCCAAATTTCAGTCCAATTCGAGTTTGGAGCAGAAAGTTATGGCTGTCGCACCAAAGCTATGTCAAGTAGATCTGAGCCCGTCTCCATCGACAAAGAAGAAACTTGTCGCGGTGAAAGAATCTACACGCATGTATGATCTCTAACATGTAGATCTAACATAGATAGAACATGCATGCATGCTAGATTGTTCTTTCACGTTAGATCGGCTTTAGGGGTTCGCTTAGTTGCCATGCTAGATTCGTACACGCACGTGTAAATCGTTTCGATGAAAATTTTGATATATAACGCACACTGCTCATGGTCTTCGGACCTTCACTTTGCTTCCGCTGCGGGCCTCTACCATGGAATTATTTCCAACAGCCTGAGGAGGACCCCTCCCGATCAGGCTGAGGCTGCTGCGGAAGGGTCGCAAGTCCTCGGCCACCCGAGTCCGGATGAGGGCCGAGAAGGCCTGCTCCCGAGCTCGATCCCCCCCAAGTCTGGGGAGCCAGGCGGGGAGGAGAAGCGTCGGTACATGATCTCCTGCCTAATCCGGAGGAGGTAGAGGTGTTGCCTGACCAGGATCTGCCGACTCTCCGGGATACGGTGAGGGAAGCGGGTCTCCAGCAGAATGGAGCAGTGAGCCAGGGAGCTGGAACCCTCCAGATCGCAGCTGGTGGAGAGGACTGCTCCAAATTGGCCCGCCCAGGAGGAGAGAGCCTGAAGCTGCCAAGCGTGGTGAGGAAGGCTTGAAATGCGGAGCTCTACGGTCGCCACCGGAAGCCTACCCTCTGAGCCAATCTCCTCCGACCAGTGCTCCACCTTGAGGGGGAAACCCTCCAGGTCAAAAGGGCCCCTTGACGAGACATCGTCAAGGAGGCGGCCGGAGGAGAAGAGGACTCGGAAGCATCTCCCCGCTGCGTCCAGCCCCTGAGTTGGCCACTGCCAGAGGGTTGGCAGCGAGTCCTCCCCCCTCTGCTGGGAGCCCCACCGGGAGAGGAGGAGGGCCGAGAAGGAGGAGGGGTCAGAGGAACCTCGGAGTAGGCCGGGAGAAGATCCCTACTCGCGAGAAAGCTCCCGGGCTAGCGGCTCCTGCAAGGAAGACCTTCGCCTCCCGGCGATCAGACAGCAAATGCGGGGCGGCAGGGCCAAGGTTGGAGGAGCTGGATGAGGACTTAGGCTGAGGGAAGCCCTGGGCGCGGGCCGGGCAGTGCCTTGCCCCCTGCATTGGAAACAAACCATCCCGTTCCGACAGGTCTGGGTCTGGTGGTCTCGCTCTCTACACTGGAAGCAGGAGCCGCGGGGGAAGGGAGTGGGCGTAGCCGAGGGTTTGGAGGAGAGGGGGGGGAGAGCGGGTCTGCTGAGGGGGGAGGCGCACGGTGTCTGCGAAGGAGCGCTGAAGGGGAGGGGGAGGAGCAGGAGGTGCGTTAAAAAGGGGAGGCGGAGGGGGAGGTCTAAATTATGTACGAAAGTCGGACAATCGATTTATGTTTTTGCTTCCTTAGCATAATTTGTTTAGCGGTGGGGGAGGTTTTAACGGTGCAGATCCAGTTGTAAAACCATCTAGATATACAAGACCAAGCATAATTTGTTTAGCAATTGCTTCACAAAGTCGGACAATCGATTTATGTTTTTGCTTCATTAGATAACTAGAGCAACATTTGCTTCCGGATGCACATCCCCACATCCGTAAGTCATATGTCGTGAACAAAGAAAAATGTCATCGGGAATGGGCTTACGGAGGCGGTTATAAACGTGAGTTAACCAATTTTAACACCGAGTTGGCAAAAAGGATAAAAAATTACACCGAGCTCACTTACTAACGAATGTTTTGTCTGCAGCCTACGGGGGTGTTTGGCATCAATCCAGAACCGCCATTTCTAATCTTTAGATCCGTTATTTTAAAAGTAAAGGACAGTTTAAATTGTTCCACTGGAACGAAGAGTTGGGAACGACAATTTATCGTGTCATGCGTTTCTTTGGCAACCGGCAGGCTGAACCACCGAATTACACTAGAAATAGTAATTGTCGAAAATATCCTATTCTGGATGAGGTTTAAGCGGAACAACTGTTCCGCATGCCAAACACATACCCCCTAAGCTGCCCACTTTAAATTCTCTTTGAATCTTGCAAATCATTTTGGATATATGTCTGTGTGCAATCAAAGTAAAAACAATTTTGTGCCAACCTTCCTCTTCATTGTCCCACTTTAAGGGCATGTATGTCATTTTGCTATATTCATCATGGTGAAATAATCAGAAGCCCTCCAAATATTTTTTGCATTGGTTTGTACGTTAGGTTTCCGTGCACAATTGGAACAGATCGATAAAGAGCATAAGTGCCTTGGGTTAAGTCTAAGCCAAGTTCAAAGTCAGTCTTAGCCGTAGCAAGAGGCAGAGTCAGGGCAAACTCAAAGCCAAGAGGGGAAGCAAAAGAAGTAGTTCTCTAACGAAAGTTACACCAGAGTTCTTTAATGAAAACTGAATAATATTAAATGAGGTATTTAGTGACAACGAATTAAGAAAAGTAATTTGTTCATCTTCTTCCATTGCATTGGCTTCCTTCTCATCAGAGACGGAACTAATGCGGACCTAATTTAGTGAACCGATGATTTCATCCCTGATTTTGCCCTTGTGTGATTCTGATCAGTGTTTTGAAAATCGGACCAGACCGATCGGGCGATTCGACTAGGTTGAACAGGAACCGAAACCGGAACATATTTCGGTTTCGTCTATAAGTAAAACGGTTTATTATTAATAAAAATATACCGCATGGGATTTGCCCCCATTTGCGATCCATCAGTCATGAAATGCCTTAAGTGTTTTTTTTTGTTTAGATTTTGTTAAAACTCAAGAGATGTTAGTTTTGTTTTTTATATACTAATTTAATCTTGAATCTTAGGGTGTGTGTGGCATTGGTTTTGGAGGCCTAGTTTTGGGTCAAAACTAGTTCTGCTTGCCAAACTGGTTTTGGTATAAGATTTTAGTGCGTTTGGGATCCGATTAGAAAGTTGGTTTTTCAAAACCAAAACCAGAAAATCATCAAAACCCAAAAGCAGAAATTTTCTGCTTTTGGTTTCTTCTTTTGGGTTCTTGAGGCAAGGAGGCAAAACAATAATTAAGAGATACTATTGTGAATAACGTATATGTCGTAGAGAGAAACTATTGTACAGGGAGAAAATTAAAATCGGGAGAATATATACATATCATATTGTAGAGAGAAAAAATAATTATAGAGAAAATATTTTAGAGAAAATATATTATAGATATAAAAATATTATAGAGAAAATTCTAAAGAGAAGAATATAGGTAGAGAGAGTACTAAATAAATAAAGATGTAGTGAGAGAATATTGAAGATAAAACATGTTATAGAGAGGAAATATTATAGAGAGAAAATATTAAGGAAAAATTTTATAAAGAGAAAATGTTGTCGAAAAAGAAAATATTGTAGAGAGATAAATTGATGGAAAGAGAGAAAATGTTGTAGAAAGATAACATTTTAGAGCAAGAAAATATTATGAAAGATAATATTTTAGAGAGGATATATTATAGAGAGTAGTTTAGATAGAAAATGTTGTAGAGACAGAAAAAAATATAGAGAGAAGAAAAATATTAATTATAGAGAGAGAAGATACCATAGAGAGAAAATATTACAGAAATATAATATTTTAGAGAAAGAAAATGTTAGAAAAAGATAATATTTTAGAGAGAGAAATATTGTAGAGAGAAAACATGGTAGAAATATGATATTTTAGAGAGAGAAAATATTATAGAAAAGAGAATATTTTAGAGAAAGAAAATATTGTAGAGAGAATATTTAAAAATATATATATTATAGAGAGAGAAATGGATGTAGAGAGAGAAAATATTATAGAAAGAGAATATTTTAGAGAGAGAAAATATTGTAGAATATATATATATATATATATATATATATATATATATATATATATATATATATATATATATATATGTGTGTGTGTGTGTGTGTTATGAAACGGTGGTTGCATCGGATATGGATGCCCACCGGATAAAGACCCCTGGATTCAAGGGATTTAGAGATTTACCCCGTCTCTATCCCTATGGCATATTATGCCTATATATATGGGCTTTGGTGAATAATAAGATGAGTTTTTCCCAACACGTTATCAGCACGAGTTCTCTCCCCGGGCCGAGAGAGAGAAGGGAGATCGGAGTTGCACGACCCATCCGACCCCATCGTAACCTCTCGGCTACGAACGACCCATCCGAGCCCGGCACGACGAGAGAGAGATCTTCTCTCACCCGGCTCCGGTTCTCGTTCTCCCCGACTTCGGACCTCGTCCCGTGTGGTCTGCGGTTCTTGCCCTCTCCAACTCCGGCTCATCACAAGGTATGCCCGAACTACCTCATTCATCGATCGCCGGCCATGTCGAGCCATCACCATATCCCGCACCGATCCACCCCGGCAGCGTCCCTTGCCGGAGAAGCCCAGACACCTCTATGAGGCCCAATCGCTAGCGCCGATCGATCGCACCAATGGCGTCGGGCTCTGAGCGGATTCCGACAGCAGCCTCTGGGTGAACCCATTGAGATCCGAGCGGCGTCCGACAGTGGGTTTTTCGAGCGGCGAGCGTGAGCGCTGGCTGGAGCCGTGCGCAAGCGCCGGCGACGCACGATGACCGGCGATGCCGGAGATGCACGCGACCGGCAGAGCCGGCAACGCACGCGACTAGCAACGCCGGCGACGCATGCGGGGTGGAGGTGGCGAGTTGCAGTAGTTAGGTTCTTCCCCGATTTCATCGGGGAAGATGATGAACAGTTATGTTCATTGGGTTTAAAACCCGATTAAAACCGAACCCGACCTTTGTATCCCCAACCCGTTTGACATTTAATGGCTAAACCCGACCCGAGCCATAAGCTCAGATCCGATATTCATTAGTACACACCCGACCCGACTGGATTTATACAGACCCAACTACATACAGTACAGACCCGACTGCATGTATATGCCCGATCCGACTGCATATTGCAGATCCGACCCGTCCATCTTTGTACGCATTCACATATAGTTGACTGCCTAATTTAGTGTGAACCGTTCATTTTAATTTTGTTACTGTAAGCCTGATCCATAGCCTAACTGTTACGATCCATATATGGATCCTGGATATCCGAACTATTCCGGACGCATCGGTACGGTCAGATTTTGCTATTTCATATATATTGTTTATATATTTAACTGTTTAGCCTCAGGATCAATATGCAATATCTGTTTTACAAATAAGGACAAAATTATCCTTAATTGTAACAGACTTTACGATGCACTTATATCTTGTGTTTTCTTACATATTCCATATACATAAGATGTTATTTTCTTCATTAGATGTACTTTAGGTAATTAGAACCTTTTAGAAAAGCTTGGCAAGGCGCATGACGGTTCCATAGAACCCGCTCTACCTTGGCAAGTGGTTTCTAAAAGGACCCTATTAATACCCAGTATTAATAGGCTTTGTACATGATATGTCAAATTATTTTCTATAATATATCTCTATATGCACATGTGATGAATATGGTAATCATAGTAATTAATGAATATATGAACATGCGTGCATACATGAATATATAACTATGGTTAAGATAGATATCTTATATCTCGTAGTGTGTATTAATTTTATCATTGTTAGATAAAATGATTTTCACTATTGTCAGTGCCAATACCGAATATTATTTGTTTATGGACATATGTTGACTAGTTAAAATGATAATCTTTAACCTCATTCATAGCCTGTGTGTGAGCTCGGCCCTTGTTAGCCGAGACAGTACAATGTGGCTATGGATACATCTTAACTAGTAGTTTCATAACGGTTAGGATTTCGATGTTCATAGAATCCGATAGTCTTTAATCTATCAATTAACTAGGCTCCTATCCCGTCCCCAGATGTCTAACCTTACAAAGTTGGAGTTCGCCGCACTTGATGTCAACGACAATAATTACTTAGCATGGAGGCTAGATGCTAAGCTCCATCTACAATCAATCAAGTTGGGTAAGGCGATTATAAAGCCTACAGGCACGGAAAGCCTTAGTCCTGAAGACAAGGCTAAAGCGACAATCTTTCTGCGTCGTCACCTACATGTAGACCTGAAGAACGAATATTTAACCATTGAAGACCCCTTAGTTCTGTGGGAATCCCTACGGGATAGATATGATCATCAAAGGGCTGTCATCCTTCCAGCAGCGAGGAATGAATGGATAAACCTGCGCTACCAAGATTTTAAATCGGTCGCAGAATATAATTCTGCAATGTTTAACATCGGGTCCCGACTTGAGCTATGTGGAGAGCCAGTTACCCAAGGACAGATGATCGATAAGACTCTATCCACCTTCCATGCAACGAACGTCCTACTGCAACAACAATATCGGGAGCGAAACTTCCAGAAAATATCAGATCTGATTTCGGTACTCTTAGTTGCAGAGGAGAACAATAAAGTTGTTATGAAAAATCACAACTCCAGACCAACTGGAGCATTGGCGTTCCCTGAAGCGCATGCCAATGAAGGATACCACAGAGGTAGAGGCAGAGGAAGGTTTGGAAGAGGTGGTCGCCATAATCACTCCGGCAGAAGTGGCAGGGGCGACAGAGGTGGCAACCCCAGCAGAGGAGGCTACCGAGGTAGAGGCAGGCGTGGCCACCCCAGCAGAGGTGGACTCAATCCGCAGCAAAATACAAATTTCAAGAAACAGAGTAACAAGCCCTGGCACGTAGAACAAGTGACGGAAGACTCTTCTTCTAATAAGTGGCCTACAGACACTTGTTTCAAGTGTGGGCGTGAAGGCCATTGGTCTCGCAACTGTCGTACATCTAAAGAAGAGGTGGCAAACTTTCAAGCATCACAGAAAGCTGAGGGTAATGCAATGTTTGGCCTCGACAATGATGACCTCCTTGAAGATGAACTCAATGAGATGCAAAGAGAAACCAAGCTCACAACTTCTGATTTCTTCAATGACAACTAAGGGGACAGAATATTTTTAGTGATAAACTGCTATCGTTTATTAGAATAGCTGTTTGATTTCTAGTAGTTAATATTTCATTTGCTTGTTAGATTGTCATATCGTTTATTTTTATCAGAACAGTTGTTTGATTTATTATAGTTGATATTTCGGTTGTTTGATATCTTTTATTAAATATTTCTCATTTTCTATATATCTGAGTTGTCAGAACCTTATATCAAATAATATGTTATTTCTCTGTAAGGAAATAGAATCTAAGGGAGACATGTATATTGACTATAGTTTACTCTAGAGAAATTCTCCAATCTATCCTTAGGGATATACTTCACTCACATTGGGATTGTTGCGTCACATGGAAACATGAGCCAATTGCTCAGTACTAATCCAAGACAAATAGTGAGCCAGGAGCTCCATAATCCTATAATTTTTAATATCTAGTATGTTCATCTAGGATATCCTAGGACAATAATGATGAAAACGATCGTAGAAAACTTTTGTGGTCATTCCTTAGCACATTATCAAATATTTAGAACCCTTAGCATGTGACATTTTTACCGCAAGATTTGTGGATTGTCACATTGATGAGACAGTCTTCCCGTCGTTAGGGGGAGATAAGAAAGATAATAAACGTCATGTCCAAGAAGGAACGACGTGAATTATCGTGGAATTCTTCCACTCTGTCCCATCTAGACCCCAGAACTCCCCAATGTGAGCATGACGTTAGGAGAATGACAGTAAATGAGTCTGACACACGCCAGAAGCGTGGCAGACCTATAGGTTCCAAAGATTTAGCTCCCTGGAAGAGGAGATTAAATAGCATATCACACCATACAGCTCCTGAAGAAGCTGTTCTTAATATAAACTCTCCTGAAGAGAGGATTCATGACGGTCCGGAAGATGTCATGAATCAAAAATCCAATTTTCCCAAATTAAAGCATATCGCTCCGGAAGAGGTTATGCCCCAGATCCTAGAAGAGACTGGGAAAGAGGTACCGGTACCCAACAATGATGAGATATCTGTGTTCTACACATACTCAGGGGAAATATGGAATAGAAAAGAAATAGTCGTTGATGATATATTTTTATATACTACGACAAATGAGATAATGAAGGGTGATGATAATGATACTGAACCATGTAAAATCCCTAAAGGATTTGATTTACCTATACGGTAACCTAGACAGTGAAATATATATGAAAATCCCTGAAGGATTTGATTTACCAAACTCCAAATCTAGAAATACGCATTCAATTACATTAAAACGAGCATTGTACGGTCTGAAACAATCCAGAAGATTATAGTACAATCGGCTCAGTAAATATCTGTCTAGGAAAGGCTATAAAAATGATACTATATGCCCATGCGTATTTATTAAGAAATCCCAGAATGGATTTACAATAGCAACAGTATATGTAGATGATATAAATCTAATAGGATCTCCCGAAGAGACTGAGAAGACTGCTGGCTATCTTAAAAGGAGTTTGAAATGAAAGACCTGGATGAGTCAAATTTTGCCTCGACCTGCAGATCGAACGCAATTAGGATGGGACCTTAGTCCATCAAACAAAATATATTAAAAATCTCCTGAAGAGATTTAATACGGATAAGTGTTATCCACTTGTAAGGTCTTTAGATATTAACAAAGACCTATACAGGCCTATAAAAGAAAATGAAGACGTCTTGGGTCCTGAAGTACCCTGGGTCCTGAAGTACCCTATTTAAGTGTAATATGTGTAATTATTTATTTATCTCAATGCACTAGATCTGATATTCTATTTTCTGTTAATCTACTTGTTAGATATATTTCTGCATCTACACATAGATATTGGAATGGTATAAAGCACATATTTAGATACCTAAAGGGGACATTTGACATTGGTTTATACTATTCATATAAAAGGACTAACCCAATTGGATATGCAGACTCTGGTAATTTATCTGATCCCCATAAAGGGAGATCACAAATATGTTATGTGTTTCTTAAAAATAATGCAGCATGCCTAGCTCAAATTCAAAGTGGCTTCATCAAAGGCGACTCTCCTCGAAATTCTTCTGCACCCATGAACTCCAAGAGAATGAAGAGACTATTATAAAGCAGAAGAAGTCAACTGAGAACCTGACAGATCTCTTCACCAAGGCGCTTCCAAAGTCTACATTCCAGAAGTTGGTGCATCAGATTGGCATGAGGAGACTTCACCAACAGAGCATGTGAATTTTATTTTAAATTGATGTATTAACAGGGTGGGAAGTAGCATCTTAAATGTATTAGGGGGAGGGAGTATTTTTCTTTTGAAGATTGATGTAAGCAATGTTTGTAATAGAATGTAGGATAAAGATGAGGGGGAGCATCCTGCAGATGCAGATGGAGACATCCAGAAGAATGACTTTTGCGCATTGTACTCTTTTTCCTGCGATGAGGTTTTTTCCCACAGGGTTTTCCCATCGAAAGGTTTTAATGAGGCAGTGTAAGTCGCACCCACTAAGATTCCAGAAGAATCTGAGATTCCAGACGAATCTGTTCCTGAAGAACTATGTTCCTGAAGAACGCGTTGTACTCTTTTTCCTTCACTAAAGGTTTTGTCCCATTGGGTTTTCCTTAGTAAGGTTTTAACGAGGCAATGTTTTGAAAAGTGGGCATCCAAGGGGGAGTGTTATGAAACGGTGGTTGCATCGGATATGGATGCCCACCGGATAAAGACCCCTGGATTCAAGGGATTTAGAGATTTACCCCGTCTCTATCCCTATGGCATATTATGCCTATATATAGGGGCTTTGGTGAATAATAAGATGAGTTTTTCCCAACAATATATATATTATAGAGAGAGAAATGGATGTAGAGAGAGAAAATATTATAGAAAGAGAATATTTTAGAGAAAGAAAATATTGTAGAAAGAGAATATTTTAGTGAAAGAAAATATTATAGATTGTCTAGTTTAGAAAGAAAATATTGTAGAGAGAAAAAATAACATGGATGGAAGAAAAATATTAATTATAGAGAGAGAAGATATCATAGAGAGAGAAAATATTCAAGAGAAAATGTTATAGAAAGAATATTTTAGAGAGAGAAAATATTGTAAAAAGAGAATATTTTAGAGAAAGAAATATTGTAGAGAGGAAACATTATAAAATAGGTTATTTTAGAGAGAAAATATTATAGAAAGAGAATATTTTAGAGAGAGAAAATATTGTAAAGAGAATATTTTAGAAAGAAAATATTATAGTGAGATAAAATGATTTAAAAAGGAAAAAATATTATACAAAGAAAATATCATAGAGAGAAAATGGTATAGAGAAAAAAATATTATTGAAAGAGATCGAAGATGTTGTGGATAGAAAAAATGTTATAGAAAGAGAATATTTTAGAAAGAGAAAATATTGTAGAAAAAAATATTATAAAAGAGAATATTTTAGAGAGAGAAAAAATAATATAGAAAGGGAATATTTTAGAGAGAGAAAATATTATAGAATGAGTATATTTTAGAGAGAAAATATTGTAGAGAGAGAAAACATTATAGAAGGAGAGTATTTTAAAGAGAAAATAATGTAGAAAGAGAAAATGACGTAGAGAGAAGAGAAAATATTATAGAGAGAAAATATCAGTGAGATAATATTGGAGAGACAATATAATAGAAAGAGAAAATATTGTAGAGAGAAAATATTAATGAGAATATTTTAGGAAAATAAAATATTGTAGAGAAAATTAACATAAGAGAGAGAAGATGAAAATATCATCGAGAGAAAATATTATAAAGAGAAAATATTGTAGACAGAGAAAATATCGTAGAGAAAATATTAGCGAGAATATTTTATAAAAATAAAATATTGTAGAGAGAAATTAACATAAGAGAGAGAAGATGAAAATATCATAGAGAGAAAATATTATAAAGAGAAAATATTGTACATAAAAAATATTATAGAGAGACAAAGTGCTCTAAAGAGAAATATAGAGAGAATATAGGCAGAGAGAGTGTTACACAAACAATGATTTAAAATAAGAATTATTGGAGAGAGAAAATGATATAGAGAGAAGATACTATAGAAAAAGAATATGATAGATAGAATATATTATATAGATAATGTTTTATAAATAGAATATTTAAAAATAGTGGAAATAATTGCAAAACTAGTTTTAGGCTCAAAACTGATTTTATTGCGAAATGCTCAAATATTAATAATTCTAGAACTAGTTTTCGATAAGCTAAAGCTAGTTTTGCACAAAACTAGTTTTTAGTATTCCAAAATCAAAACCTAAAATTTCAAAACCAATACCAAACTCATCTTTAGTATTTTTTTTTTTTGAAATTTTTGACATATGCTCTTATTGAGAACTCTTAGTTGCGGGGCACGTTAATTTCAATATATAGCTCAAGTCTAGGGGTGGCAGTTCTTGACCCGACCCGACCCGTCAAGCGACCCGAAGTTGACGGGTTTGGGTTTGGCTTAAGCGGATTCGGGATTGATTTGTTTATTTAATGGGTTGGGTTAGGGTTTATACTTGTGACTCGATTGACCCTTGTAATAAATGGGCCGTGCCAACCCATCAATAACCTGACCCGACCCGACCCAACTAGACCAAACCCGACTCAACCCGATCAAAACTGGCCCAACCCGATCAACAAGACCAATTTACATGGGTTCTATTGACGCAACCCAAGCCAACCCGACCCAATCTGTTTATTGAACGGGTTGGTCGGGTCAACCCGTTTATTAATTGGGTCGGGTTTCAGTTTAAGTTCTGATCAATTTATTAAATGGGTCGGGTTCGGGTTGGATGTTTTGCCCCTGTACCTACTGTTAATCAGACCCAAACCCGACCCATTGCCACCCCTACTCAAGTCTCTCCCAATGAATGTATACTCTTTTTGAATACGAACGTCTACTTGTAGTAGGGCTGGCAATGGGTCGTGTTCATGTCGTGTCTATTTTCGGGTCACGTCTAGAACCCCAAGATCCGGACCTGACCCGTTTAACTAATCGTGTCTAGACTCTAAATCCGTACCCAACCCGCTTATAAACGGGTAGGCCCGATAACACCTGTTATATCTGTTTACCACACGGGTCGTATACAGTTGACCCGACCTGACCCGACCCGATCAAATTCGATCCGACCTGACCCAATAAGACCCGTTGGAAACAAGACTACAGTATTAACCTACATAATTCATACTACATACTACAATATTAGCCGATATTGTAGGATTATGGGTAGACAATATCCGACCCGATACGACACGACAAGACCCGTTGAATTTTAAACGAGTCTTTTCGGATCTACCGTGTCTAGACCCTAAATCCGAACCCAACCCATTTATTAAACAGGTTAGTCATGTCGACCCATTTATGATCCGAACCCATTTAACCCACACACCCGCTAATTCGGGTCGGGTCGGGTCTAAAATTATTGGTCCTAACTTGTAGGGACCTTAGTTAATATAGCAATTAATGATGTACCACGGCTATTATTGCAAGATAGTTAAGGACCTAGACCTAATTAGCCGTTTTTTATTCTTGGTGAAAATCCATATATCATGCCCCCATCCAATGGCGGAGGATTTTACACGACGGCTCTCAGGTTTGCTTTTCCCAGTAGGGAACGGTCCAGATTTCCCACCAATCGCACCCTTGAAATACAGAAACGAGCCGTCCCTCAGATTGTAAAGGTGACGGAAATCGGGCTCCTTACGGTGCGCCTGTTGGAAACCCAGCTCAAGTACCCCTGCGACGTCCGCGCCACCCCATGGCCGCTGCCGCTGAAGCTCACCCGAAACTTCCGCTCTTGGTTCCACCGTGAGAACAGGAGCAGCCTCGGCTTCACCATCACCGAGACTCCCGCCGGCGCTTCAACCCACACCGAATACGTGGAGTTCGCCTCCCCAACGTTCCGCACCGTCCGCTCCAAAGTCACGGATGCGGCGGCTCCACCCAGCGCCACCGAGATGGAAGGATAGTTCAGATCCCCTTCGCTGATCCTCCCAGCCTTCGAGCAGTCGATCCTGCGCCCGGTGATGAATCCCACATGAGCGTCGGTGTACCCCAGGCCACAGAGGTAAGGGATGTAGTCATCCGCGCTGAGGTCGTAAACCAGGCCCGGATCGGTGGCCCGAGTGGGGTTCACATGCCCAGCTCCCATCGCGAAGAGGTTGGCCGGAAGGAGCCTCTCGTCTACGATCGGGTTCCCACTCCGGTCCGCCACGTCGGCCGTCGTCATGATCGCCGACTTGATCGCGGCCGGGGACCAGTCTGGATGGGCGGCCTGTATCAGCGCCGCGATGCCACTGAGATGGGGGGTGGACATGGAGGTGCCGGATATCATATTGAAGTTCGGCTCAGGTCCGCCAATCGAGAAGGGCCACGCAGCTAGAATGTTGACGCCGGGTCCGGTGATGTCCGGCTTCAGTATCCCTGGGCTTTGACGGTTTGGCCCCCTTGAGGAGAAGGATGCGATCGCCGGAGCTGGGGAAGTTCCGAGCACAGTGCCCTTGAAGAGGAACGTGGCGGTAGGTTTGGACGCGGAGTTGATGTAGGCCTTGATCTTAGATCCGTCGGAGTAGCCGACGTGCGACGCCGGGAGGACATGGGGATCGGCGACCGTACTGTACCCATCGGCGATTTCATTCATTAGTATCATCCCGGCCCCGCCGGCGTTCCTCACGTTAGCACCTATTTCGATCCTTCCGGTCACCCCATCGCGCGAGCACAAGACTATTTTACCCCTCACATTGATGCCGTCCAGCGAGGTGTTGCCGCAGCCAGCCGCATGGACAAGAGGGTAAAAGGCGGAGGTGAAGTTTTTGGGTTGGTAGACAGACTCCCCGTTGAGTTCGAGGCCGTTGCCGAGCCTCACCGTCGACCGAATGCTCCGATCCATGGTGCTCGCAGCCACCGTGAGGACCCACGGTGCCTCGTTCACGAGCGAGCTGACGTTCGGCCCGCCGTTCCCGCCGGCGCAGCTCACGAACACGCCCTTCTGTACCGCCCCAAAGGTACCCACCGCCATCACGTCACGATAGAACGGCTCGGACTCCTCTCCGATGGAGAGAGAGAGCACGTCGACTCCGTCGGCGACCGCCGCGTCCAGCGCAGCCAATACGTCAGAGTTTTGGCATTTGCCTTTCGAGCAGGCCTTGTAGATGGCGAGGTGGGCGCGCGGGGCCATCCCGGCGGCAGTGCCCTCGGCGTTCCAGAGCTCCTCGGCTCCGCTCACAAAAGCTCCTGCGGCAGTGCTAGCGGTGTGGCTCCCGTGCCCGTCGTTGTCGATTGGAGGCCCGGTCGACCTATTCATGGCAGCGGCTCCGGCCATGAAGGTCCTCGCTCCGATGACCTTGTTGTTGCAGATGGAGGCGTTGAATTCACACAGCCCCTTCCATCTGGCGGGTGGGGGCGGCATCCCGTCGCCGCTGAAGGACGGATGGCCCGGAGAGATACCGCCATCGATGACTCCGATGATGACTCCGTCGCCGTAGTGGGACACATTCCACAGCCCCCGTTCGCGGTGGAGGCCCAAGAAGTCCGGGGTGTTGGTGGTCTGAACCATTCGGAAGCCGTCGGGGTAGGCGTGGACGAAGCCATCCATGGCGGACAAGTCCGCCAGCTCGTGCTCGGCGAGCCGCGCGGCGAACCCGCTGACAACGTTGGCGTACATGTACACCATCCGGGACTCCGCCGTGCTGTCGGTTCCCACCGGGAGGAAGGACTTGTACCATCCCTGCCGGTCGTCGGAGCTGGCGAGCACGGTGGATTCCGGTGGCTGCACGTGGACGATATAGGTCCGTAGCTGGGATGCGTCGGCATGATCCTGGGCTTCAACGTCGTAAGGATCAGAGAGGAGGAGGAGGAAGGAGACAAGGAGATAGAAGAAGGAGGTGCGTTTCTGACCGTCCATTGACGGAGAGACGGATGGAGATATTAGAGCATTTGTGCTGGGGCCGGGTGGATTGGACCTCCTATTTATATTCCACCGCGGACCTCCTAACGCTACTCGATTCCGTCCATCATTTACGATGGACGGCCTAAGATGCTTCGCTCACTGAATTACAACAGGTCAACGTCTATTAATCATTGGGGAGCGATCTTTGTCGGTCTCTACTGTTGGGTCGACTGTGTACGTGACAAACTCCTAGTTTGGTTACGCCACTAAGGACAGAAAGCAGGAACTGGGCGATGGCGACAAAAATGTACGTGTAACCAAACCGATTTTAGTCCACGAGTCGGGAAAATAAATCGAAGATCACGGAGACATCACAAACTAATTTTGTTTGGAAGACCTTGCCATGTATATAAACAATAGCATACCCATGTGGGCCATGCTTATTGGGGCTTGGACGGTCGTTTTCGGCGGCAACACACCCATAGCGTCTTCGACGAGAGCGGCGAGAGCGACAAAATGCATGTCCGTGCATGTCAGCACTCGGACAACCGTCTTTGATGCCAACACACCTCTGACCATCTTTTTTGGCTTCGACACTGCAACGACAACTTTGATGACAAAACATATTAGTGGGGGCAGCAAAATTCATTTCTTCGATCAATAACTCAAACTTCATAATAAAATCAAGAGGTTACTCAATTGATGTTTAGGTTTTCAAGTATTGACGAATGCGATGGGCACCGATGAGGGGACGAAATGTACTCCAGCTCTCTCTTTCATAAAATCTGGTCATAACTTTCTCTCTTTTTCTCCTGTTTTCTCTCTTTGTACTTTTTCTTTTTATTTCTCTTTCCTTTCTCTACAGTAGGACGAAACTCCACCTCTTTCTTTTCTAAAATATGATCATAATTTTTCCTCTAGATCTCTTTCTCTCCTCTTTTCTCTCTCCTTATACTCTTTTCTTTTTCTACAACTATTAAGATCACATGCATGGCCTGGCGGACCCAGGATTTTTCTTCAAGAGGGGCGTAATTAATTAAATAGTAACTACAGTCGCTACCTCACAGTCGAAGGCATTGGCAGGCGGCGTGACAACGTCTCTACCCTTTATTCGATAGCGCAACAAAAGGCCTATTAAGATTTTTCCTCTAGTGGAGGAGAATTTCGATCCTCAAGAGTCATTCGAAAATTTGGAACTATAATTGGCCGACTCGATCGGGGTGCACGGGTTGTAAATAATAGACCAGATTCTTTTTTCTTTGTTTTGCCAGGGGGGATTTCATACATACTCCCAAAAACCTATAAATAGGTCCTGATGCCCACTCGATTCTTATTCACTAAGGGCCATGGGATGAAATTTACGAAGATGCCATGTGCGCGGGAGGTGGCAGAAGGCGGTGGGTGTTGGTTGGACAGTGGTGGGTGTTGGTGGCCGGTAAACGATGAGTCGGCCATGGGTCACCAATACAGGCGGCAATGGCGGGTGGTGGCCGGCGGCGACGGGGTGGTCCATGTGGCGGTGGGGGTGGGGGTCGGTGGCATGACAAAGGATATTGACTGGCTGGGGATGGTGGCCGGTGGGACGGTGGTGGCCACCTCCATGTGAAGTTGGCAACCAAAAGGTTGCTAGAATTTGTTTTTTGATAAATTACACTTTGCTCCCCCCTGAAGTTTAGCTCAAAAACATTTAACTCCCCTATAGTTAAAAAATAACATTTTGCCCCCCTTCAATTTTGTTTCAATCAGATAATTAATTACCAAATGAGGAAATCAAGTAGTTAACAAAAGGGCTATTGTGCGAATATTTCAAACTTTAGGGAGTGATTTGGAACAAAATAAACTATTGGGGGGTTAAGTGTTTTTGACCTAAAATTCAAGGGGGTAAGTGTAACTTATCTTTTTTTTTCCCAAATTGAGGGGGGGCTTGAGCCCCCCCTAGGCCCAATGTAGGTCCGCCCTGTTGGAATTGGATCCGCTAATCAGAGTCGCAGCGGAAGCAAAAGAAAGATCCAAAGATCATACGGTGTATGTTTCATTACAATTCGTGATACAAAATAATCTACATGCAAATCTATGATCTTAGCATATGTGCGGACACCCTAGAGGCATACTACGATCTACGGAAGACATGAATGCATCTACTTAGGTGTTTAGATTCATCATACCTTATGGATCTATGATCCAAAGAAAACGGAACGATGAAGAACCGCACGTGAATCGCAAGGGAAGCTGTTGGATAGCACCTTGTCCTTTGCGAATTGAAGAATCCTCGAAATCCCGTCTCTGAGTGCAGGGATTTCGAGCCGACGGAAAAATCCGTTGCGAAGACGATGGCGAGCCTCGAGATTTTCTCCTCCTCTTTCTCCTTTCTTCCTTCTCCTTCCTTCCTCCTCCTTCTCCCTTCTTCTTCCTCTCTTTTCCTTGGCCGAAACCACAAAGGAGGAGTGTGGGTGCAAATTTTGGCAAGAAGTCTGCAAACAGCGGGACCCACCGGCCCTGCCTGGTGGGCCCCCGAAGACAACAGCGGGACCCACCGGCCCTGCCTGGTGGGCCCCCAAGTACCACAGCGGGACCCACCGGCCCTGCCTGGTGGGCCCCCGAAGACTACCGCGGGACCCACCGGCCCTGCTCGGTGGGCCCATGAAGGCTTCCGAGGGACCCACCAGCCCTGCCTGGTGGGCCCCCGAAGACAACAGCGGGACCCACCGGCCCTGCCTGGTGGGCCCCCGAAGACCACAGCGGGACCCACTGGCCCTGCCTGGTGGGCCCCCGAAGACAACAGCGGGACCCACCGGCCCTGCCTGGTGGGCCCCCGAAGACCACAGCGGGACCCACCGGCCCTGCCTGGTGGGCCCCCGAAGACAACAGCGGAACCCACCGGCCCTGCCTGGTGGGCCCCCAAGTACCACAGCGGGACCCACCGGCCCTGCCTGGTGGGCCCCCGAAGACCACAGCGGGACCCGGCCACCGGCCCTGCCTGGTGGGCCCCCGAAGACTATCGTGGGACCCACCGGCCCTGCCCGGTGGGCCCATGAAGGCTTCCGAGGGACCCACCAGCCCTGCCTGGTGGGCCCCCGAAGACAATAGCGGGACCCACCGGCCCTGCCTGGTGGGCCCCCGAAGACCACAGCGGGACCCACTGGCCCTGCCTGGTGGGCCCCCTAAGACGGCAGCGGAGCCCACCAGCCTTACTTGGAGGATCCCTAGATACGACAGCAGAAAACCGCCATTTACCACCAGAGAATCCTATAAATAGCAGAGCCTTCGAATGTAAAAAGGGCCCGAAAATTCTGATTTCCACTCTGAGATCTGATTTTCAGAACCCAGAGCTCTGGAATTTCTCAGCTTTCCCTCTTCCACCTCTCTTTGATCTTCTTCTCTCCTTTGAAGAGATCAGAGTGGTTTCAGTGATACTCGGCCTGTCGAGATCACTTCGATACAAGTGTTAGTGAATTCGGGTTGCTCCCTATAGCATGGAGACGTAGGCTTCGGCTGAACTCCGAGATCACATCTCTCGTGTCCAACTTTCTCTGCTTACTTATTTAGAGTTCCAACTCCAATCGACAGATCGAACAACGATCTTCGACTCAAAACTTCAAATTGACTGGTGAGGAGAAGTCTTCGGGTCGGCACGAAGATTTTCCCCCACAAGGAGGACTAAGGGTCGGATTTTTGGAGTAGAGGGAGTAAAACCATTGGGCCGGCCCCTCCCCTCCCTATTCCCTTTATAGGGCCGGTCTCCCATGGCTCCAAGGAGCCTAGGGCTGCCCCTAGGTGCATAGGGATGAGGGAGGGTTGGATTTAGGTCTCCCGGGTGTCTATCGTGAAGTCCGGACGAAAACGCCCTTTACGAAAAGCGGAAAACTGAAAGAGAGACTGAGTGAGGTGCGCTACTCGGAATCGAGTTCCGTTAGCGCCTATGAGCTCCTGGAATTATTCCGCTCAATCTAAGATCCATATTCAATATGTTCTGAGCCATATTTCAGTATTTACCAAAATACCCCTATGGCCCGTAACACGTGAATTAGGTTCTTTGGCTCCGGGCTTGCGCTCCATCGCGCTACTTCACATCCAACGTATCCAACTAGGTCGGGGAACAATTCCTATGCGCAACGATAGGGTGGAGCCTTCAGGGTTTGGGATCTCTAGCTGCAACCGGATCCCTGATTAACTGTTCCGGTGACACACCGAAAGTTCCGTTAATCAGCCCTAATCCGATTAACCCGCGTAGCCACCCAGAGTGCGACGCGAGTTGAACTCTAGTGATCCTTAACTTATGTTACTCCCTCGTAACCCTGTTCTCTACTATACTCCGATAATCCTTAGTCCCTCCTATTACTGGTGCCATGATACGACTCGGGCGGTGGGGAGCACCGTCAGATCCCGATCGATCATCTGACTAGGGTATGATGACTTGTCATCTATAACACCACAAACCTTCCGGTGCTATGCCTAGCATCCGGAACATCGTCAGTCATACTGACAACCACCAGGCCTGGGTTAACTGTGTAGACAGATTGACTCATCAAACCGCACCTATCCAATACTGGATATCGGATAACCTGTAGGGATTACATGTCACTCAAGCGCCAACCGGCTAACCCAACGTACCGTGGTATTGGACTATGGAAGGCCCGCACACGTTGGCACATCAAAGCACCACACAACTGGTTGGCCCAGTGTACATGGTCCCTCAGGGTTAAGGACAAATTATCTATAGTAGTAAGACGGTTTATGCACCAGTGTCTGAATCACTGAACTGTGCACCGTCTTGGTTCCTGTTCAACACGATTATCGTGCTTGGTCAGGTGAATGGGAATCCCACGTTCCTGTGGTGGAGACTTCACCACATCCTCTACCTGCCAACAGCTTATTCTCGGTGAAGCGACCGGCATCACCTAAGCTGTGAACTAGTTCTAGGTCTACACAGAATTGGTCCACTGGGTCTCCCAAGCATGGATCCTCTATGCGCCTCAGTGGCCTACGTGTGTTCCCTAGGGTCCTTTTATTATATGAGAATTAACATATACCATAGTAGTATTCTAATTAAAGCAATAACCAAAGTCATCTTTATTAATGTTAATACAGAAAATCCACGCTAAGGACACACGAGCTACAATAATCTCCCACTTAGCCTAGCGGAGAACAACAGTCTTAACTCCCATGGTATCCACGTGCTTCTCAAAAGCCTTGGTCGGTAACGCCTTTGTGAAAGGGTCCGCCATGTTATCTGCAGACGCCACCTGAGTCACTGCAACCTCCCCTCGCTTCTGCAAGTCCCGGATAATGTAGTATTTCTGCTCGATATGCTTGCTCTTCTGGTGATATCTTGGCTCCTTGGATTGTGCTACCGCTCCACTATTGTCACAATAAAGGACAATAGGATCTTGAGCTCCCAGTATGCATCCTAAGTCCGTGAGGAACTTCTTGAGCCACACCGCCTCCTTAGCTGCTTCGCACGCCGCAACGTACTCAGCCTCTGTCGTCGAATCCGCGATGCATCCCTGCTTCACGCTCCTCCAACTGACAGCTCCTCCTCCTAATGAAAACACAAACCCTGACGTCGATCTCCTGGATTCCGGATCTGACGCAAAGTCAGAATCCGTATATCCAATCGGCATCAGTTCCTGTGAAGAGTAAACTAAGTCATAATCTCTCGTCCTACGGAGATACTTGAGTTTACTTTTCACAGTAGTCCAGTGCCCTGGACTCGGATTTGACTGATACCTGCCCATCATGCCTACTGCATAGCATATATCTGGTCTCGTGCACTGCATGACATACATCAGACTCCCTACAGCCGAAGCATAAGGTATCTTCTGCATCTCTGCCCTCTCCTCAGGAGTCTTAGGACCCTGATCCTTGGACAATTTCATTCCATGTTTGAATGGAACCAGTCCCTTCTTGGAGTTGTGCATACTGAATCAGACCAAGATAGTATCTATGTAGGCTGACTGTGACAGCGAGAGAATCTTGTTCTGGCGATCTCGAGTTACCTTGATCCCCAGAACATAACTCGCTTCACCCAGGTCTTTCATGTCAAATTGAGAGGATAACCATACCTTCACTGTAGACAACGTTCCAACATCGTTTCCGATGAGCAGGATATCGTCTACGTAAAGCACTAGAAAAACTACTGCAGTCTTATCGCTCCTTTTATAAACACATGGTTCATCCACGTTCTACTCAAATCCATAAGACTGGATAGCCTGATCAAAACGCATGTTCCAACTTCTGGATGCTTGCTTTAGTCCATAAATGGACCTTTGTAACTTGCATACCAGACCTTCTTGACCTTTTGCGA
Source organism: Chamaelirium japonicum (assembly GCA_947650365.1). Lineage (NCBI taxonomy): Eukaryota > Viridiplantae > Streptophyta > Magnoliopsida > Liliales > Melanthiaceae > Chamaelirium > Chamaelirium japonicum. The sequence continues at coordinate 33,248,893 of OX393549.1, forward strand.
CAAAGCCTGGAGGCTGAGACATGTAGATGTCTTCTTCCAAATCCCCGTTGAGGAATGCGGTCTTGACGTCCATTTGCCAGATCTCTCAATCATAATGGGCTGCAATGGACAAGAGGATCCGGATAGACTTAAGCATAGCCACTGGTGAAAAGGTTTCGTCATAGTCGATCCCTTCTCGCTGGGTATAACCCTTAGTGACTAGTCTAGCTTTGTAAGTCTCAATGGTACCATCCGGACCTCTTTTCCTTTTGTACACCCACTTACACCCAACAGGTTTCATGTTGTGAGGTGGTGTTATAAGTGTCCAGACCGAGTATTGGGACATCGATGTCAGTTCTGCCTCCATGGCTTCCTGCCATGCTGTATGGTCAGTGGATACCATCGCTTCGTCATAGTTCAGAGGATCATTCTCCTGAAACTCTAGATCAACCATAAAGCCTTCTCCAATGTATCTATCAGGAGCACTTGTGGTCCTCCCACTGCGACGAACCTGCGATGGTTCCATAGGAGTCGATTCTACAGTACCATTAATCTTAGTGGTATCGGCTCCTACTACGTTTTATGTCTGCGTACTCCCATCAGTACCAAGCAATTCTTCAAGAACTACTTTACTGGTGGGCTTATGGTCTATTAAATAATCCTGCTCCAAGAATACGGCATTCGTCGAGACGACAACCTTTCTATCCTTAGGATCATAAAATAGACCACCCCTTGTCCCTTTTGGATACCCAACGAACAGACATATCTTAGTTTTTGACTCCATCTTATCTCGCTTGTCCTTCCGCACATGTGCTGGACAACCCCAAATCCTAAAGTGCTGTAGGCTTAGCTTTCGCTTTAACCACAGCTCCCAAGGAGTTAGGGGTACTGATTTTGATGGAACAAAGTTCAAAGTATATGCTGCCGTCTCTAGGGCATATCCCCAAAAACTAGATGGCAATGTTGCATAACTCATCATAGTCCGAACCATGTCTAACAAAGTTCTGTTTCTCCTCTCAGATACACCGTTTTGTTATGGTGTCCCTGGTGCAGTCAACTGGGATACGATCCCATGCTCACGCAGGTACCCAATAAATTCATCCGATAGGTATTCGCCTCCTCGATCCGATCGAAGAGACTTGATACTTTTACCCGTCTGCTTTTCAGCTTCAGCTCTGAACTCCTTGAACTTATCAAAGGATTCAGACTTCCACCATATTAGGTATATGTATCCAAACCTCGAGTGATCATCCGTGAAGGTGATGAAATACTCGAAGCCTCCTATAGCACGGACACTTATGGGCCCACATACATCAGTGTGTACCAACTCCAATACCTCCTTAGATCTGCTACCTTTGGCTCGGAAGGACCTTTTAGTCATCTTGCCTTCCAGGCAAGACTCACACATCGGTAGGCTTTCTGAAATATTTGGACTTAAGAGTCCTACCTTAACCAACCTGTGAATCCTGTCTGAGGCTATGTGTCCAAGCCTTAGATGCCAAAGGAGTGTTGGATTATCTGAGGGATTTTTCCTTTTAGATGAATTAATCACACAAGCTTCAGTTATGTTATCCTGCTTATAATTGGAGTTAATTATATAAAGACCATTCTGTATCTTTTCTTTACAAACAAAGGAACCATTCAATTTAATTGACACACCAGAAGCATCAAATAAAACTGAAAAACCTTCATTATTCAATAAGGAAACAAAAATTAAATTACGTCTCAAGGATGGTACATAAAGTATGTCTCTAAGTAATAAACTTCTTCCATCAAGGAACTGCAAGATGACAACTGCTTCAGCCTCTGCCACGGCCTCATTTCCCATGCTTAGGATTATCTCTTCTTCACCCAGTTTTCTTGTCTCCTTGAACCCCTGCAAATTATTGCAAGCATGGTTAGTGGAACCAGAATCCACAATCCATGAGACTGGAGAACAACTGGATGTTACAAGAGATTCCACTAAGTGGATTTGAGATATACCTGTCTCAGCCTTCTTGGGAGCCGCGTGGTAGTCGCCCTTCCAGTGCCCCTTCTTACCGCATCGGAAACATTTTTCTTTGGGCTTCGTCGGACCATTCTGCTTGGGAACCTGCAACTGCACCTGGCTTATCTTCACGGGCTTCTTAGACTTTCTTTTCTGAAACTTGCCCTTGGCTTTCAGAGAAGAATTCCGCTCTACGTTCAGGGATTGGGCTCCTACCTTTATCCCATCCTCTGCCGCCTAGAGCGCCGCTACGAGCTCTGCGTTAGACATCTCTAACCGGTTAAGGTTGAAGTTGGTAACGAAGCCCTCAAACGCTCCTGACAGAGACGCGAGAAAAATGTCGGTCTGGATCTCTGCATCTAAGATGACATCGAAGGAACCAAGCTCGTTTACATAGCCAAACAATTTCAGCATATGATCCCGAACTAAAGTCCCCTCTGCCATCTTCGTGGACACCAATTTCTTGATGGTCAGGTAACGAGTTACCCGACTACGACCCTCGTAAAAATTTTCTTTAGGTAGAGCATCATGTCTGAAGCAAAGGCCATGTCTTCGACTTGCTTCTGAAGGACGGTCTACAAGGATGCCACTATGTAGCACTTGCACATCTCATCAGTATCTAGCCAGTCTTTCCATTCCTTTAACTGGGCCTCAGTTGTATCTGGTCCCAGCATGGCCGGTTGAGGGGTACTTAGGGCAATTGTATGTTTGCCAACCCTTAGGACGAGCATCAGGTTACGCTTCCAGTCCTCGTAGTTTGGTCCCGTAAGTTTGTTATCATTAAGTATGGAGGCAAGGGGGTCGAGCTTGGTCATGATTTCTGTAAACAATGATTTAAAGCAATAGTTAGGATCTACTACAATCTATTTTATGGAATTTAAAAATAGATAATGTCTACTCCAGCCGCTATGTCTTCACCACCTCCAGTGGAGATATCCAGGAATTAAAATTCCCTGGGCTGGAGCACTGAGACTATCGGCCTTGAATTAGAGACAGCATCTCGGTGAGAGCATGCAGCCGCTTCTGCCAACGGGGCTTTTACGGCCCAGTCTTCATCAGAATTACCCACGGCAAACTGAAAGACCTCCCAGTCTCCTTTTGGCCTGCTTTATGTGACCCGCGTGCGCAGCAACAGCGGCTTCACATAAGCTTTTGGATGCTTCCCACAAATCTAGGTGGTGTCGGCAGAGGGGTTCATAGGCTCCCGCGGTGCAGGAAAAAACCGTCACCCACTGCCACCGGCATCCTCCATGTCCCGAAGGAAACTACTAGGCGAACCAGCATGGAAGGAAACACAGCTCTCATCGGTGGGAATATCGAACTACGTACCTCCCACCCAGACCCTTAGCCGGTTGATTGTGGAGGCCAGGGGCTCCCCTTTGGAGGGAACCTCTTACACATCCCTTCTTTATGAGGTTTTATGCGTATCTAGAATGGTCACGACCTCCTAGACATAGACCCTGGTCTACCGTGCTCCCACTAGGATTACAAACCCTCCCGCAAAGCATTAGTATCCTTGGAAAATATCATAGTCCCTACCTTGAATACTTAGCTTTCGTCTTTCTTGCAAGGATCACATTACATAGATTCCAAGGATCCCGATACTTCACTAGTTTGCCCATAATCCTAAGATCTGGAGCCTAGCCTAAGGTCAACGTGGAAAGGACTCCCACTACGATGACGCCTCATTCACAATTTGATGCCTGATGTCATAGTAGACCTCATCTCATTACAGGTTTCGATGCTGGCCAAATAGGGACATCCGACAACCTCCGTCGGACCTCAACCTAATGGTGGTATAACCAAATCGTGATGAGTTCATACTACCATCAAACATCATCTAGAAACGGGTATCACACAGTGAAATCCTAACCTAACTTGGTCGCTAGGACCACGTGGAGAAAGGGCATCCCACTAGGGTTATCATACTTCTTATGGAGACATTAGTTAATTATCTCTAAATAAATCTAACACTGCGTCTATCTCGGTGCACAGTACTTGGCTACCTGAACTACCACGAGGGTGGTTACCGCCTTTCCTTTTAACTAGCCACCGGATTCGCACGTGTTAGAAGCATATAGAGACACCGATGAATCCATAATCTTAGTACTAACCCTAAGACTGATCTAGAGACAAACTCACAAGCAAGAATGATAATCACATTATTATCGGGGTTCTCTAAATACTGAATAAAGAGAAACAACAGAGAAAACATCCAAACTAAATCAAGTCCAGGGTCCGACCCCTGAACCTAAATAGCACAGCCAAGATATCCTGCTCTTCCATTCTGCACGATCTCTGACGATGATCCCCTTCATCGCCAACGTGCACGCTTTCGCCGGGTCTTTGCACGCCATGGTACCGCTTGCCCGAACCGTAGATGTAGCATCATCTCCTTCTTCCTGTGACCGAAAAACTAACACGCTCTGAGCAAGTGCTCGTTCGTGTACAATTTCGCTAGAAAGTAAAGAAGACAATCCTAAAAACATGGCCAGGGAACCGAGGATGGTCAACCCCCACCCTCGCCCATCTAGAGCCTTACAAATCCACAATAATAATCAATGCAAAATAAAATCCGGGGTCCGACCCCCGGATGCATGCAATCACAGATTACTATTTTTCAGCGCGGCACCTGCAAAAAGACGATACATAGCACAATCCATATGCATGATCTACGCCAAACCTCGATGAAAACATATGCCATCATATATTCACATGATGTTTTCACGAATTTATGCATGAAACATACACCAAAGCGTGCTCTGATACCAATTGTTGGAATTGGATCCGCTAATCAGAGTCGCAGCGGAAGCAAAAGAAAGATCCGAATATCATACGGTGTATGTTTCATTACAATTCGTGATACAAAACAATCTACATGCAAATCTATGATCTTAGCATATGTGGGACACCCTAGAGGCATACTACGATCTACGGAAGAAATGAATGCATCTACTTAGGTATTTAGATTCATCATACCTTATGGATCTATGATCCGAAGAAAACGGAACGATGAAGAACCACACGTGAATCGCAATGGAAGCTGTTGGATAGCACCTTATCCTTTGCGAATTGAAGAATCCTCGAAATCCCGTCTCTGAGTGCAGGGATTTCGAGCCGACGGTAGAATCCGTTGCGAAGACGATGGCGAGCCTTGAGATTTTCTCCTCTTCTTTCTCCTTTCTTCCTTCTCTTTCCTTCCTCTTCCTTCTCCCTTCTTCTTCCTTTCTTTTCCTTGGCCGAAACCACAAAGGAGGAGGACTAGGGGTCGGATTTTTGGAGGAGAGGGAGTAAAACCATTGGGCCGGCCCCTCCCCTCCCTATTCCCTTTATAGGGCCGGTCTCCCATGGCTCCAAGGAGCCTAGGGCCGGCCCCTAGGTGGATAGGGATGAGGGGGGGTCGGATTTAGGTCTCCCGGGTGTCTATCGTGAAGTCCGGACGAAAACGCCCTTCACGAAAAGCGGAAAACTGAAAGAGAGACTGAGTGAGGTGCGCTACTCGGAATCGAGTTCCGTCAGCGCCTATGAGCTCCTGAAATTATTCCGCTCAATCTAAGATCCATATTCAATATGTTCTGAGCCATATTTCAGTATTTACCAAAATACCCCTATGGCCCATAACACATGTGAATTAGGTTCTTTGGCTCCGGGCTTGTGCTCCATCGCGCTACTTCGCATCCAACGTATCCAACTAGGTCGGGGAACAATTCCTATACGCAACGATAGGGTGGAACCTTCAGGGTTCGGGATCTCTAGCTGCAACTGGATCCCTGATTAACTGTTCCGGTGACACACCGAAAGTTCCGTTAATTAGCCATAATCCGATTAACCCGTATAGCCACCCAGAGTGCGACGCGAGTTGAACTCTAGTGATCCTAAACTTATGTTACTCCCTCGTAACCCTGTTCTCTACTATACTCCGATAATCCTTAGTCCCTCATATTACTGGTGCCATGATACGACTCGGGCGGTGGGGAGCACCGTCAGATCCCGATCGATCATCTGACTAGGGTTTGATGACTTGTCATCTATAACATCACACACCTTCCGGTGCTATGCCTAGCATCCGGAACATCGTCAGTCATACTGACAACCACCAGGCCTGGGTTAACTGTGTGGACAGATTGACTCATCAAACCGCACCCATCCAACATTGGACGTCGGATAATCTGTAGGGATTACATGTCACTCAAGCGCTAGCCGGGTAACCCAACGTACCATGGTATTAAACTATGGAAGGCCCGCACACGTTGGCACATCAAAGCACCACACAACTGGTTGGCCCAGTGTACATGGTCCCTCAGGGTTAAGGACAGATTATCTATAGTAGTAAGACGGTTTATGCACCGGTGTCTGAATCACTGAACTGTGCACCGTCTTGGTTCCTGTTCAACACGATCATCGTGCTTGGTCAGGTGAATGGGAATCCCACGTTCCCGTGGTGGAGACTTCACCACATCCTCTACCTGCCAACATCTTTTTCTCGGTGAAGCGACCGGCATCACCTAAGCTGTGAACTAGTTCTAGGTCTACACAGACCTGGTCCACTGGGTCTCCCAAGCATGGATCCTCCATGCGCCTCAGTGGCCTACTGTGTTCCCTAGGGTACTTTTATTATATGAGAATTAACATATATCATAGTAGTATTCTAATTAAAGCAATAACCAAAGTCATCTTTATTAATGTTAATACAGAAAATCCACGCTAAGGACACACGAGCTACAACACGCCCCTGATGGCCTCTTGGATCCCATCGTTGATCACTCCGTCCTCTCTTTTCTAAAATCTAGTCGTAAATTTTTGTAAGAAATATTTAATGGTCAGCTCTCTCTCTCTCTCTCTCTCTCTCTCTCTCTCTCTCTCTCTCTCTCTCTCTCTCTCTCTCTCTCTCTCTCTCTCTCTCTCTCTCTCTCTCTCTCTCTCTCTCTCATTTTTGTCGAATCAGCTTCTTGTTTCATTTTGCCTAGTTAACTTGTAGATCGTCATGACATGTTATATAGATGTTTATCTCTACTATATAAAAAAAAATGGAGAGCATTTTTACTGCCCGATTGATTTGCCGCACTTGCTTACGGCCCAATCATGATGTGTCATGTTGTCAATTATAAAATACGTAGGGTAGAAAATGTAGTCCCGTTGTTCCCTTTTAACGGATATATGTGGCACACCATGAAGCAAGCGGGACAATAAAATCAAGTGCTCTCATGAGAATTGGGCCTAAGGATGAAAGTCTTGAAGCCAATCAATACCTCTTAATGTCCTTAAGGTAAACTCTAAACATATATTAAACATTTAACATATCAAGGGATTTAATTCGTCGGATATCTATAGGAAGATTATCACTATATTACCAAAATTGTCAGTCTTGGCGTGCATGCTTGATGTTTTCCTCCATTTAACAGATCTTCAGGTCAAGAGGACTTGGTCTAGTGATTGGCACCTCTCCTCTGACATTCAAGGTCATGTGGATTCAAGTCTAAACTCGAATTTAATAGGTAAAATGAACAAAAAGAATAGTAAAATAATAAACTAAAACAAAAACTATAAATTCAGGACAGGAAGCTGCCAATAAACAAAAACAAATTAAAACAAAAATAAAAACAAAAATAAAAACACAAAATGTTAAAAATCTCCATATGAAAACTAAGGAAGAGGTGGAAGGCAACTTTTGACTCATCACTTGTGGCTAAAGGATAAACTTAATTTGGTGCTAGTTTTTTTTTTTTGGTACATAGTGGGGGTCTTAGCTAGACCCAAGAGGCACCACGTACGTAGGTGCTCGGTTACATAGGCGTTGGAGATAGCTAGGCCCACCTGACGCACAAAAGTCTTTGTATAAGCGGAAGCACCATATCGAGTGCAGGAAGGGGCCATCCGGCCCTAGCTAGAAGTCACCGCACAAACATGCGAAGGCGCCACCCCAAGCGTGGGAAGGGCCCACCTAGCTCGAGGAAGTTACCTACACACACAAACGGTGTACGGGTTTTGAACCCAGTATAGTGCTCACAAGGAGCTAGTGGTACCGCTAGTTTTGGTGCAAACTAACTTGGATAGGACGGGCAGGGTATTGTAATTTTACGCTAAGCTTCAATCAGATATATCCAATCTGATTAAATGATGAGAAAGTTTTACATAAATCCTTTTTAAGAGATGACTTTTAGTTGCAAGACATGTTAATTTTGAAATATAGCTCAAGTCCTTCTAGATGAATATATATTCTTTATGAAGATAGAATATATAATATAGCTCAAGTCACTATAATTATACATTCATCTTCAGTAAAAGTAAGTATATATATATATATATATATATATATATATATATATATATATATATATATATATATATATATATATATATATATATATATATATATATATATATATATATATATATATATATATATATATATATATATATATATATATATATATGGGGCATGCTATAATGCGGCATGCGGTACGTGCGGCACTGCACCGCAGTCGTCTGATGCACCGTTGTGTGCATGCGATGCACGCAGAGTGTGCATCAGACGGCTACGGTGCGGTGCCGCACTTACCGCATGCCCATATATATATATATATATATATATATATATATATATATATATATATATATATATATATATATATATATATATATATATATATATATATATATATATATATATATATATATATATATATATATATATATATATATATATATATATATATATATATATATATATATATATAGAGAGAGAGAGAGAGAGAGAGAGAGAGAGAGAGATAGTAGTGATACAGTGCGGCCGGTAACATGCAGGCTTAACGTGCAGCACCCCCTTCGGGGGTATTTTTGAATTTTTATTTTTTGGGGATTAATCACCTACCCTTGGATTGGACACACAAAAAATTTCAGCCCGATCCGAGATCTGTATAGTAGGCCGTCCAAATGTGTTGATCAAAATGGCGAAAAAAATGAACGACCGATAAAAGATCTATACCTAATTTGCCATTAAAGATGAATGTATAATTATAGTGACTTCAACTAATATAGCAAATTATGATGTCATGTAACTAATATCGTAAAATAGTTAAGATCTATACCTAATTTGCCATTAAATAATTAAATAGGGCTATATTTCTCCAATTGAGGCTTTGTCCCAAGTCAAATTTTAGAAGGAAGTCCAAGAGATGGCACACAATGTGGCAGATGCGTTGTGCATGGGTTAAGCCATGAATACATTGAAGAGTATCACCTACTGCTTTCCGGTCATGATTGTATACGATATTGCAGAATTCCTCTTAATCTTCAGAAGACATGGTGGAATGTGGTCAACAGTTGTTCCAGTTGCCTACTGTCGCTGATTAGGACACCCCCAGGCCACATAATGATCGAGAGGCCTATGACCCTCAAGTTAATCTATAAGGAATTTGGAGTGTATGTGAGAAAATGAGAAAGTGAGATAATTCAATTAGGTAACCGTACTACGTGGCTGCTGTAGATCGAGGAAGAGCTTAGTGGGAGCTTAAGGTAGGGGGTTGGTGAGAGAGTCGGCCATGTTGTACAGGTGTCAATGTTTGAGTGGTCATGATTGTCTCGTGTCCGAGTTGACCCTTCTGTGATGTTTGGCTGTCTGATTGTTTTCCCATTATGGCATGATGGAATGAGTGGTCAACAGTTGCATAATGCGGAGAGGAAAGAAAAAGAGAAAGACCAAGATATACTTGGAAAACCCCCCCATTAATGAGGAGGTAAAAAACCACAACACGACATCCCTAGACTGAATCTATTATCATGAAGGACAGAGCATACATGTATATATCTCTCTTGCAGCTATGATAGTAGAGGAAGAGCTTAGTGGGAATGTTGGTCTCACTTTCCAACCCCTCTTCTAGAGCACATTTTCTCTATTTATAGGGGGAGCTTGAGGGGGGGGGGGGGGGGGGGGGGGGGGGGGGAGTTGGCCAAGATGTACAGATGTCAACGTTTGAGTGCTCGTGGTTGTCTCGTGTCCGAGTTAACTCTTCTGTGGTGTCAGGTTGTCTGATCGCGTTTGTCAGTGAAGAGGCAATAAACCATAGACAGCATGTGCAGGGCACCACCAATGTCGTCGTCACTGTCAGCTGGTGACGTGTTACAACAGTATCTTGTCCGATCATACGACAAGCATCGTAGGTTTTGCACGGAAAGGTTGGTGCTTGTCCTTCGAACTCGGGTAGGCCATCTCAGGATGGCTCCTTGCCAGGGACGATAGACCTCTGATGAATATATTATTTTTCTAAGGGCGAGATGAGATTTACCTGAGAATGTGATATGATCGTGGGGCTTTTGCTTCAGAAGTCGCCTCGGGGGGGGGGGGGGGGGGGGGGGGCCTTTTTCGACAATTCCCTTGATAATTGATGTCTGCTCCGAGGAGGTGGGTAGGGCAGGTCGCCTTAGGTGACTTGGTTGTCATAGGTGGTGTTTTTTCTAATGTGCTCTTTAGCCATTAAAAGTATTTAAGTTGATATGGAAGATGATTTACCGTAAGCGATGTAATTTTTATCGCAATGGAAAAAAAATTTATTATGATCATATTTTTGAGTTCGCGCCCACTCATCATGATCTCCTGAAATAAAAACATACCATAAAATATCAAAACAGAGCCATAAGCATTAGTTTCCTTCTAGAAGGTTGGGCCGGTAATTTTGGCAATAGATCCACACAACCTGACACAAAATTAGCGGGTTTGGATTTGGGTTAAATAGGTTCGGATAATAAACAGGTCGATACAACTAACACGTTTAATAAATGGGTCAGGTCCAAATTTAGGGTCTAGACCAGGGCTAGTAATTTCGGACCCGACACGAAGTTAGCGGCTCTGGGTCAGGGCTAAACGGGTTCGGGTCGTAAACGGGTCAACACGATAGACCCGTTTAATAAACGGGTCGGGTCCGGGTTTAGGGTTTGGACACGGTAGACCCGGGAAGACCCGTTTAAAATTCAATGGGTCGTGTCTGGTCGGGTTTACCCGGCCGCAATCCGATATTGTAATATATAGTATCAGCGGGTCTATATCAGGTTAGGTCGGGTCGAGTCAGATTGGGTTGGGTCGGGTCAACTGAATAATGGTAAACGAGTCTAACGGGTCTTTTTGGGTCTACCCGTTTATAAATGGGTAGGGAACGGGTTTAAACGGGTCGGGTCCGGGTCTAGGGGTTTTGGGCACGACCCGAAATTAGACCCGACACGAACCTGACCCGACACGACCCATTGCCACCCCTAGGAAGACCCCTTTGCATATACACCCATGATAAATATTGATATTATCCCTAACAAAGTTGATATCCTTAGTACATACACCCATAGAAAATATTGATATTGTTTCACAAATATGGTTTAGATATAGGACCCCTTTGCATATACACCCCAGATAAATATCTATAAACATATATCGCTAACAAATATTGATATTTTGCACATTCACCTCAACTAATGCCGATATTATTTTTCACCCCTTTGCACATACACCAATAACAAATGTGGACATTACCTTTTATACGTACACCGCTAACAAATATTGATATGATTTTTCGGATTTGAATTGGGTGTAGGACCACCTTTGTACTTACACTCCTAACACATGTTTACCCCTTGCACATACACCCATAATAAATTATTGATATTTTGCATAACAGCCCTAACTAATGTTGATATTTTTTCTATAATTTCAGGTGTGGTTTCCTATGGGTTTAAGCACCACTTTGCACATACACCCATAAAACAAATGTTGACATTACCCGCCATATATATGCCCCTAACAAATGTTATTATTTTGTACATACACCACCAAGTAATGTTGATATTATTTTTTCTAAAGTTTCGGGTGTGGTTTCTAAGGGTTTAAGGACCATATATAAAGAGCAGTTTTGCATCTATTCTCTTAACAAATATGGATATTATAAATAATTTTGGTGTCCCATCGGTGAGAATAAAGGAATTTTTACATATACACCATTAACAAAAATGATATTAAAGATAACTTTAGTGTCCCTTCCACCATAGTAAGAACCTAACACATATATGCTTTATATAAAATAAAGTGGTGCATATACACCCCTAGTAGATATTAATATTATGAGCTTAAGCATCTTTTCGCACATACACCCATAATAAAAATTGATATTATCATTTGTACATACACCCCTAACAAATGTTGAATTATTTTTCAGATTTGATTTGGGTCTAAGACCCCTTTGCACATACACCCGGAACACATGCTTACCTCTTGTACATACACTCCTAACGAATAATATTGATAATTTGCGCATATGCTCATAACTAATATTGATATTTTTTCTACGGTTTTAGATGTGGTTTATTTTGGGTTTAAGCACCCCATTGCACAAATGCACCCATAAATAAATATTGATATTACCTGTTGTATATACACCCTTAACAAATATTGTTATTTTACACATACACCCTAACTAATATATATATATATATATATATATATATATATATATATATATATATATATATATATATATATATATATATATATATATATATATATATATATATATATATATATATATATATATATATATATATATATATATGATTTTGAGTGTTGTTTTGCAAATATGTCCCTAACAAATAACGATATTATACATAACCCTGGTGTCCTTTCGGCTATAGCAAAGAGATTTTTGCAGATAAACCCTTAACAAATAATGATTAACATAAAAAATAAAAAATTAATTAATTATGACAAAGTCGGCCCTTAGAGTTTGGGTGCCCAAAGCGAATTTTCAAAGTTGTGCCCTCTTTATAACATATACACACATAAAAAAATACAAATACCTATATTTCTTTTTAGCAAAGTGATCAAGACGTACTCATACCAAGTTTAAAAAACTAATCAAAACCAAAGTTACAATCCTTAGAATTATTGAATCACAACCATTTAGAGATTAATGAACTATGTAAAAGAGTTTAACTAGAAACTAAGAAGAAAAAAAATCCAATTTTGATACGTAATACCTCATGATCTTAAGATCCATTTTGATGAAGGCTTAAAAGGAAGGGTCTAAAGCATTGGAATTCTCATCAACAATAATTTTCAAAGATTAAATAGAAATAAAAAATATCAATGCTCTATAACTTTCATTTCATTTTTGGGCATACATCAAAAATCTAGAACATTCCTTCAATTCAAATCCTATTGGAGAGAGAGAGAGAGAGAAGAGGAAGAGTGAAAGAAAACGAGAGAGAGAGAGAGAGAGAGAGAGAGAGAGAGAGAGAGAGAGAGAGAGAGAGAGAGAGAGAGAGAGAGAGAGAGAGAGAGAGAGAGTTACCGGAGGTGGGATGTTGCCATCGCCCGTCAGAGGTTCAGAGGGAAGAGTCGAAGAGGGGACTTAGGGGAGGGCCGAGTGCGACTAAAGTATGGAGACTGGATTCACCGACCATCATGAGCGGAGAGCCGAGAGTCGAAAGCCGAAAGCAGACTTAGTCGGGGGACGATAGTTGAGTTGTTGAGTTAGGGTGTTCACTTTGTGTTTTATATGTGATACGATGTCATCATGGGCTTTGAGACGTTGGACGGCTTGGGCCCTATATAAGGGTTTTTTTTTTGTACCCTGTCCTTGGGTTAGGCCCAAAGGCTTTGGTGACTTTGCCCAAAGGCTACCTCTTTATTAAGGTGATTTCGTAACCCATGCAACCAACCCCTTATCAATTTTTGTAAAAAAAATTTATACGGTGCGCCCCGGCCCAGTCACCTTCACCAATCCTTTCTGGTCATCCCGTAGCCGAGATATTTGCATCAAAAAAAAAATGTAGAATGCACCATCACAAAATAGACTAAGGATGTTCTCACCACAAGAGAGAGACAAATATTATGGTTTTAAAATGCACTACAAGAAATTGCACCTTTAGCGACGCTTATCTGCGATGCATATCCTTTTCCGTCGTCGAAAGTTGCCTTTTCGCGACGCCATATCTTATTCGTCGCAAAATTGTGTCGCTAAAGGTTTGCTAGCATAGTTGAGTTCGCACCTAGGAGGATAAAGTTTTTTGGCGACGGTAAATGGATATTTGGCGACGCAATTAGACGTCGCTAAATTATTTACATTTAGCGACGAAATAAATTATGTCGCAAAAAATTAAAAATTTTGGCGACGGGACTAAGTGCGCTGCTAGTTGCAATTAGTGACATAGTTGTGCGTCGTGAAATTATTGTTTATGACATCACAGATTCTTAATTTTTTTATAGCGATGTTGTACGTGCGTCACAGAATCGTTCCGTAAAATAAAAATTTTGCACCTATAAGGGGACTTTTTTGGCAACGATAAATGGCTATTTGGCGACACAATAAGATGTCGCTAAATTATTTACTTTTCGCGACGAAATAAATTTAGTCGCGGAAAATTAAAAGTTTCGGCGACGAGACTAAGTATGCTGCTAGTTGCAATCGGCGACATAGTTATGCATCGCAAAATTTCTTATTTTTTGGAAACATTGTTTATAACGACGCAGATCATTTTCCGTCGCCAAAAGTTGCCTTTTCGCAACGCGATATCTTATTCGTCGCAAAATCGTGTCGCTAAAGGTTTTCTAGCATAATTGAGTTCGTGCCTAGAAGGCCGGATAAAGTTTTTTGGTGATGATAAATGGCTATTTGGCGACGCAGTTAGACATCGCTAAATTATTTATGTTTAGCGACGAAATAAATTATGTCGCGGAAAATTAAAAATTTTGGCGATGGGACTAAGTGCGTTGTAAGTTGCAATTGGTGACGTAATTGTGCGTCGTGAAATTCATGTTTATGACATCGCAGATTCTTAATTTTTTATAGCGACGTTGTACGTGCGTCGCAGAATCATTCCGTAAAATAAAAATTTCGCGACTAAATTTATCGCGACTAATTACGTTGTACAACAGATCTGGACTTTATCGGCAGCTAAATATGGCCGGTAAAATATTTTTTCGGCAACTTGGCCACCGAAACTGGTGGCCGCACATGCACCCATCGCAAAAGCTTTAAACGATCAATTCGCCGCTTATACATGGGCTTTAACAGCAGCTATGTTGTTGCATATACTCCCCTAGCTTTTTGCGGGGGCTGAGCCGACCTCCGCTTATACGTGCATTGGACGCCGTATTTGCTCAAGCTTTTCCGGCGGTGTTGAATGGCCACCGGATTTGATTCCTTTTCCGGCCGGGTAGGGATGGCCGTCGTTTATCCTGCCGCACAGATCATTTATGTTATAGTGGTTAAATGGATTGGGTTCCGGGTCTAGGGCATTGCAACGACCCTAAACTAGACACGACTCCAACCTAGGGTTGGCAATTTCGGACCCGACACGGTAGACCCGGCACGACCCGACACGAAGTTAGCGGGTCTAGGTCAGGCCTAAACGGGTTTGGGTCGTAAACTGGTCGACACAATAGACCCGTTTAATAAACGGGTCGGGTCCAGGTTTAGGGATTGGACAAGGTAGACCCGAGAAGACCCGACACGACACGAACTGTCACACCCCAGAAATCTGAAGACCGATCCCTGGGGTGTGAGGTGAGAAAAAGAAGAGGGTTTTGGGTTTGGTCAATTAATTACACCAATTTGGGTTCTCACAGGGCTTCTACGCTCTCTAATATGAAAAACAAGAAGGAGGGAGAAACAAGAGGGGGATCTTTTAAATTTGATTTTTCGAAAAACATCTTTATTAAAAAGGAAAGAAGAGAAATATCAATAGAGATAAGACATTATCTAATCAGCTCGACCTTCAAAAGTCATATCCTCTCAGTATGTGTGACCAGTCGGTGCCACTACATACCGACAGGGGTCTATCTGAGGGAGCACGAAGCTCAAGCCTCCTACGGCTAGCCAAGTGGTCTCATCCACTCCCTAACACTCAGGTGCACCAATCTAGGGTTCCTATCTACAAGGTTAATCAATTTAGTCATTTATATGTATTTATATTTTCATCATGATCTATCCTAGGCTTGGGGCCTTGAGGAGAGGCCTACCCAAAAGAATTCAGCTGGAACCATTGCAACTACAACCATAGAATACAACTAACTAATAAGAACTCTTATTCCAATAGAATTACCATGTCTGAAGAGAAAAGACTACAAGACGGACATACTAAACAGAAAGGTAAAGCTGTAACTCCAACTCCGCCTCTGGACTCCTACTGCTACTCCTGATCATGAGCCTCTGAACCTGCACTGAGCCTACTCGTGGGAAAGAGTAGCCCCCAATAGGAAATTGGGAGATTAGCCAAATTAATGGCTAGTGACATCCTAATAGTCTATAATATGATGAGACGACCAATCATAATAAATTAAGATATAATCTAGCAGTTCTAGTATGATCAATGTTTGTAGAATGATACCTAAACCTATCAGTAGTCTATATTCACATGCAATTCCTACTGACACTAGGTTATCTAACATGAAGTCCATTCAATGTTCTACAGCATTAAAGAACAAATTAAAGTTCAGATAAAGTCACGAAGCTATCATGTAAACAGTCACTCAATTCTAAATTCATATACAGATAAAACACACACTATCAAAATGTGAACCCCGGATATTTTGTTCATCCTGCCCCCGGTCGGGCATTACTATAGGGCCTTTTATTTCGATATAGAGGGCCAACTCTCTCGCCGTGCATCCACCAACACCATGCACTAGTCACCCAGATGATCATAAGGGGTTTCCCGTCTTTCACGGTGGAGCTCTACCGCCCAACTTGCTTTACTATGGGGACTTCAACTCCCCGGGACGGGGTTGCTAGGCCAATCCCTACTCGAGGGCACCTCCTATTGGCTTTACCACAACCCTTGCCCGTGACCCCTAACCTACTTAACTTCGGCTGTACGCGCAGGGTGGTTCACGACCCTTGCGCGCACGGGGTCTCTACCCTTTAACCAGGTAGATTCACATATAACATCTTTTAACTTATACAATGAAACTACAAAAAGTTTATTTAATGCTTATCAATTTCCAACAATTTACCCCTGATCTCGTACTGCTCTCGCAACCAATGCAACATAATAAATCAATAAAGTAAAACACTCATCCCAGTGACCCGTGTGCGAGGGTTGCCATACTCCTCTCAGGAGGGTGGGTCCCGATAATTATTAGTTATTCAATTTATTGTTGAATTTAAGGGAATCCTAATTACGGTGTCCATATAATCAAAAGCAATCATTATTATTATTTTATTAATATTTTAAGCATGCGTCGCCGGACTCGCGACTCCGCATGCAAGGCGGGGTCCACTTGACCACATGCGACGATGCCCGGCGGGGCCCGCATGCAGTGTCATGGACACCTACCCTTAGTCATTCTCATTTCCCACTATTAAAGACCACGCAAGGGTAGTAGATGTCACCTGGTTGTCGATCGCACACGACTCCTGCTAGCTGCCTTTGATCCGTCTCCGCTGGATCACCACGATCAAGGTCTGATAATAACCACAGCTCCGCATCACAACTCTATCGATTAAAACAGAAGAATCTACGACGAGGGTTCTATGCCAAGGATAGTCGGGCACCCTCAATAGGGGACCAACATTGAGTCGACAGCACACAAATCCGTGCGACTGAAAAACTCGAACCTAAACAATACTAGGCCAAACAAGTAAACAGAAGCTAAACCTACTCACCGAATCGGGCTCGAAGAACCCTTTCCGAGGGTTCCAGTTTCGCTGGAATCTGACTTCGGTCGGATGGTTTCGGGTCAAACCATGTAGAACCGATAAAATCGATCGCATGGCTGGTTCACTAGGGTAGAAGGGGTTCTAGGGTTATATTCTGGGTTTAAAAGGTAGGGCTCAATGTTCTGAGCACAATGCCGCTAGTTTCGTCTGAATCCGAGTTCGGACGATAAAACGACGGTCAAACCACGGTACCACGATAAGATTCGGTCCAAGGATAAAACAGGGTATTAAACAGTATAATTACTATTCTAGACTATGGCCAACAGGTATTATTTTCCGAGCCGGTCGAAATGGCGCTGGTTTCGTCCAATTCCGAGTTCGGACGGAGAAATGGCAGTCGAACCAAAATCGACTGGTTCACGGGTCTGGTTCAAGTGAACCAGACCGGTTCACTGCATGGGTTGGGTCTGCTGGGTCGGGTCGGGTCTGCAGTGCCATGTTGGGTCGGGTCGGGTTCAGGGCTAAACGGGTCGGGTCTGGGGGTTAAATATAACATGGGAAATTACCAAACCACCCCCCCTCTCCTTCTTCTCCACGCGACTAGCCCGAAGGGCTGGTTCCTGTGCGCCGACGGCCGACGGGAGGGGGCGGCCCGGAGCGCTGGCGAGCGCTCGGCCGGTCTCTCCCGCACCACCCCCACGGAGGAGGCGCGGTGGGAGGCGGCCGGAGCGGCCGTCGGAGCCCGAGGGGTCGGCCGGAGAGGGGCTCGCGCGGAGCTTGGTCGGAGGTCGGAGGTCGCCGGGGAGGGGTTCGGTGCGGCGGCGGTGTCCGCCCGAGCGGGCCGCGGCAAGGGAGAAGGATGGACCGGGGGTTGCGGGTTGGGTCGCGAAGGGGATGAGAGGAGGAAAGGGGGCTGACCTTGGATCTCGGCGTGCTCGCCGGGGCTCCGGCGAGGGGCGGGTCGGGGTGCTCTGGTCTTCTCCACGATCTCTTCTCCTTCTCTCTCTCTGACTCTCGCGTTCTCTCTCTACTTCTCCCGTTCTCTCTATCTTCCTCTCGTTCTCTCTCTCTATTTCTCCCGTTCTCTCTCTTCTACTCTCACGTTCTCTCACGTCCTCTCTCTCTCTCTCTCTCTATCTCTCTCTATCCCGTTCTCTCTCTATTTATAGAGGGGGGAGGCTGTTGTGGATATGGAGGGACGGGGATAGGGTTGGTTAAGGGGATAAAGATAAGAAAGATAGGGATAAGGGCTAAAAGATATGGATTGTCATCCCGAAATCTTGCCCGAAAATTACCATCCGAATTTTGGATTGAAATAAATGGGGAGGGAGGTCAAGAGAGCCTAAATCATGCTAGGAGACCAGGAGGTAGGCTCTAGGGCTGGTCGAGCTCGGTCCCGAGCCCTGAACCGGGCTCGGTTGGAATCCGGGTGCGATTCGTCCATCAACCGGGCTGAAAAGAATAATAAGCTGTAACTATCAAACCGGAAGTCGGAATAGGGCCCGAGAGGATTCGTTGGAAAGGTCTCGACAACGCGAACGCGTTAGCGCTTGGTACATAATTTTCTGACTTCCAGATCTCCCGAAAAGAAGGAAAGACTCGAAAACTCAAAATAGCAATAACTATTCACTCGGGTGTCGGATCGACCCTAACTCATGCTCATTTGAAAAGCTCCCTCAGAGTCTCAACTAACGTATCTTATTTCGTTATGATCCGATCACCCGATCTCTTGCAAGAAACAAAACAGCTACAACTATCGCCCAATTATCGCTTTTCTAGGGTTTACCTGCCGGGCTGCCGAAACTGGCTGCGCATACACATGATCGTTGCACGGAACGCACCATCGTGACATGCTCGAAGTTACGGAGAATGTGAACGTAAAATATCTCATAGGTTTACGATCCATTTATTGGGAAAAAGCCCGAAGAAAAAGTCTGGCTGTAAAAAGACGAAACTAGCCATTGAGGATTTCTATTATTCTCAAATCTAACACCACAGGTGTTACACGAACCCAACACGACCCGACCCGTTGACACCCCTACTCCAACCTTGTAATGCTTGATTCTCTAGTGTTAACTTTTACTAAGGAAACCCTATTCATTTATTATTAAAATATTACTAGCAGTTAAAACTTTATTTATGTTGAAATTTTATACTGATGCATATACAT
Source organism: Chamaelirium japonicum (assembly GCA_947650365.1). NCBI lineage: Eukaryota > Viridiplantae > Streptophyta > Magnoliopsida > Liliales > Melanthiaceae > Chamaelirium > Chamaelirium japonicum. Next base: position 33,268,667 of record OX393549.1, read on the forward strand.
GGTTGCACTTGAGTTGGACCGGACCAGGTGTCCTGAGTCCGGGTCGTGAGGTGATAAGGCGTTGGTAATATGTCTGTGTGAGCACGATTTATTTATTTATTTATTTTTGCATGAGTGTTGCAGACCTGGACGTATCCCCGTACCAAACCGTCGCTGAGCGGCGCAGGTTACCTAACCAAAAGCATATTGACCTAGGGCTAATAGGTTTTACCCGATTATTAATTCGACTCGATCGGGTCGTCCCAATTCCTTAGACCCTAGGCCAGTCCCCGACTCAAGCCCCTTATCCCTCTATGTCTCTCTCGATCGCCTGATCCCAATCAAGTGGGTAGGATGAGATCTGTGTCTCATTTTATATTTATTATTATTATTATTATTATTATTATTATTTTTGCCAATCGGATATCAATCCGACATACCAGGAACCCTTCCCTCTTAAGAGAACAACACACACGTTCTCTTTAAACTTCGACCTTCAGATTTTGATATGAAGTCGGGTTGGCTTGTACACAAAGTTTTTTGAGCATGCTGAAGAAGCCGAGGAAGAAGAGGTAATGGTCATTAGAACTTTCTCTTTATCACGTTCATTGGACAAAAAACTATTTATAGTGCTAAGTTGAAATGGATGTTGTCTATGTATGTTAAGCTGACATTGTTTATCTAACGACTTGTTGACTGCAAGAGCAGGATGATGATTCTATGGACAAGGATGGAAATGAATATGATGGTGATGGTTCCCGCCCCCAGAAGCATGCAAAAGTTCTAAACTTGCACGGGAATTCCTTCTCGATACTGCAACAGTTATTTTCAAAAAACAGGTAACTTAGAGGATACTGGATACTTGTTTGTTCAGCGATATGGTTTTATTATGTCTTCCCCCTTTCTTTGTTTTGGTTCATTACACTTTTGATTTACTGTCGTATTGATGTCTAGTAATCCTAATGTTTTGAATTAAACTAGTTATGGTTTTGTAGATTGAGCTTCAATGAATGTCAACAAATTCTAATTAGACGACTATCATTTGGTGTTTTGGATTACCGGACAAGAATCGACAAGCTACATTTTAATATAACATCTTTGTCTGCCTACAAAACATCACCTTCCTGTTTTGATTTCCTTCAACCATTAATGAGTCAAGAGTTATGATGTTTAGCTACTCTAGTTGATTCACTGTGTTGTATTTTCTCAAAGATAGTTCTTGACATATTTGAGTGAAAGACCGACATGAGACAATAATCTGTTTAATTCAGCCGCCCACCTAGGTGGTTGCTTGTTGACTAGACTCGAAATTGCTTGGGCGGTCGCCTAGGCGGCGCCTGGGCGATGCCTTAATAGTCAATTTCCAAAATCTCACAATCTCAGTATCCACATGGATTTTATAGCTTTTAAGTGTAGAGGTGTGCAAACCAAACCAAACCAAACCGAACTGACCAATTTTGATCGGTTTTGGCACACTCAATAGATCAGATCGGATTGGGTTTTTAAAAAACCGACATGATTGGATCGGTTGACGGATTTGTAAATTCAAAACTGACCTAAACCGAACCGAGCAACCATTGCAATACTATAGGATGACTCAAAATCAATTAAAAATCATATTTAGGCCTAATGATTTGATAACAATTATTATTTTTTAAGTTTGAATCGGTTTAAAAATCCTCAAAACCGATCAAGTTGGATCGGTTTGGGTTTTGCCTAAATAGGTCGGTTTCGGACCGATGCACACCCCTATTTGAGTGTGATAATGGAAAAACAAGAGGTGGTACAAACATAAATTGTACACATTTTTCAGACTTTCAGCTACATTGATTGGGTGTACACCGCCAGAATCAATATTCTGTTGCTCCTTCCATTGGATGGGGTACTTATTGTCAAGAGTGATATTATTGCTGCATTTTTTTCAAGATATATTACTATAAAATAAATTGCTGTAATGAAATTACTATAGCCTCTAAAAAAATTTTAAATTTTTATAGAAAATGTATTGAAGCATAGCAATCTCTTTGCTATAGTGAAATCATTTTGTTTTTTCAGGTCGCGCCAATGGCTCCCGGACATAAACAAATCTATCTTTCATCAACATTCTCACTTATAGTGCATCCAACGGAGAGGACACGGTTCCAACCCCAGCTTGCACAATCCCAGCTTATATTGACCCCACATGAACATATAACTAGTCTACCGACCAAGGCCAGCAGCGTTGGTAGAAATTGTAAAATATTTTTTATATAGAATTTTTATCTTTATTGTGTTATGCATAATAACTAAAGCATCATTGTGTTCTTTGAAGTTTCAGTTCCGAGCACGAGGCGTGGACTGGGGCTGACCAAAGGTAACGGGACAGAGAAGCTTGTAGCACGGTTTGGTAAACTTCCAGTGGAGGTTCCAGAAAAGCTTGTGGCAAGATTTGACATTTCAAAAAAGATACGGCATCATCATCAAAGACATGAGTTTTTTTTTTGTAGTCCTTCAGTTGATGTTATGGATGTCGGGTTTTGTATTACTTACTGATCTTTCATAGAAATGAGTGGATAAACATGTGTACTTAGAAGAATAATTTAGTATTTTGATTTGACATTAAATGAGTTTAAATGAATACTTGTGTACTTTTGTTTTTATTGAAATGTCTGTGGATGAATATATATGTATAAAGATTTCAAAAAAAAAATTTAAAATTTAATAAAAAAATATTAAGAATTTGTCTTTTGGCAACGTATGTAATACATTACGTCACTGAATTCGTATAGTCTGCAACGCGATGATTGCATCGCCTAATATATACATTTGGCTTAATGAATAAATTTGACGATGTAATTATTGCGTCGCTAAAATTATACATTATGCGATGACAAAGTATGCATTCTGCGACGCTATTATTTGTTCGCTAGAAGTTATTAGCGACACTATTATATATGTCGCAAAATATTTTTATTTTCGGCGATGCATACGGTGTGTCGCTAAATATTCTATATATAAGCTTAAGTTAGTTATTTTTGCGACGTTGGAGGTCATTTTAGCGATGTTTTTTGTTTTAATCGGCGGCGCTTATTGCGTCGCGGTTGGTTAAGCTTTCGGCAACGCAATTTGATCGCGTCGCCGAAAGTATTCTCAGACGGGGAATCGGCGACGTCTTGGCGACGCAGTTTGAAACGTCGTAAACGATATTTCGCGATGAATATTACCACTTTTGGCGATGCTCTGGTGTATCGCAAAAATTGTCTTTTCTTGTAGTGATGGTTTCCCTTAGGCTACAATAATTTTGTTTGTTTGTTTGAAAGGATGATCTATCTACTATGGGGGAATCGATATCCCTTCAACTATACTATATGTCCTACCAATTGATCAAGTTATTATTTGGAAACCTTCGACTATAATACCTTAAAACAATATTAGAATGCGAAAGGTAGTGAATAAAATATTTTTTCATAGTTTTTAAGATGCCTACTTCTATGGTATATAAGATTTGGATCTTAAACAACCAACTAATAGAGTATTGTCGGATTATATAAAACGTTGTGCAAGATCTCTATACCCTAAAACATTTATATGATATAGTTCATATTTATAAAATACATGATGTTTCGTAATTAATAACTAGTAATATATAAAAAGAGAAATCATACCTTATGCATGTGTCATTTCTGAGTTGGCAGTGGCGAAGCCAGGAATTTGCTCTAGTGGGGGCGACCTTTGTTTGGATCTAAGTATTTTATCCATTTATCACCGCCAAAGACTCAAAGGAATTCAATTGATTGCAAAAAGGAAATAATTTTGTTAAAAAAGAGAAACCAAATACTAATTAGAGTTATTCAACCCGAAGGTTTTTCTAATTTCGCTCAGCTCGATTGACATGACAGTGTGCAACAGTTTTGTGATGTAAAACACTTAAAATGTTGCTAGTGGGTTTCAGCCACTAGTTGCACACTGCTATGTTAATAGGGTCGGCGAAATAGAAAAACCTTCGAGATACTCCATGGGCCCCAAACCCGCAATCCATCTCCACCTACCCAGCTACCCCCATCCCCACGGCCTCCCCTCGGGCCACTCCCCAAGATGACAAGGCCCAAATGGACCAGAGTAATCGGTGACCACATAACACACAAATACACAATGACAAAAAAATGTAAAAAAAAAAAAAAGATAATTATGAGATTGAGTCAACTCCGACTCTCTGAGAAGTGAGAACTGAGACAATAAGACCCGTGAACCATAAAACAAATAAAAAATTCAAAATATCAGATGATATCATGATTCAGATCAATGAGATCATGGATTGATTGGATATTTGGATTCAATTATTCAAAGGGCAGGGAGAGAGAGAGAGAGAGAGAGAGAGAGAGAGAGAGAGAGAGAGAGAGAGAGCGTGCCTCGAGTGCCTGTTCCGCAACTTCAGCGGCTTCAGGTTCAGCCGTTCAGGGTGTTCGAGTGTTCGACGTCGGCGGCGACGGACCGACCGAGCCGACCGACTCACCGACAGACGACGGTCGCCCGCACTCCGTAGCCGCAGGCCTGCAGGCGGTGAGCCGGCGAGTCTCGAGCGTGTCCGGTGTCCCGATCCCGCGATCCGTCTGAGCCCGTGCAGGCCGGGGCCGGTGCCGGTGCCGCCCTGCGAGACGTCGGTGAGGTAAGACCGTAAGAGGTTCTGACTCTTCTGAGGTTGCCCGCCGTCGCCACCGTCGGCGCTGCAAGAGAACGATTTGTTTTATTTTTTTTTAGCCATTGATCTCAGCCGTTGATCTAGATTTTAGGTTTTTAGTGGGGATGTCTTTTGATTGGGTGACACGTGTTTGAGATGAGAACCGGGTTTTTTTTTTTTTCAAAATCTGAGTGGGGGCAGATGCCCCCACTGGGCCTAAGCTGACTCCGCCTCTATGAGTTGGTAGAGTTACACGGGTGTATGCGCAAAAAAGGTACGGGTCGGCTTTATTTCACAAAACGAGATTACAATTGTGGCCGGGACCCGGGTTGCTCGGGTGTAGCGAGTCCGGGCTGCGGCGAGTTTTGATCAGGGGATTGTGGGAAAGATCTTCTGGGGGATCCCTTTGATCCGCGTCTCCACGTGGTGTTCGTGCGAGAGCGCTGAAGGGGCTGCCCAGGACAGGGGTTTTACAGGGAGAGGGTTTTGGAGAGGCTAAGGAATGTCCACCGTTGCTTGGTCCCTTCCGTGCTTCGCGCTTTCTCGGCTAGGGGGGTTTTCGGCTTCGTTCCTCGGTCTTCGTGTCTTCCTCGTTCCTTGCTTGACCTCGGTGTCCTTGATCGTCGGTTCGCGGCGTCGATCGAGCTTTTGGCGTTGGCTTTGGCTTTGGCTTTTTGGCTTTAGCTTGGCTCCGGCGTGGCTCTGGCTTTTGCTTTGCTTTGGCGCTTGCACTTGGACGTAGCTGGGAGAGACTTGCGATGCTTTCGTTCTTCCGGACTTAGCGTCGTATCGGCTAGAACGTGCGGTGCTTTTGCTCGTGGCCGGCGTAGTCGCTTGGCTTTGGCACTTGCGTTGCTTTGGCGCGGGCTTTACTGGGGCTTTGCTTTGGCTTCTTGCGTTGGCTTTAGCTTCAGCGTCAACTCGATCTTCTTCCTCGAACGACGTGGGCTACTTCTTCGGTGCTTCGATGGCTTGCGTGTTGACGGGACTTCTCTTCTTCTCCGGGCTTCTTTGGCGTGATCAGAGTCGAAGGATGCTTTCGAAGATGGTGGGGGTAGCACCGATCTCCGTGCGACGGTTGTGGCGTCGGCTTTTGTTGATGAAGACGACGGGGTGGCGACGCTTCAGATGATCTGTTCCAGCCTTTCTTCTTCGTGGATGGTGCAGATGTTTGTCGAAGACGACGGGGTGATGACGCTTCGCTTCTCTCCTCCGGGCTTTGGGGCTTGATCGGGATCGAGGACTTGTTGGAGACGACGGGGTAGTGCCGCTCCTCTTCTTCTCCGGGCTTTTGGGCTTGATCGGAGTCGAAGCTTGTTGGAGACGACGGGGTAGTGCCGCTCCTCTTCTTCTCCGGGCTTTTGGGCTTGATCGGAGTCGAAGCTTGTTGGAGACGACGGGGTAGTGCCGCTCCTCTTCTTCTCCGGGCTTTTGGGCTTGATCGGAGTCGAAGCTTGTTGGAGACGACGGGGTAGTGCCGCTCCTCTTCTTCTCCGGGCTTTTGGGCTTGATCGGAGTCGAAGCTTGTTGGAGACGACGGGGTAGTGCCGCTCCTCTTCTTCTCCGGCCTTTGCTTCTGGCGTCTTCGGAGTCGAAGGGTTCTTCTTCTCCGAGCTTTCTTCTTCGTGAACGGAGTCGAAGGGGCGATCGTCGTGCGCAAGGGCCTTCACGTTGATGAGGACTTTCAGTAAGCCGATCCCTCGGGACAGGCTTGACTGTGCCTCGTGAAGCCTTGGGTCGATGAAGAAGCGTGCTCTCTTCTGCAGAGCTCTGGCGCTTCGTCTTCAATTTCTCGACCCTTTTTTCCTTCCCCCACCCCCTCTATTTATAGGCAAAGAGGTGGGGAGAGAGATATGGAAACTTTTTAATTTTAAATCTCTTTTGTATCTCTCTCATAATTACCCGGATTTTATTCATCCATTGATGAAGGGAATAACATTTAATTGTTTTCCTTTTCTGGCGGGTGCAATTATGGCTGGACTTTGCGCACGAAATCGATGGCGATCGGGCGCTTCGTCTTGTGCGTCGGATCGAGGGATCGGCGCAGATCCGCGCGTGTGCAGACGTCATACGCTACCTCCCCCCGCGCATGGCGGTATTCTTTCCTTTTCTTTCTTTTCTTTCCTTTTCTTTTCTTTCCTTTTCTTTTCTTTCCTTTCTTTTCTTTCCTTTTTCTTTTCTTTCTTTTTCTCCCCTTTCCTTGCAGGGCCGGCCGGCCCCCCCCATGGGGTTCGGGTCCTACTAGGGCCGGCCCCATGTGGCTCGGGTCCTAGTAGGGACCGGCCCCCATGGGGTTCGGACCCTAGTAGGGGCCGGCCCCCCTTGGCGCATGGGGTCCGGGTCCGCATCGGCGCGCGCGAGTCGGGTTTGAATCCATGTCGGTGCGCGCGAGTTGGGTCCGTGTGTCGGGTTTGCATCCGCGTTGGCACACGTGAGTCGGGTTCGGGTCCGACGAAATTCGTGTGTCTACAAATGCCCCCTCAAGGACGGGTGCGTCGGTGAGAGCGTGTCGGGTTTGGACACGTAGGAATCGTAGAGCGCTTGTCCTTGATTCCTTTTGTGGGCGGGGTTGGAGGTCTATTTAAGGACCCCTACCCCTTCTTCCGTCATTGCGTTTCTCTGCGAAGGTTCCGCCGGCTTCTGAAGATCTGAAGAGAGCTGCCTGGGGTTGCACGAGACTTGCTCCGTCTTCCCGGTGTCGCCTTTTTCGTCGGTCTTGTGCTTTTGCGCGACGGTTCTGCCGGCTTCTGAAGACCGCCGTCGGAAGAGAGCTGCCTGGGGTTGCACGCGACTTGCTCCGTCTTCCCGGTGTCGCCTCTTTCGTCGGCGGCGATGGTGCGCGATTTCGCGGTCGTTGCGAAGGCGGGTTCGAAGCGACGATGCGACGAGGCTCGAGGCGGGGAGGATGGAGGAGCGCGGCTGAGGTGCGGGTCGCCTTCGCCGCCTCTCTCTTCCTCCTTCTTCTTCTTCTTCTTCTTTTTCTTTTTCTTTTCTTTTCCTTTTTTTTTTTTTTCTTTTTCTTTTCTTTTTCTTCCTTCTTCTTCTTCGGTTCGGTTCCGGGCTGCATGGGCAGCAGCGGCAGCGGCGGCGCGCGGGGCTGCAGCATGCGGGGCGGCGCGCGGGGCGGCGCGCGGGGCGGCGCGCGGGGCGGCGTGCGGGGCTGCAGCACGCGGGGCGGCGCGCGGGACTGCAGCACGCGGGGCCGGCCGTGTCGGGTTCGGGGCCGAGAAGGGCGGCGGCCGGGCCGGCGTGGGGGCCGGCCGTGTCGGGTTCGGGGCCGAGAAGGGCGGCGGCCGGGCCGGGTTTGAGGCCGAAAAGGGCGGCGGCCGGGTCGCAGGCAAAGAAGAAGGAGGAGAAGGGGGGTGCGGGTCCCCCCCTCCCTCTTTGCTGTTGGCCCTCAATTGGAAGGGGGCGGTGGTCCCCCCTTCCCTCTTTGCTGTTGGCCTTCAATTGGAAGGGGGCGGTGGTCCCCCCCTTTCTTCCGTTTTTTTTTTTTTTTTTTTTTTTTTTTTTTTTTTTTTTTTTTTTTTTTTTTTTTGCGCTTGTCTTGACTTGCCTCCTTTCATGGTCCTCCAGGGCCCGCGTCTTCGAGAGTTTGACTTCCTTGGGCTGGATAGACGAGGATTTCTTCGACGGGAGGAGATGCCTTTGCTTTCCTTTCACTCGTGTGCGCCGTCACCGCAGCTCAATGCGGGAAGACCTTCTGTCGTTGCTCCGTGTCTTTGTGCACGAGCGCATCACGGAAGATGGAGTCGCGGATGCGACTTGCGGGATGCTGAAATTAAGCGAGAAGATCCACACTGACGAAGGGATCTCCATGAAGCTTCTGCGGCCGAGTTTGAGTCTTCCGTTCCATCATTGCGGTGAAGAGTTCGTGCCTACGCCAGTTGTTGCCTCGAAGATATGTGCTAGGCTGACCCGATGGGGCCCCGATTCTTGGCCTCGGGGCGACGTCCAGTACCTTTGCGGCTTTCGCGAGTGGATGGACGAGCTCTACGAGGTCTTTGGCGCGGAACCTGAGATGAACTTATTGGCCAAATTTCTAGCGCCGGCTCGTCGGGAGTACAGTCGTCCTGAGGGGATGTACCGTGCGCTTTGTGAGCTTTGGTGTCCGGAGACTAACACCTTCCTTACTGGGGCGGGGGAGATAGGCATCTCGCTTCGTGATGTCCATATCGTTTCGGGGTGCCCCGAGGTACGGAACTACTACCAAGAGGAGGTGCCTGCCTTGAAGGATCTGCTGGACAGCAGCTACGCTCCGAGTTCTTGCCTCCTTCTGTTCAAGGCATATGCTATCATTGCGGCGAGGGACCAATCAGATCGAGTGCGTCCTTCTTCTTGGGTCGATTTTTGGTTCAGAGGCGAGTATAGAGCTCCAGCGCCCTCAGCTCACCCGATGTGGAAGATCGCTCAGATGCAGAGACCTCCGCTTCGCTCCTTCGTGAGGCCTATCGATTCCTTGGCTCGAGAGAAGCACTCAATGGAGGGGAAGCAGTGCCCCTGGGAACTCCTTGGCCTGAAACGGGACAGCGAGGAGTGGCGATCGGTTTACCGAGCCGCCGGGCTGGTCATCTTTCTTTGCCGGTTCGTGCTTCCGTGTTCTGGGGAGGCCATTCGTCCGGGGACCTTCCTTGCTGCTTCCAGGATGGAGAGGGGCGAGCTCTTCAATCTAGCCCCAGCCATACTATGCGCCTTGTATCGGGCTCTCAGCGGGACTTACTGGGACTTGTCTGGCTCAGATAAGGCCAAGGAGGAGCTCGGCCGGTCGGCTGCTTTCGGACCCTTGCATTATTTGTATGGTTGGATAGCTTTGCATTTCCCGAAGGGGATCTTTGCCAGGCGCGGGCATCCAGCCGAGTTACCTTTCCTCCCAGGGGTAGGAGGGATTTTGAACGCCTTTATCAGTTGGGAGCGTCCGAAAGAGTGTGCTCGTACCCTTTTGAGGAGGATGGGGAGCGTCGATTTTGAATTTCTGTCGGAGCATTCGGTGCTGCCTTTGGAGAGGTCGACCGTGTATGACAACGACGGGCTCCCGGACAGTCTTTACTGGAACATGGTCAGCTGCCGCCCTGGCTACTTAGTCTGGCGCAAAGGAGATGTGGTGGAGGTGGAGCAGTACTCCCCCCATCGCTTTGCCCGTCAGCAGGGTTTTCGACAGGAAGTCCCTGGCACGCCTCAGCAGCTGCAGGGGCGTTTCAGTCCGCAGGAGGGTTACCGTCTGTGGGCTTCCCTCTACGCTCGCTTTACTGGTAGTAGTTTCTTCCCTGGGGCCAAATCCGGGCTTCGGGACGCCGCCACCCCGGAATACTGCCAGTGGGTTAAAGGGCGAGTTTCCCCTTTACTTGCGAGTTTTCCAGTCGACGTCTTGGTGAGTAGCGGGTTCAGGAATTTCTGCTTTGATCATTCTGCGGGAGTAGAGGACCGCCGCCTCCAACTGGGACTTCGGCGGGCGCAGAGGAGCGGTAGTCGTCTTTCCAGCGCTCGTTGTGTCCCCTCTTCCGTTCCGGTGCTGGATGTCGAGCTTACTAGTGCCCCTGGGGTATTCTGTTTCCCGAAGGCCGAAGTTGAGGGTGCCCCTCCCAAGAGAAGAAAAATGTGCATTCCTCGCGGGATGGTCCCGAGAGTCCCTTGTCTGACGGAGGATGCCGAGGAGCCTGGACTTCTGAAAGATGAAGTGATTCCTCCGTCCCGGACCGCTTCGTCCGACCACACAGGTATGGAGCTCTCTTCATTTATTTGCCCTCTACGTTCAGGAAGTTTTATCATGCTGAGCACCGTTTCTTTCTTTTGACCAGATTCTGTTATAGTGCTAGAGCGCGGAGCGAGCTCTTCAAAGGCGCCTCTTGGGCGTTCGTCCACCGGTACCGCGCAGGTAGTGCCCGAACCCTGCGGGTTAGATATCCCTCCGGATGATCTAGATTTCCTCGGACTTTGCGGGGAGAACTTCCCTAGGGGCGACATTAACCTGGACGACATCGATGTCGATGCCTTGTCTTTTGGCGAGGAGGCTGAAGTCTCGAGCGTCGACAAGCGGCGTTCCCCGATGACTGTGCCCTCGTGTCCTTTGGTGGAGACGGTTGTTGCAGCGGTAGCGGCGGTTTCCCCAGTTCCGCCACCCTTGTTGGCGCAGGCGGCTCCTGTTGCGGCTGCAGCGGCAGCGGAGGTTCCTCCGGTTCCACCGCCCTTGTTGGCGCAGGCGGCTCCTGTGGCAGCTGCAGCGGCAGGGAGGGTCTTGCCTACCTACTCCGAGGCGCCTCGCCCGGATTTGAGGCCAAGGAGCAAAGTCTCAGAGTTTCTTCTTGCGAGCTGTCGGCAGTACATCAAGTCGACGTTGGAGCCTTTCCGTACTGCCGGCCTTGGCGCCCTCCAGGACTGGTGGTCGACGGACGGTGCAGAGTTTTGCTCGAGCCTGGCAGAGTTCAAAGTTGACAGCTCCCTTTTCGCCACTCAGATGGACCAGCTTGTGACCGAGAGCGAGGCTTATCGATCCCGGCGGGCTTTGCTGGAGGGGAGCTCCCCTTCTGAGCTGGAGGCCGCTGAGGCGAGTCTAAGTCAGTCCGGGCATCAACTTGCGGAGGCTACGTCCAGCCTGTCGAAGGCCCAGAGGAAGGTGGAATCTGCGCGCGCCTCACTTCGGAAGGCGGAGTCCCGTTTGGAGCGGGCTGAGGCTGCGGAGAGCACTTTGAAGGCGAGTCATCTGAGGCAGCAGTCGGACTTGGCAACCCGTCGCGAGCTTCTGGTCGCTCGTCCCGTGGAGCTTCAGAGAGTGGAGGCAACTAGGGAGGAGCTGCTGCGTCGTCTTCGAGCTCTGGACACCTTCTTTTAGTTATTCCTTGTTCCATTGTGGCTTCCTTTTCGGGACTCATGCCATGTACTGTCTTCGCTTTATTAATAATATCACTTTGTTTCGCCACATCCTTTTCATGGAATTTTGTTGTCTTTTTCTTTTGGTCGGACTGAACCTGAAGTAACTTCTCAGGCTGCCTACGTACCCCCCTAAGGGGGATCAAGTCACACGTAGTTCATTTTTTTTTTTTTTTTTTTTTTTTTTTTTTTTTTTTTTTTTTTTTTTTTTTTTTTGAACAAGGGGTGTGGCCTTGCTTTAGGCATAGTACCTTTTGAGGTACTTGCCGTTGATAGGGCCGAGTGTCAGCCCTTCTGGCGTGGTGAGGAGATAAGCGCCGTTGGAGTAGACTTCCTTGACGGAATGCGGGCCATCCCATTTGGCATCAAATTTCTTCCCTCCTCGATGCGAGAGGATGATGGGGCGTTTGACCGCCAGCACCAGTTCCCCTATCTGGAATGATCGAGGACGAATCTTCTTGTTGAAGGCGCGAGAGAGCCTGGCCTGATAACACTCCAGACGCTGTTGAGCTTCGAGGCGTCTTTCATCCAGTGCTTCCAATTCTGCTAGGCGGAGCTGGGCGTTGTCATCGCTGGTGAGGCCTTCCTGGACTGCTATCCTGAGTGACGGGATCTGGAGTTCGAGCGGAAGAACGGCTTCCACGCCATAGACGAGGGAATACGGCGTTGCTTGTGTCGGCGTGCGGAAGGATGTTCGGTAAGCCCATAGTGCTTCGCCCATGCGTTCGTGCCAATCTTTCTTTGTCTTCGAGACGGTTTTTTCCAGCAGCTTGCACAGAGTCTTGTTGAAGGCTTCTGCTAGTCCGTTGGCCGGAGCGTTGTACATTATCGAACAATTCTGCTTAATGTTGTACAATGCGCAGAACTGGCTGACGGCAGCATTCTTGAACTGCTTCCCGTTATCTGTTACGATGTAGCGGGGGACTCCATAGCGGAAGATGATGTCGTTCTGGATAAAGCTGATGACGGAGTACTTTGTAACTTCCCTCAACGGTATCGCTTCAGCCCACTTGGAGAAGTAGTCCGTTGCCGCCAAGATGTAGAGATGTTGCTTGGATGACTTGGGCAGAGGACCGACGATGTCAAGACCCCATCCGTCGAAGGGCCAAGACGCGATTGTTGGGTGTAAAGGCTCCGGAGGTTGACGAATGTAGTCCCCGTGCATTTGGCAAGCTTGACATCTTCTCGCGTACTCCAAGCTGTCTTTGATCATGGTAGGCCAGTAGTACCCCATCCTTCTGATGCGGAAGTGAAGCTTCGGACCGGACTGGTGCGATCCACAGATTCCGGCGTGTACTTCTTCGAGCGCGGCTTCTGCTTCCTCTTTTGCGAGGCACCTCAGGAGTGTGCCGTCATAGCTCCGTCGGTACAGCTCGCCGTTGAAGTGATAGAACCTCAGAGATCTTCGACGGATGTCACTTTTGCGCTTCGGATCTTCGGGGAGTTTACCATGAACAAGGTACTCCACCAACGGTTGCCTCCAGTCTTGTTCTTTAATCTCGAGGACATGCACCGCGTGGGTTTGAACTGGTACCTCGGGCGGACCCTCTTTTTCGATGACCACGAATCTCCTGCAGACGGGGACGACGAGTGAATGCTCATCTGGGAACGGGAGTGTAGCCGCCAGATTTGCGAGTGCGTCAGCCTGCTGGTTAAGGTTTCTGGAAACGTGTTGGATGGAAACAGCCTTGAGTTTTTCGAGGAGCTTCACAGCTCGCGCATGCAACGGTACCAGGTCTTCTTTATTGACTTCGTATGCCCCCAGGACTTGCTGGATCACGAGTTGAGAATCGCCAAAGATCTCTAGTCCTTGAAGGTTCATTTCGTCGGCTAGTTCGAGACCAATGAGTAGGGCTTGATATTCTGCCACGTTGTTGGAACATGCTTCCGAGAGCAGGAACGAGAAGGGGAGTATTTCGTTGTCCGGAGTGACAAAGATGACTCCGGCTCCCGCTATGTCTTGCCTAGCTGCGCCGTCGAAGAACATTCTCCAGGGTGAGGCGATGTCAACAGAGAATACTTCTTCATCTGGGAGATCTTCTGATAACTCCCATTCTGCCGGGAGAGGATATTCTGCGAGGAAGTCCGCGAGGGCCTGTCCTTTAACCGCTTTCTGTGGCACGAAGGTGATGTCGAATTCAAGTAGCAGCAGGGCCCACTTGGCTAGGCGTCCGGAAAGCACTGGTCTCGACATGATATATTTGAGTGGGTCAGCCTTCGAGACGAGTCTGATGGTGTGAGCAAGCATGTAGTGTCGCAGCTTTTTCGTGGCGAAGATGAGCGCTAAGCAGACCTTCTCGATTGGGGAGTAATTCAGCTCTGCGCCGACGAGAGTGCGACTTAAGTAGTAGCAAGCTGTCTCTACGCCAAGTTCATTGTTCTGGGCCAGGAGTGCCCCCAAGGATTGTTCCTGGGCGGCGATGTAGAGGATGAGAGGCCTTCCTTGAACCGGTGCTGATAGGACTGGCGGCTTCAGTAGATATGCTTTGATGTTTTGGAGTGCTTCTTGGCACGCTTCATCCCATGTGAACGGCGCTCCTTTCTTCATGAGGCGACTAAAAGGGTGGCACTTTCCAGCCAGGTTGGCGATGAATCTCCGGATATACGCCAAGTGTCCCTGGAGGCCTCTGAGGTCTCGCACTGTCTTTGGTACGGGCATGTTGACGATAGCATCAATTTTGGATTGATCTATCTCAATGCCACGATGTCGGACGACGAAGCCGAGGAATTTGCCCGAGGAGACTCCGAACGCGCACTTGAGCGGATTCATGCGGAGTTGGTACCTTCGAAGTCGTCTGAAGATTAGCTCAAGATCTTGTAGATGTGCCGATTTCTTCTTGGATTTCACCACGAGGTCGTCGACATAACACTCCACGTTTTGATGAAGAATGTCGTCAAAGATCTTCTGCATAGCTCGCTGGTAGGTGGCTCCCGCGTTCTTCAAGCCGAACGGCATTACCTTGTAGCAGTAGATTCCTTTCGGTGTGCGGAACGCCGTGAGCTCCTCGTCCTTGGGTGCCATCCGAATCTGGTTGTAGCCCGATGATCCATCCATGAAAGTGAGCACCTCGTGACCAGTCGTCGCATCAACCATTAGCTCCGTGATTGGCAAGGGGAAGTCGTCCTTTGGACATGCGTTATTCAAGTCTCTGAAGTCCACGCACACTCGGATTTGGCCGTTCTTCTTTTTGACGGGGACGATGCTAGAGATCCATGTCGGGTACTTGACCTCTCGAATGAAGCCGGCTTCGATCAATTTGTTGACTTCGCCTTCTATTTGGGGTACCAGTTCTGGCCGGTAGCGTCTTTGTCCTTGCTTGATAGCGCTGGCTCCGTGTTTGACGCTGAGCTGGTGCACTGCGATTTTTGGATCGAGGCCCGGCATCTCCTTGTAGGACCATGCGAAGACGTCTCTGTATTCTTTAAGCAGTTTGATGTATGCAGCTTCTTCCTCCGGGGTTAAGAGCGTGCTGACGAATGTAGGCCGAGGCTCCGTCTCCGTGCCCAAGTTGATTTCCTTCAAGTCATCAACGGTGGACTGCCCCCCTTCTTCGAGGATCGGCGGGGCATCGGGCAACTCGTCGTCCGAAGTAGAAGCGTCACCGTTGTCGTTATCCGTGATGGAAATATGATTGACGGCCGCCATGGGTGGGTGGGTGGGTGTTGAGACGAAGTCCTCGATTGGCATCCCCAGACGATCGAACGCCGACTTCTTCTTTAATTGTTTGACTGGCCCGAGCCTCTCGAACACGGATGTGCGTTTTCGATTCGACCAGTCTTTACCACTTCTGGTTTGCTTCCGGAACAAGGCTTGGCATCGAGCCCGTTGTCGTCTTCTCCTGCTGTCTGGATGACTGAGGTAGGTGGAAGGTGCATCGGAGATTGTCGATCCTTCGGCTGCTTCATCTACCATCCTCGCCTCGATGTAGTTTGAGGTGAAGGTCTTCTTCGCTGCGGTTCTGATGACCAACGGAGCTTGACTGGAGCCGATGCCTCGGCGGTTCGGGGGAATTTGCTCTCCGTTTTGAAACAGCCGAGCTTGAGTTCTTGTCATCCCATGCGGAGTTGCTGCTGGTGGGAGGGTGCCCATGGCGCTTTCCTCGTTATAGCCAGCTCTAAACAGCAATTTGGCAGCATTTTGCCCCCAATTCCCTTCCGGTTTGAATCCGAGTTGCTCGAGGTCTGCTGATTCGACAGGTTCGCTCGGGTTCGGAGCTTGGGTCAGACTAGGTAGTGGCACCGTCATTTCTTGCAAAGTGATGACATTGGCCTGAGATAACGTTGGGGCCAGCTTCCTTGTCGGAGTAGAAGGCGATCGCTCGGATTTGCGGAGCCATTGAGGCGCGAGACGTAGGACCGGCACCGTTCGGATCGGCAACGGGGTATGTTGCGTTGCTCTTGGCTCGAAGCTGATGCGCATCCTTTGCCCAGGTTTCGGCGTTCCTTGGACCTTGAGTCTTGCTTCGTCAGAAGGTGGCACTGGATTCCCGGGAAGAGGAGTCTTTTCCTTATTTACTTCTTCAATCTTTTGAGCTCGAGGGGTTTTAGCTGGCAGAACTTCCGCGACCAGGCCCTTTGCTTGGTAGAATTTAGCGTCGGCCAGGTGTGCCTCGGCCTCGTTGAATGGCTTGTCGTCCGCAACTATGCACCTCTCCACGCCTTCTTCGTAGTACTTGAGGCATTGATGCCAGGTGGATACTATGATGCCGTTCTCGTGCAGCCATGGTCTTCCTAGCAGGAGACGATATGATGTCCGGCAGTCGATGATGTGGAAGAGGACCGTCGTATATAGCGGGCCGATGGAAAGCTTCAGACGAATGATTCCAACGGTGGACTGTCCGCCTTGGTTGAAGCCTTGAATGACCAACTGACTTGGTGAGAGCTGGTCGTTGGTAATGCCGAGTTGACGCATTGTCTGGATGGGCATGATATTGACGGCGGAGCCACAGTCCAACAGGATTCGGTTCACTGGCTTCTCCTTGATGTATCCCGAAACGTAGAGAGGCCGGTTGTGCAATCGCGTCCCGAGTTGCAGGTCCTCGTCTGAAAAGGTTATCGTTGCATCACACGAGGCTACAGCTCTGCCCTTCTGGTCATCCTTCCTTTTTCTCTTGTAGCTATCTGGATCGGCCAAGGCCGCCGCCATTGCCAGGCGAGCCTTCTTCGGAAGATGCAAAGCCTCTACGAGCGGCATGTGCAAGATTGCTTCGTCGTGAGCGGCGGTGCCCCCATCGTTGGAGTCGTCCCCCTCATCGGTGGAGTCGCCTTCTTCAGAAGTTTCGCTTTCATTATTTCCTTCCGACGCCTCATGGACTTCGACCATGCAACAAGATACCTTGATGTGTTGGTCCGCTGGGAGGAAGTGATCCGGGAAGAACTCTTGCAAAGTTGTCGGCTCTGGAAGACTCTGCTGAAGGATATCGTCTCGGCTCGCTGGCGGTACTTTGAACGCCTTCCTTCCTGGAGTCTTGCTTTTCTTCTTGTAGGTCTTCCGCTTGGTGAATCCCCTCATCACACGGTCTTGCTTGAGCTTCTTTTCTTGCCAAGGCTTTCGCCGCCGCGGTAGCATGACCCATGCTTCTTCGTCGGTGGATTCCCCTTCGCTAGGATGATGGTCGACAGCAGCAACTGGTTTCTTTGATGACACTTGTTCTTCTGGAGGCTCTACTGGCTCGTCTTCCGATCCCCAGCCGGTGGGCTTGATTTCGTTGATTGGAACGGATGGAGGCCTTGAGTAGAGGACGTAATAATCGAACTTCCCCGAAGGCTGGCCCAGCAGACCGACTTCCGGATCTCCCTGCTCGTATCTTTCTCGAAGAGCGCGTTGGGACATAGCTTGACTGGAAGGGACTTGCTCTTCTCGAGGTTCCACTGGCTCTTCTCCCGATCCCCAGCCGGTGGGCTTGATTTCTTCGATTGGAACGGATGGGGGCCTTGAGTAGAGGACGTAATAGTCAAACTTCCCCGACGGTTGGCCCAGCAGACCGACTTCTGGGTCTCCTTGCTCGTATCTCCTTTGGAGCGCTCGTTGGGATGCAGTATTGCCTGGAAGAGGTGCTGGCGCGAGCAATGATTGCCCCCAGGGCAGCAGTGTTTCTTCCTCGGAGAACGCAGGAGTACGTTGACGTCGCTTCGAGATTTTCGGCTGGGACGTTGACTTAGCTATTGGAGCTTGACGGTTGATGCGCAATTTGGGCATGCTTCGCCGAGCAGCAACTAGTATCGGCGAGAAGGAGCCGAAGGTGATGGACGTCATGTTGGCCGTAGCAACCTCCCCGGAGTCGATCTCTATCTTCCCTTGCTTGGCGAGTGCCATGATTCTTTCCTTGAAGACGAAGCATCTTTCGATGGGATGACTCACCACCCGGTGGTATTTGCAGAAGAGAGGGTCGTCGACGCGATGCATCTGCTCGGGCCTCTTTGAAGGAGGTAATTCTATCATCTTCTCTTGCAGCAGTTGGTCGAACATGGAGGAGACTTCCGAGTCTGGGAAAGGGTACTCTTTGGCTTCGAGCTCCTCGAGAGTCATCCTTTGTCTTAGCGGCGGAGGCGGTGGTATGGCGACTCCCTTCTTCTGATCTGGCTTGCCACCGATCTTGAGCGGCTTGGAGGTCGAAGCGACGTCAGCAACATTGACTTGTTTCAGTTTCGTTGCCGGTGGCTTGTCCTTCTTCTCTATCTTCAAGAAGTCCTTGTTCTTCAAGTCCCCGCGGTTTGCTAGGCTGAGTTCCATGTCATGAGCCCGAGTCGCGAGTTCTTCGAAAGACCGAGGCTTGATACCCTTGAGGATGTAGAGCAGACCCCAGTGCATGCCTTGGGTGCACATCTCGATAGCCGAGTCTTCAGACAAGCGGTCTCGTGAATTCAGCGCGAGGTTTCTCCACCTGTCGATGTAGTCGATCACTGGCTCGTCTTTCCTTTGCTTGACAGCGGTGAGTTCGATCATACTGACTGTGCGTCTGGTGCTGTAGAAGCGATTGAGGAACTCCCTCTCCATCTGATCCCAGCTGTCAATGGTTCCTGCAGGAAGATCAACGTACCAGTCGAACGCGTTGCCTTTGAGGGTGCGGACGAATTGCTTCACCATCTCGTCGCCATATGTGCCGGCATTATTGCAGGTCTCGATGAAGTGGGCAACGTGCTGTCTCGGATTTCCCTTTCCGTCGAAGTGCTGAAACTTTGGCGGCTGGAATCCGACTGGGAAGCGTAACTGCTGGATCCTCGTAGTGTAGGGCTTCGAGTATGCCGCCGTGATCGGAGGAAGGCCACTGCCGTGAGAACGCATCATGTCGGCTATCAACGCTTGGACTTGCTGAGCATTCATCGTTGCCGTTGTCGGAGGTTGTGTGGCCACCGAGGCTGGCGTTGGGGAGACGACTTCCAATGGGACGGGAGCCGAGGAGAGCGCTGGAGTAACTGCTTGAATCGTCGGAGCAACCTCTGCAGGAGCGGGAGTTGAAGACGGAACTGGAGCGGCTACCGGAGAAGCGACGGGTTGGCTAACTGCTGCAGCGTCCTTTGCGCTTAGCTTCTGGAGCAGAGCGTTGATGTGACGATCCTTCTCCTCCATTAGCCGAGTAATCTGCGCCATGTGCTCGTTCATCTGCATGACTTGGAGCTGAAGAGCGGTCGGAGGGTGGTGACGGAGAACGCCTCGGTGTTGCATGTTCGCATCCTCGCCGTCATCATCTGAGATGTAGTTACGCCGACTTGCTTCTGGCTGATGATTGATGTTTGCCCCCTGCAGAGGAGGTGCAACGTCTGCTGGAGAACCCGAACTGGTTCGGGGTTGGGGCTGGTCCTCCCCAAACTTCTGGACATGGGCTCCAGGATCGAGGCTCGTTTCTTCATGCACCAGGGCCTCGTCGGCGCTTTGGCGAGCATCTTCGGTAGTAGCTTCTGGCACGAAGATGTCCGCAAGAGTCCGTGTACGCCGAGTGTAGACGCGCACCATTGGAGGAGCATCACCCTCCGGATTTACTGGATCACCGTGGCGGAGTAGAGGAGACTCGGCGATTGGTGAGAGGCTTGGAGCAAACGCATCGTTGTTCGTTCCGGCCATTGCAAACTTCAAGCAGCTTCTTCAACCGTACGGATGAAAGGAGAAGAGGTCCCACCGGGCGTGCCAGAAATCTGTATGCGCAAAAAAGGTACGGGTCGGCTTTATTGCACAAAACGAGATTACAATTGTGGCCGGGACCCGGGTTGCTCGGGTGTAGCGAGTCCGGGCTGCGGCGAGTTTTGATCAGGGGATTGTGGGAAAGATCTTCTGGGGGATCCCTTTGATCCGCGTCTCCACGTGGTGTTCGTGCGAGAGCGCTGAAGGGGCTGCCCAGGACAGGGGTTTTACAGGGAGAGGGTTTTGGAGAGGCTAAGGAATGTCCACCGTTGCTTGGTCCCTTCCGTGCTTCGCGCTTTCTCGGCTAGGGGGGTTTTCGGCTTCGTTCCTCGGTCTTCGTGTCTTCCTCGTTCCTTGCTTGACCTCGGTGTCCTTGATCGTCGGTTCGCGGCGTCGATCGAGCTTTTGGCGTTGGCTTTGGCTTTGGCTTTTTGGCTTTAGCTTGGCTCCGGCGTGGCTCTGGCTTTTGCTTTGCTTTGGCGCTTGCACTTGGACGTAGCTGGGAGAGACTTGCGATGCTTTCGTTCTTCCGGACTTAGCGTCGTATCGGCTAGAACGTGCGGTGCTTTTGCTCGTGGCCGGCGTAGTCGCTTGGCTTTGGCACTTGCGTTGCTTTGGCGCGGGCTTTACTGGGGCTTTGCTTTGGCTTCTTGCGTTGGCTTTAGCTTCAGCGTCAACTCGATCTTCTTCCTCGAACGACGTGGGCTACTTCTTCGGTGCTTCGATGGCTTGCGTGTTGACGGGACTTCTCTTCTTCTCCGGGCTTCTTTGGCGTGATCAGAGTCGAAGGATGCTTTCGAAGATGGTGGGGGTAGCACCGATCTCCGTGCGACGGTTGTGGCGTCGGCTTTTGTTGATGAAGACGACGGGGTGGCGACGCTTCAGATGATCTGTTCCAGCCTTTCTTCTTCGTGGATGGTGCAGATGTTTGTCGAAGACGACGGGGTGATGACGCTTCGCTTCTCTCCTCCGGGCTTTGGGGCTTGATCGGGATCGAGGACTTGTTGGAGACGACGGGGTAGTGCCGCTCCTCTTCTTCTCCGGGCTTTTGGGCTTGATCGGAGTCGAAGCTTGTTGGAGACGACGGGGTAGTGCCGCTCCTCTTCTTCTCCGGGCTTTTGGGCTTGATCGGAGTCGAAGCTTGTTGGAGACGACGGGGTAGTGCCGCTCCTCTTCTTCTCCGGGCTTTTGGGCTTGATCGGAGTCGAAGCTTGTTGGAGACGACGGGGTAGTGCCGCTCCTCTTCTTCTCCGGGCTTTTGGGCTTGATCGGAGTCGAAGCTTGTTGGAGACGACGGGGTAGTGCCGCTCCTCTTCTTCTCCGGCCTTTGCTTCTGGCGTCTTCGGAGTCGAAGGGTTCTTCTTCTCCGAGCTTTCTTCTTCGTGAACGGAGTCGAAGGGGCGATCGTCGTGCGCAAGGGCCTTCACGTTGATGAGGACTTTCAGTAAGCCGATCCCTCGGGACAGGCTTGACTGTGCCTCGTGAAGCCTTGGGTCGATGAAGAAGCGTGCTCTCTTCTGCAGAGCTCTGGCGCTTCGTCTTCAATTTCTCGACCCTTTTTTCCTTCCCCCACCCCCTCTATTTATAGGCAAAGAGGTGGGGAGAGAGATATGGAAACTTTTTAATTTTAAATCTCTTTTGTATCTCTCTCATAATTACCCGGATTTTATTCATCCATTGATGAAGGGAATAACATTTAATTGTTTTCCTTTTCTGGCGGGTGCAATTATGGCTGGACTTTGCGCACGAAATCGATGGCGATCGGGCGCTTCGTCTTGTGCGTCGGATCGAGGGATCGACGCAGATCCGCGCGTGTGCAGACGTCATACGCTACCTCCCCCCGCGCATGGCGGTATTCTTTCCTTTTCTTTCTTTTCTTTCCTTTTCTTTTCTTTCCTTTTCTTTTCTTTCCTTTCTTTTCTTTCCTTTTTCTTTTCTTTCTTTTTCTCCCCTTTCCTTGCAGGGCCGGCCGGCCCCCCCCATGGGGTTCGGATCCTACTAGGGCCGGCCCCATGTGGCTCGGGTCCTAGTAGGGACCGGCCCCCATGGGGTTCGGACCCTAGTAGGGGCCGGCCCCCCTTGGCGCATGGGGTCCGGGTCCGCATCGGCGCGCGCGAGTCGGGTTTGAATCCATGTCGGTGCGCGCGAGTTGGGTCCGTGTGTCGGGTTTGCATCCGCGTTGGCACACGTGAGTCGGGTTCGGGTCCGACGAAATTCGTGTGTCTACAACGGGTTTCTCTTGCGAAACCCAGAATCATTTCTCCCTTTTGCAACGTCATTTGCGGCCACCTAAATCGACGACCAGACCCCCGATTTAGGTGATTAATGGCCTATTTTAATTGTTGAAAAATGTCATTTTTATTGTAATGTCCAATTCATGCTTTCTACATTTTTTTTCACTTTCTACATGTTCTTCCACTTTCAAAGGGCTAGCCAAACGACCCCGAACCCTTTTAAAACCCACAGGCCTTTACCAACCATATTGTAGAATAAGAAATGCTATTCAGCCTGAAGGTTTCTCTCGATTTTGTCTGCCCGATTGGCATGAGCTGGTGATTAAAATCCACTATCGATTTTAAAATCTTTAACAGCACGTTGCACGCTGCCATATCAATCGGACCGGTGAAATCGGAAAAAGCTTCGGACTGAACAGCAATAGCATCACGCACAATCCAGACATGTAACTCATAGTTCATTATTTCTTTAAACCCGACCATTTTGTAGACCCAGATCTTACTTGTAGGCTGTTCTAGACATGCCCTTATGCTTATTTAGTCCCTGGCCAATAAATTTATACTTTTTTACTCCTTTCAGGCTCTTAGTTGCTGCATCACCGCCGCAAGGAATAGGGCAATGGACCGTCTCTTTATCTCAGCCATTCTCTGTTCGTAAAGGTGACGGAAATCGGGCTCCTCACCGTGCGCCTGCTGGAAACCCAATTCAAGTACCCCTGCGACGCCCCACCGCCACCGCGGCCGCCACCGCGGCCGCCACCGCTGACGTTGAAGCTCACCGAAAACTTCTGCTCCTGGTTCACCTGTGAGAACAGGAGCCGCCTCGGCTCCACCACCACCGAGACTCCCGCCGGCGCTTCAACCCACACCCAATACGTGGAGCTCGCCTCCCCGACGTTCCTCACCGTCCTCTCCAAAGTCACAGGCGCGGCGGCTGCCCCCAGCGACACCGAGATGGAAGGATAGTTCAGGTCTGCTTCCCTGATCCTCCCGGCCTTCGAGCAGTTGATCCTGCGCCCGGTGATGACTCCCACGTGCGCGTCGCCGTACCCCAGGCCACAGAGGTAAGGGATGTAATCATCGGCGCTGAGGTCGTAGACCAAGCCCGGATCGGTCGCCAACAAGGGGTTCACATGGCCAGCTCCCGTCGCGAATAGGCCGGCGGGGAGGAGCCGCTCGTCCACGATCGGGTTCTTACTCCGGTCCACCACGTCCGCCGTAGTCATGATCGCCGATTTGATCGCCGCTGGGGACCAGTCTGGGTGGGCGGCCTTTATCAGCGCCGAGATGCCACTGAGGTGGGGGGTGGACATGGAGGTGCCGGATATCATATTGAAGGTCGACCCAAAGGAAGTCAGTGAGGGTTGTCCAAAGGAGTAGGGCCACGCGGCCAGAACGTTGGCTCCGGGTCCGGTGATGTCTGGCTTCAGTATCCCTGGACTCTGTAGGCTTGGCCCCCTTGACGAGAAGGATGTGATCGCCGGAGCTGGGGATATTCCGAGCACGGTGCCCTTGAAGAGGAACGTGGCCGTAGCGTTGGACGAGGATTTGATGTAATTCTTGATCTTAGACCCGTCGGAGTAGCCGACGTGCGATGCAGGGAGGACATGGGCATCTGCGAGCGTACTGTACCCATCGGCGGCTCCGTTCATCAGTATCATCCCCGCCCCCCCGGCGTCCTTCACGTTGGTACCAATTCTGATCCTTGCGGTAACCCCATCGCGCTCGCACAGGACTATCTTACCCCTCACATCGATGATGTCGCCCAGCGAGGTGTTGCCGCAGAAATCCCCATCGACAAGAGGGAGGAAGGTATGGGTGAAGTTTTTGGGCTGGTAGAGCGACTCCCCGTTGAGTTCGAGGCCATCGCCGAGCCTCACCGTCGATCGTATGCTCCGATCCACGGTGCTTGCAGCCACCGTGAGGATCCACGGGGCCTCGTTCGACAGCGAGCTGACGTTAGGCCCGCTATTCCCGGCCGCGCAGCTCACGAATACGCCCTTCTGAACCGCCCCGAAGGCGCCCACCGCCAACAAATCCTGATAAAACGGCAGGGATTCCCCGCCGATGGAGATGGAGAGCACGTCAACTCCGTCCGCGACCGCCGCATCCATTGCCGCCAATATATCCGACTCGGCGCATTTGTCTTCCGCGCAGACCTTGTAGATGGCGAGGTGGGCGTGCGGGGCCATCCCGGTGGCGGTGCCCTCCGCGTTCCCCATCGCCCCGGCTCCCCTCACGAAAGCTCCGGCGGCCGTGCTGGCCGTGTGCGTCCCGTGCCCCGCGTTGTCCACCGGCGGCACGGCCGACGCTCCTGCGATGAAGTTCCTCGCTCCGATGAGCTTGTTGTTGCAGGAGGAGGCGGGGAACTGGCACCGCCCTTTCCATCTCGACGGCGGCGGCGGCATCCCGTGGCCACTGAACGAGGGATGGTTTGGGAATACACCGGTGTCGATGACTCCGACGATGACCCCGTGCCCGTAGCCGGATACATTCCACGCTCCCTGCTGGAGCTGCATCCCCATGAAGTCCGGAGTGTGGGTGGTCTGGATGGATCGCAGGCGGTCGGGGTTGGCGTGGACGAAGCCGTCCAACTTGGCCATGTTGGCCAGCTCCTGCTCGGTGAGCCGTGCGGCGAACCCGCTGACGACGTTGGTGTACATGTGCACCATCCGTGGCTCCGCCGTGCTGTTGGTTCCGACCGGGAGGAAAGACTGGTACCATCCATGCCGGTCGTCGGAGCTGGCGAGCACGGTAGCCTCCGACGGCTGCACGTGGACGATGTAGGTCTGTAGGCGGGATGCGCCGACCTTAGTATGGGCTTCGACGAGGTAAGGACCAGAGAGGATGAGGAAGGAGAAGAGGAGGAAGAAGACGGCGGGGCTCTTCTGGCCGTCCATGGATGCCGAGATTAGAAAGACAGTACGGCTGTCTCTGTGTTGGATCCGGGTGCATCGGGACGCCTATTTATATGTGAGGGATGTTACGCAAAGGGATGGCTGTGATGTCACTTTGTACAAAAAGGATGTACAAAAGGTTTGGACTGGTTAGCCAATGCAGCCGAGGAAGAGTCAATAGAGAGGCGAACAGCAAACTCCTTTGGCATTACTGCCGCTACTACAGATTGGATCGAAGTTTGTATTTCAGACCACTATATGGGTGTAGTTTTGTGGTCCTTTGTTTGGTATGTAAAGCTTAGAACAATAATCGTCTCCAACACGCGATGGAGCTAATGGACTCCTGCAAGCTGATGTGGCAATCATTGATTGGATCATACTTCACAATTAAGAAATAAATCAATTAAAAAAATTT
The DNA here is from genome assembly GCA_947650365.1 of Chamaelirium japonicum. NCBI lineage: Eukaryota > Viridiplantae > Streptophyta > Magnoliopsida > Liliales > Melanthiaceae > Chamaelirium > Chamaelirium japonicum. Next base: position 33,293,832 of record OX393549.1, read on the forward strand.
AGAATTTAAAGTGGTAATATGATCCCCACATGATAAGCTATGGAGTGGTAGATCCTATATGTTCTCAAGTGGGTATGGTCCAATCACTGAATGCCACATTAGCTGTTGGAGTCCGTTGCTTGAGAGTTTGGATCTCCTCTAGTCCGTTTGCCTCAGTCGGTGGGCTCTCACACATTATAACCGCACGATGATAGGTGACCATAAGTGAATCGTACTCCAGTCCGACTCGGTGGGCTCTCACACATTATAACCGCACGATGATAGGTGACCATAAGTGAATCGTACTCCAGTCCGACTGTCTACGACTTTGATGTGCACCGGGCCCACCGATCGGCCGACTGACTAGAGGAGATCCGAACTCGTTGCTCCAAGCCTCCATCACTAGGGAAAGGATGAAGGTCAAAACTCCACCACCTCTATAAATAAATAGAGAATTGGGATTATGCTGAAAGGTACCAATACCCTAATGGGCCTTATCTATCCATTCCTCCAAGGAATGGATAGAAAACAATGATACATAAATATTATCAAGGGTACTTTAGTCATTTTTAAAAAAAAAAGAGATAGTTGCTCATCTCTCTCCATGCGTAGTCGCGTGCGCATGCATGCCTTCAGCTTTCATAACCCGCTTTTAGGGTTATTTTGACTTTGGCCCCCAAATTTTGTCTTGAATTAGACTTTTCCCCCGATATTTTCATTGATTAGACTTTACCCCCGAAAACCAACTGTTCCGTCAGCTCAACCCCCAAAATTTTATTTCTTTTCCGTCAGCTCACCCTTTCTTGTAGATGGTGAGCTGACGGAACGGTTAGTTTTGGGAGGTAAAGTCTAATTAATGAAAAATGGGGAGTAAAGTCTAATTCCAGGCATAATTTGGGGGGCAAAATCAAAATAACCCGCTTTTATAATCTACGAGGGGCACGAGTGGGTATCGAAATAGGAAAATTATAATTGAACATACAAAAAGACGACCTGCAAACATATTGCAGACGTGGGGGCAATCGGTCAGCGCTCAGTGCGATATGCACTAAGAGCTATAGCCGATACCCCCACAAGTCCGCATTGTCGATCAGCATTTATGTCCCCTTGCATGTCCAAATAGCTGTGCTCATCGAAATTTGTATATCCGGTTGTATGTCCAAATAACAGTTTGCACCCTTTGGACGCATGTCATCAGTTCGAATCCCGAGGGTCACAAATTCTACCGTTGAATAACTTGAATTGGAGTGGCCACGTTGGTACGAAAAGATGCAGTTGCGATGGTATATTTCGAACCCTGACCACAAGTTTGGTATACCCATGCATGTAGTTGTACCAGTAGGCTGTAACTTGACTGTAAAAAATAAAAAAAATAAAAAATTCAGGCTGGCTCGTTTCAAACTTAAGGCCTAAAGCGAAATCTATGAATGAACACAAATAATAATAATTAATTAACTATATAGTATAGTATATTCTATTTTAATTAGGGATTTATGATTTTATTTTATATAGGAATTTTGGCTATTTAAGCGAGTTTGAAGGTTTTTGAGATTTTAGGCTATTTACACCTTCTTTTTAGGTAAGGCTTTTGTGAAACGTCCACGGTGGCAACCAAATTAAAGGTTTTTGATATCATTTACGAATAAAAGCGAGTCACGGGATAAAAATAAAGGATTTATATAGGTGCCAACATGATGCTCCCCTCGAGTTCTTAGATGCTCATGAGAGCATGGCGGTCGATGACCACAATGGAGTGATTCTTCTAAGTAGAGAATTAAGAGCGAATCAAAGACCGGACGATGAGAGAGCGAAAACCCGATCTAGGGTTTGCCGCAAGGAGAGAAGAGAGAGGAAGGAAGGAAGAGAAAAATAGAAGAAAAAGAAGAAGAGATAAAGAAGGAAGAAGGGAAGAGATAGTGATGTTCGTCTCTAGGTTCTCCTTTCAAGTTCATCTAGCTCTTTGTTTAGGTTTTTCGGCGCGTATGTGTCTATCTCAGCTTCTACTTCGATAGGCGCTTTCATTTCTTAGAGATCCTTCGGCATATCTATGCATCTATCTCTCGGGCGGATCGTTGTTCTCCACTTCATGTGTGTGTTCTATAAGAGGAGCAAGAAGATCGAGGGTTTGTGGGGTATGAAAAATGATGACCACTGCATGGCGTATTCTATTTCCCTTGCTAGTAATAATCTAAATTCTTGATTGCTTGGTCAATTTGTGGTATTCATTACTATTATATTGGTGTATCGTATTCTCTATGTGGTTGTGTGATCTCTGCAGAATTCTGACCCTCGAATCTTGAGCACCATCTTGAGGGCTTGAAGCTTTTTGCAAAAAAAGGGATTGACATCGGTGTAAGCCGATTCCCCAACATTATTAGTTGCAAATCAAAATTTCGACGAGTCAATTTATCCAGAAAGCAAGCAGTGTGATGATTTGTCACTCAGTGGCTGCAAATTTCCTATCAATGATTTCTCCAGCTAGCTTCAAATTCGGTTTATCAAGGGTTCCCAATCAAGGCCCACAAACGGATACCTTTTTGATCACTAATGGAATGCCTTGGTCTGAATTCTAAATCGGTCGGCTTCCAAAATAGATTACTGCCTAGGTTAGATAAATTATGGCTGTCGTAGACTAAAAGAAAACGAAAAGTGAAAATTTAACTAATACCTCATTTCTCAACCACACCCCCATTTATCAATATCCCCTTCTTTTCCCTATTAAATTTTTCTCTCCACATCCTATTTATCAACGCACACACCACACTCCTTCCACTCCTACTCCTTCACTCTGCCCCCACACCGCCAGTACCCCTATCATCACTCCTACCTTGCCTAACACTACTTCCACTGTGGGTGCAAAATTTGGCTAAGGCTGGGGATTAGTCTAATAGCTCACGACCCATTGAAAAGTAGCCCATCTCACTATTCTCAAGAAGCATGTGAAGATGACCGGAAGTCCGCAATTTGAGCCATCAAGGAGTAGATAAGCTAGCAGCTTGCAAAGGGCCCACAAGGATAGCTCGTTGTCCGTTTGGAGTCCATCTGGCAGGTAAGCAGAGACCCGCACGTGAACCAGGCACAGGGTGCCACATGGACCAATCACAGATTGCCACATCACCTCTGGCGGTTATGGAAAGACAGTAACTATAAATACACTAGATGACAACAACAAAATTACTTTGGCCAGATCGCACACTTTTAGCCTCTCGTGAAGCAACAAAGCTCTACATCTTGGATGATCGGATTTAAGACCTCGTCTCATTCTTGATTTTCTCTCCCCCCCCTCTCTCTCTCTCTCTCTCTCTCTCTCTCTCTCTCTCTCTCTCTCTCTCTCTCTCTCTCTCTCTCTCTCTCTCTCTCTCTCTCTTTCATACCTTCTGTATTAGCCCCCCTCGGCCTATGAAGGGATTTCTGATTCATCCAAAGATATAGTGGATTCAGGGTTACAACTTACCGCACGGGGATGTAGACTACGACCGAACCTCGTAAACAAATCTCGTGCATATTTTATCTTTTGCACCTTTTCTCTCTATACTCAACCTACTACCCTCTCTCTAATCAATTGATTGTTGGTGGGATTGAGCAACGGAAAAGATCCCCCACATTTGCCAACCACCCATCACCTCTTTCTGTCACTTTCCACTCGCAAGTACATCATCCAGGAAGCGCAGTTGATCAACAATTCACAACTAAGTACTATGCAATTGTTGGAGGAAATTTGATTACACGTTTTTAGATGTAGTCATATACAGTTTAGTCTGATATGGTCTGTGATATTGTAATGGTGTATGTTCTCTCCTTTATAAGGAGAGGTAGTGTTCTGTAATATGTGGATCAATACAAATAGTATTCGATCTCCCCAAACCCTAGCCTCTCTCTATACAAATAGTATTCGATCTCCTCAAACCCTAGTTTCTCTCTCTCTCTCTCTCTCTCTCTCTCTCTCTCAACATGGTATTAGAGTCAAGTTGTTTGGCCAAGGGTTTTGGAGTTCTCATTTCGAGCCTAGGCCTCTATCATTGTCGGTGATCTCAAGGAGACCGTGTATATAGTTAATATTATTTTTCCTTCTATGGACTCCGTCCCAACTCGAGGTCTTCACCTTCGGCCTCCCTCTAGATCGCCCGCAATGTCACACCAAACCTTTTGGCATCTTCCCCAGGTGCGCTTTGCATGCAAGGCTTTTGGAGTATTCCCTAGGAGTGCTTAGCATGCCAAAAACCCAACGATTGTCTTCCCTGGGTGTGCTTCGCATGAAGGGTGTTTGTCGTTTTCCATGGGTGCGCTTTACACAAAGGGACTTTGCCACATTCCCCAGGTATGTTCAGCACATCGAGATCCTGGTCATTGTATTCCCCGGGTATGCTCTTCATGCCGAGCGTTTTACATATTTTTTGGGTGGGTGTGCTTGGCACGACGGGAGCCCAATCCTATCTTGCGCCGTATTCCCTGGTGCACTTAGCATACTGGGAGCCCGAACCTCTCTCCATCATATTTTTCTAGTGCATTCAGCACGTCAGTAGCCCAACCATTGTTTTTTCATCTTGATTGGACTATGTTGATCCACCATACTCTTCTCTAGATCGGATTATGGCAATCTACCCTCCTCCTCTCAAGATTGGACTATGCTGATCCATCCTCCTCATCTCCCAATCGGACTATGGTGATCCTCCCTCCTCTTCCCCTGACCGGGCTATGTTGACCCGTCATCCTCGATCTTCTCCCGATCGGATTATATCAATCTGCCCCCATCTTCTCACGATTGGACTATGCCAATCTACCCTCCTTTCTCCCAATTGAACTATGTTGATCTATCCTCCTCTTCTCCCAATCGATCTATTCTCCTCTTCTCATAATCGGACTATGTCAATCCACCCTCCTCTTCTCACTGTAGGACTATGCTGATCTGTCCTTTTCTCACGGTCGAATTGTGCTTATCCGCCCTTCTCTCTCTCTCTCTCTCTTATGTCTCTTATTTAATTGCAACGATCGAGATCTGTTAAGTGGTGATGAGCACTTTCTTCAACTGAGTGCTTGCCTCCTATGGGATCTCGTGTGTCCACATCTCTTTTCCTTGAGCATTCATGATCACTCTACTTGTTTGGCATCCTCAGCAACCATTGCATGTTTCCTAATTGGCGAGCTTGCAGATTGGCTGGGTCCCCCAATTGTCCTGCTTACAGGTTAAACGGGTTCCCATGACGACTTGATTGTAGGTCGGGGTCTGACACTATCTTTTACTTTATAAAAAAGGGATATTAGATGTATTTTTACTTTCTTTTGCTAGGCAAACTGATGTTGTTTTATACCCTACATGTCAGTTTGAGAGAAGGGGTGGGGGAAGGGGGGTGTTATATATACTCATGGTTTAGTTCCACATGGGATGTGGCATTGTAATTGTATGTGTTCTCTCCTTATATATGGAAATATAGTGTCGTGTAATATGTGAATCAATACAAAGAGTGTTAGCTCCAAACCATACACACTCTCTCTCTCTCTCTCTCTCTCTCTCTCTCTCTCTCTCTCTCTCTCTCTCTCTCTCTCTCTCTCTCTCTCTCTCTCTCTCTCTCTCTCTCTCTCTCTCTCTCTCTCGTGCGCGTTCGCACACGTAACACATTTAGATGCTTGTTTCAAAGCCGAATCAAAATTCCAGGCAATGGCATATGCAAGAAGCGAATTATTTTTGCTTCGTCTTCTATTAAATGATTTTTGTTTTGTATCTTCTCAATCCATAGATATGCTTTTTCGATGATCAATCCGACATGCACATTGCCTCAAACCCCGTGTTCCATGAGAGAAGGAAGCACATTGATGCATATTGTCATTTTTGTAAGAGAAAATGTTCAAGATGGCAACATTTGTATTCCTTAGCACAATTATCTGTAGCTAATAGACTCTTGCCATCAAAATCGGCAAATTAGGTATAGGTCCTTAACTATTTTGCAATTGTTACGATTTCCGTTATGATTTCCATGCCCCCTCAAAACCGATGATGAGAGGGAGGGGGAACAGTATATAAAGATGTGGAACTCCCACCCCTTTATCGATCTGAGACTATATTCTTAACATCTGCCCGCCCGCAGAGTGCCTCTTGATCAGAGGAAGGGAGAAGATCTCGATCAGAGGGAAAAGGAGGGTGCGACGGGACCACATGGAGGGAAGACGGGGTTGGACCTAGCTTTGATACCATGTTACGATTCCCGTGCCTGCTCAAAACCGATTATGAGAGGGAGGGGACAACAATATATAAAGATGTGGCCCACCCCTTTACCGATGTGGGACTATATTCTCAATAGTAATATTAAATGCAGGACACCATAATTTGCTGTATTAACTAAGGTCCCTACAAGTATAGATCCATCTTCTGAAAGAGTTTACATTCGCCTTCAGAAAGAGTATATATTCATTGGGAGGGACTTGAGCTATATTTTGAACTTGAAAGTCATCTCTCAGAGAGGACATATGTCAAACTTTCCCCATCAAAATAGGCGTGAGATATCTTGTTGAAGTTGGGCTAGCTTAATTTATACCTAGCTTCAACTTGAAGTGATGTGTAGGCAGAGAATGAAGAAAGACCACATTAAATCCTTTTAACCCCAACAACCAAGGTTCTGCCAAGCACAACACGATCGCCATGAATTATACTAAAGACCTTTCGTGCTCGAGAAGCTATATACCACTGTATAAAAGACTTTCTTTCGTTTCTCTTCTTGTTTTTAAGTAAGGAAGAGACCCAAGGGGACAGTACTCTCACTGCTAAGGGAGGAAAGTTGAATTCATTGTTCCTGTAAGCTAGCTATGGTCTGGGTTGTCATCATCTTAGGATAAGTTTCATAAAGTCCACACCTTTTTTAAAGAAAAAATTGGTCTACTATCCTTCATTCCGATCATATTTAACAATAAGCATAAATACAAAGATACTTTAGCATTTAGGTCCTGTCATCTAAAAAATATCCATTCTACCCTTACATGCAGTTGTACAGGGATATCACATGAAGAGTAATATTTTGATAATAAAGAGTTGCATTTCTTTGAAATCACATTTCATTATAGGTGTTACAATAATCTGCAAATGTTACTATTTGCTACAGTACTTTGCCTATTATTACTCTTTGCTGTAATGAAATCATTGTAGTAGTCACTGTATCTGCTACAGTGAAATCATTATAGCAAAGAGTAAAATTATGTAAAGTACTGCTTTATAAAGTATTGTAGCTAAAGAGTAACATTTGCAAATCATTAATTTTTACTACAGTGAAATCATTGTAGCAGTCATTGTATCGGTTATAGTGAAATCATTATAGTAAATAGTAACATTTTGCAAAGTAATGTAGCTATAAAGAAACATTTGTAGATTGTTACTCTTTGATGTGATTTTAGGATCAAAAACAATTTTGTCATTTAAAGGGGAGAAAAAAAGTCAATGAGGATCTTGCTGTTAAATATATTGTTTCAAAATAGATCGGGTACAAAATCATCTTGTTGTCTGTCATTTTCACCAAACGTATCTCCCGTCAGAGATCTACCCCCCCCCCCCCCCCCCCCTCGCCCTTTTTTTTTTAACGAACATCACAAACTAAACACTACAAAACACAACGGTCTAAACATAAACAAACTTTTTTTAATTAAGTTTTTATTTTTTTTGGCATTGAACATAAACAAACTTCAAAAGATGTAAAAGAAAAGACAGGTTTTGATCCAGGCGAACCTGGCACCAATCCCGGTCCTTATTTAAATAACAAATTTTTTTAGAAAAGCATACAAAATAATATATTTATAAAAAATGGTACAAAACCGTAAGATTTGCTGGAAAAGGTTTTACCCGCTATATAATAGGCGGGCCAATTTTTTTTTTTGTACCCCGCTTATTGTACAGGAGGGTAGTTTTTCTTTTTTTGAAAAAAATTTTGCCTGTTGTATAGGTGGGTTCGATTGATTTGCATTTTTTTATTTGCCCGCATGTTGTATAAGCGGGTTTGTTTTCTTTTTTTTTTAAAAAAAAAATACCTACCTATTATACAGGCGGGAATTTTAAAAATTTAAATTTACACCACCTTTACAACATGCGGGTTATTTTAAAATTTAAATTTGAATTTCGGCCCATATTTGGAATAGACGGGCAATTCCCTATATATAGGGGTGTGGGGTGGTTTTTTTTGTGTTTGTTGTGGAGAGTTGACTGTGAGGAAGGAGTGTGGTGAGGTTTTGAATTTGAGGTGGGTAGTTAGTCGTGAAAGTAGTGTGGAATGTGATGAGGTTTTGAATGGAGTGAGGGAGCTTGATTACTTGTGGGAGATAGATAGTAGTCAGGGTATGTGGGCTTAGTGCACGACGAGAGGCGATATCACGACGAGTTAACGCACGGAGAGAGGCGGTACCATGACAAGTTGACGCACGGCGAGAGACGATATCATGACGAGTCGTCGCACGGTGAGAGGCGGACGTATACCACAGCAAGAGGTGGTACCACTGCGAGCCGATTCAACATAAACATGTTTTTCTGAATCAAGCATCTTCTTAACATGCATTAAATTGTACGTGCTTGGAGGTAGTGATGATATTTTGGATCCCTACCCTACCCTAGTAAGGAAATGAAGGGCTCTCTCCTCGGGTATATCGGGGTTTAATCTTCTTTTGAAATCTATTACATGTTATATATGAATAAGAGTCTGTCTCCATAAATTTACGGTGGAGTATAGAGTGATAGGAGAGCTAGCTGTCTAGCTAGGTTTCTTTATATTTGATGCATTGAATACTTGTACAATATGGTGTACATATAAAACTCACTTTCTAACATTATATGAGGTTATTGGGAGTATTAGAGATTGTAGGCTTTCACATTAAAGGAAAGGTTTTCAAAATTCTTATATCTCTTTTATTTCCAAAAAATTTTAAAAAAATATATAAAAAATAATAAAAATTATCGGCAAACAACCATCTTTAAATCCTTCCACACATAATTTAAAATAAATAATTTTAAAAAAAAATCTATTGTTATCATTAACCGAAATAAATGCAAAACTACCGTGATTAATTTCAACAAGAGTTTTACACTAATGGTCTAAATTACGATATGCATCTATCTCACAATCATATATTACTTTATTAGTCTTTTCTCGGGCTTTTTATGCCTACGAGTATGATATAACAACACCATACTCTTGAAACATGTATTTTATTTTATGGTTTGGTGTATAATACTGATTATTAGCTAATTTATTCTTAATTTTAGATTTTATCTATTTAGGTGATGAATGAAGATGACTTTTCAAACCTAATATGTTAGTACATGAATGTGAAGAGTTAAACATAGCAACATTAAAAAATTCATAATTACCTATTCACTTTGTATAAATACGCAAAGTACATCCATCTACATCACATTTTACAATAAGTTTATTATTATTATTAACTTCGTACCTTAACGCAAAATTAACTTTAAAAGTTAAATCTTACATGAAATGTCTAAAATCAGATTTATTTTTATAAGTTTTTTTTTAAAATACATAGTACTCACATTCTCAGTTGATAAATCAAAATCAGTATCACTAGCTTCTAACGATATATCACTATCTTGTAATACAACGTTAGTATGTTCTACATTATCATGCTCTTGAGGAGGGATTATCGAAAAATTATATTCCTTATTTTGAGAAAATAACGATGAGCTAGGCTCATAATGATAAAAATTAGTTGGTTGGTAACTATTATAATTATCTATAATATTAGTTTATGGATATTTAATAAAAAATTCAATATTGTCGGAAGCGGCTAGTGCAGATTGCATGACAAAATACCATATATTATTATCATGTATTTTTACTAAACAATAATTATTCTTACTAATTTTATAAATTGTCATTAATAAGAAGCCGGGAGGGAGACCACATACGGAAGCGACGAGGCAGCGTACTATCAAGTCCAAGTGCGACGATCCTAGCGTTCTCTCTATATACGTCATTTCTTCAATATAGTCGCCGTATCGATAAACTATCGGAATTCGAGATCCTATAGAAGAAACGAGAGTAGACTAGCTACTGCAATGAGAATGATAATATATATGAGATAGAACAAATAAGCTATATGTTTTAATGAGAACGAAAGTGGGAGAGAGAAAACATCGCTAGGACTCCGTTGGAGATACTCTGGAAGAAAAAAAAACGCCGCACGGACTTGGTTGAAAAAGCTCTGAGAGAATGAAAAAGCCGCTCAGACTCGTTTAGAGATGCTCCGACAGAAAGAGAGAGAGAGAGAGAGAGAGAGAGAGAGAGAGAGAGAGAGAGAGAGAGAGAGAGAGAGGGAGAGAAAGTAAAAGGGAGAGAGTATATAGACAGCCTTTACATATAAAAAGATCCCTTGCTAGCCGTTTGAAACTACCGTTGGAAAATATAACCGTTGGTTTGTTTTTTGTTGGGGCGTGCATCAAACAACCATTAAATTACGAATCGTCCGTTGTAACTACAAGTTAAACAAGCGATCAAAAAAATAATTAAAAATAGCTTACTCGTCTATACAACAGGCAGCCTAAATAAAAAAATTGAAATAAAAAAACCAACTTGTCTATACAACAAGTGGTTTAAAGTTTAAAATTTAATTTGTTAAATTCCCGCCTGTACAACAAGTGGGTAAATAAAAATACCACCCGCATGTAGAACTGGCGAAATTTTTTTTTTTATAGAAATTTACCTGCCTGTACAACAGGCGAGGAAAAAAAAGGATTTTCTATTATAGACGAGTAAGACCTTTTTCACCGAATACTATGTCTTTGTACCCTTTTTATAAATATATTATTTTTTATAATTTTTCAAAATAATTGTTGTTTAAATAATGTCCATTGGTCTATGGGTTGGTCCCAAATCCAACATTTTGGACATGGTGCCCATCACATCCTTCCGTTTTAGACATCGGGACTAGGTGCAACGGACGGCTGTGATCATGCCATGTCAGTATGGTTGAAAAGGCTTGGCAGAAGGTATTGAGTAAGATTTGGTTTGACTAGGGGTGGCAATGACTCCAAAAACCCAACCCGAAATATCGGATATATGGTGCCTGGTGAATTCAGTAACCAGGCACGGCCAGAGGATTAATAGGGGTTATGAAGGAAAGTGTATATTTCAAACAAAAAAAAAAACCATCGGATATATGGTAATAGATTTTGCACCCGAAATAAGATTTGGGTAGGTTATTTATATAAAAACTCTATCCGATTAACTTTCGAGTATAGATATAGGTACCTCAATATGCATACCCGAAACCCAAAACCCAATTGGCCCCTCAAACTTGTGTATACTTAGATAATACAGGTCAACTCCAAACTCATTGTCATACACCCAAATTCTAACCTAACTCACATCCCTGCCAAAACTTATACTTAATTAAAATCAGTGTAATAAGAAATCACAATAGCTTCTTAAATTGCATTTTGGTACATTGATTCTTTTCCCTCAAGCAATTGCATATATGATGGAAAAAAAGAGACAAAACTATACCCCATTCACACCCAAAACCCGAGTACGTACGAATGGGTATGGGTCGGGTATGGATCTTATTCTACCAAAATGGGTATGGGTTGGATATGGACCCTGCCACACCCAAATGGGTATGGGTAGGGTCCAACCCAAACCCTACCGATTGCCACCCCTAGGTTTGAAGTCCTTATCAATCTTGCCCCGAAGACCACCACTGCTTTGGGAAGTTGGTAGTGGTACCGCTCTATGTAAGCACTTACTTGGGTTCGATGCCTGTCTTCCACATAGTTTTTGCAGATGTTTCCCTTAGGCCAGGTGGGCCTTCCCGATCATGCGATGACTTCTGGGGCCCGGTACAGCCCTCCCTTGCTCAGTGTGGTCTAGCTCGGACCCCACTATGTACCAAAAAAAAAAAAAAACTAGACGCCAATCACTAGCATCCAATCCGGTTGTCCGTTCACCCAAATTGGGGTGACGGGATTATGACTATTTTGATGGTGGATATTTTTTAATCATGGATCCTTCAGGTTATGTGCTATTATCTCTTGTGGTAGTTAAAGTTAAAATGTGCTATGTTTCATTTAATTTTTTTTTATGAAGAATGTATCCTTCACTTGACAAATTACATGGGTTCTGTTTATGTGTCGATCGGACACAAAACCGGCTTGACCAGTTTATTAAACGGGTTAAATGGATTAGGTCATATTACCGGTTTATCAATCAGGTCAGGTTTGGATTTAAGATCTTGACCCGTTTGTTAAATGGGTCGGGTTGAATGTTTTGAATGACTTTGCACCTATGTTTTAACCAGACCCGACCCAACTCACTATCATCCCTGCCAAAAATGTAATTTGCTTAAGTACCTCACCCAATCACCACCACCCACCCATTTTATGTTGGCGCGGAACACCTCAGACGAGGTCTCGATCCGCCGCCTTACGCTCGCGGAAGCAAGTTTTGGATCTCCGACGATCCGAAGAAATGATCGAATCCTCCAAGAACGAACAATTTACAGAGAAAAGACAGAGCAAAGAAAACAATCCATGACACAAGAGAATTTGTTCACGCAGTTTGAAAATCCCTATCTCTGCGGGTGTCGGTCACCGCCCTTGAAGCAATGGAATTAGAACTTGAAGATTTACAACCATGTTTTTCTCCCTCGTTCCACTGGATCTCAAGGAGATGAATCTCCTTTTAAGATCCCAATCTTCCTCGTCTCTCAAACGCAAGCGAGAAGCACGGAGAAAGACCCTAAAATGAGCCGTCAACACAATGATAACGTCTTACAAAAGCTAGGGTTAAAACCCTATTTAAAGCCCTCTCAAACCGTGCGTCCGCGAGTCCAACTCACGACGAAACATGCCTTGCCCTCAGTAGGCGCCAACCCTGGCCATCGACAAAAAAACACCGAATTTTGGGCCCCCAGAGCGCCACCAACCTGAAGATTGGCGCCCTAGGCGCCAACCCGAGAGGGTGACGCCCTCAGGAAACCGGGCACCACACGCATGGCGCCCGGGCCCGGGTCAGTCGATGGGCACGCTCAGGGTCTGCTCCGAGTCCTCCTTGCGCTCTCCATCTTCGCCGAAACTGAGCCAAACTCCAACATTTCACATTTCCAGCCAGTTGTGCTGAAAGGAAGAAAAATCAGAAACCTACTTCATTAGGAAATTGTTATTGTTTTCTTATGTTTAGGTTGCTTGACTCTATGTTTCTTACTTTTAGGATGTTCTGACCTGACGAGAGAGAGAGAGAGAGAGAGAGAGAGAGAGAGAGAGAGAGAGAGAGAGAGAGAGAGAGAGAGAGAGAGAGAGAGAGAGAGAGTATCCTTGTATATTGATTATATTACATATGACTACCTCTTCTTATATAGGGAGAGAACACACACCCACACCGTTACAATATGATTAAACCTAACAAGTTCAATGCATGTTCATAATGAAATGCCCTCACTATCACTAGGAAAAATAATTCATTACCTTTGGAACTCGAGAGACCTATTTTCATGCCTTTTGTTCCAACTCTACAGATAAGCAGAATCCAAAGCCTACAAATCAGAAAAAGAAAAAAAACCCTAGGAATTTGTTTTGTTCACTCCTCATTTGATTTGAGCTCACTTCTTTTGGACATTAATGAGGTTCCAATTTGGAGGAATATAAAAGGAAAGGAAAGAAGTTGTAGCCCCTAATAATTCATCCCATTTATCTAACTCTCATCCTCTCACTTGAGAAAGCAAGGGGGTGTTTGGCATAAGGAAGAATTGTTCTGCTTAAACCTCATCCAGAAGAGGGTAATCCCGTCAATTACTATTTCTAATGTAATTCAATGGTTAAATGTTCCTGTTAGCATAGAAACACACGGAGTGATATATTATCGTTCCCAAATCCTTCATTCCACTGGAACAAATATTATCCGTTACTTTAAAATATGGAACAAGAAATAGAAACGGATAGTTTCGGAATGATGCCTAACATCCCCCAAGAGTCTCTTATAGAGAAAGAACAAGGGAGTAGGAGATTGAAGGATCATGGAGTCCATCAAAAGGATATTCAATTCTATGTTCATGAGCATTAAATCCATCTATCTGGTCTCATCCTCTTGGTGTTCCCTTTAGTAAGAGAGTTTCAACCTCTTCCACTTGTTGCTACCCACCATTGGTGATGTTTCATTGATGTAAGAAAACCTCTAGTATTATCTAGAAAGAAAGAAAAAAATTAATCCCACCATCTTACATAGTGGAGAGCATTTAAAGTTTGTTCAATGGGTTTTCACTTCATCTTGGAGGATTTTCACATAAATCTTGTTATACTTTGGTTTGTTGGTTTGGATCGTCTTTGTAGTGTAGTTATTGTACTTGCATCTCTCTTGTTTTCCATTTGCTTAAACAAAGAAGGAAAAATATAAAAATTTTTCCCAATAAAATAGTATCAGAGCAAGGTTGTGCTTACAACGCATTCGACAAAAATCTTGTGCCAGATATGGAGGTGAATACAAATAGAATGATAAGCCTTAATGAAGAGAATTGATTGCTTTGGAAGGGTAAGATGCAAGATCTTCTCTATGTCAAAGATATGTATGACCCTATCGAGGGTGATGGCGCCAAACCAAATGACAAGTCCGATGAATATTGAAAAATATTGAACCGGCAAGTTGTTGGGTACATTCGGTATAATGGTTGGACGGTTGTATAACATATGTAGCGATTGAGGCTTTAACATCCTCACTTTGGACAAAGTTGGAGGACTTGTATGAAAAAAAACCCACTGACAATAAAGTCTTTTTGATTAGGAGTGGCATGTCAACATGCAATTCAAGGAGGGCACATCAATTATGTAGCACTTGAATGAGATAGATAGCATTGTAAATCAACTCTCCACAATGAAGATGGTGTTAGTTGATGAACTTTAAGCATTATATTTTTTTTTAAGTTCATTACAAGAAAGTCGGGAGACATTGGTGGTTTCTCTTAGCAACTCGACATCGAATGAGGTAGTGGTCAAAATTCCAAGAACATGTAAGTTGCTCTAAGTTTACAAGCAAGTCGAAACCTAAAAACGATATAAAATGCTATAACTATGGTATGAAGTGCCACATACCCAAAAGTTCAAAAAAGAGCAAAAAGAAGGAAAGAGTCAAACAAAAGTTGATGATAAGGAAAGTATGTTGACTCTTAGGGGTCGTTTGGCTCCTGTGTTTTTAGCCTATAGTTCCGTAAACACGTGCAAACAGTTTAGGGTTGTTTGGTTAATGGGACGTGATGTGTGTAAATAGATGCATACTTGCCTAATTTGTATAACTTTTGCACATAAAACTGTGCAAATAAAATTTCACCTAAACACATGAAATTTTTATTGCACATGTCTATTGTGCAAGCAGATGTATACACATCACTTGCACGGTAACCAAACGACCCCTTAAAGGTGATGTGAGTCTTGTGCACACTTATGGTATTGAATACACTGTTGTTGCATCTTCTACACATAGTACCGATTGGGTTGTTGACACAGGAGAACAAGGGTTATTTTAAAATTGTTGGAAGGAGAGTTATTTGTGTTGAAACCAATTTGGACATGTTAACGGACAATTGGCTAGCGACCCCCCTTGCACTTTAGAACGCTGACGTTGATAAGACTTAGTGACTTGTGAGCTGGTAATGTCACCATGGGATGATTCGGTTACCCTGGTGCGTACAATTTTAGCTAGAACATGGGCTCCTGGTGTCACCTTAGCGAAGACGATTACATAAGTATGTGGGCACGATTGCAAAGTAATAATCACTTTTCTTGCCACCTTAGCTATGGCAGTTGTAAGGAGTTGTAGTTAACTGTTTGACCGCATGTACCTATAAATAGAGATCTCCTCCAGATCAGGTACGCTCTCAAACACCAGAAATTTTCTCCAAGTTTTTTGGTTCTTGAGAGAGACCATTGACTTGAGCCTTAGATGAGGGAACCGGAAGATCAATCTCCAGGTGTTCCTTTGTGTGTTTTGTGCAAATCGACGGCCAGAAAACTCGTGTTGATCTTCGACCCCTCTACAATAATATTCCCTTTCTACAAAATTTTCTATATAACATTTCTCTATATATAATATATTATCTCTATATAACATTCTCTCTACGATATTCTCTCTCTATAGCATTTTCTATCTCGATAATATTATTTTATGTTTTATTTTATCTGCCTATTATCTCTCTCTATAATATTTTGCTCTATATATTTTCTCCCTCTACAACAATTTATCCATCCATAATATTTTTCCCTCTCTACTATATTTTTTCTCTCTACAACATTCTCTATATAGGAACAAGGGGGGTTCTATTCATGGCGCCGCAGCCCTGGAAACCGGAGTGACATTACAATTATTAAATTGTCTCATCTCTGAAGACACCAGAGACGAAATACAATCAAGAATAGAAAAGGAAGAGAAATCGACCCGCTCCCTGAAAGCATACTGAGCTAAGGCATCAGCACAACTGTTCTGGTCCCTCTTGACATGGAAAAATTGGCACACCGAGAAAGAACGAGAGATAATTCTGCAGTCAGATACGATGTTCTGTATTTTCCATAGTGGAAAGATATCTCCATCCGACAGGATGTCGATGAGGACTTGATTGTCGCCTTCCACAGACACTGTGGAGGCATCAAGTTTGCAGAGGGCTTGCAACCCAACAAGGATGGTGCGAGCTTCAATCTCGAGCACCTCGCAGGCCTTGAAGATGGCCCCTTCAGAGTACACATGGACCCCATCACTGTTACGATTGATAACACCGATGGCTGACAACGATTCACCTATCGCTCCATCCACATTAACTTTCATCGTTCCAATATCCGGCGGCAACCAATGAAAAGGATGAGGTGCCGGACCCCTGAGGAGGCCAAAAGAGAAATCCCTAAAGAGGAAGTTAGAAGTCATGATAACTAGATCTGGTCTTGGCCTTACTCGATCAAAAATCCATTGGTTCATTGCCTTCCAGATGTTTCCAGAGTATGATAGTTGCATAGCTGAATGGAGTCACCTTAGATATCTATGGGGACAAAAGCAGGTTGATCCATTGTTCCAAGGATCGTTGTCGCCCATCTGTGTGTAATTGCAGATGGATATATGCCCATCAAACGTTCACCATTAGAAGCGGAATAAATATTCATCAAAGTTCAAACACAATGTGACCACAACTTGTACTCAATGGATGATCCAATAGATAGATTCTAATCGGACCTATTCAATATTATATTATATTAAATATTTTTATTTACTAAATGGTGGGATTTCAGGTTGGTCAGGTTGCCCGAAGCCTCTACCCAAGCCCAACTCAGATTGAGGCCGGTTGGGATTTTTCAACCCAAGACCAACCCATACAAGTAAAATCCCAACCCAAACCATTAAAATTCAGATTGGGCTAGGGTTGGCTCGCCCAAGTTGCAGCCCTAAACCCGACACATTTGGAAGGGATTTGAGCCTATACCACAAACATTACCTATGGGCTTGTACATATATTTTGGGTCCAAAAGCAAAACGGGCCAGGCCTATGCTTTATAGGTCCGGCCCGAACCCGGCTCACTTCATTATTGGGGTCGGGTCAACTAGATAACATCCAATGTATTGAAGAGAATCTTGGAGTTTCTTATGGTCATTATTAGCATACAGCACAATTTATAAAAATGTTGCATGTATATTTGTAGAGAAAGAAAAATAAGGTAACAAGCTTGATTATTGCCAAATACCTTTCACTGAAGAAAGTTGGTCATTAAAGGCTTTCTGGGCCACATCCAAATCATTGATACGGGCTTGGACTATATGCAACATGCCCAGACTTGGGCCAAATAAAAAATATGATCAGACACGGGCTCGATGAGTCTAGCCAAAGTTTAAATTTTTTCTTTTCTTTTCTCTTTTTTAAAGAAGGGGCTCGCAATGAGGACAACAAGAGAGGATTTTTTTTTTCGATTGGGGGGGGGGGGGGGTTGTGTTAACCTAAGGTCCTACTAACTACCCATTTAGTTTGATAAACCCATGGCTTAAGTTCGTTTAGCTTGAACCCCGTCCGTAACTGACTCTTTTTTAAGTGTCCATTTTACTACTCCAGTATCAACTCGGTCAGTTATATTAAAAATTCAGTAATAGTGCCTATACAGTTATTGCTACGTTGATTTCACTGTAGCAGTGACTTTAATTATGTTGCTACAATGATTTTACTGTAACAGCTATAATGATTTCAGCATAGCAACCAAATTGATACTTCAGAATTACTGTAGCAGAGTAACAGTTTTGAGTATCTATTCGGTTGCTACAATAATTTCACTATAGTTGCTACAGTGAAATCACTGTAGCCATCACCGTACAAATACTATTTATTCTCTGTTCCACGAGGGGTAATGAAAAGTGGCATTTTTTGTTATTTGATAGGGGTTGAAAAAGTCAACAAAGGTTTAATAAAAAAATTATCCTTTTTGGTAGGGGTTTGAGCTCAAGCGATCACATTGTTGAGACTGAAGCCTAAAAGCAAATCCAAAAATGGGTTTTCACTAAATCTCCCTTTTTTTTTTGGCATGACTGGCCATGAGATTAGAGGACAGGGTACCAGAGCAAGGGCTCAAAGAGGTCCAGAGATTGAAACGGGGGGAGGCATCCATCATATGCTATTTATTATTTCCATAATCCTATGAACATGACATTAACTGCCTGGATTTTCACACGCAAGCAAGGCGCAATGGCCTCAACGAAAAGTTCGCTCCATGGTGTCCATAACGGGAGTCGAACATGGTGTTGAAGATGTGGCTCCAAACAAGCCGCATACAACTCCAAGGTTCGTGCACGAAGAAACAGCGAAAGACAGTGCATCGGGAGCTAGGAATGATCGGCAAGAAAGAGTCATGCGCACGACTGGCATCAGCATATTTGTTAGGCGTGAAAACCATGTCAAGTTGTGCGCACGACTGATTATGGCAGTATGCAGGTGTGACGGTTTGGGCTACTTTTTCTTGTGGATTTCCTTCTCTAACTTTTGCATGATTATATGCCTATATAAGGGCAGGTCTAGGATGAACCTAGGTACAGAGAGAAGTCATAAGATAGGGTAACCACCACCAAGGGAGAAAGAGAGCGATCCAAGGAGGCTTAGGGCTTCTGGGAAATATTCTCTCTAGTTTCTCTAGGATGAAGGTTGCGGATCTAGTCTCTTGTGGAAGGGCTTCACTTTGAGGGTATTAAGAGGGTTTGGTAAAAGGCAAGGTTTTTGTAATCGGGTTATCTCCTCAATAGTGAATCAATTGATCATTGTTGCCGCATATCTCGTGTGTTTGCATTATTCTTTATTTGCTCTTTTTGTTTCGTCTTCTTGGTAGTGGTGAGATATCGTCTTCTCCGTGGAAGTTCCTTAACATTGGTGTTCCCTCACTTCTTCCATTGCTCGAGGCCTCGGATCGCAACAAATTAGTTTCAGAGCTTTTTGTTCGTGATTCGTAGGGGCTAGATCGATGCCAAAGAAATCGATGATGATGACTCAACATTCGAACCTACGGTTCAAGATCGAGAAGTTCGATGGGCAAATCAACTTTGGCTTATGGCAAATACAAGTCAGACATACGTTGATTCAAGGCGGTTTGCTCAAGGATCTGAAGGGCGTCAAGCTGAACAGGATATTGGACAACGATTGGATTGAGTACGATTTGAAGACAGCGAGTGCAATTTGATTGTGTCTCTCAAAGATTGTATTGGCAAACGTCTCCAGGAAAGACTCCGCGACAAAACTGTGGAAGAAATTGGAGAGTCTATACATGACCCGGTCTCTTACAAACCAGTTATATCTGAAGTAGAAAATCTATGCTTTTTAGATGGTGGAAGATACAAGGATTTCGGAGCTTATATCGGCCTTCAATCAACTGATGAAAGATCTTCTTAATGTCGGTAAAGACATGAAGGAGATGGATAAAACACTTCTTCTTCTGGGATATTTACCCAAGCCTTCACGATAACTACTACAATAATTCGGTTGGTTGACACAATGCATGCAACACTGCTGCAGTGACTTCACGATAACTACTACAATAAAATCACTATAACAAGGGTATCAATTTGGTTAATTATTGCTTTTACTAAACCGAATTGATACCCTTGCTATAGTTATTTTGTTGTAGTTGCTGCAATGAAATCACTGTAGCAAGTATATCAATTTGGCGAATTGTTATTTTTACCAAACCGGTTTTTTACTCTTACCGGCCAAATCACGCGCGTGGATATTTTCATTAACATACTAGGACATGCCTTTCCTCTACATTTAATAGAGGTGTCATTATGGCTCATTAACGCAATCCATTAATGAGGACTTTAGCTATAAGTAACTTAAAGCATGTGGACAGTTATGTTGGGTGTAGGCCCACATCGGCTAGAGCCTGTGCGGTAGTGTATGTCCTTATATACCCTTTTTGGATCTTGCTTACTACCTAGGTTTTGGGGCGAGAGAGTATCCAACAGTGGCATTAGAGTGGGTTCCGCCCAGTCGAACTTAGTTGGGCCGAAATGTGGCTAGGTTGTGCCCGAGGAATGCCTCCTCCCCTAGTCTATGTGCACGAGAGGATGGCTGGCGATTGTTCAGCTCTAGTCTCGTGTAAGGGGGGGATTGTTGGATTTAGTCCCACATCGGCTAGAGGCTGAGAGGTGGTGTCCTAAAGTCTTTATGTATCCTATGTAGATCTCCCCTTACGAGCTATGACCCGGGTTTTGGGCGGTAGAGTATCTAACAAGTTAGACGGCCTTAGAGCATCTCCAATCGGCCTCCATATCTTCAAAATGGAGGTGGATGGCACTCCAACCGGCCTCCATTTTGGAGATTTGGAGATCCGACCTCCAAATTTGGTGGGGTTTGGCCACCCTCCAAAGCACTATTCATTTAAAAAAAATACCCAAAACATCTCTAAAATATCAAATAGTCTTTTACTTATTACATTTGTATCATTTAAGATAAATTCATTAATTATTTTAAATCGATATAAGTTTAAATCCACTAATCTAATTTTAAAAAAAATTATACCATTGGAATGGTCTCATCGATACCTTCATAATGAGACTAATATTGAATAGTTTTTTATTAATTTTAAAATTATCATTATATTACTATATTTATTTGATTAAAAAATATCAATTTAAATCTAATTTTAAAATCATTTAATATTAGTCTTATTTTAAAGCTCTCGGTAAGGTCTTTTCAATGACAATTTTTGTTTAAAACGGATTAATATTAATAACATTTATTAACGATTTTTAAAAACATATTACATAGTTTAATAATATTATAAAAATAGTTGGAAGAAATGGAGGGCTTTTTTTTTTCGGAGATGACCAAAATAGAAGGAGTGGCGACTGGCGAGCTATGTTTGGTCACTTTGTGGGATCAAACTGAATTTCCCGCCACTGGTGACGTGTTCTTAGAGTTTTAGGATCTGAAAGTAATTACGTTAAAAGTTCAGGCACAAACCGCAATAGTCGGAATTTCGAATTCCGCTGCTATATATAAGTCGACTCAGGCGCCTGCCCCGCGTAACCGTCGACTCCATTTCCGATCTCTCTGCATCGAGTTCCCGGCGACAACACGAGCGCTTAGGGTTCCACGGCGGCGATCTCTTCCGGAGATCCTCGGGATCGGAGTTAGGGTTAGGGCTCTTATCGACATCGGGATCATAGATCTCGTCCTGCAGATCAGATGAAGCTGAAGATTAACAAGGCCTGCGATCTGAGTTCAATCTCGGTGCTTCCCCCTCATGCAAGGTCCAGATCCTCCTCTCTCCACTCCTAATTTCATGTTTTCGAGCTCCATTTCTCAAATCCCTCCATTGATTTCTACAGGAGATCGAACGTAATTCCTTCTGGAACCGAAGCATCTGGTTTGGGGAAGAGCCAGGTACCGCAGCTCCGATCTCAGTCTCAGCAGTCATTCTCCCAAGGGATGTCAGCCTCGCAGCTCTCTCAGAACTCCTTCGAGGAGAATATGATGAACGATCAGGTTCGGTGCTTAATTTCTTGTTTATGCTATTTTCTTTGGTTAGAAATCGTCAGATATGGTAAATCTCTTGACTATGGAAAAAATTGATCTGCTTCTCCGTTACATTTACGTTTTCACATTTCCCTAAAATTTGTGATTGAGTATGTATCAATGAACTGAGATGATACAGATCTTTGCCTAATCTGATGCTTGAGTGTGAAATAATGTTTTTTCATGTGGTCTTGAAAATTTCTTTGCTCTGTACTTTGTGATTCCTTGTATGAGGATTATTTTCTTTACTCCTTATTGCTTTTTCTTGGAGTAAATTTTGAAGAAAAGCTGTGAAAATGCAATATGTATAAAACAATTGGTTAAATTTTGATGAGAAGATGTGAATGCATTTCAAGTTACTAGTTCTTCGGAACGGTTAAGCAGGGACATGATTATTAGCTCCTGCTCGTGACTTGTGAGGATATAGGACATGGAAAATAATTAATAATTAAGTAAGATCAATGAATCGAGAATAGTCCCACATCAGTAAAGGGGTGGGAGCTCCATATCTTTATACTAGTGCATGCCCGTGCCTGTCGGCACTGCAGCGGGCCGTCTTTGGCGGCAACACATTTGTCGGCACTACAGCGGGCTGCCTTCAGTGGCAACACACCTGAACGCCTTCGGCAACAAAACACTTTCGACAACAACACCGGCATTCATAGGGACACCCATTTCCTCGCCCGTGTCGATTGGCACGAAGCGGGCGCCTTCACCGCGACCAACTCCCCCTCCCCCTATAATTGATTAATGACAACTGTCTCTATTTGAACAGATTCCTCGAGATTGACCCAGTGGTTTGGGGCAGCCAAAATTTCAAACTTGTGGCCTTATAACCGTTGATGCGAACAACGATCAGAGGATGAATGGTCAGGTTTAAATGGGCCGAGATTTTAGGGGTTTAGTGCAGTCTAAATGGTTATGGAGGGAGTTGGTTGACGGAGAAATAGAGATCATGCGTTGATTTTTGAACGAATTGTTAGATCTATTCAGATCATTTTTGTCCAGTCAGCTTGTCCTAGTCAGCTTCCATTTTGTCTAGTCAGCACAAAACCGACGTGCCATGTTATATAAGATTATGTTGCCCCCTCCCTCTCATCATCGGTTTTGAGGGGGTGTGGGAATCGTAACAGAAGCTTTGTAAATTGTGAAAAAACTTATGTCATGGCATCAAACTTACTCCATTTATTAAAACATTAAATCTCATTTGGTCAAGTGCGTTGTCTGGCTGCAAAACCTTTTGAAAGGAAGGTGAAAGTGCCTTGATATATATATATATATATATATATATATATATATATATATATATATATATATATATATATATATATATATATATATATATATATATATATATATATATATATATAGGGGGCTGTTACGTTGAGCTGTGAGCTGCGGTAGGAGAAAATGAGTTGCGGGTATTTTGACCCCCCTAGAAGTTTTGGAATTTGATGAAATTTGGCGAGGGTGTTGTCTAGGGTAAGATGATCATCCTCACCTATTTTCATCAAATTCCAAAACTTCTAGGGGGGTCAAATGGTCGAAGAAAAATATGCAGATTTTAACGGTGACTACGGACGACAGATTTTGCTTCGACCATTTGACCCCCCTAGAAGTTTTGGAATTTGATGAAAATTGGTGAGGATGATCAATTGATCATCTAACCCTAGACAACACCCTCACCAAATTTCATCAAATTCCAAAACTTCTAGGGGGGTGAAAATACCCGTAGCTCACTTTCTAAAACCGCAGCTCACAGCTCACTGTAACATTCCTCTCTCTCTCTCTCTCTCTCTCTCTCTCTCTATATATATATATATATATATATATATATATATATATATATATATATATATATATATATATATATATATATATATATATATATGGGAAAAGGGATGCTGGACCTGAGGTGCAGCGTCGTTGCTGCACCTCAGGCATTGTTTTACCTACCTAGAAGTTTTGGAATTTGATGAAATTTGGTGAGGGTGTTGTCTAGGGTAAGATGATCATCCTCACCAATTTTCATCAAATTCCAAAACTTCTAGGGGGGTCAAATGGTCGAAGCAAAATCAGCCGTCCGCAGTCACCGTTAAAAACTGCAGATTTTGCTTCGACCATTTGACCCCCCTAGAAGTTTTGGAATTTGATGAAAATTTGTGAGGATGATCATCTTACCCTAGACAACACCCTCACCAAATTTCATCAAATTCCAAAACTTCTAGGTAGGTAAACAAGCCAGAGGTGCAACGTTGTTGCTGTACCTCGGGTGCAGGCTCCCCGCCCCCATATATATATATATATATATATATATATATATATATATATGGGTCGGGATCCATAGGCCCCATTGTTTTTCACTTTTTTGATCCATACTTTTACCCGTTATCCAAACTGTTGGATAGAGGTTTCAAAATTTGCTGATTTTTGCGAGGAGGATCACATTGCCTTCGTAATCGGACATTCACAAAAAATAAGTACATTCTAAAACCTCTAGGGATATCAAATCTTAAAGGCTTTGTTGACTGTCTATTTTAACCGTTAACTTGAGGAGCACATTTGATACACCTAGAGGTTTTAAAATGTGCTGATTTATTTTGGATGTGCAATCTCAGGCAATGTGATCCTCTTAAAAATTAGTAAATTCTGAAACCTCTATGCAACGGTTTGGGTGATGGGTAAAAGCATGGGTTAAAAAATGATGGGTCTACGGATCCCGACTCTCTCTCTCTCTATATATATATATTGTTTTCCCACTTAAAAGATACATGCTTATAAAGTTGATAAGCTATATAACTCTTAAAATTGGAATTATCATACAATAAAGTTTTGAATGACCTAGTTCCATTTGTCATAGTGAAAGTTAGCCTACACTACTCGATTAGACCCTATGGACTTATGTTACTTTATTACATGTTATTTGCTTATGTTGCGATTTTCTTGTTAGGAACATTTTAGTCACATATTGTTTGTGGATTTTGAGTTGATGTCGCTCAGGCTCTTTATAAGATACCCGAAGCCTCTGTCGTTAGGACGCTTGAATAGTATAAACAATTTCCTTGAAAGGTGGTCTTTTGAGGTGGGAAACCCTCAACTTGGTGAGACTCCGGGTCTCTCTCTCTCTCTCTCTCTCTCTCTCTCTCTCTCCTTTGTGTGTGTGACCGCAAAGCCTAGTCCCTCTCTGCACACGACGATGCCACCCAGCCTCTCCCTGCACCGATCACGTCACTGGCCCCTCGTGCTCCCAACAATGTTGCTCGGCCTCTCTTCGTGCTTGATCGCGCCGCCCAGCCTATTGTACACTTGACAATATCGCTTGACCCCCCGTCGTGCGCTGCACTGTGCCGCCTAGCCCTACCGCACACCCTACGGCACCGCTCAGTCTTGTCGGCCACAAAATTATGCTGCCCGACCCTGTCGATCACCTGACTGTGCTGCCCCGATTGCTAGCCACTTGATCGCGCCGCGTCGGTCCATCGTCCACCTAACTGCCCCAACCCACCACCCCTGTACGCTTGACTTTCCCTAATGGGCCCTATTCAAGCCGTTATCGACCTTGTTCGAGTGCCTGCATGTTGGTGGTCATCACTACGTGTGGAATCCTAATTCGTCATCAAATTCTCCTCCCGCAAATCAAGTGCAATTCTTCCATCACCCAATACTCTTTCAGCTTGACCTATCACATCAAATTTCCATTAGCAACATCTGTTTATTTTCATATTACCGGTTTGTTTGAGAATTCATCATTATATGAACCTGCAACCGTTGAATTGATCATTGAGCCTTTGATACATTCGTTTAATACTCTAAATCGATTTATAGGTTCTCATATTTTTAAACAGAAAACTTTGATCTATTCAAAAGTCTAATCCTTCTGCTCGATCACCCTCTCTTAGGTCATATTCAGGGTCTCTATGTGGGCTTGTATGGACTGGTTTGGTTATTATTAATCACCATCTTGAATCTTAAAGCATACTTATTGGAATTAAATTCACCGATTTAATTGCATGAGCACACCTCACACAACCCCTGCTTCAATTTGATATTAGGGCACCGTTTTAGATTAGGGTAGATAGTTAGCTTGTTGTAAGCCATGTATCCTGAGACTCAAAAAGGCCCTGAATGCCCTGTCGTAAGTGATTTCCAACATGGATATTACAACAAGTAAAATAGAAAAGTGTTGTGGTCTTCTTGAACCATACTTAAAGGATCTACTGAGACCTACCCCTTCTATTGGCTCCATGAGGGTGGTAGAAGCCATTGTTGAACTCAAGAGGGGTTTAGATGGCCTCGAACACCTCCACCGATAAAATGATGAAGAAACCGGAATGGCAAACAATATTCAAACCAATTGACCTATGCACAAATTTGGGGCTTCTAAGAGAAGATTCGCTACCCCTATCCCAAAGGCTCTAACCAGAGAGCCTAGTTTAAGGGATAATCTCATCTGAAAAAAAAAGGAACTTAATCGACGCATGAGCTTTTGGGGATCATGATTTAGAAAGGGACCAATCATATGATATTCCACTTAGGACACTCACTTCTCTATTGTTCAAAAGCTCCCCTCACCAGTTCTTCCCAGAGGCCCACCAACACCCTCGGTTGAGAAGCTCAGTGAGCTAGTTATACTCTCACCTAATGACGACACCTCCAATTATTCTGAGAGTCACGTCTTCTGTTTTGAAAATTTGGGATCAGATACTCCCAAGCTGGGTATTCCTACAGACCTCTTGTGGCTTAGGAGAGACACCTTCGCTTCATTTTGTGTCATAGAGGGGTAGTCAAGTATATTTACTATTGTTGAAGGTAGTAGCCAAAGTTATGTGGCTATGTCATTTGTAGAAAAATGAGGTTTTGCGGTTGAACTCCTGTAATGCCCTTATAGGACAAGTTGGGTCAAGGATGGCCCTTCGCTCTACGTCATTTATAAGAGTTGTGTTCACTTTTCGGTTGGACAGTTTGAGGACGATATCTAGTGCAATGTCCTCGACTTGGATTATTGCCACATCCTTCTTTGGAGACCGTGGCATTCAACAATGCCATGCTCCATAATGAATTAAGCATCAATTACTCGTTCATCAAAGACTCCGAGGAAATTGTCTTGGAAGTTGGAACCTGAGAAAGGAGTCCCTTGGTCATTACTGGCCTTCAATGACTACATCAGATATCTGTACCGTAGGATCGACTAAAAATGTTATCTAAAAAATGGTATTGGATTGCATCTGTAGACCTCCCCTTACGACCCGGGTTTTGGGGCGTGAGGGCATCTAAAAATGGGATCAGAGCACATCGGGTATATTAAGAGAGGCCACCCCGCTCCCCTTACCGATGTGGGACTAACCATTCAACACTAGCTCGCACGTAGAGCGCATTTCAACATTAGGGGGTGCAACGGTGACACTTGGGAGATGCTCCCGGAACGCGCCCATCTCTAACACCATGTGACAACACCAGGAGTGCACCAGACCTTATGGAGAGGGGAGAGCACAGTGGGTATATGAAGACAATGATCTCTGCTCCCATCACCGAGGTGAGACTGCCCGTTCAACAAGTTACAACACTAACAATTAAAGATTGACCATCAAGAGTTGATATTTAGAGTACACTCGTGATATTGATTTGGTCGATCCTCAGTATGTACTGGAATGGATGAATTTTTCTGAAGCTGTGTTGATAATTTGAATTCTGATGTTATGGGGAGGTTATAAATGCAGGTCTTTCTGCTCCTAGCAATGGTGAAGCCGATCTAAAAGTTGAGCAACTTGTTCCAGTCCATCGAATATGATCCCATGAAAGGTGGACCTCACATTTACTTGAAAAAAGATACCAAAACATGTCTCAAGTTACTTTAACTATTAATGTTATAGTTATTAAAGTAAAGTAATAAGGAATTTAGAACTTTTTGTCTTTCAAAGAGGCTCGATTCATTTCTAAGAATTAGAGTCGAGCTGAGAATTTCTAGCATGTAGCTTAAATTATTGAAGAGTGTCCGAGATTGATGATGGTCTTGGCTAAATGTAGTCCAAAGGGATGCAACGCTTGCTTGTACTTTAATTTAAGCTTTATAGTAGAGTTCTTTCTTGGTTGGCTCCAGCATGTATCAGTCAACATAACACATCTGTGATCATACTTTTTTTTTTCTTCTGTAAATTCATCTAACAATAATTTAGTAAATTAATCTGACTTGAGAACTGATGCAGCATGATCGGCATCATCAGATCATCGCCGCATCTTCTGATCGTCGCCAGAGATCTTAGTTACTGTCATTCTTATTTTTATGCTTGGATGACATCATCCGTTTGGGACTTGTTAGCCGTTATTTCAGTTTTTGGCCACTTTTTCATGTTTTTGGCCTTATTTCAGCACTTAGTTTTATTTATGTCTTTGCCCAATTCATGGGGGATGTCCATGATCTCATCCGAGGGCTTTTCGGATTGAATCCGGGTCTTCTCGGGTGAGTTTCTGCATGATATTAATAAAATTATGGGTGCGTGTGTTTGCGGGGTACCGACGGACGAGATTAGATCTCGAAACCGACGGTTAGATGGCGAAATAATTCAATTTAGATGACATGGCAAGTTATGGGCTTCAATTAGGGTGTAATTGGGCTTATCTTAAGCCCAATAGGGCTTCCATAGAGATACCTTCCCCCCCCCCCCCCCCCTTCTCTTTTTTCCCGTGAACACCCGACCGGCCCTCCCTTCCGCGCGGATCCCAAGGCCGGCCCCCCCCCCCCCCCCCCTTGTTCCGTTCCCTCTCTTCTCTCTCTCTTCTCTCCCTTGTTTCTCTCTCTTTCCATTGCCTTTCTTGGCTCCTTGCATCCACACCATCAAAACCTATTCCCTTTGATCTTGGCCATCAAAATAGAAACCCTAATCTGACAAAAAGGATGAAGAAAGAAAAGAGAATTCAGACTTTGATGAATTGCTGAAACTTGTGCCTCTTCGTGAGTGCTTCCGGGTGAGACGCGTGTCCCCGATCCTCGCCGCTTCCACGACTTCGCCTCGTGAAGGCCTTGGTGCTGATTTTCCGAAGGTTCCGGCTTCTCCCGACGTCCGGCCTTGCTCCGTGTGCGGGATCATCGGCGCATCCTTGCAATCGACCCACGGCGGGAAACCCCAGGCAGTATCTTTCCTTTTCTTTATTTCCCCCTCACATCCGCATCGTTTTCATTCGTTTCCATTGCCTCCGCTCCGCATCGCAGCCATCACCTTCCTTTTCATCGCTAGTTGAAGCCATAACTTATGCCTATTTGCTAGATTCGCTATCTATAGTCTGTCGGTAACCCTAGCAAACATATTTAACCTATTTTAGTGAAAATCTGATGCATGCTTATTGTTCAATTTACATATCTATTGCTGCGATTGAAGCTATTATGTGCTGAAAATCAGTTTTGTGATAATATTGCGTTCTTTATTTGTTTTAAGTCTTAAATCTGCTTTATGTTGATTGCATGAACTTATAGAACTGCGTGAGACGATCTATGTTGCTGTCCTTTTGAGTCATATGTCGCTATATTGATAATCAAATACTAGTTATTGACCAAAGAAAACCCTAAAAGGGTTTAGGATTGTAGTGTACCTTATTGGTGCCTGCATCAAGAACGTAATATTTTGTGCTCCCTGATTTTATTCATGTTACAGCTTTTCTTGCTTGACCAGTTACTCACATTTTATTTTCTGCATTTTGCTTGCTTGTTGAGTAGAGATTTGGCTCTCAAGAAAGAGAGAATTCATCAAAGAGGATCTCTTCGCTGGCTCCAATTGTATCTGCACGAGAAGACTCTCAACTGCAGCTGTCAAGAACATCAAACAATGCTTTGCACCGATGGAAGGCAGCCTCTGCTCCAGATAATAGATGCAAGTCTAAACCATTTGGTCCAAATTGCTTTAAGATAGAATAATTCCTGCTTAATGTGATCATTTGCTAAAGTCATATCTATAACTATAGAGATTTCTTCCACACTTCAAGTGCATTTTGGAGAACAACTCAACTTGACTATCTCAGACACATTCTTTGTAACAGGTCAAGTTAGCGAAGAAATCGAACACAAAATTCGACACATGGAAGGCTCATTAAATAGGCTGGGGATGATCCTGGACTCTGTTCAGAGTGATGTAATGCAAGTAAATAGAGCCATCAAAGAAGTGTCATTAGAGAGTAAGTATTAATAATGCACTGATGAAAGATAGACGTATAATTAAGTCTCGGGTCATAATATTCCTTGCCAATCCAGTGGATACGTCACATTATTGCAATTGTTGTGGTGAATATGATCTCTTAGGTTCGAGGCATGGGTATAATGGTGTTCCATGACAAATATATTTTATTCAAGGCTCACACATGAAATATAATTTGTTTTAATTAGTCTCTTCATTTATTATTTTATTGGCATCAATTGCAGCGGAAGGCATACGGCAGAAGATTTTTCTTGTTGATAGCTCAATGCAGCAAGTGGTAAGAATCAAAGATACAGTCTACGTCTAGTTGTCTACTTACCTTTTACTTCCCTAAAGTTCTTCATTGCATGTAATAGTGAAAACATACTAATGTTAGCACTGATCGGTGAGACAGCTCAAGGGAGAAGAACGTATCAAAGCTTTACTTGATGGAAGTCTGAAATCCATTCGTGATCAAGTGAATAAGGAATCTGATCATAACAAGCTAAGTGAGATTGCGGCCACACTTTCAGTCTTACCAAAACAGATTGATGCATCCTTACGAAAATTCCACAATGAAGTTTGTTTGCTGTTTACCAAAAAGACCGAGGTAGCTAAAATTTTCCTTCTATAAATTGTTGCATTTTGTAAGTTTTATAGCTCAATTATTATTATTATTATTTGTTGAGATCAGGTGCATAGCATGAATTGCCATTGTATTTATCCTGAACACATATGATAGATGTTACTGAGAATGTTGTTTCAGTTCAGCTCTTTGGTTTATACTATGTGCCACAGAGATGTCTGCAATTCCTTGTATCAAATATTGCCTTCTACTCACTTCGTCTAGATTCTTTCGTAGTATAGGAGTTCCTGGATGCACAAACTTAATCTACATAACCAACAAAATAAGTCTCCTTGCCTGCCAACTGGCCTTCCATTTTTTCTTGGCATGTCCGGCTCTTGCCGAGTTGGCTCTCAGGTTTTCGACATTAATCTTATAGGCTTGATGCAGGTTGATTGTCGGTCAAAAAATTCTAGTCGATCTTCCTTCCAGTTGAAGCCCTACCTTACCATAACATATGACCCACCTGTGTCCCAAGTTTTTTTTATCTGGCTGATGAATCCTTATCATCCTTTATCAATATCAAACTTACATCTTCTGTCAACAAATTTTTTTTTTCATATCCTTGCTCAAAAATTTCATTTAAGTTTTGTTAGGCCCTTCCCTCCTCTTACATAAAGTTCAAGGAAACTGTGTTTCCATCTTCACACCGCAGTCTTCCCAGATTTTTGTTTTACATTGTCATACTTTTAAGCTAGTCAATCATTTTATCTTCATTTCATGCAACTTGTAGACTTCTTATAATGTACTTATTTCAAAAGCTGAAGGCCTACCTATGGTAACAAAGTTATTCTATATCATCTTTAATTTCTTGCAGGTAGTAGCTAATGGCATTAAGTCCTTCGAAAACCACAATCCAGATCCAATCCAGTCACCTGAGGTACATTTTACTTGTGGATTAGTAATGTGTAGTACAATCTTTTCTTCATTACAATACGTCTTTTCCTCAATAAATGTGCATTATCATTTATACTTCGTTTTACAGGCTAGAAGCTACATTTCTACCCGACGATCTCAGAAAAGCCAGATACCGAGGTCTGAAATGTAAAATTTCTCAAAATCATCTCTCCTTCGTTATGCTTATTTTTACTATTACACCTGAGAATGATGAACTATGTGGAGGCATGTTCTGATTTTTAAGTACTACAAATTCAACTAACGAGAAGGGTTTTTTTGACTCACACCCCCACTTTTATGTTGAAATTTGAGTTACACCCCCACTTTTCTAAAAATTTGACTTTGTGACTTGACCCTGAGCAACCCGTTAAAAGTGGATTCTTTTATTGAAATACACCCCCACTTTTATGTCGAAATTTGAGTTACACCCTCACTTTTAATAGGTCGCTCACTGTCAAGTGATGGACTAGGGAGTAAAGTCAAATTTTTAGAAAAGCGGGGGTGTAACTCAAAGTTCGACATAAAAGTGGGGTTGCAAGTCAAAAGAACGCTAACAAGAATGACCTAGAAAACAATAGAATGCTACTCTGGGAGTTGCAGACATTACTGCTCACATTTGGAAGGAAAGATACAAGAATCTTCAAAAATAAATCCTAAGACAAGCTTCAGCTTCTTAAATCGTTCTCAACTCGGTTTCATTGCAGATGTCCAATGTAGATGCTCACTAAATCCTGGTAGTCCTCTTGCTTTCTTGCTCTCAAACTGGAATGTGGTCTGTTCAAATAACCCAAAGTGTGTGTGGTGAGTAGAGGATTAGGCCTCAACTCTCAACAATGATGGTAAAAATCAATGCTGACACACTAAGGAAAGCAGAATATGCGGTCATTTTGATATTGATTAGATACTCCGACGGAAGCCTAGTGCTAGGAATGTGTAGTGGGATGTCTTTGGAGGATATCCATGGGCTAGAATTGAAGACGGTGCATATATTGATAGGTTGATCGTGCTCGAAGCTCGTTGCAAATTGGCTAATTGACTGTGCAGATGCTAACAGGACTTACGAGAATAGCTAAGTAGCTAATGATGATCTGCTAAAGAATTTTATTTATGCTGATATATTCAGGGTTTAAGAATTGTGGTTCGAGTTCGATTTGGACAGGACAAAAAACAAACCTGTTCAGTCAATTCGAATAAAAATATTGAAAAAATAGGAAAGAGATATCAGAAATTAGGGTATGATTCGCCTGATTCGGGCCCAAATCGGTTGTTTCAGATTAATGTGTTGTGGTATGTGAATCATACTACATATATATTAATATAAAATGAACCAAATCCGAATCAGACCCGATTATGGGGCATATTGTGGTTTTGGGGATTTAGATCGGCCAAAATCCGACCTTGTTCGGGCGAACTGAATTCGGTTCGGACGAACCCTCAAATTGCGGACATAGTTAGAATATTAGAAATGCAAGCTAATAATATTCCCTACTTTTTATGCCAAACGATATTTAGTTTGTCTGTTTTCATTCAGTCCTACTTTTAGTTACTAGTCTCTGACATATATCTCAAACTTTTATTGATAACAGTCCACTTCCACCGACCTTAGACCATGCGGGAAAGCTTTCGGCTTTGAGGATGGTTTCAGAATTTTCAAAAGCATTGAAACCGAAAATAACTGGTTCTAAGCGCAGTATGATACCCAAACAGGAAGAAATTCTACCCGTACCACAGGTGACACTTGGGCCAATATATGCCTTGGTTCCAATCTTTGATCAAACAAACATGCTATTAAACAAAGCAAGAGAATCGTGTCAAACATTATTCTCATGATCAATCAGTACTCTTCATTTGCCAATCTTTACCATGCTTGAAAATTAACGCAATTGAATACTAAATCCTAATCTTTTTTATTATAAATGCAGGTGCGAGATTTTAGAATAATCATATCGGATGAGGAGAGCGATGGAGGTGCTTCCTGCCTTCTCATGAAAAAGGAAACAGGTATTATCAACATCGGTTAGGGCTAGACTGCAGTGCACTTAAGATAACCCTAATATTTTCTTGGGCAAATTATAAAATCCTCCTCTGAACTAAGAACTAAATTTCACATTGGTCCCTCTAAGTATTTTTTTGAACAACTTGACCCCTGAACTATACATTGTCTGCATGTTCACCCCCTCCGTCAATGTTTAGCCGTCAAACTTACATTTATCCCAAAAATGCCCTTCTTAATGTGGCTAAACATATTTTCTAAATATTACCTATGTTGATTAGGATGAGGGTAGTTTGGTATAAAAATTAAGTTTGACGGCTGAAATTTAACGGAAGGGATGACCATGCAGACAATTGCATAGTTCAGGGGGGTCAAGTTCTTCAAAAAAAAAAAAAAACTTGATGGACCAATGTGAAAGTAGGTGCATAGTTTAGGGGGGTTATTTTGTAATTTGCCCTATTTTCTTCCATCTATGGAGCCAAGCAATAAATCCAGATTCAACAACTACTAATTTGTCTTTGCCATTAGCTCTGATCTGTACACATTCCTTAGTTTGTCAATGCGGTTAGAAGGTTTTGTACTATTAATTTGTTCTTTGAGAAGCCAGAAGGGGTTACATGGATCTTGTCCTCGCTTTAGTCTTGGTTATGGGGCTGATAACAACACAACCACAGGAAGGAAAACGACAATACCAACAAGAACGACAACGCCACCGAGCCTGATCCGATCTTGACGGGGTTAGCTATGGATCACAACTTTTAACCAAGATGAAGCATTCACTACATTACAAGACTAGTTTCGGATATAATCCTTTGCGTGCGGCTTTATTACTTGTCAACCCTAAATAGATGGGACAAGGCTTGATGGTTATGATATTATCGTATTATTCTTTCTTAAAATTATCAAATTCTTGTCGTAACATGGTTATAAGCTTTCACCTCCTGTTACTTGAATAACAATGTCTGTAAGTGTGTTTCGTTCACGCTTCTAATTCAAAATGGGAAAAGTTATGGCCTCGTCTTATGTTTTTCCGATGCACGTGAATCGGTTAGGAGCTAGCGAGTGCAGCCCGGCCTGTACATTCTTCTGACCAGGTCTGCCGGTGTTGTCATGACAGGTAGGGGGAGCGTCTTGTTGGAAGAGGCCGATGAGGAGACGATGCGGATCCTGAGGAGGGCAAGGAAGAGGAGGAGAAGGCAAGGTACTTGTCCAATTTTCGTTTGAAGGTAGGATGCAATGCTACACCTTATGATCCCGAGTCCCTACTTCCAAATTCTAGAAATCAGTCCTCTGTTGAAATAACATTCTGCCCTTCTCTGTTGATATAGCTGTTCTGACACCCCATGAAGTTTTTTCAGTGAAATAGTTTCTATGGAAAGTTCAGTTACCAATGAGATTAGACTGCTAAAGATTAAACAAGATTCTATAGCCTTGCTAGATAGGAAGCTGATCAAGATTTCTTCCCTTATCCATTTCTCTATGTTAGAGGATCAAGGAGAAGAGAGCTAGGGTTTGGGAGAGACTCAGAATGATCTCATTAGAGGGAGCAAAGCCCAAACTATATATACGAGAGAGAGAGAGAGAGAGAGAGAGAGAGAGAGAGAGAGAGAGAGAGAGAGAGAGAGAGAGAGAGAGAGAGAGAGAGGGGGTGGGGGGTGGGGTGTCAAAGGCCAAATTATGTACAAGAGAGGCCTCAATGTGAGGCTCATACATGGAGCCTATACAATATATAAATCATGTTTAACACTAAGTATAATCCTTGTTTTGATC
Organism: Chamaelirium japonicum; assembly: GCA_947650365.1. Classification (NCBI taxonomy): domain Eukaryota; kingdom Viridiplantae; phylum Streptophyta; class Magnoliopsida; order Liliales; family Melanthiaceae; genus Chamaelirium; species Chamaelirium japonicum. The sequence goes on from OX393549.1 coordinate 33,329,251, forward strand.
ACTTGATCTTGGGCTGTTGGTCTTGATTTCTCAATGTAGAGAGCTTGGGTTTGAGAGAGAATCAGAATGATCTCATTAGAGGGGGGGGGGGGGGCAAAGCCCAAATTGTATACAAGAGAGGCCTCAATGTGAGGCTCATACATGGAGACTATACAATATATACATCATGTTTAACACTAAGTATAATCCTTGTTTTGATCACTTGATCTTGGGCCGTTGGTCTCTCAATTTCTCAATGTAGAGAGCTTGGGTTTGAGAGAGAATTAGAATGATCTCATTTGGGGGGGGGGGGGGGGGGAGCAAAGCCCAAATTATATACAAAAGAGGCCTCAATGTGAGGTCCATACATGGAGACTATACAATATAATCTTTGTTTTGATCACTTGATCTTGGGCCGTTGGTCTCTCGATTTCTTCTCCATGACTTGCATGATGAAACATAGACATCAGTCTTTGGTTGATGTTATCTGTCGGCGGCTTCTGCCCTCTGATTAGCAAACTCTATTTCATTGAGACCGCCGTTCTTCGCCGAGAATTGAGATAAATTAGAAGGCAGTCTCAATCAATCTCATACAAATCCCGACATGCACGGAACGGAGTCTCCGATTCCTTTTTAGCTTTTTATGTGATTTGATTCTGAGGCAAGGTTCAGACATCAAAGATGGTGGATGATTAGGGTAGCAAACCCCATTATTGAGCTATTCAACTGCTTGTTTAGTGCCCTAAAGGAGTTTTTTTGGGTGCCTTATTAGAATTTAGGGTAAATTACACTTTACCCCCTGAAGTTTAACCCAAAATCACTTAACCCCCCTATAGTGAATAAACTACATTTTACCCCCTTCAATTCAGCTTTTATTAGATAGAAATTGCCAAAAGAGGAAATTTAGTAGTTAACAGAAGGGGCCTTGCGCTTCAATTTAAAACTATAGGGACCGATTTGAAACAAAAAAAAAAAAAATATTCCAAGGATGAACCCAAGAAGACAATGATTAGTGCCAGGACCGTTCATTTACCTATATAACTAGCTTAATGAGGATCACCCCCCATGATTAGAGGGCTCACCATCTCAAACTACGAAGTTCGTTAACCGCAGTCTCCGAGGATCCAATCTAGACCTGAAGCGATGGGGCGTCAGCCGCCGGATCTCTATTGGACGCCAACCCCGCCTCTCAAGGTTTGTACACACAGACCGTCGAGTCTCAATGCTGGGTGATTCCTTTGTAGTGGTGCCACTGCACAAATCCACGGCTTTCCCTCTTTTCTCTGCTGGCATTCGCCAATGGGAAGCCCGAAGTGGCTCACCACCGCATGTGGCGGTTTGGTGGTGGTGTCTGTGGGGATGGGGTCCAATGTATCAGAGGAACTTTTACGTGCCCCACCGACCACACAGCGTAAAAGTGCTCAAGTAGGGCACGGAGGCTGGTCCTCTTTCCATCACACAAAGCTTGTCAAGCAGGCCTCTTCCCTTTGTCTTCGGAGCTTTTTTTTTTTTTCAAAATATTATTAAAAAATAAAAAATTTAAAGAAACAGTGGCTGATCGAAACTATTTACCAACCTAGCGTTTTGATAGCCACGTGGTATATCAGCGCTTTACAGAACTTGAATTTTTTTTTTTCGTTTGAAGTAGAACCAAGTTTTTGGATTACCGGATTTAAAACCAGTAATGTGGATACCGAGTTTAACCGAAGCCTCTTGTATGAAGTTTTCATACTTAGCTGTTTTCTTTCTGGATTTCAGCCGTTTTCTCTCTGGATTTTGGATAAACCCGGTATTTTAAATACCGGGTTCTACTTGTAACAGAAAAAAAAAAACCTCGCGTTCGTTTTACGGTACTGACATGCCACGTGGCTGTCAGAGCGCTAGGTTGGTAAATAGTTTTGGTCAACCGCTGTTTCGTTAAATATTTTATTTTTTTATAATATTTTGAAAAAAACCCCTTGTTTTCATGGTCCGTCTACAGAGGGTAGGGAACAGGGCATGTGGGATGGATATCTTCAATCATAAGAGTTGGAATGGAATGCAACTGGTGAGATCTAAAGTTTTTAACTGTTTTTTCCTTTTGGGTGGGAGCGCTATAGCACATTTAAATCCTTTCACCGCTTCAAATCGTTTGCCAACTTCTGGTTACCAAATTGATGTGTGCTAGCTGTTGAGCCGTTAGTCCCAATGGGAGCACATGTCATTGTCTCACCTTTTATATGGTTAGCCTCTTGAAACACTGGATGTTGTCACAAGGTATCAGGGCTTAATTAGCTTCGGGATGACCCTGTTGCATCCGCTAACAGCTCTCTTTGTATGCTGATAGGTCCGAGTTGAAACCCGCTTTGCGTGCGGGGATGGATGTTGAACGTAGGGCTGGCAATTTCGGACCCGATACGGCAGACCCGGCACGAAGTTAGCGGGTCTGGGTCATGGCTAAATGGGTTTGGGTCGTAAACGGGTTGACACGATAGACCCGTTTAATAAACGGGTCGGGTCCGAGTTTAGGGTCTGGACACGGTAGACCTGGAAAGACCCGTTTAAAATTCATCGGGTCGTGTCGGATCTGGTCTACCTGCATTCTGATACTATAATATATATAGTATCAGTGGGTCTATCGGGTAATGTCGGGTTGAGTCGGATCGGGTCGGATTGGGTCAATTGAAGAAACCCGTGTGATAAACGGGTTTAACGGGTCTACCAGTTTATAAACAAGTCAGGTATGGATTTAGAATTTAGACACGATTAGGTAAACAGGTCGGGTCCGGGTCTAGGGGTTTTAGACACTACCCGAAACTAGACACGACACAAACCCAACCCGACACGACCCATTGCCACCTCTAGTTGAACGGTTAGTCCCACATCGATGATAGGAGCGTAGATCATTGTCTTCATAAACCTGTTGTATCCACCTCCCTCTATAAGGATGGCCTTTTGAAACACTACGGGTGTTGTCATATGGTATCAGAACTAGGTCTGCTCTGGGAGCGTCTTCCGTGTAGCCCCATCGCACTCTACGTACAGGTGGATATTGAGTGGTTAGTCGACCTAGATCGATAATAAAAATGGAGATAATAGTTTTTGTATATATGTACCTGTTGTGCTTTTCTCTATCTATAATGTCGGTCTTTTGGAATGTAGAATTTGTCAAAACGGGTTGGCTATATAGTATTACTCTTATATGAAAGGCCATCCCCTTTCTATACATAGGATTTGGAGATCCAATACTTAAAAACTTCTTATATAAGATGTTTCTCACTCTACTCATTGTCCACATCTTGCCGTTGTAGAGCTCCTACAACCATCATGGTATTGAGCATCCACCCAGCTTTACTCGGACTTGAATCCAAAATCCGAAAGGCATCCAACACCCTTGGATGCCCCCCCATCATGATCATTGAATCCAGTTCCTCAAGCTGGCTCCTTCCCCGCTACAGTGATCCCACTTCCATGATTGATTACATGGTATCGGTTGCTTTTAGCGGAGTGGGTAAAGCAAGTGCTCACCCACACCGATTGGATTCCACCCGGAATGCATCAATTGGATGACCAACCCACCAAATCTCCACTTTGTAGAGACATATCTTATTAAACACGAGACGTTATTTGTTGGTCAGATTAGATTCAATTCTTTATATCGAGATATTATGGTGGGTGACACCATCATCAAAGTGGTTTTGAGGAGGGTGTTGCTATTGCTATTTGCACCCCACAAATCCCTCTTCCTCCTCCTTCCTCGAGATTTGTCAATTGATTTGGATAGCCGTGATTTTTTGTCAATTGCTTCCGAACGATGTGCCTTTACACACCATGTAGGTCAGGAACAATGGATAACCATATTGGCCGAAAACGGCGGACATGCCTCTAGAAAGGAGGAAGTGAGAAAGGAGAGGGAGAGGGAGAGGGAGGAGAAAGAACGAAGGAGAGGAGGGGGGGGGGGGGGGGGGGGGGGGGGGGATGCCCTATCAACTATTAGTCTCATCTTGGTAGTGGTATTGTAATAGTGTGTGCTCTGTCGGTTCATCTGTGCCCAACGTCCTGTGCTTTGCCGGTCCGCCTGCAGCCTGCACTTTGTTGGCCTGTATGCGCCTTGCACTTTGCCAGTCCGCCTGTGTCTTGTGCCCTGCGCTTTGTCGGTCCGCTTGTGCCCTACACCTTGTGTTCTACCGGTTCGCCTACCCCCAGCACTCTGTCGGCCTGCATGCGTCTTGCGCTCTACCGGTCCGCCTGTGTTATACACCCTGCTCTCTGCCAATCGAGATCCTCTCTTTCCTTCCGATCGAGCTTCTCTCCCTCTTGTGTCTCTCTCCTTGGCCGTTGTCTTATTCTCTTTCTCCCTGGTCGCACGGGCTCTCGGATCTCCTCTCTTTGGTCACACTTGTGTTGGCTCTTGGATCCTCTCTTCCTAGTTGTGCGACCCTATCAGAACTGTGGCTCTATTTTTCTCTCCCTCGTTTGTGATGATTGTGATCTTCTAGGAGGTGTCGAGTGCTTGCTTCGGCCGAGTGCTTGCCTCCTATGTGGTCACACACTTCCACACCTTTCTTGGTTGATTTTTCTTTTTGGCCTCTTTCATTGTCGGCTTCTATCACCATCGGTTTTCTTGTGACAACCAAGATCTAATAGTCAATACTCCTAAGACTGTGATGCGAAGATGGATAAGGTGAGATGTCCAATGTCATCAGTTAGCCCCACATTACCTGGAGAGAAGGAGATCATGAGTTGTTTATATAATTCCCCTCTCAAACATAGAAGACGCATTTTAAAACCATACGCCACTTTGCGCCACTACGGATTCTATAAGAACTCCGTAGTTAAGCGGGAAGTTCTCGTACGAGCACGTGCAAAATTGACAATATCTTGTGTGTTTGGGGCGGATGTTACATAATGGTATCAGAGGCGATTCTCCTCGCAATAGGAGTTCTAACCCTACACGTGGACATGTAGCCCTTAAGGAGGGTGGATTGTGACGACCTAGATCTAATAGCCAAGACTCTTGAGGTTGTGATGCCAAGATAGATGAGGTGAGGTGAGGTGTCCAAGGTCACGAGTTAGTCTCACATTACCTGGCCTGGAGAGAAGGAGATCCTGAGCTACTTATATAATTTTCCTTCTCAAACATAGAAGACACGTTTTAAAACCGTGCACCGCTACAGATTCTGTAAGAACTCTGAGGTTAAGCGTGATCGAGCGAGAACAGTACTAGGATGGGCAACCCCTTGGGAAGTCCTCGTGCAGGCACATGCAAAGCGGACAATATCTTGTATGTTTGGCGTTGATGTTGTATTCCTTCACTCTGATCCTTAGTGATCCTTGCTAATTCTCCGATTGACCTATTTATAGGTTGGTCAGGTTTCCTCGGTTGTCATGCTTGCAGTTGCGTCAATCGGGTTCCTAGAATAAAAATGAAGATATTTGATATATATATTTTTTTCTTTTATTAAGCAAACTGATGTCGGTTTATACCTTACATTAGTTTGATGGGGGTATTAGATGTAGTGTTACTATTAGTCCCACCTTGGTAGTGGTATTATAATGGTGTGCGTTATTTCCTTATATAAGGAGAGGTAGTCTTATGTTTTGATATCAACACAAGTTTTTTTCTTTCCAAACCTACTCTCTTCCTCTCCCTTTGTAACAGTAAAAAATAGAATATGGCTGGAGTCTCTTGAAGTAGCGACATCCTTTTGAGAATGGTAAGGATGACAACTGTGCGGTTTAAAACCGAGAACCGTGGTAAACCGTACTGTATGGTGCGATTTTGGTTTGCCAAAATATAAAATCGTGCGGTGTAGTTTCGGCTTGCGGTTTCAGTTTTGCCCAAAACCACACTGTTTAGACCATTATAATGATAAATCGTGATGCACCGCACCATACCGCCCCGCATGGTGTGGTCTTGGTTTTACATAATGGTACACCGTTGCGGTGTGGTGCGGTTTCGGTGTGACGGTTTGGTGTTGCGGTGCGATTTTGGTTTTGCCGAGAACCGCACCGAAATCACACCGTTGCCATCTCTAGAGAAGGACCACTGGATTAGTAAAAAACAAGTTGTTTATCCCGGTCTCAGTCCCGGCTTAAGAAATCAAACACCCCGTAGGCAGAGAGAAAGAGAGAGCTAGAGTGTGAGAGGTTCCTGAAAGAAGATGGTTGCCACGTATCACCTAGGGAAGGATGAAACCTGACACGTGGCGCGTCCACTTGTTAGAGGCTACTCTCTTAGTATATAGTTCTAGATGGCATAAAGTTTGGGGTGCTAAAAATAATTTATTGGGTGCAAATAGCACCACCCTTTTGAGGAGGACCACCCATCGAGACCAAATTTCTTTAACTCATCCACCCTTAGAACAAGACAACAACTTAATCGCCACACTTAAACAGCACATCGCCATCATCATCCCTTTAGTACGCCGATGGGTTTGTCCCATCCACCCGATCGTTGTACCGGAGCAATGAAAGCAAGGGGGGGAACGGAGGGTGAGACGTCAACAAAGTTATCACGTCTCGATCCGTGGCGGGTCCATGGGTTTTAATGGTGATCGTCTGTTGTGGTGTCCCAATCCTCATCACTGCCCTTGGATCTTCGATTCTCGTGAAAGGGACCAGCATCGGCCGTTCGTCGCCGCCCCCTGTGCGACGGTGCACGGCTTGATTCCCGCGGTCCCAGCACCCGCGGCCCGTCCAGCACGAACCCCGGTTTCCTTTAGTTTCAACAAAGATCAGCTGGGCCTGACAGGACATGTAACATCGAAATACAACAGGATCCGACGGATGGCTTGCTCTCAGGATGCGGGTATAATTCGGACGCAGAGGTAACGCGTCCGGTAACTATCGGCTGCTTTGTGCTGTTCCCTGTTGCTTGGTAACGTCTGATTCTCAGCTGCTCGTTGGATTGGGGAGTTCCAGGCTGATCCCGACTGTTAATATACCGGCGCCAAAGCCTTTCTTCCTGAAATGCCCTTGATTGATTTATGAGATTTTTTTTCATAATTATATTTTAAAATTATAAATTTATTAAAATATTATTATAATTTTTGTAATTTTAAAAGTGACGTTTTGACTGTTACGTGGCTAGTTAGCGTCGAAAAACTATCGCGATGTGGTCAATCTGTTTTTTTTTTTTTTTTTTTAACTATTCTCGATGAAATCTGTATCCCGATTGTACGGTTCTTAATGGCATTGATTAACACTAAATGAATCCTGCAACCGGAATACAAGATTCTGTATTTAGGTTATAGGGTTTAATGTTTTTAGATTACAGAGTTTAGTGTTAATTAAATCATACATTATGGTTACAAAATTTATTGTTAATAAGTGTCGTTAAGAACCATGCAACCGGAATATAGAGTTAACCGAGGATTCACAAAAAAAATATATAAATAGACGTGGCAATAAGTTCTTCGGCATTGACTGGCCACGTGGTAGTCAGAATGTCACTTTTGAAATTATAAAAATTATAACGATATTTTAATAAATTTATAATTTTAAAATGTTATTATGAAAAAAATCCCATGGTTTATTTTTCAAATTATGGCAACTATATATATTTTTTTTTTGACAAATTCATCTGTGTCACATTTGAAATGGGTTAAGACCTAATCCCCCTACTAGTTATTTTTTCGATGAAGGCGGGATTCGATCCTAGATCTTTAGTACAACGACCAAGAGACTTTACCAGCTAAGCTAACAATGGGTATGGCAACTAATATCCACAGTTTTTTTTTAGAGGGACCAAGTGGTCACTTGTTAATGCACTGACACAAATAGAGCGAAGATCAAAGCTCACCACAATAGCAAGAGAAATGACCCGATTTTCAATATATATATTTGGATAGAAGGTCACTGCATGACTAAGGTGACTGAATTTCAAGTGAGGGCTTGATGATGACCCTCTTATTGAAGATTATCGTTGGATGCTTTAAAATTGAATAATTTTATTCAACCCGAAATGTTTAACCTGAACGGTCAACTGGGATGTCATTCAATCACATCGTCCCTTTATCTGTCGGTTGGGGTTAAGTGCTATTCACTGATCGGGGCCGAGTGCAGCAGGCCGGTTGTGATCCAAATACATCATCCTGGTTAAACATTTTGGATTAAAATATCATTTTGCTTAAAAATTTGGTTGGCGACATCCCACATATCGAAGATTAAATTCTTCTATCATTAAGGGTGTCACACGTGTACAATGAGTCTAAAAGTAAGGTAGACTCAATGATGGGTTCAAAACCAAGGCAAATGTTCTTAAGAGCTTCTCCTTCAATAGAGAAGCTAATGGACATCTCCCTAACTAAATCTCGGTTATATTTTTTTATGCTCATTTAACATAGTTTTTATCTCTTTATTGTAAGAATTACATCTACACACATACTAAAAAAAGCAATGGATATTGAAATAATTAAAAACTAAAGCCCCTAACCACGATGTCACCCCAAACCACGATGTCATCATGGTTCGGGTCTGGCCATCGACACCTGTTATTTCCGTCCAATTGGACGGTGCTGGATTGTTGAGATCTACAGGCCATCGAGAGCATCCCCGGGGGCTCCCATCATAAGGGCCGGGTGATTGAACGAGTGGGGACATGTGTCGTTGGTTGGACCCCGAACCACGGTGATTCTGTGGTTCGGGGCAACTATTTTAAATGATTCGATTAAAAACCTTTGTATGTTGGAAGTTGACATTAAAACTATTCATGAAACTATAAAATATACTTATAATTATTTATGTATGATTTATAATTACTATTAATTTACCAAACAATAAAATCAATTAGGATGGCTTATTTATTACTGTAAAGTAGTGGTCGTTTACTAATTGAGTTTGAAATTTGAACTTGACTCGTTAACTAATCAATAGTGCTATTATTTTTGTTACTGTTGTTGTTGACATGTTCTTATTGTTATTTTTATTTTGGTACATAAAAGGACTATTATTTAACAGTTTGTTTAAAATTATACTTCAACGAATATAAAAGGGATTTTTATATATAACCCCATGGTCAATTTTGATATTCAAACTGATTTTTACTTTTTAAGTTTATAAATAGCCCCTTCACATATTTGATATTTAATAAAATCTCCTCAACGACATTTTTTTGCACTTTAGTTAAATAAATAGAACTTAAAAAGTGGGGTGAAAATGTTGCAGTGGGGGGGTTTTTATTAAATGTCAGAATATATGAGGTGGTTATTTATAGGGTTATTTTGACTTTGCCTCCCAAATTTTGGCTTGAATTAGACTTTACCCCCATAATTTCATTAATTATACTTTACCCCCCAAAACTAACTGTTCCGTCAGCTCATCCCCAAAAACTTTATTTTTTTTCCGTCAGCTCACCCTTACTCTTAGATGGTGAGCTGACGGAACAGTTAGTTATGGGGGTAAAGTCTAATTAATAAAAGTATGGGGGTAAAGTCTAATTCAAGACAAATTTGAGGGGCAAAGTCAAAATAACCCTTATTTATAAAACTTAAAAGGGATGGTGTTATTTGAATATAAATGTTTGTTAGGGTCTATATGCAAAAATCCCAAATAGGAAACGCAGCCAGGTTCTGAGTTGGAGCGCCTCAGGGCGAAGAATACGCGGGGTCCAAATAGGAACGATCCTCGGAGGAGCTGTCGTACATACAGGAGGAGAGAGAGAGAGAGAGAGAGAGAGAGAGAGAGAGAGAGAGAGGAGGAGCTGTCGTACATACAGGAGGAGAGAGAGAGAGAGAGAGAGAGAGAGAGAGAGAGAGAGAGAGAAGGAAGCTAGGGGGGGAGAATACCCTTTACGCGCGTACCTGTAGCCCTTTACGCGCGTACCCAGCAGCACCGGAGACGAACCCTCTTAAATTCTAATGAATCGCGGCCCCCCTTTCCCCTCTCCCCATCGTCCTCTCTTCCCAAAACGCCCCTCCTCCCACCTTTCTTTAATGGCGGCCGCGTGCCGTCTGTAAAGTGGAGTCGTTGCGGGTGGGTGGATAACTCTTTTCTCCTGAAGCCTTTTGAAGAACTGGGTAACCCTTCGCTTTTGCATTGCGATGGGCACCCGACGGGAATCGGGGTCAGGAGGATGAGGATAGAGTTCCGACTTCTGGGTGTTCTTTCGGTGGATTGAACACGAGGGTCTCAGTGTTATTGGTCAGAGGATTGGCATTCGCTTGGACTCGATCGGGATTAGCAGGAAAAGTGCTTCAAGCCCGAGTTTTGAATCGATTCTCCATCCGCCCAGAACTCCAATTTGGAATTGGAGTCGAAGAAGCAGAAGAAGGAGGGATTCAGGATTCGGATTGGACTTTGCCTTTTGCTTTCCTCGAGTAGCTGCAGCTGCCCGAAAGCTCATCCCGGGTAGTGGGTTTTGATCTGATTCAGAGTAGGTGGGGAAAGGGTGCAAGAAAAGTATCGATTCCTTTCCTCACCAGAGAACAAGAAACAGCTCACGTTTCTTAGCTTTACTCATGGTGGAGGCCCTCCTCCTCCTCCGCCTTTCGGGATAAATTGCCACTGAGCAGTCCGTTCTCGCCCCCCCTCGAACGGGTTTCTTAATCCCAGGTATCCCCTTGAATGCTCCGTCGCCACGCTTCTTTACTTTCGTGTTATCGATTTATTTTATACGAATGTTAATTAGGATAGTTTACGTGATCGGATCGTCGATGGATCATGCGAATGGATCGGTGAGACAGTATGCTATCGATTGCCCGAGTTAGGCTCTGAGTTGATGATTTTTACCGATGTTTGATAGAGGTATTATGAGATTTAAGAGTTGTTCATGACTGCAAGGTTTCCTATTTTCCAGTGGTATGAGAAGTAAATTCGGAGAAGTTTGGAATCCTTGTGTTTTTTTTTTCTTTTTGTGTTTTTGTTATATGGAGAATCTAGATTGGTAGCATGTCATTTTCAGTTTTTAATGGAGAACCCATTTCCTATTTGTTACATTTCTTGCATTTATGGACTTTGCTGCCAACATATCTCTCAAGAAAATGAGTTTGATGTTGTCGAGCATTTGATTGATTGTATCCAGTTGAGTGGTAGTACAGAGACAAAAAAATTTGGCTAACTTTAGGATGCAGGATGTGCTAATTACTAATCTCTTTCCTAACATGATGCTAATATGGTTTTCCTCCTCCTTCGAAAACTACTAACAGGAATCTAGAGTTCTTTCTGTTGGTCTTGGCCAATGATAGTGTTGACGAATAGTCCCACATCGGTATGGGGGGCACCTATATGCCGCTGAATATACCTGCTGTGCTCTATCCCCCTCCAAGAGGTTAGCCTTTTGGAGCTCTCCAGGTGTTGTACCATGGTATCAAAGCTTGGCTCGTCTCCTGCTCCTGCTCTTGCACTTGCTCCGGGTGCGCCGCCACCGATTGTGCCTTGCCACGCGTGCTCCGTGTGAGGAGTGTTGATGAATAGTCCCACATCGGTAATGGGGGCACCTATATATTACTTAATATACCCGCTGTGCTCTACCCCCCTCCAAGAGGTTATCCTTTTGGAGCTCTCCGGGTGTTGTGACAGATAGTAATAACCAGTTATTGGGTGCAGAAGGAAACAAGAAGAAAGAAGTTTCCTGAATTTCGACATAAGCTTTCCATTGATGGCCTAAATAGGTTGAAATTCATTGGTTATTGAATTCAACAGGCATCAATTCTTTGTGATAATGCTGTAATTTGGTATAGATTGGCGGCTTTAGAAGAAATTATGGTCCCATTGTGGTCTGACTATATTTACTTCAAAGGAGATTGTGTTTAGGATAGAATTACTGGGCTCTTGGGGCGAATTAGAAGACGCTAGATTTCTTTGGGGCTGCTTTTGTTTTGAAAGGGTGCCTACAGCTGCTGAAAGCTTTAGGTGGGTTGTGAGGCTTTTGTTTGATTAAAGGGAATAAAAGGATTGAGTTGGGCCTAACACTGAAAGAAAAGTTTCCGATTCCTTTCCCCATTAGAGGGGAAAAAAAAAGACAGCTCAAGGTTGCGTAGTTACTCTTATAGGATCCTTCACTTTACTTCTTTTTTTTTTTCTTTTCAAAATTTGAAGAATTTTTGTACTTGATCCTTCCTGGACAGTCGTACTCAATTCGGGTAACATAGATTTGGGTAGTTTTGTAGCAAGTGGAGGAAAAGAATGCAGTGTGCGAGAAAATTAATTGGTGTAGATCAACGGCTATCCATACATTTGAATTGAAGTTCAAAGTAATTCTAACTGATCAATGTATATAGGTAAAAAAAAACTCAAGCGTTCAAAGGGAATAAATACTAAGTTCTGCAGACTATGCCAATTGCGGCATTGATCAACTATTTCTTTGCCGACTGAATTGTGTTAAAAACTATTGCACTTATTTACTTGATCCGTATGATATTAGTCTAATCTAACAGTTGTTACTCTCTTAGGCTACTAAAAATACTCCCTTTTCTATTGTTATTTGCTTTTCTTTTCTTGTTAGGACTTGATTTATTCCATTGTTATTGTGTGTTTTCTTTCAGATTCCGATATTGTTTGATGGTTCCCCTTTTCTGGAGGTGACTTTCTCTAAGCAAAAGCAAGAGCTAGACATCAACTCATCCGTTATGGCGAAGAGATCTCGAAAACGGCATGCGAGATCTGAAAAAGACAAAGCAGGCTGTATGTGGGGTTTCATTAACATGTTTGATTTCCGCCAAGGTCCTACCAATCAGAAATTACTCTCGGATAGGAAGCATGGGGTTGGTAGACATGTTGGTAAGTAATTTGTTTTTAGTAGCTACTCAGATAATTTAGGTTGTGAAGTGTTCCCCTCTTCAAGCCATGTAGAACTATATGAAATTATGCTTTACATATTGTAATATACAAAACATTTTCTGCTCTAAATCTATTCTTTACTTAATCAAGAATTATTGACTTGGTATTTTTATTCTCTATTTTGGTTAAAAGTGTATTTTGGACAACTTGGTTTTTTATGTAATATGTTGATGCTTTTATATGTGCTCTACCATCTAACTGAATTGTTAGCAGGCTGCTATTAAGTTTAATATCTAAAAATAGGTTTAAGCCACTTGAATGCTATGATTGGCATGCAAATTATATTTTACACATACATGGATAACCATCGAACAAAATTTTTATAGACCCAACTACTCAAATGTTTTTGAATCCTTTTAAGTTTACAATAGTTTAGTGTACTATTATTCAGTGCTCACGACAATGAAATTATGTTCTTGTTTATTCTATATCCCTTTTACTTGTATATTAGGCTACTGATATGGATTATATATATAGATATATAGAGGAATGTTACAGTCAGCTGTGAGCTGCCGGCTTAGAAAGTGAGCTGCGGGTATTTTGACCCCCCTAGGAGTTTTGGAATTTGATGAAATTTGGTGAGGGTGTTGTCTAGGGTAAGATGATCATCCTCACCAATTTTCATCAAATTCCAAAACTTCTAGGGGGGTCAAATGGTCGAAGCAAAATCTGTCGTCCGCCGTCACCGTTAAAATCTGCAGATTTTGCGTCGACCATTTGACCCCCCTAGAAGTTTTGGAATTTGATGAAAATTGGTGAGGATGATCATCTTACCCTAGACAACACCCTCACCAAATTTCATCAAATTCCAAAACTTCTAGGGGGGTCAAAATACCCGCAGCTCATTTTCTCTTACCGCAGCTCACAACTCAACGTAACAGCTCTCTCTCTCTCTCTCTCTCTCTATATATATATATATATATATATATATATATATATATATATATATATATATATATATATATAGGGACATGCTATAATGCGGTAAGTGCGGCATCGCACTGCAGCCGTCTGATGCACCTGTTGTGTGCATAGCATGCACGCAGCGATGCATCAGACGGTTGTAGTACGGTGCCGCACTTACCACATGCCGCATTATAGCATGCCTATATATATATATATATATATATATATATATATATATATATATATATATATATATATATATATAAAGAGAGAGAGAGATATATATATATATATATAAAGAGAGAGAGAGAAACAGAGAGAGAGAGAGAGGAGTGTTATAGTGAGTTACAAACTATAGGAGGAGAAAGTGAGCTATGATCGAAAAAGCCACCCTATAAGTTTCGGAATTTGTTGAATTTGGTGGGTGTGTTATCTAGGAGAAGATGATCATCCTCACAATTTTCAACAAATTCTAAAACTTCTAGGGTCATCAAACATGCTAAGAAAAATTAACGGTTACTATAGACGGTAGATAAACTTCTACCATTTGATGACTCAAGAAGTTTTAGAATTTGTTGAAATTGGTGAGGATGATTATCTTACCCTAGACAACACACTTGCTAAATATTGACAAATTCCGAAACTTATAGGGTGGCATTTTCAAACGTAGCTCACTTTATCCTCTTATAGCTCATAGCTCTCTCTCTTTTATATATATATATATATATATATATATGTATATATATATATATATATAGAGAGAGAGAGAGAGAGAATTGCTCACCTACGGGACGTCCCGCACCGGGGTTTTGCTAGACAAATTTTGAACCGTCCGATCGGTATGATCCAACGGAAGGAATTCATCCCAGACCAAATTCTCGTTGTTACTGTAGCGGCTACAGTAACAACGAATTTTTGGTCCGGATGAATCCCATCCGTTGGATCATACTGATCGGACGGTTCAAAAATATTTTGCTATTATTGTAGCTGCTACAGTAATAGCGAAATTGTTTTGCGCCGTCCGATCGAATGAATCCAACAGATGAGATTCACCCGAACGGCCAAATGAATCCCATCAGTTGGATCATACCGATTGGACGGTTCAAAACAATTTTGCTACAGTAACAGCGAAATGCTTTTGAACCGTCCGATCGGTATGATCCATTGGATGGGATTCATCCGGACCAAAAATTTGGTCCGTGATGAATTTCTTCCGTTGGATCATACCAATCGGATGGTTCAAAATTTGTCCCGCAAAACCCCGGTCACGTGTCCTAAGAAAGTCTTACGGCTGGAGGTATTTATATATACACATATATGGGGACATATATAAATATATATACCCTGCCGCAATTGTTGACTTCTTAGGACACCTGGCATCTTCTCCATTCGAGTTCACCATTTGAATGAACTCAATTTCACCAAACCCTTTCCCATATATATATATATATATATATATATATATATATATATATATATATATATATATATATATATATATATATATATATACACACTAGTAATGCCCGTGCCTGTCGGCACGCAAAAAATTTCGAGGACGTGAATAATATTTTAAGGAAGGTACAAAATTTCAATGGCGTGATAAAATTTTGAGAAAGGAGAATATTTTAAGGATGGCAATAATAATTCAAAACAGTGATAATATTTCGAAGGAGATGACAATATTTAGAGGATGAGAACATAAAAAAATGTTTGAACTTCTCTTTCTATGACTCGCCCTAAACCCTTAAACTCGAATTCTATAGTTTGAGCTTCTTTTCCTATGATTGGCCATCTAACTACCATCAACTCTCCTGCTTTTTGCATTTGGGGTGGGAACCAACATCATTGGTATTCGATTCTATCATTGAATTCCATTGTAAAGAAAGGCAAAGTCCAATTGGTATTATGTATAGTTAAAAACCTAAAGTTGTTGCTCTCAACTACAATGCATCAGGTTAAGAGCTCAATGTGTGTGCTCTAATATGGTTTTGTTTGTTTACAGTTGGTTATCAGCATCTGATTTTCTAACTACATCTAGCAATCTAAATTTAAATATTGTGACCACTATTGAAATAAGAGCATATTGATTTCGAGATATTGCTGAATATGCTGATTTTTTAAAGATTATAATTTAGTACGGTTCGGACTCTATCCGTATAACTTCTTTCAATAGCAACTTCTTTGAATAGAACTTCTTTCAATTTAATCTAATGTCAAAGAGAATTACAACTTTCATCACAGTATGTGATGAATTATGACACATTACATACCAAAGAGAGAAAGAGAGAGATATGGGTTGAAAAATTTACTCCCAGCATCAAAACCCAGATTTTCAAATCATAACCCAATATCCAAAATATGGGTTGAAAAATTTTGTGCAAATACCCGAGTAAATTTTAAAATTAAGATGGATTACAAAAACCCAACATCCAAATGGTTAAATCATCGTTGATGATTTCATGGCATAAATCCCAAACCTTCTAATAAAGGTGATCAAAAACATCAGATTTTGGATCCAAAATCACTCCAACTAATCAGACTTGTGCACCTCGATGAGAAAATTCTCGTTCACTGCTACCAAGATACCTAGTTGGTAATAACCAGAAAATACAGTAAGGCTAAGTGATGCGGGAGCAGATTCGACAAGCACGTGTTTCGAGGCTTGAATAAAAATAATATAATTATTTTCGGATTTAATAATTCTTAAAAATAGTATTTTCGGAATAAAATATAAAATTCGGAATAAAATCATTATTTTATTCCGAAATTATTATTTTAATCCGAAAATATGTTATTTTCGGATTTATTAAATATGGTAGTTTTAAAAATATCTTTTAGGAAAGATTTGGATAGATTTAGGTATTTTAAATTTGGTAGTAGTTATCTTTATTTATGGATAATTTTAAAGATAGAGATATGATGGATTAGGAAGTTAATTAGGTGAGATCTTTATCTCATTAGTGGTTATCATCTTTATCTCTTTATTTTAGGAAGTTGTTATTTTTGTTATTCTGTTAAATCATATGAGCTTATCTCTTATGATCTTATTTGTTAGAGTTTTTTTTTTTATTTAAAGGCCATGAAGCCCTCCATTGTAATGGTATTGATTGAATGATAAATGAAAAAAAATGGCAATTATTTGCTTTGATTCCTGTGAGAGGTTTCATATTGCGTTCCTGAGAGAGGATCGAAGAGCGAGAAGCTCGCCGGCGTGAGGTCGGATTACCGTCGGTGCGAGGCCGACAACCCCTTTCACCCTTCCATCCCCTCCCCTATGCTATCATCTCGATCGTTCTGCGTCACTAAGTATATACGCACACTGACGCATCAGATTCTAGATTCTCGCACGATAAGAACAATGCATAACTCTTGCTCTTAGATTGGAATACAGAAGATAAGATTATGGTCTCACTAAAGATGATGATTTGCAGGTAAAACATTGCCCCTTACCTTAGATAGAACACCTACATTCTGAAACATCTAGGTCCATCAAATTTTGAAAAAAAATTCAACGCAGAGCAAGTTGGAGTTGGGGAAAAACAAAAAAAAAAGAGGAAGATATTCCTTGGAAAAAAAGAAAAAGAAACGAACATGAATAAAGCCAACCCATCAACCAAACAGAGAGAGTCTATAATTATCTTTTACCCAATTCAAACCCAGAATTCTATCTATAGAAAAAAAAAATCAAATTGGAGCAAACCTCATCATCAGTCTGAGAGTCTCCATGGCAACCTCCCTTCTTCCTGCTAAACGTCAACCTGCTCTCCTCTCTACCCCGTCCTCTCCTTGAGGTTGTCATGCAAACAACAAACAGATCAAGGAACAAAAAAAAACACCAGCAAAGAGATGTAAAGTATTACAGTTCAATCTAGGTGAGCAAGAGCTCCCGGTGTCTGACCTTCCTCGCATTCTGACCCGCCGGCCACCGCTAGAGAGTAAACTCCGGCCGTCGCCTAGGGCGGCGTAGATGAAGTAGGCAGTCTCGGACTTCCCCTCCTGTTTCTTGCAGGGGAGCATGTGGTGGGTGAAGGTCTCCGGTAAGCAGATCTTCTGGATCGCCCCGTGGAAAACCCGCAACAACAGCGAGATGAACCCTAACAACATCAGCTCTGCACTAAACCACCATCACACCCATCAAACACATACACACACAGAGAGAGAGAGAACCTTCAGATTAAATGATCCCCGATCCGTCTTGCACCGATCCGACAGGAGAGCGGCATCCCTATTGCTTCTCCTCGAGGTCATCGGAGTTGCTCGAGGTCGACAGGAGAGCAAGAGGCTCGACCTCGAGGGCCGTGCGGGTTCGGACGCGAGATGATCCCGGCCTGGCGCCAGGCGGCAAGCTCCTCTAGCAACCGCGGCCAGGCCCGACCTCGAGTTTCGCTGGAAACACCACCAGAGCTCCTCCGGCGAGGTCCAGATCTGGAAGAGGGATAGCGAGAGAGAGATCTGCAGTGTGAGAGAGAATCCGAAAGGGGGGTGACCGTCGGACTCCTCGAAGGCGGCGCGGAGGCAACCGATGAGGGCATCGAGGGATTCGAGGGGGTAGGTGCAAGGGTCCGAGGGTCGTAGAAGGAGAGAGAGAGAGAGAGAATCGGAGAAAGAGAGAGAGAGATCTCGTGGGGGGGGGGTTTCACTAACGGGGAGAGAGAGAGAGAGCGGTTAATTACCGAGAGCGGTGAAGGGGGGTTGGCGGAGGGAGTAGGGGCGAGGGTTTAGAAGGAGAGAGAGAGTAATGGCACAGCTGTCCGTATCATCACCTTCCAATTTTAACCCATGTATAATCATAGCTGTCCATTTAATCCAGTCCGGACGGACACGATCACCTTCCATTTTTGGAGAGCTGATCTGATCAATCACAGCTGTTAATCTATCTCTTTCAAGTGAATAACACTCACCCTAACAACAATGAACGGCTGTGTTTGTCTCTTACAGTTTGTCTCTAGACGCAATTAAATGTTTATCCCCCCCACAAAACCCTGAAATATTATATATATATATATATATATATATATATATATATATATATATATATATATATATATATATATATATATATATATATATATATATATATATATATATATATGGGGTGGGATCCGTTGACAACCCAAAATGGGAGGTAAATTTACCTCCCACTTATAACTTGCCATAATCGTTGGTTAGAGGTTTCCGAATTTGCTGATTTTTTGTGAGGATGATCAACATGGCATGTTGATCATCCTCACAAAAAATCAGCAAATTCTGAAACTTATAAGGACGTCAAATGTGTTATTCAAATTAACGGTTCAAATAGACGGTTCAGAAATATTTGATTCAATCGGCGTCCTTAGAAGTTTCAGATTTTGTTGATTTTTTGTGAGGATGATCACTATGGCAAGTTGATCATCCTCACAAAAAATCAACAAAATCTGAAACTTCTAAGGGTGCCGATTGAATCAAACGTTTCTGAACCGTCTATTTGAACCGTTAATTTGAATAACACATTTGACGCCCTTATAAGTTTTCGAATTTGCTGATTTTTTGTGAGGATGATCAACTTGCCATGTTGATCATCCTCACAAAAAATCAGCAAATTCGGAAACCTCTATCCACCGATTGAATCAAGTTTAAAATGGGAGGTAAATTTACCTCCCATTTTGGGTTGTCAACGGATCCCAGCCCTATATATATATATATATATATATATATATATATATATATATATATATATATATATATATATATATATGAGGGTAGGGAGCCTACATCTGAGGTGTAGCATCGTTGTTGCACCTCTCGTGTGTTTACCTCCCTAGAAGTTTTAGAATTTGATGATTTTTGGTGGGTGTGTTGTCTAGGGTAAGGTGATCATCCTCATCAAAAATCAAGAAATTCTAAAACTTCTAGGGTCATCAAGTGATCTAGGAAAAATTAACGGTTACAGTGAACAATCGATAAAGTTTTGAACATTTGATGACCCTAAAAGTTTTAGAATATACTGATCTTTTGTGAGGATGATCACCTTACCCTAGAGAACACATCCACCAAAAACCACCAAATTCTAAAACTTCTAGGATGGTAAACAACGCCTGAGGTGCAACAATAATGATGCACCTCAGGTCTAGGCTCCCTTTTCCCTATATATATATATATATATATATATATATATATATATATATATATATATATATATATATATATATATATATATATATATATATATATATAATACGGGGTATGAGCTGACAGCTCATTTGGGCATTTGGGCTGTCAGCTCACAGCCCTCCGATTAAATCCATCTGACCGTCCGATTATTAAAGAAAAAAACCAGCTGTAATTCCATCTCTATCGGTCTCTCTCTTGACAGCCCACCTGCCCGACCTCCAGCTGCCACGACCACCGGCGAAGATGGCTGCTGCCACGACCACCGGCAGCCCCCTTTCTGGCCCACTCCCCTTCCGGCGCCGATCCAGCCCCAACCTCCCCCTTCCCTCTCTCTCGTGAGCGGCAGCGGCAGCCCCGTCAGGGGCCAGGCCGGAGACAGGCGCAGGGGGCGGCGGACGGGGGCCGGGCCGGAGGGGACGGGGTCTGGGCCGAAGGCGGGCGCCGGAGACAGGCGCAGGGGGCGCAGGGCCGGAGGCGGACGGGGGCCGGGCCGGAGGCGGACGGGGGCCGGGTCGGAGGCGGGCGCCGGAGACAGGCGCTGTGGGCGCAGGGGCCGGGGGCGTAGGGCCTGTGGGTGCAAAAATTGTACTGGACCAGATCAAAGCAGCATGGGCCCGCGCAACGGCCCAAATGGGTAAGCCCGCCTGGGCTCACATGGGCCCACTCTACGAGGCTCGCAGATCAAGCCCTACCCCTTATTGGGCCCGAACAACGGCCCAATAAGGGCCCAGCAAGGAGGCCCAGAACCAGTGCCACGTCATCAGTGCCACGTCATCACTGCCATATCGGGCACGTGCCGACGCTATAAAAGACCCCCAAGGCATCCAGGAAAGGGGTTGGTCATTCGATCAGAGGAAGAGAGGATCCAGAGCCAGAGCCAGAGCCCTTCATTCTCCTCTTCTCGTTTCTCTTCTAATTGCCCCGTGCAAACACATTGTAAGAAGCTTCTCTCGGCCTGTCGAGAGAACGCTCAACCCTTTATACTCAAATTATAGTGAAGATCAGGTGGCACCTCTCGCCCGGAGACGTAGGTCGTAAGACCGAACTCCGTCACCAACCCTTGTGTCATCGCCCTTTACTCTCTCTATCTATTCTCACATCTCTCTAACTCTACAAACAATCCAATTCAATCAAGGCTGTGGGGGCGGGATTCTCGATCAAGGCGGCTCGGAAATTTCCCCCCACAATCTTTGGCGCCGTCTGTGGGATATCGTTAGAGGTCTTACCCACACCTCTACCGACTCCTATTCAACTTGTGGTGACGAGCCACAAGTCCTCCTCTAAATCAACCTCAACGCCTTCATCACGCCGACATCAACACGCTCGATGGTGAAGGCCAGCACCAACCCACCAAAGGCGGGTGCTAAACGAATAAACGATATGCTGATCGAAGAAGAACAAGAAGTCTCGGTTGCAACCAACCGAAGAAATGTTCGGGAGCGGCTGGGGCCGCAAGGCAGCCATCCAGAAGGGCACAGCGATCGGCGAGACCCGTCATCCCCGAGGCGTCGATCTGGCAAAGAGCACGCCACCCAAGGGGACAACGATCTAACTACATACCAAATTTCGGCTGCTGATTTCCAGCTGTTGAACCTTCTCAAGAGGAACGCAGCCCTCGAACAAGAGAGGGACTCCCTAAAGAAGGTAGCTGAAAGAGCGGGGGTTGTGGCCCACAACTCTCCAACTGCTGATGAAGACCAACCAAGGACTCGCCCAGCCATGATTCATCATCTTGAAGAATCACATGTGCCACGTATCGAGAGGCGTCAAGTATCTACACAAGCATCAAGGCAAGCGGTGTGGGATCGCCTCGACGTCAACGGTGCGCCCAACTATCACGGAGAAGGATCACCTCAGTCAACAGGGTCCACTAGACATTCTATCCCTTCGCACACGAAAGCAACAGATGCCCGCGAGCTGCTCAACCGACTAAGGCATACTGCCGACGTGGGACGCCGCCATCAAGACCGTAGGCAACTAATCACCTCAGTGGGGCCACTGCATCCCAAGGTTCTTGCAACATCATTTCCTATGGGTTGGCGAACACTGAACCTACCAAAGTTCAACTGCATCCAGGGAGACCCTGCTCTCCATATCCTAGCCTACAAGCAGGCCCTGACGCCGTATGAGTATGAGAATCATATCCTTTGTCGTATGTTTGCGGGAAGCCTCGAGGGACCTGCCCTCGACTGGTACTACACACTGCCTACCGGTACGGTGACCACATTTAAAGAATTGGCTGAACTCTTCATGGACCATTATCGGCTAAACTTAAAGCCGGAAAAGAAGCTGGATACACTCTACCGGCTGAAGATGGGCTCCGATGAGTCTCTAAGGAGCTTCACGATGAGGTTTCGTAATGAGCACTCTGAGCTCACCGGTCGGTCCCAGAATGAGGAGGCCATCATGCTGGCATTCCAGAATGCTATCCGGCCAGAGCTCCACGTCTACACCGACTTCATCCGGTACCCTCCCAGTACCTTAGAGGCAATGTTCAAGCGCGTACAGCGGGAGATAGAGGTGGAAGACAATCAGCAGGCCAGAAGACTACGCGAGCCCCGCGAGTCTCGTGACTCCCGACATAAGAAAGATGATGAAGCTCCTAATGAAGCACGCTACAAGAAGTCTGCCCATGCTGCGTCCGACCAAAAGGCCCAGGCCAAAAGGTACAATGAAGATCCGAAAACCCCTCCAGCAGAAAAGAGGCGAACTCCAAGGGAGCAAAGGGTGTTCACTGAGCTGAACACCTCCATTGAAGACATCTTCGCCTACTTACAGAACGAGCCCTTTTGCAAGTGGCCACAGCCTCTCCCTCCAAATTCCGACCAGGCGGGAGATACGACAGCCTACCGTGAGTTTCATCGCAGCCATGGCCACCCAACCTTTACATGTCGGAAGCTAAAGCATCACATCGAAGACCTGATCCAAGAAGGGCGGCTCGATGGCTACCTCGCTAACAAGGAACCAGGTCGAGAGAAGTAAAGGCAGCAGCAGTGGAGAAAAAAAAAAAAAAGTCAATGTAATACATGGATGCATAATCGTAACGTCCGCTGGGCAACTTCTGGAAAAGTGTAACTGCAACTTTGTTATATCAATAAAGTGTCTTTTTTTTCTCAAAATCAAATCTCTCGAAGTTCAATTCCGCCCATTCGAGTCAGAAGCTCGAAGGCAATTCGGCTACGCCCTCTCGAGGCTAAAGTCCGATAAAAGGCTCCTGGCAACCCAGGTCAACCAAAGACCTTCGATTCCGCCCATCCAAGTCGGAAGCTCGAAGGTAATTCGGCTACGCCCTCTCGAGGCTAAAGTCCGATAAAAAGGCTCCTGGCAACCCAGGTCAACCAAAGACCTTCGATTCCGCCCGTTCAAGTCGGAAGCTCGAAGGCAATTCGGCTACGCCCTCTCGAGGCTAAAGTCCGATAAAAAGGCTCCTGGCAACCCAGGTCAACCAAAGACCTTCGATTCCGCCCATTCAAGTCGGAAGCTCGAAGGCAATTCGGCTACGCCCTCTCGAGGCTAAAGTCCGATAAAAAGGCTCCTGGCAACCCAGGTCAACCAAAGACCTTCGATTCCGCCCGTTCAAGTCGGAAGCTCGAAGGCAATTCGGCAACGCCCTCTCGAGGCTAAAGTCCGATAAAAAGCTCCTGGTAACTCAGGTCAACCAAAGACCTTCGATTCCACCCATTCAAGTCGGAAGCTCGAAGGCAATTCGGCTACGCCCTTTCAAGGCGAAAGTCAGATAAAAATGATCCTGACAATCCAGGTCAAGCTAAACTATCAACTATACTTATCCGAGGCGATGAGAATAAGTCCAAGGCAGACGTCGCCGCTTTGACATGCACCAAGTTCAAAGAGACATCCTTGGCACTCGAAGACAAAGTCCAAGGTGACCAATGCCTCGGCACTCTACAAGCCCAAGGCCCAGCCCTTGGCACTCGAACACAAAGTCCGAGGTAACCAATGCCTCGGCAATCTATAAGCCCAAGGCCCAGCCCTTGGCATTCGAAGACAAAGTCCGAGGCGCCTAATGCCTCGGCACTCTACAAGCCCAAGGCCTAGCCCTTGGCATTAGAAGATAAAGTCCGAGGCGACCAATGCCTCGGCACTCTACAAGCCCAAGGCCCAGTCCTTGGCACTAGAAGATAAAGTCCGAGGCGACCAATGCCTCGGCACTCTACAAGCCCAAGGCCCAGTCCTTGGCACTTGAAGACAAAGTTCGAGGCGACCAACGACTCGGCACTCTATAAGCCCAAGGCCCAGCCCTTGGCATTCGAAGACAAAGTCCGAGGTGACTCTGTCAGTGGTTGGTCTAACTCTGTCAGTGCGTGTATCCACACTGGTGCAGTCGACGGTGGGTAACACGGGATAAACTGGTGCTTCCTTGATCCTGGCTAAGTCAACACCCTCACGTGACCGCAGTACCTGGTGAATACAGTAACCAAGTGCGGTAATACATTGGGTGAAGACCGGCTGACCATTATGTGACGTCATCCTAGATTATCTCTAAGAAACCCCCTCGAATATAGCATTGTCCCTCGCCGACATCCCCGCGCACCAGCGTTTTACCGAAAAAGTGTCGGTTTTAAATGGGGCCGAAATTCGAAAAACACACTATTTTCAATACCGAGACTTTTTGGCCTCTTCTAGCAGTCCCAACAATGGGGTATCGGCATCAACAAGCAGCCCCCCCTCGTTTTCGTACAAAAACCGAGGGGGAAAGGGGTGACGGCACACCATCAGCAGCACACCCCTCAGTTTCGTCAGAAAACCGAGAGGGGGTGTGTGTCGGCATCAACAAGCAACCCCCCCTCGGTTTCGCACAAAAACCGAGTGGGGAGGGGGTGACGGCACACCATCAGCAGCACACCCCTCGGTTTCATCAGAAAACCGAGAGGGGGTGTGTGTCGGCATCAACAAGCAACCCCCCCTCGGTTTCGCACAAAAACCGAGTGGGGAAGGGGTGACGGCACACCAACAGCAGCACACCCCTCGGTTTCGTCAGAAAACCAAGAGGGGGTGTGTGTCGGCATCAACAAGCAACCCCCCCTCGGTTTCGCACAAAAGCCGAGTGGGGAAGGGGTGACGGCACACCAACAGCAGCACACCCCTCGGTTTCGTTAGAAAACCGAGAGGGGGTGTGTGTCGGCATCAACAAGCAACCCCCCCTCGGTTTCGCACAAAAACCGAGTGGGGAGGGGGTGACGGCACACCATCAGCACACCCCTCGGTTTCGTTAGAAAATCGAGAGGGGGTGTGTGTCGGCATCAACAAGCAACCCCCCCTCGGTTTCGCACAAAAACCGAGTGGGGAAGGGGTGACGGCACACCATCAGCAGCACACCCCTCGGTTTCGTCAGAAAACCGAGAGGGGGTGTGTGTCGGCATCAACAAGCAACCCCCCCTCGGTTTCGCACAAAAACCGAGTGGGGAGGGGGTGACGGCACACCATCAGCACACCCCTCGGTTTCGTTAGAAAACCGAGAGGGGGTGTGTGTCGGCATCAACAAGCAACCCCCCCTCGGTTTCGCACAAAAACCGAGTGGGGAGGGGGTGACGGCACACCATCAGCACACCCTCGTTTTCGTTAGAAAACCGAGAGGGGGTGTGTGTTGGCATCAACAAGCAGCCCTCCCTCGGTTTCGCACAAAAACCGAGTAGGGAGGGGGTGACGGCACACCGTCAGCAGCACACCCCTCGGTTTCATCCGAAAACCGAGAGGGGATGTGTGTCGGCATCAACAAGCAACCCCCCCTCGGTTTCACACAAAAACCGAGCAAGGGAGGGGGTGTGACAACACACTATCAACAACCACCCCTTGGTTTCGTCAGAAAACCGAGAGGGGGGGTGCTCGGCGTCATCCGCAGCCCATCCCTCGGTTTCATCAGAAAACCGAAAGAGGGGTGCGACGACATCAACAACAAGCCACCCCTCGGTTTCGTCAGAAAACCGAGAGGGAAAGATCGGCATCACCAACAGATGATGAGCGTCGTCAAAAAAAAAAAAAAATCCCCTTTCTCATCAGGGGTGAGCACGCGGTAACCATCGCGTTATCACTGGGGCCCGACTGCAGTCCCTAGTGAACACAGTAACTAGGTGCAGTTGGGTGTCGGACAGAACGGATGAGTTACCGCGTGCCGAGACATCTTTAAGACACTAGCCTAAAACTTGGCCGACGCGCTCTTAAGAGTCATCTCTCTATAAAGGTGAATACCAAAAAAGTTACTCGTCAAAGTGTATGATGTTTCACGTCCACTTTGATCAGTTTTTCGACGCCGACGCAATGGCGCCTTATACGCATCGATCCGACTTGTGTATGAAAAGTTGCGGCTATCCGAAGTTTTTGAGGTATTTTTCTTCAAAGACAGACATCGGAAAAGTTGTACGTCAAGGTGAACCATATTTCACGTCAATCTTGATCAGTTTTTCGACGCCGACGTAATGGCGCCTTATACGCATCGATCCGGCTTGTGTATGAAAAGTTACGGCTATCCGAAGTTTTTGAGATATTTTTCTTCAAAGACAGACATCGAAAAAGTTGTACATCAAGGTGAACCATATTTCACGTCAATCTTGATCAGTTTTTCGACGCCGACGCAATGGCGCCTTATACGCATCGAACCGGCTTGTGTATGAAAAGTTACGGCTATCCGAAGTCTTTGAGGTATTTTTCTTCAAAGACAGACATCGGAAAAGTTGTACGTCAAGGTGAACCGTATTTCACGTCAATCTTGATCAGTTTTTCGACGCCGACGTAATGGCGCCTTATACGCATCGGCCCGACGCAACCTCGAGAGGGTCAGACGAACAAAGCGACCCCCCCTTCTCCTGCATGCGTCCTCCACACGTGGCGCGGCCCGAGACATGAAGTGAAGGGAGGGACGAGGAAGCCGACTCTTCCCCCACGCGCCCTCTCGTTCGAACCCTCTCTCGCACCGAGGGCTCTCTCTCGTCCGCTCTTTCTCTCACCAAGGGCGAATACAAAAAAAAGGAAGAGAAGGCGCAGGGGTGCAACCCGCACGGCCAGCACCCGTGCCCACCTCCAACCCGGCCGGAACCCGCGCGCCGCACGCCGTCACCACCGCCTCCGTCGGCGGCAAGACTCTCTCTCGCACCCGCTCTCACGCGAAGATCTCCCCCACTCGCTGCTGCCCTCTCACCGAACGCAGAAAAGGAGAGAGAGAGAGAGAGAGAGAGAAAGGAAAGAGAGAGAGAGAAAGGAAAGAGAGAGCGGGGTGGGTACGCTGCAATCCCGCGTGGCCAAAGAGGAAAGAGAGATCGGGCTGCTCTCTCACGTGAATGCATGAAAGCTGAAATGGAAAGAGAGAGAGAGAAAGGAAAGAGAGAGAGAGAGAAAGGAAACAGAGCCCCCTCTCCCACTCGCACACGGTCGGCCCACTTCGTACTCACGCGTGAATCAGCAGACACCTCTCTCACGTGAACGGAATGCAGAGAAAAGGAAAGAGAGAGAGAGAAAGGAAAGAGAGGGAAGGACGATTTGCATGCATCCGACGGGGTCCAGGAGGACTTGTGCGGAGAAGATTCACCTGTTGGGTACTATCGGACGGTTGTGACGCAACCGGACTCGGATTTAGAGATTTCGGGATCAGATTCCAGCAATCTGCCGATTCGAGTCACCGTCAGTGAAGGAAAAAATCACCAAAAGGCTCTCGGTACCCACTCGGTATGCTCTCGGTACCCACTCGGTATGCACTCGGTACCCTCTCGGTATCCACTCGGTCGGAAAACGCACTGCCTTTGCGGAAACACCCCCTTGCAAAACCGAGACTTTTTGGCTTGCACCAAAAGGGTCTCGGTACCCACCCGGTATGCTCTCGGTACCCACTCGGTATGCACTCGGTACCCTCTCGGTATCCACTCGGTCGGAAAACGCACTGCCTTTGCGGAAACACCCCCTTGCAAAACCGAGACTTTTTGGCTTGCACCAAAAGGGTCTCGGTAACCACTCGGTATGCTCTCGGTACCCACTCGGTATGCACTCGGTACCCTCTCGGTATCCACTCGGTCGGAAAACGCACTGTTTTTTCGGAAACACCCCCTCGCAAAACCGAGACTTTTTGGCTCGCGCCAAAAAGGGTCTCGGCATCGGCGGAAGAAGGCCCTGCTAATACGAACCGCGGCACCGACAACCCTCGCCAACTGCGCCAGGATCCTAAAGCGTTTGCACCATGGAATCCCAGCCGACCCAGGGGGTCCTGACCCGACTGGGAGGGGGTAACTGTGGGTGCAAAAATTGTACTGGACCAGATCAAAGCAGCATGGGCCCGCGCAACGGCCCAAATGGGTAAGCCCGCCTGGGCTCACATGGGCCCACTCTACGAGGCTCGCAGATCAAGCCCTACCCCTTATTGGGCCCGAACAACGGCCCAATAAGGGCCCAGCAAGGAGGCCCAGAACCAGTGCCACGTCATCAGTGCCACGTCATCACTGCCATATCGGGCACGTGCCGACGCTATAAAAGGACCCCCAAGGCATCCAGGAAAGAGGTTGGTCATTCGATCAGAGGAAGAGAGGATCCAGAGCCAGAGCCAGAGCCCTTCATTCTCCTCTTCTCGTTTCTCTTCTAATTGCCCCGTGCAAACACATTGTAAGAAGCTTCTCTCGGCCTGTCGAGAGAACGCTCAACCCTTTATACTCAAATTATAGTGAAGATCAGGTGGCACCTCTCGCCCGGAGACGTAGGTCGTAAGACCGAACTCCGTCACCAACCCTTGTGTCATCGCCCTTTACTCTCTCTATCTATTCTCACATCTCTCTAACTCTACAAACAATCCAATTCAATCAAGGCTGTGGGGGCGGGATTCTCAATCAAGGCGGCTCGGAAATTTCCCCCCACAGGGCCGGGGGCGCAGGGCCGGCGGCCGGGCCGGAGGTAGACGCCGGAGGGGAGTGCGGTCGGAGGGGGACGGGGTCTGCCGGAGGGAGGGCGGTCGGAGGGGGACGGGGTCGCGCCGGAGGGCTCGGTGGTTCGGGCTGGGCAGAGAGAGAGAGAGAGAGAGAGAGAGAGAGAGAGAGAGAGAGAGAGAGAGGGAGAGAGGGTCGGTGTTAACAGCTGTGTGTTGTTTTTTTTTTTTTTTTTTAAGGGACGGTCCGATCATTGGGATCGGATGGCTGTCGGTGACAGCTCAAATGAGCATTTAGGCTGGCAGCTCACCTCCCGTTTTCTCTCTCTCTCTCTCTATATATATATATATGTGTGTGTGTGTGTGTGTGTGTGCACGCGCGCGCACACTAGAAAAACAACCCTCATACAATTCAGTCTCTAATATGTTTTGTTCATCGGATATATGGCGTGTGAAGATAGGTGGATTCATAGACATGCCATTGGTGTTCATTGTTATTAAACGACTCGAAAGGAACAGTAGTCGAATCACTCTTACTCTGTAATGAACTAGTGCTCTTCTTTGTCAAAATCCCAAGAAGCTGAAACACCTACAGTAGTGACATGCTGAAAAGTAGTTGCTCACTTGCTTGTATATGAATATGACTTGGAAATCCACAATAAACTGATATGGGATAGAACAATAGAGAATATGTTGTCTTGTATGAACTAAATTGTCTGCCTATACTTGTTCTGAGAACATATTACTTTATTGTTAATTTTTTTTTCCATCATAGTATTTATTGGTACGAACTTTATATTTCATGGGTATGATCTTTTTTTTGCTCTCAATAAATTTTGCTGTATTATTACGTGCAGGCACGAAGTTTTCAAAGAGTAAACTTGACTCGCTTAAAAATTTTGAAGATACAAAAGAAGTTGATGTAAGTTTAGTCAACTTAACTGGAACTTTGGCGTAAACGCATTTATTTCATTTCATTACGCTAGTTATAAATTTTTTTATCAATGAATGTAATCTTAATCAATCTTGTTCATTGCCATGCAAAAGTCATGAGACAGTGTAATATCTGTCCTTTAAGGTTTTTACACTGTATGGCAATGTTTGTTTCATTATTTCTAACATATGTTTTCGATTATCATGGAAGTTGATTTAAAAGATACGGAAAATGTTGCAATGACAATGGAGAGAGCCTGTAACATGAATAAATGGAGAATAAGGATCCATAAAGCCGTCCCAAATAGATGGGACAAGTCTTGATGGCTATGGTTTATCTTCTTTTTAGTTTCTTCTATGTTAGTGCAAAATCCAAATTCTCTCTGTGTGCCTTAACATGGAAACTTGAGTTGAAAAATTGGGCAATTTACTTTTTAATGTGATTGACTGATAGAATTATGGGCCAACAACCAGAATTAGATTACAATTCAAGTAAGAGGTAGTGGTGAATCCTTAAGCCAGAGTTCAACATTCATGTCAAAGAGGGGAGGGAAAAAGGTAAATAGAAATTTTCATTTATCTTATTTATTCATTTGGAATGCCTTTTCCTCTCATATATAGACCATACCAACTTACACGGTTACACCTTTAGGAAACTAGCCTTAGTTTATATCATTCATTTAAGTAAATTACTCTTGACCCTTAAAACTGAACTCATGACCGAAGGAAACAAAAGAAACACAAACCGTATCAATTGGTGCTTCTTGTGTCATGAAGGCACTGCCACACCATACCAATTGCCATCAAGCTTTGGTATGTTCTGCAGAGTCTTCAGTTGCCAATATTGTTGGCCTGAAGAGCCAATTCGGGCGATGCTCGAATTCGTATCTTGTGCAAAGCTGAGTTACCTGAATCCTAGAGGGAGGGGGTGTTCTAAGAGATGATGGCCAAAAGTTTTAATTTATTATTCTAGTTCGATTGCGTTTATAAGCCCATGCGGAGAATGATAGGTTATTGTGGCTTTTAAGACTAATACCATACCTTTATCACGTGGGAATTTGAGTCCATAAAGGATTTGGATGCCCAATTCCTTTCTAACGCAGGTACCAATTTTTTCTAACAAAAAGAGGTTTACGCAAAGATAACAAATGAAAAATTACACATAAGAATATAAAGACCCTTCAAAAGGTTCCAAGAAAACCAATGTCTTAAAAAATGATGGGTGTTAGGCGGGCAGAGGGCGGGCGCCTAGGCACCCGACTATTTTTAAACAAAAATATTTTTAGATTTAAAAATATAAATAAATAAGGAAAATCAAGAAAAAAAAATAAAAAAATTTAGAAAAATAAGTTTATAACAGGATACTGCAAATTTGGAAATTAAATCTAGACTAATTAGTCCTTAACATTATTAACAAGCATGAATCTATTAATGATTTGGCTCTTTATCGAATCTATCAGATAACAACCCATCATCATCATAATCATCCTCTAACTCCACTTCTCCCCCTTCCTCCTCGCTCTCAATGTCCTGCTCTTTGGTGTTGGCAAGCTCCTCACTCTCATTAATGTTTTTAAGCTACGCATGAGATGAGCTAGATATGGTGTAAGAAGTGGGGCATATGCTCCTCCCGTACTCCTTCGAGGTTGTAAAACCTTATTTACTGTCGGGAGTCGGATCGTCGGTCACTGCTGCATCGGAGGGGGGGGGGGGGATCGGCTTCACTAGTGCTATCTTTCGCTGCACTGTATCGCAGAAAGACAGAGAAGCGCATGGGCCCCTAACCCTTAAGGGTTAGTAGATCCACATGCTTTGGGTCCACCTAGGCGCCCGCCCGCCCGCGCACATTGAGTCCGTCTAGCTCCCGCTCGCTTCGCGCCCACCAGCCCTCCTGAGTGCCTAGCGCCTGCCTAGGCCCCCTGGACCGCCTGGCTCACTTTGATTAACCGCTCATGGGCTAGGTAGGGCATTTTGTTTGCCGCTCCACCTAGGTGCTCACCTAGCCCATTTTTTGAAAACTAGAGAAAACAATTGACCACAAGCAAATCATATATGAAGTCTTCCTGATAGCTTCTACTAATACGCTAGTTTTTTTATTGAATATCCTCCAATTCCTCTCTAGCCAAAGATTCTAATAGATGGCGACCGGCGATCGCAAAGACTTTCCACTCTTTTCTCTTATCCGGTGGTGTATTTTTCCTTCTCTAGGTGCATCAGAGAGCCATTAGGGATGCATGTGAACTGCAAACTTGAACCTCCTCTAAAAGTGGACCCTAACCTGCTTGGTGAAAGGGTACAACAGTAGTGTGTGAGATTGCTAGGTGGCCTCGACAGTGAAGATTCCTCGTGGTCAGAATTTTCTTTTAACATTGCAAACTCATGAAGATTCTATTCTTGAGAGGTGCTTTGGTTTTCCACCAAGTCCTTGTTGGACAATGGGACTGAGTATTGTTCAGATTTTGTGGAGTGAGTTGACGGTGAAGGACCCATAATGAGTGAGTCTACAAATTGTAGAATCTTGGACAGAGGAAAGCGAGAATTTATTTAAGATTTGAAAAAGACCCTGAAACTTGTCTCTTAGGTTTTCCAGAATTTGATAAGAAAAGGTTAGTTTCCATCTAGTCTAAACTCCAACCAAGGAGGCGTAAGATCTAATCGTAGGTTGATTATGCATGGCCAAATTAAAAAGATCGGGAAACAAATCCTTCAAACAGTTGCCCCCAACTCGATTTAAGCTGTTAGGAATAAACGAAAGAACATGATATAGTCACACACCAAGAAAAGACACAATGATTTAACAAAGTTCGGCAATTTGCTTATGTCCTCCCATCACGACCGATTCCACTATGTTCCGAGACAAAAAAAAAAACGGTACAAGGTATTGCAGAGCTTGATGGCGAACCATCTATATACCCCCTGCAGTTAGGGTTTACATAGAACCGAAGCCTTCGGCTCGTCGAGGGACTGGATCCTAATCTTCAAACGAAACCATCAAGCTCCATCCAACATAACAAAAGCTCCTTTGAGTGACTTAATCTAAACATTCACATTCTTGGAGGAATACCCTCACCAAAAATCTCTTTAGAAATTAAGATTTATTTTGTTTGTTTTTGTTTAGAGACATTCTTCTGATTAATGTAGTTTCCTAGTGTTGCTAGAGCTGCTTGCTTATGGAATAAAGGTGAAAAAGTTACAGTTTATGCATCTGCTGTCAATTTTAACCAATTTTAATTGTGCTGAGCTTTCGATGGATTTGTTTTAATCTTCAATACAAATAGCACTGATCGTTCATTCATCCAGGCATCCAACTAATTTTCACATTTTGTTTGACATGTTGATGCATAGGGAGTTGCTAAGCACAACAAATGGGCATCCTTTTCTAGTAAAATTCTTTATTCTTTGGTCAACTTGTTTTCTAAATTGAACAAAAAACTTATTATTAGATTTTATTTCACATTATTGGAAGATTATCCATTGGTTTTTGTCATTCTTTATAACAAGAATAGCTTCAAGTTTTAGCCAATAAAATGTTTATTTAGTCTTCTTATGTAAACTAAAGTTTATTTTTTTTCTTATATTGACTAGGCTTGTCAATGGGTTAAATTCGGGCCAGTTAGGGGTATATTTGAATCCAATCCGATTAGGAATTCGCCAATCCGATATTCGACGGATCCTAGAAATCCCGATTTGAATCCTTATCCAGCGGATAATCCTAATCCGAATCATGATAACAACAATCATAATATAAGTTATATACCAACAATGCGTAATACAACAATACATCATGTAGGTTATATAACAGCAATGCATCATGTACGTTATATAATCGGATCGGATTTTAATCGGATTGGATCAGGGTAGATCCTTATTTGATCCATTTATATTTTGAATCGGGTCGTCTCATCTTTTGACGGACCTTGGACCTAAAAATTGTTACCAAACCCAGGTTAATCGGATCGGATTTGGATCATGATCCGACCCATTGACATGCCTAATATTGACAAAGGTTCCATGAAAATATGATTTATTTTTCTCGGGTTTCTTTAAAAATATTATAGAGTTTGTCATTGACGGTAATAATTTTATCATTTTGATTATTAGTGGAAATGCAATAAGTTTATGGCGTTGCTTGAGAATATAGAAAGCGTACAAATTGAACGAATTATCAGATGATGATATACTAAATTAAACGAATAAATATATCTCAACAATCCCGTAATTATCCAACAATAAGCAGTTTTGATCATTAACAACTAGGTATTTACATGTTTTAGCTTTATACAAGTTTGAATCTTCGGAATCATCATTGATGAATCGTTAATTTCATTACTATTTGGTAAATAACAGTTCTGATCATTAACAACTATGTAGTATGTTTTAGCTTTATACAAGTATGAATCTTTTGAATCATCATTGATGAATCATTAATTTCATTACTATTTGGTAAATTTTGAGTATCAACACCAAGTATCTACCTGAGTACTTTTGATAAAAGCATGTAAAGAATGTCAATTTCTAGTCCTGTCATATAATTAGGGCTGGCAATGGGCCTGGCCTTGGACTTTCCTAGACGGCTAAGAAGAGTGTGGACAGAAAAGGAAAGGTTGCAAACACCAGCTTTTTTCTTTCCCAAATTGCTGCCTTTGGGTCGAGAAAAGCTGTGCTTACTGCTTTTTAGGAAGGTTTTGGGTTATATTCTCTCTATTCCTTTCTTAGAAATTTCTCCTAAACAGACAAAAATAATGGGCAAAAGATATTTCTATCAATTTTCTTTTTATTCCTTCATTTTTATCTCTGCAACCAAATATAGTTTAGAAGTAAAATTACAATGTATGGAAGTAAAATTACAATGAGCATGCCTAACATTGAAGTATAATTGTCCCAACACTAGATCATTTGTCAACAAATTACTCGATGTAGCATAACAATCTAGAAGTATCAACTACATACATTAAAATCTGATGTTATTATGGCACTGGAAAATTCAACGATAAAGTGTTATTTTGTCATTAAGTGCTCAACTGTCCTGAAGCTTTGGCACCAACGTTAACCCAAGCTTCAAGTGATTGATAATTTCCTCCGTGATATTTCAGGATGTTGATGACAGCAGAGTTGAAGAGGTTAATTTGGGTATGGCAAGTGTCAAAACTCTCATGGCGGAAGAGATGTCCAGAGTTCATCCTCCAAGGACGATTCCAAGCGATGAAGTTGAACGGATACAATCTGAGTTGGGACTTGAGGTCCATTTGGAGAAAAATTATAAACAAACAACCACTAAATCAGAGATGGTCAAAGATCTTGCCATTGATCCAAGAACTCCTGCATGCTTGGAAACTCATCAGTCTAACTGTACGAATCCAACGGACAGATCTTCCCTAAACTTCGACTTGGCTGCATTTATGACAAAGTTCTACGGTGACAACTCGATGGTCAATCATAGGAAGCATGACCATCTCGATGGACCTGATTCTCAGCTTGCTGAAACACAGTTTCTGCTTCGAAAGGCACTGGCTTATGTTGCTGAGGTTTTTCTTAGTCAGAACTTTAACAATACCAAACATCTCAACGAGACAGTCCAATCCAAAGAGTTCATGGATGCATTAGTGATACTGAATTCAAACAAAGAGCTATTATTGGATCTTCTTGAGGATCCAAATTCAATTCTTTTGAGACATATTCAAGACCATCAGAATGCACTGGTTGGAAATTTGTCTCAGTCGGAATCAGGAAGATTTGTAGAAGCGAGTGAATTGTTAGAAGAGACCAGCAGTTCAGGGCAGTGCGAGGAGCCCATCAACCATAAGCTGTTTAATAAACAAAGTGGATATAGTTTTTTTAGGAAGAAGGATAAATCAAAGGGGGCAAAGGCATCGAAGGGAGGCGATACTTCTCATGCATTGAACAGAATAGTTGTTTTGAAACCCATCTCGGCAAGAGTTGATAACACTGCAGTCACATTCAGTCCGAGCTCTTCACCTCAATCACATCATAGCATGAAGTGTCAGGAAGATGGTGAAAGAGTTGTTTCTCACTTCTCTCTTAAAGAAATCAAAAGAAGGTTAAAATACGTTCTTGGCGAGAGCAAAAAGGAACGACATGTGATCTCCATGGATGGTGTTCTACATAGAATTCCATATGGGTCAAAAGATTCAGCTGATTCGGGTGAGCAGAATGCAAGGGACACTTCTCAATCTTCTGTCATCTCCAAGAAAAGAGACAAGAAATCTAAGGCAGAAGTATGCCATCAGAACATCAAGGATGAAAGCTCTTCCCTCAAGGTTGGTATTCACCAAGAACTGAACATGGCAGCTACTGCTCACCCTTCAAATAAGGAATCTTTTTATGAAGAGGCCAAAAAACATCTTATTGAGATGCTGGATACCAAAGATGGCAATGATATGTTGCCAACAAGTCAGATCTCAAAATCCTTGGGGAGATTTCTCTCTCTACAAGAATACAACTTGTTATCTCCTCGATTCAGTCCCGGAAGAGAGAAAGGGCCTGACCTTTCCCCTGTAGGACAGCTTAAGCAAGAAGATACTACCGGCCATTCCAGGCTGTCAATACAAGATTTGGTGAAAACATCTTGCGCTGATGGCAATCTTGATAATGAAGTTAAAGAGGTCGATGTGAACCCAACCCATGTTGACACGCAAATCAGGGAGGGGATCTGCGCCGGAGAAGACTTGAACCAAAAAGGTATTTTTGGTCGAACACTGAACAATCTGCAGTACATTTCTCGTAGGTTTTGCTTACTTAATAGTTTTCAGGGCATTTCTTGTACATCCAAATTTATCATGTAATGGAAAAAATCTCTAACAGGAAGTATGGCCGAGATTGTAACAACAGCAGATATCGAATTCAGGGATGAGTGTGCCCAATTGAATGTGCTCTCCGAATCGGATGGCAACGAGTCTGGTGTTACAAGCGAAAGATGTGAGGAAGAAGTATCTTCTGCACAGTCAGGACTGGTAAGGCAGATGAAAAAATGCACGTAGATTGCTTTCGGCTAATCATCAAACAATTTAACCCCATTTTCTTTCAGGGTTCACCCGAGGAGATATCAGCAGCAACCCCATTTGTAATCCCGCCTACCTCTTTACTAGTACAAAATAGAAAAGATCATGAAAGCATCTTGGAAACGCCGGAGCGGCCAAGTCCGGTATCTGTTCTTGAACCATTCTTTGTGGAAGATGTCAACAGCCCTGAGACCGCGTCCAGCATGCATAGTACTATCCTACACCTCGAACTAGAATTTGATGTGTATACTCGTTTAATTTTAGCTATGTAAATGATGACGAATGTATCATCTGCAGCTGAGTCTCCCATATGCCCCCAAAGTATTCATTACGAAGAACATGACAACCCAGATGTAGCTCTAACCTCATCAGATTCTGAAGCCAGTTCAAGAACTCGTGTGAATGACAAGGCCGGCATGTCCAGATACATGAGAACGGTGTTGGAAGTCTCTGGTTTGAATTGCGATGAAATTTCAAACAGATGGCTTTCATCAGATCAGTCGTTTGATCCATCCTTGTTGGATGAAATAGGGACCTCATACAGTCAATTGTCGGATGACCCAAAGCTTCTATTTGATTGCGTTGACGAAGTTCTTGTGGATATCCGGGAGAGACTTTTCAGCTACACCCCATGGGTATCGTTTGTGAAATCCAATGTCCAGCCAATTCTGACTGGCGGGAGCTTAATCCTAGAGGTGCGCAAAGGCATCGACCGGCGTCTCCAGTTGCAGTTGATGTGCACGTTAGATCAGATAATCGGGAAAGACATGGAGGGCGGAACTTGGATGGATCTTCGCTCCAAAACGGAAGGCGTTGTTATTGAGTTGGCGGATGCCATCCTTGAAGTCTTGATGGAAGAAACGGCCCTAGAAATGTGGGTTTGAAATTTGAACTCTTGTCTCTACTTGGGTCTCGCTTGTTTTATTCGTTGTCGAAGATGGTAAATGGGTAGGCAAAGCTGATATGATACCGCGATCCAATGCGCAAGTTTTTTCCTGTTCTAAACCCATCTCTGCAAAATGCGAATAGATGGGGAGGGAGTAGTGGAGTGAAGCAGTTGGTGTTTTTTTTTATAATCACTGGAAATTGGAAGTATCTTGGAGTGCAGCTGGCCAAGAAACTTGCATGCCTGTTCCATTCTCTCACCATTACAGTCAGTTTGTACTGTTCAGATGAACAGAAGAGTGGATTTCAGACCAGGTATTTGTTTTGTGTGTACTGGGTTTGATTGTATAGATACAGAATACCTTTTATAATGGTAGATGTTATTCCAACCCCCATTGATTGTTGGTGTTCAATGTATTTGTGTAGCTGCTCTTTGGTGTCACTCACCATTTCCACAATGAAATGTGCTTTGTTACTTAGAGCATCTCCGAAGGACTCCCTATTCTTTCCCTATTATTTGGGGAGGGACCGGTTTCCCTAAAAACTAAGGGAGCCACTTTTTGGAACCAACCCAGAGCATCTCCAACGGGCTCCTACGGTTCTTTTCTATTTTTCAAAGCTTATAACTGCCATGTAGGCTAGGAATGGAAGAGCACTTCAACGAGCTCCTCAATCTTTCCCTATTTTTGTGTAAAATGACTAAATCAGGACCTATGAAAACAATCTTTACAATGGTTGTTCTGAAAAGTAAGAAAGTCGATAGATTTTTATTCAATGCAAACTGGGGTCCACTATTCTTAGTATTTCCTACTTCCTCCCCAACCTTAGGGAGAAGAGTAGGGAAATATCAAAATAGATAAATTTGGTGGAGCTTGTTGGTGTCCTCTTTTGACCGTTTTCTCTATTTCTTTTGGTAAAATAAGGAAGGAAGAAATCCAAACAAGCCTGTTGGAGATGCTTTCAAAGGGGCTTCGTATTCTTTCCCTATTTCTTGAAATGACCAAATGGTGAGTGGGGCCTAGGGTTAGCGAGTGCTCGTAACACTGAGATCCTCTAGGGCTTTCATCTAGGTCAGTTCCATATTAACCAAGAACTTGAGCCTAGCTCGAAATAGAGCCCCCTCAATAAAAGTTGAGACCTTGGGTGAAATATCTAAATAAGCCATTTTTGTTATTAAATACTAGATACATACACACGTGCGAAGATAATGGTGGAAGTTGAGGGCAAGAAATATCTAAATAAGCCATTTTTGTTATTAAATACTAGATACATACACACGTGCGAAGATAATGGTGGAAGTTGAGGGCATCGAACTGGGATGGCGGGTAGTTATCTCCTTTTACTTTGATTCAAATTAGATACCTGAAAATGACTAAGATCCCCCTGATATTTTGAAGGTTCATCAATGTTTTGGACATATGGTAATGTTTGGTTTCAACCTTAAGCCCAATTCTAAGGGGGGCAGCGGTGCGGTTTAAACAGTAAAACCACACCGCACTATGTCGTCTGGTGTGGTTCTGGTGTCATTTGGAGCGGTTTCTGATACTAGGGGTGCACATGGTTGGGTTTGGACCGGTTTCGGGATGAACCAGGAACCGAACCGGTCCCAACGGTTCTCAAATATTTGGAACCAGAACCGGACCGTACGGAGCATGGAACCGGACCGGACCGAACCATATAAAACTGATTCGGTTCTCCGGTTCCACTAATTTTTTGTGCATCTCTAGAAGTTGGCATAGGTCCATCATTGGAGCATATAGAAATAAAAAAAATATTAAAAAACCTAGGATACAACAAGCAATCCCGAAGTCAGATATATGATACTGTTGTGGAGATCAATAGGGCCCGTTACATAATGACCCTACTTACATCATCTGTATTACCCGACCCATGAATGCATTATGCATGTACATGAACCGGTTCGGTTCAGATAACTGGAACTCAGAATCGGGAACCGAACCAATCCCCTACGGTTCTGCACTTTGGGAACCAGAACCGAACCGATCATGCTAGAAACCGAACCAAACCGTACGATTCGGACTGGTTCGGTTCACCGGTTCCACCGGTTTTCTGTCCCCCCCTATTTGATATGGTTTCGGTGTTATGGAGGAAGAAATCACACGATTTCAGTATGGTTTCAATTTTCTTCTTGCCGCGGTGCATCGCGATGTACTGCAAAATAATGTATGTTAGCTTGTAACCATGTTAGCCTTTGTAAAAAAGAAAAAAACAAATATTAGTGAGATGTTTTGTAGCTAAGAAAGTTATGTCTAAAGATTTGAAGAAATCCACACCGCGACACACCCCGCTCTGCCTAACGGTGCGTGAAGTGCGGTGTCAATTTTTCCAATGATTATGTGGTGCGGTGTTGATTCTTTAAAACTAAAACCGCCATGGTGCGGTACATTTTGGTTTTGGTGTACGACTCATAGTTGCGGTGTAGTTTCGGTTTAAGCAAAAACTATAATCGTACCGTTGCCATCTCTACCCAATTCTCTTTATATAGTAGTGAGATGTTTTGTAGCTAAAAAAGTTATGTCTAAAGATTTGAAGAAATCCACACCGCAACACACACCGCTCTGCCTAACGGTGCGTGTAGTGCGGTGTCAATTTTTCCAATGACTATGTGGTGCAGTGTTGATTCTTTAAAACTAAAACAGTCGTGGTGCGGTACATTTCGGTTTTGGTGTGCGACTCATAGTTGCGGTGCAGTTTCGGTTTAAACAAAAACTATACCAGAATCGCACCGTTGCCATCTCTACCCAATTATCTTTATATAGTAGTGATTAATTTAAATCTTTAATTTATTTTTTTACTATAGTAGAAAGTGTTAAATTTACATGGGGCTTTTAATTTTCATTTATATAGGGCCATGGGTTATTTAAGTGGGTTAGGGACTTCTCTTCTTGTAGGACCTTAAGTTATTTAAGTAGGTTTGGGCCTTGGGTTTTTTTTTGAGTTATTTTGACTTTGCCCCCCAAATTTTGCCTTGAATTAGACTTTACCCCCCAACTTTTCATTAATTAGACTTTACCCCCCAAAACTAACTGTTCCGTCAGCTCACCTTCCAAAACTTTTTTTCTTTTCCGTCAGCTCACCTTAGGAACAGTTAGTTTTGGGGGGTAAAGTCTAATTAATGAAAATATGGGGGGTAAAGTCTAATTCAAGGAAAAATTTGGGGGGCAAAGTCAAAATAACCCAAATTTTTTTTTCCCCATATTAGACGTAAGCCTTAATGGCCTCATGGTTGACATCGAAACTAGACATTCTTCTTTTAAGACCATGCTTTAATGTTGCGTT
Organism: Chamaelirium japonicum; assembly: GCA_947650365.1. Lineage (NCBI taxonomy): Eukaryota > Viridiplantae > Streptophyta > Magnoliopsida > Liliales > Melanthiaceae > Chamaelirium > Chamaelirium japonicum. The sequence continues at coordinate 33,370,042 of OX393549.1, forward strand.
CTATCTGCCCTCAGTTATGTCCAAAATTTAAATGTTTTTAATACCTAATATGCCCCCATCCTTTACCTCCAGCTAACCTTCTCCCCGATGCAATCCCCATCCCTCCGCCTCCGTCACCGTCCCCTCCTCACTGCCCCCTTGCCGACTCTGTGTCGCTCTCCTTCTCCTCCTCCTTCGTTGTGTTTGGGTTTTGTTAATATAAAGATAGGAAAGGGAGTAGCTTTATTATTGTTTTAAAAATAAAACAATGAGTTGTTTTATCCTTTGGTTTAAATTTTCGCTTCTTTTCAAACTTCCCACCAATTTTTTTTGGTTAAAGTGAATTGTTTTCCTCTACCAATCTTTCCCTTCAAAATTCTCATTTTAGTCCCATATTGTTTGTGGAAAAGAAGTAAGATGAGTATATATATGGAAGCTTCTCTAGATCACTTGTATGTAGGAACAATAAGAGGAGGGTTTTGTTGTACACATAAGCCACTTACGATGCGATGCATCTCATGCATGACGTGGGCAATGGATTATAGGACTTGGCAGTTGGCCAAAATGGTGCCTGAGGCACCCATTGGATAAATGGATTTGTACAGTTTGGGCCTAACAGTTGGACCAAGGGATGCTTCCTAGCACCTGTTGACTGGTGAACTAGTGCATCTTTGGACATCAAGGGTTGCCTCGAATTTCTATAAAAGAAGGGCAATACCAGCCCCTAAAACACAATCCAAAATAGTCTCACTCTCTCTTCTCTTATAAATAACTCTTTTGTCAGAATAGTTCTAAGTATGTATGATTTCTAAGGATGGCTTCTTTACGTTTGCTGAGTGTAGAAACACAATGTCTAGTCGTATCTTGGGAACGATTCGTTGGTAACTCTACAATAATCTTACTTTGTAAGAGAGGGCGAATAATGCTAGCTTTAAAGAAAGTGTATATGATACATGCTTCAAGCCTCAATTGTTATGGTCTCCCCTCGTCAACAAGAGGGGGGTTTTGTTGTGCACATGAGCCACCTACGATGCAGTGCATCTCACGCATGACGTGGGCAATGGGCTATAGGACTTGGTGGTTGGCCCAAATGGTGCTTGAAGCACCCATTAGATAAATGTATTTGTATAGTTTGGGCCTAACAGTTGGTCCAAGGGGTGCTTCATAGAACCTGTTGACTGGTGAATTAGTGCATCTTTGGACATCAAGGGTTGCCTCAAATTCTATAAAAGAAGGGCAATACCAGCCCCTAAAACACAGTCCAAAATAGAGTCTCACTCTCTCTTCTCCTATAAATAACTCTTTGTCAGAATAGTTCTAAGTGTGTATGATTTATAAGAATGGCTTCTTTATGTTTGCTGAGTGCAGAAACACAATGTCTAGCCGTATCTTGGGAACGATTCGTTGGTAACTCTACAACAATCTTACTTTGTGAGAGAGCGAATAACGCATTAAAGAAAGTGTAAATGATACATGCTTTAAGCCTCAATTGTTATGGTCTCCTCTTGTCTAACACAATGCTTCCTCCTTCTTCTTTCTCCTCCATCTTCCTCGCACCGAAACCCTAAGCAAGTGAATAACATGTTGACGGTTGCCTACCGACGTTATCGTGCTGATGTTGGCAGGCAATCAGCCGACATTAATTAACACAGTAATGTCAGCGATTGTCCACTGACACTGTTGGCATGTAGCCGTTAACTTGTGATTAGGGTTTCAGCGAGGGGGAGTTAGAGAATGAGAGGAAGAAGGTGGATGAGGAAGGAGCTAAGGGGCGATAAGGTGATGGACAGATAGGGCCGGCGGGGGGATGGGGGCAACGTCAGGAGCTTGGATGGTTGGAAGTAAGGGACTGAAGTAGTTTGGGGTTATTCAAGGTGTCAATACATAAAGAGAAAAAAAGTCGCTTGTGCTAACAAACTGCGGGTGCCGAGCTTAAAACAGTGGGTGCAGATAGAACGCGCTACCTTAATGAAGACAATGACGCAATGTAAAAAAGTTAGAATAATTATAAAAAAATAAAAAAAACCCCTCTAAAACACGGTTTTTCTATTGAACCAACAATCCTAAACAAGCTCATCTCTAAAGCTTTGGATTTCTTGTGCGAGGACAAATCTAAGGGCTTTTTTTTTCAGGCTTTTTTGTAATCTCCGCCTAGCCCTCTTGCGCTTGTAGTACTTTCTCTCCCCCATTTCTTAATAAACAGATAGGGGTCTATGCCAAACCCCCTTCTTATTGAGGGTTTTTTCAAAAAGAAAAACGACGGCCAGTAACAAGTTTAATTAAAATAAACACTATCTCATATATATGATCTCCTTGTGGTCTCCATAAACATATTTATTGCTCCTACAACAAACATTTGCCATCACCATGCACTCAATCATATTACAAAGTCTTTCTAAAAAGCAAGAATAAAATTTTGGCATGTTTTGTTCAAAACTAATATGATGAGTCCATGTGCTAACAATCTATTTTTCCTCATTGTTTTGCAATTATTTGGCAGTATATATGATATTATTTCTCAATAACATTTGAGAATATTAGACAATATTTAGAGAAGGATAAGATCACAGTTGGACGTGGGACCATGAGGCCTCTTCCTCTCATGCCATCAAAGAGAAACACGGTTTTGTTGACCCACCTAACACGTGGGTCAACTTGAATCATTGGATGCACCTTATTGGTAGGGATGACAACGGTGCGGTTTAAAACCGTGAACCGCGGAAAACCGCACCGCATGGTGCGGTTTTGGTTTGCCAAAATATAAAACCGCCACGGTGCGATTTCGGTGTTGCGGTGCGGTTTCGGTTTTGCCCAAAACCGTACCGTTTAGACCACTATAATGTTAAACCGCGGTGCACCGCACCGCACCGCATGGTGCGGTTTCGGTTTTACATATGGTACACCGTCGCGGTGCGGTGCGGTTTCGGTTTTACATATGGTACACCGTCGCGGTGCGGTGCGGTTTCGGTGTTGCGGTGCGGTTTCGTTTTTGCCCGAAACCGCACCGAAACCGCACCGTTGCCATCCCTACTTATTGAAAGGCATTCAATGATTCATGTTGGAGGATCATGTTTTCCCTTGAGAGATGCCGCAGGTATAAACAAACTGCCAATCTTTTTTTTTTTTTTTCTCTTTCTTGATGCCTGGCATCGAGCTTACTGTAAGGTTGATTGAATTGGAAACTCAATTCATTATCATTTTACTGCAATTATTTCATGGTTCTTGATGACTTGCTTATTTCTTTAATTATCAAAAAGTAATATATTGCCTCCTTGTCTGACTTCGAAACCGAGTATCGCTTCTACCACAACCTATTATATTGTTTGACTTTACCATCTATTGGACAACAATTTTGTTGACCCACCTGACAAGTGGGTCGACGAAACCCTCCATGGTAAAATCTTGGATGTGCCATCTTTTAACACTGCCAAGAAGCACATTCTAGGTCCATATTTGAGGGTTTTGTTGACCCACTTATCTGATGGGTCAAAAAAAATTATTTTGCTGGACCGGCCAGGCGGTCATTAGGACATGGTGCTGTCGTGGTAGAGCAAGGGCTCAAAGTTGTCCGAAGATCGAAACAGTGGGAAGGCACACAATATAGTTATTTTTTTATTAAATTCCATAATCGTGATTTCGTGATATCCACAGACAGGATTCGCACGTGCAAACAATGCACAATGGCCTTGAGGGAAAGTTCGCTCCATAGTGTCCATACCGGGAGTCGAACAAGGAACCTCTCCGACATGGGAGAAGAAGTATCACTAGGACAGTTGTTTTTAGTGGTGCAACTTGGGTCGGGTAAAATCGAGAACCGACCCAACCCGATTTAATATTGGAATTGATGTGTTCTAAGCATGTAAAAACTCTGTTTTGATCTATTAATAAAGGATGAATGTTATTATATAAGATGAATGTTAGTACCTAATATAGTTGTGTGTTCTTACTAGAACAGAGAGCCATTGCTACATGGTGGTCCACTGAGTTGAAGACTAGTGGTTTGGTTTCATATAACCTAAATCAGTTTGCACCTATGATTAGGTTAGTCATCTTATCATGATAAGCTGTTGGGATGACAGTGCAGGGAGTCTTCACCATGTTCATCACTAGACACAATGTCTGTGGCTAAACAGAACCAACACAGTGCACATATCGGTGAGCAGACACCGGTGCACTAAACCGTGTTTCTGCTTAGGATAAAACGATCCTAAACCCCGAGGAACCATGACTGGTGGGAAAACCAGTTGTGCGGTGCTTTAGCGCACCAATGTATGAGGGTCCAGTTACGTGATCCAAAACCACAGTATGTTGGGTTATCCGGTTGGTGTCGCATCAGCGTGCCACTTTTGTTGGTTATCCACACCCCAATGGGAGGTGCATTCCTTAGTCTGATTTGCGTCGTATTAAACTCAGGCCTGGTAGTCATCAGTTGGACTGTTAACTGTTCGATTTACTTAACGGGATAATCGGAGGTATGATGTACGTGGTTAACCAGGAAGGAACCAAGTCATATGACCACTCGAATCTAACAGTATTCTCCACCGCTCGAGTTAAGTCATGACGCCAATTGGAGAAACAGTGGGTTTACCACTACTAAGCAGAGAGCAAAGATATACGAGAGAACATAGTAAGTCCGGGATAATTAGAGTGCAACCTACGTCGCACTCTGGGTGGCTACGCAGGTTAACTCGGACTCAGATGGTCGATGGTACACTCGGGTAGAGTGTCAATCAAGTCCAAGTTGGAAACTATGAACCCTGATCGTTGAAGGTTCCACCTTATCCATATTATTTACGGTCCTCGAACCATCTCCTCGTTTCACGAAATACAGTTAGAGAAAGTAATCAGTCCAATCCTAATACCTTCCGTGTGTGCATCGTACTAGTGCATGGTAGATGCTTATACGTGTGTGTGCTAGGATGCAAATCCGAAGTAGTATAGAGACACACATGGTCATCCTCTCACCTTAGTAGGATTCGTTACACAGGTGTGATATACGGTTCATGTTTGCGAGTTGACTAGTTGACTTTACTAGGGGCACCCTAGGTGTTCACTAAGGGCACCCCGGTGATAGTGAAATCACTAGTCATAACCCACATAGGTAGGTTATGCGGGTTCCCAAGCTAGAGGGGCAACTAACTAGAGATGCGGGAGTATTTTGGAAAACAAAAATACCACCATACGCTAGGTTGGCTGCCCCTAGCAAGTGGGAGCGACACATATGGTCAGCCCCTCCCCTAGCTTCTAGGAGTTTGTTATCAAACTTGTAGCGGTAGTGGACTTTAATTTAGGGATTTGACTTTAAGGGTTGGCCACACAAGGCATGTGTGTGGCCTGCCTATACACTCACGCAAAAGGGAGACAAGTTAGGGGGGGCGGCCCTAGATTCTTACACTTGCAAGACTAGGGGGTCGACCTCTATAAAGGAGTAAGGGGAGAGGGGGGCTGGCCTGTAGTGCTTGTCCGAGCTCCCTCTCTTCTTTGCACTCTCGTCTCCCTCAATTGAGTGCGATTTCAGACTTCATCGAGACTTCCTCACGTGATGATTCGAAGGCGGAGAAGGGTCATTCCTCAGAGGCACTTACAGATCTGGGAACGACATGTTGTGTATTGTGTGAGATCGGGTGAACGAAGAAGGATTCATAATCTCACATACTATTGATCTTCTTCACGGACGTTCTTCCATCTCCATCGCTAAGAAGATAATTCTCTATGGTAAAAGATCCGTATGAAGGTATGTAATACTCTAACATGTAAATCTAGCGTAGACTCGAATTGCATGCATGTTAGATATTTGTATCGCTAGATTGACCTTAGGGTGCTCGATTCATATGCACCGGAAAAACCCTACCCACATTTGGATATAATTAGCTTGAGGGTAACACCGACATTTGGATATAATTAGCGTATTTTAAAAATCCATAAAATAAATTTTCATACATTCTCGTCATTCAATCCTTTGTTTTCAGATGACCAAGTTAGACCCTCTGTCTGCTATCCTGAATGACCACAAACTAATCGGTTCCAACCATGAGGACTAGAAGCACAATCTTTACCTGGTTTAAGGATTGGTAAGCATATGTCAGCCCTTAATGACCCGGAGCCAGACTTATCGGGACCTAATACCACAGAGGCACAGATAAAGGTATTCACTGACTGTGAAATTTCTTATTACCTTAGCTAGGTTATGCTTGGCTAGCTAAGCACCGTGCACTATAAGACCAACTAGACGAAGCTAGTTGGTATGCCCCATAATGGGCAGATGTAAGCACGGGTTAGATCACACAATCTAAAGCTAGCAAAAGTTATGAGTTGTGATCAACGAGAAATGACGCTAAAGAGCATATACAAAGTGGAAATCTTTAACAGAGATAAAAATCATCCTCCGGTCAAAACCGGGACACAAAGGGATCTCGCTTCCCTAATAAAGTAGCAAATAAGGTTACAAGCAAGCTAAAAGTGACTACACAGAGATTACCCCTTAGCCTCCTAGGTCCATGACTCGCGCCTTCGGTGAAGTAGAGACGGTGCTCTCACTTCATAGTTGCCTTTAGCCCCCTAGATTCGTGACTTGCGATGGCAGTGAAGTAAAGACAACGCTCTCACTTCATAGGTGCTGAACCGAGTTGACTCTTGCGCCTACTTCTTCGTTCCTCTTCTCTACTTGCTTCCACTCTAAAAGAGGCTCCCAAAGTGAGCGACGTCGCTATGGGTGTTCGATGTGAACGATGTCATAGAGTGCTCTCACGATAGCCTTCCACACGGTGGTGGGATCGCACTTGGTGTGTGCTAGTAAATTGGGGGAAAAACAAAGCGAAAATAAAAAGAACACTTAGATATAATGAGTGACTAAGGTAAAAGGTGATCTTGATATCTTTCGAGACCTTATTAGATCAAGCTTCTAAGCCTAGCACACTTCAAAGACTCAAGCCACAAAACCCCCTAAAGACTAGATCAAGATTTAGGTGTTGGATGACACCTTAGATCATTCACTAGCTTTGACCTCTCTTACTTGTATGATCACAAGAAGTTAGAAGACTCTCAAGTGACCATACAAGTAATGAGTCCAATCTCCATAGATATTATTTTGGTAGAAGGTTGAAAAGAGGAGGAATAGGGAAAAAAATAGATAATACAGTTCAAGGATGAACTCACCAATACTTTGCCTCTCTCTTCTAATTTCTCTATTAAACCAAAAGACTCATTAGTAGCTGATGGGTGTAGGGGTGGGATATTTATAGCCCAAGGGAGCCCTTAAGTGGATTGTTAAGATCAAATAAAAGATCATTATCTTTAAGAGTCTGTCTCAGCTAAGTCGTGTGTACAGCCCACACGTGGCAAATTTGGATTGGATGAGCCAACTAACTCGACCTTTCCAGTAGGTTCTAGACTGAGTCATGCGCACGACTTTAATGTCATATGCACGACTTCCATATGTCATCGTGCCATAGGACTGTCCCATGTGGGGCATAAGGTAGACATCAAATAGTGTGTTGCCGACTAGGATCGTGCGCACGACTTTGGAAAGTCCTGTGCATGATTTTTAGTCTAGCAGACACTATTCTATATAAAAATTTTGAGTGCAGAAAAAACTAAGGCAAAGTCATGCGCAAGATTGTGCAGTCGTGCGCACGACTTTAGTCTGATAGACAACACCTTTTGTCCACCAAAGATTAAGGCATAGTTGTGCGCATGACCTTAAGTCGTGCGCACGACTAGCCTACTATGCACACACTAAATATAAGGCTTTGGCCCTTGCTCTTAACGAAATGGACGATGAAGTCTAGCATGCTTATGTGGTCATTCATATTCTAAAAAGATGCCCACACATCTTGATTTGAAGGTCCAGAATGAACATGCACACACTCAACTTAATCAAGCAAATATTCAAACGAAAAAAGTGTATGTGTGTGCGACAACTAATCATGCACCGAAAAACTCTATCCACTAGAGTAAAGTCTACTCCCAAAGAGGACAGTAGGAAAGGTCTTGGTTGTAACAATACATCTTTCATGCAAATGAACTAAATCTAAACTCTACCCTACCGACTTTAGCTCATAACTATTCACTACATCGGTAAAGTAGATTAGTTTAAGTCATTTAAAACTAATGGCAATATAAAAAAACCTAACAGACTGGAAGGAATCTAATAAAATATATAAGTGCTATATAATATCATCCTTTCAAACAACTTTATAGAAGCAAATTAATGATATGCCTGATACTTCTGATATGATGTTGTACTTGAATGAGTTGTTTGATGGTCAGAATCGTGTTACGAGATACATTACCATCAAAAAACCTGTCTGCACTAAAATATCCGAGGGGATGATGGTTCGGGAACACATGCTGAAAATATTTAGGTTCTAGAATGAACTATCATCCATGGACGTTGTGCTAGATGGCGAAATGATGATAGACATCTTCCTCTCATCACTGTCTGGAGTCTTTAAAGGCTTTATCGCCAACTTTAATCTGAATAAATTGACGATGATAAATACGGAGCTTCTGGAAACTCTCCAGGTAGCTGAGGATGGCTTCAAGCAGAAGGAAGAAGCATTGTACGTGCAACGTAGATCCTTCAAGATGTTAAGTAAACCTCATAGTAAGAAACACAAGAAAATACCTAAGTCAGTACTTATGCAGAACTTTATGGGGACCTCTAGATCTAGTGAATGAAAGAAGCCGAGCACCAAATATTTCCGGTGTGGTGAGAAGGGCCATTGAAAGAAGGACTGTAAGACGCCTCAGAATATCGAAGAAGGTAATCCATAACTCTTAATTGTTGAATTATTTCTTTCAAGTAACAGTTCTTTTGCTAGTTTGATTCTGAATTATGGATCCACTAACTATGCATATAACTCTCTTCAAGGGTTTCGATAAATCATAAGATTGTTTGATCGGAGATAACCTTGAGCATGGGGATTGAGACCATGGCAGCACTGAAGCCATTAGAAGATGTTACTCTTAGTTTTTCTAATAATAAGACTGTAACTCTTAGAGATATTTTTTATGTTTCTTCATTGAGATGAAATCTGATTTATGTTTCTTCTTTGGTTAATGAAGGTTATTCAGTTTATTTTGATTCTTCTGGTGTGTCGTTTAAACTGAATGAAACTTTTGTAGTAAGATGAATGATTCAGAATAATCTTTATATTTTCTGTCCTAATTTAGAAAGATAAAATATAATGACTTTAGTATTTTATATTAATTCATATAAGCGTAAGAACCCTTCGAAAAATTTAACCTAATTGTGGCACATACGATTTATGCATATTGCCTCAGACAGGATACTTAGACTAGTGAAGGTCAAGCTTTTAGAAACAGATCCTTCGGAGACCCTTCCTACTTGTTAGTAAGAGCCTCTAAGATATTAGCATTAATCCATTCAGATATTTATGGACCCATGAGTATCAAGGGGATAAGAGACCATGAGTACTTCATTACTTTCACTGATGATTACTTGAGATATGGTTATATTTACCTGATGCATATCGAAAGTCAGAGTTCTTTGACAAGTTCAAAAAATTCAGAACTAAAGTAAAAAAAGTATACAAGCAAATATATTAAAGCCCTTTAATCTAATCAGGGTGGTAAATACCTATCTGACGAGTTCCTTAGATATTTAATGGAGCACGGGATTATATCTCAGTTAATGGCTCCAAGAACCCCACAACAGAATAAAGTTTCCACGAGAATGAATCAAACCTTGTTAGACATGGTTCATAGCATGATGAGCTATGCTAATTTACAATCAACCTTTGAGGGATACGCCTAACAAACAACATATATTTTGAACCACGTTTCATCTAAATCAATGACTCAGACCTCTAGAGAACTGCGATCTAGGTGAAAGCCAACACTACAATATTTCAGAATATAAGGATGTCTTGCTCGTATACCGAAGGATAAAAGGGATAAGATGTAATCAAAGTCCAGAGTATGTCTGTTTGTAGGGTATCCCAAGGAGACCAAAGGTGGACTATTTTATGATCTTGAGGACTAGAAGGTAATCATTTCTACGAATGCTATCTTCCTAGAGAAATATTATATTATAGACTACAAACCCACTAGTAAGGTGGTTCTGGATGAATTGCTAGGTACTAGTGGAGAGTGCGTGTTCAAAAATATAGTAGGAGCTAATATTTCAGATATTAATACTCCAAATACTGTAAAACTTTGTCACTCTGTACCACCCTCACCATCTCATCGAAGTAGGAGAAACATCAGAGCTTCTGATAGATACTATGAAGAAACCTTGTTGGTTGATCTAGAGGGTCAGGAGGATGATCTATTGAGCTACGATGAGGCAGTGTGAGTTTCTGATTGCTCTAACTGGTAAAAGACTATAGAGGCAGAAATGACATCTATGTCCTATAACGTTATTTGGACTCTTGTTAAACCATCATCCAATATTAAACATATTGGGTATAAGTGTGTGTATAAAAAGAAGAGGGGATCTTATTGTTCCTTTAAGATTTATAAAGCTAGATTAGTTGCCAAGAATTATACCCAGAGATAATGAATCGACTTTGATGAAACCTTCTCACCAGTAGCTATGATTAAGTCTATTTGGATCCTTCTATCCATTATAGTCCATTACAATTAGGAGATCTGGCAAATGGATGTCATGACATCATTTCTCAACGGGGATTTAGAAAAGGACATTTATGTAATGCAGTCTCAAGGTTTTGAGTCAGAGGGCAAGGAGCATCTAGTTTGCAAGTTGCAAAAGTCTATTTATGGACTAAAACAAGTATCTAGAAGTTAGAACATCTGTTTTGATCAGGCAATCCAGTCATATATATTTACTCAAAACAAGGATGACCCTTGTTTGTACAAGAGGAGTGACAAAACTACAGATAATATTCTGCTCATAGGGAATGATGTAGGAATATTGTCAACGGTAAAGGTCTAGTTGTCAACACAGTTCGATATGAAAGACCTATGTGAAGTAAGTTATATTTTGGGATCAAAGTAACACGAGATCATCAAAACATGATTCTTTCGCTGTCACAGATCAAATATATAGATAAGGTTATGGCCAGATTTGACGTGCAAAACTCCAAGAAGGGCTTCATGCCATTTAGATATGACTTGAAACTGTCTAAGGATCAAAGTTCTAAGACACCTGAGGAGAGAACAAAAATACAGAAGGTGCCTTATACTTCGGCAGTTGGTAACCTAATATATGCTATGCATTGTACAAGGCCAGATATCTGTTTTGCAGTAGGCATGATGAGTCGGTTTCAGTCAAGTCCGGGTCCAGCTCACTGGATAAAGCAGTCCTAAACCCTTAGGAACCATGACTGGTGGGCTAACCAGTTGTGTAGTGCTTTGGCACACCAATGTCTAAGGTCCAGTTACGTGATCCAAAACATGGTATGTTAGGTTATCCGGCAGATGTTGCATTAGCGTGCCACTCCTGCAGGTCATCCACACCCCTAATGGAAGTGCGTTCATTGATCTGACTTGTGTCGTATTAAACCCAGGCCTAGTGGTCATCAGTTGGACTATTAATTGGATCCGATTTATTCGATGGGGTAATCGGAGGTACGGCGTGCGTGGTCAACCTGGAAAGAACCAAGTCATATGAGCACTCGAGACTGATGGTATTTTTCACCGCTCGAGTTGCATCATGGTACCAATTGGAGGGACAACGGGTTTACCACTACTACGCAAAGAGCATGGGCATGCATGCAAGAGAACATAGTAAGTTCGGGGGAATTAGAGTGCAACCAGCATCGCACTCTGGGTGGCTACGCAGGTTAACTCAGACTCAGAGGATCGATGGTACACTCGAGTAGTGTGTTAATCGAGTCCAAGTCGAAAGTCATGAACCCTGGTCCCTAAAGGTTCCATCTTATCCACATTATGTATGATCCTTGAATCATCTTCTCGTTTCACGGAACGCAGTTAGAGGAAGTAATCAGTCCAATCCTAATACGCTCCGTATGTGATCTCTATGATGCAAATCCGGAGTAGTGTAGAGACACAAATGGTCATCCCCTCATCTTAGTGGATTCGTTACATGTGTGTGATACACCAGTTCGTGTTTGCAAGTTGACTAGTTGACTTTACTAGGGGCACCCTAGGTGTTCACTAAGGACACCCCGGTGATAGTGAAATCACTAGTCATAGCCCACATAGGTACATCATGCAGGTTCCCAATTGAGAGGGGCAACCAGCTAGAGGTATGGGGGTATTTTGGGAAACCAAAATACCACCATACGCTAGGTTGGCCGCCCCTAGCAAGTGGGAGACACACATGGCTGGCCCCTCCCCTAGCTTCTAGGAGTTTGTTATCAAATTTGTAGGGGAGGGGGGCTTTATTTTAGGGGTTTGACTTTAAGGAGCCGGTCACACAAGCATGTGTATGGCCGGCCCATGCACTTACGCAGGAGGGAGACAATTAGGGGGGCCGGCCCTAGCTTATTGCATTTACAAGACTGGGGGGGACCCGGCCTCTATAAAGGAGTAAGGGGAGAGGGGGGGACCAGCCTCTAGTGCTTGCCCGAGCTCCCTCTCTTCTTTGCTCTCTTGTCTCTCGTCTCCTTTGATTGCGTGCGATTTCAAACTTCATCGAGACTTCCTCGTGTGGTGATTCGAAGGCGGAGAAGGGTCATTCCTCGGAGGCACTCAGATATCCGAAAACGATGTAACATGGATCTTGTGAGATCGAGTGAACGAAGAAGGCTTCATCCTCTTGCATACTATTGATCTTCTTCACGGACATTATTCCATCTTCATTGACTAAGAAGATAATTCTCTGTGGTTAAAAAATCCGCACGAAGGTATGCAACACTCTAACACGTAAATCTAGCGTAGACTCGAATTGCATGCGTGCTAGATATTCGTATCGCTAGATTGACCTTAGGGTGTTCGATTCACGTGCACACACATGTAACTTAATTTCAATGAAATTTTTATTGTGTAACGTGCACCACGCAAGGTCTTTTGACCGGTAAATTTCTTTCGCTGCAGGCCTCAACTACTGGATGTTTCCAACACCTAAATGGTTCGGGATGGTTCGGATATTTTGACTAAACGGGTTTGTTCAGTTCTAAGTTTTATGGACCCGACTAAACATGGGTTGGTTCTGGGTTGGGGCTTGGGTAGACCCGACCCAACCCGAGAACCGAACTTATATATATATTAGTCCACATATATATATCATGTGGTGGACTTTTGGGCTACATCACACTAACACCCTAGTCAACATTAGTTGTTTGCTAATGTTGAACCAACTACCAAGGGAACTCATTGGGTGCCTAAAGCCTAAAGCCCAACATGGACCTCCGGCTTGCTAGTAAATAGCCAATAGCCATTGTTTTTTTAAACCAACTACCAACCAGAGAACCGACCCGAGTCAACCCAGCCTTAGTGTGGGTTGGGTTGGTTCGAGTTTATCCAAAGTCGGGTTGGTTCGGATTTCAATATGGTAGGACCAAACTAGTTCCGTTCAGTTCTGGGTTGGTTCAAACCCGAGGTGCAACCCTAGTTATTTTCATCCTCCCTACTCCTCCCAATGCAATTATTTCTCAATTATGGCATATTATTTCTCAATAATGGATCTCTATACTTAGTGCACATTGATCAACATCCAAAGAGATGATAATTGGACACAATGCGATGAGAGCTACGAGCCCCCCTTCCCCTCACCATGTGCTCCCCCCACCCCCACCCACTGGGGCATACAAACAAACACCGTCAAGGCCTCTTCGATCCACTAGGAAAGGACCGTAAGGCCGGAAGGAGAGAAGGAAAGCCCACGGCCGATCCGAAACGTCCCAACTGTTTGACTCGTTTTCGCGCATCACCAGATTATCTGGAAATACTCACGGTCCGGTACCTGTACCATACACCTTCCTCCCATGCCCCCTCACGTGACATTTAGCGGCAAAATTATCAGGACCCCACACTGCCAAGGTCAGCCCACAGCTTCCTGATCAGACACCTTTCGGCCACGTGGCAATCACGGCTTTACCAAATTGGCGGTGCACGTGGAGAGCACTCAATCATCCGACACAGCGGGGTCTGCTGTTATGCCGCACACTCCAAGGACCGTGCACCTTATGATCCCTCTCCCTCTCTAAAACCCGTCAACTCCTTGTTTCTCTCTCTACACTCTCTCTCTCTCTCTCTCTCCTCATGTCACTCCCCATACACTGCCTTGCTCCCTTCCCCTTCACCCACTCCTCTCCCTCACCCCGCCTCCTCCTCCGCCCCCTCCCCTTCTCCAAACCCGCGGTATCTCTCCGCCGCGCCCTCCGCCCCCCCTTGGCCATCGGCCCCGGCGGGATGTTCCACCCGGACCCCTCCGATGGCGACCCGCCGGAGGCCCCCGAGGACTCCTCCCACGGCGTCCCCCGCATGGAGCAGTTCGAGCGCCAGGTGGCCCTTGCCCGCCGCCTCCAGGAGGAGCAATTCAAGAAGGACCAGCCCCTCTTCATCTCCGCCCTCGCCCTCGAGAAGGACCCCCCAGCCGTCCCCTCCGAGAACTCCTCCGCCGGCGACGACCCCTTCGGCGACATAGACCGCGCCATCTCCCTCAAGCGCCAGGAGTTCGTCAAGCAGGGCCTCCTGCCGCCCAACCCGCCGGAGCTCCCTCCCGAGGTCCTCGACGAGCTCACCCCTGAGGAGGTCGTCGACCTCGACGAGATCCGCCAGCTCCAGGGACTCACTGTCCTCTCCAAGGATGACGAAGCTTACAAAGAGAATCCCATCAAATTGCCCGAAGAAGATGCAATTAGCCCCGACTCCGGATCGAGCGGGCAATCTTTCGACCTCGATCTCGATAGCTTGAGGAAGACTGGCGATCGCATTCTGGAGCCCAAGTTCCAGATGACCCTCGCCGAGCTGCTCGATGAGAGCAAGGTCGTGCCAGTGTCAGTATTCGGCGATTTGGAGGTCTCAATTACCGGAATACAACACGACTCGAGGGAGGTCAGTGCTGGCGACCTCTTTGTCTGCTGCTTAGGGTCCAAGACCGACGGCCACATGTATCTCACCGAGGCCGACAAGCGAGGAGCAATCGCAGTGGTGGCTGATAAGGAGATCAATATCGACGAGACATTGGGATGCAAGGCTCTCATCATCGTGGAGGACACCAATTCGGTGCTCCCCGTGCTCGCCGCGTCCTTCTATAGGAACCCATCAAGGAGCTTGTCCGTGATTGGGATCACGGGGACGAATGGGAAGACCACGACGACCCACTTGGTGAAGGCTATATACGAGGCAATGGGATTAAGGACCGGGATGTTGGGCACCCTCGGGTACTACATTCATGGGGACAACAAGTTGGAAGCTCCCAACACGACCCCGGATGCTGTGACAGTCCAGAAGCTGATGGCGAAGATGGTGCACAATGGGACTGAGGCAGTCGTGATGGAAGCTTCCTCTCATGGGTTGACGCTAGGGAGATGCGATGAGATCGATTTCGACATCGCCGTCTTCACAAACCTCACAAGAGACCACCTTGATTTCCATGGGACCGAGGAGGAGTACAGAAAGAGCAAGGGTAAGCTTTTTGCAAGGATGGTCGATCCAGAGAGGCACCGAAAGGTTGTGAATGCTGATGACCCAAATGCTTCGTACTTTATTGCGCAAGGAAATCCAGATGTTCCAGTTGTGACATATGCAATGGAGAATAAGAATGCTGATGTGCACCCATTAAAATTCGAGTTGTCGCTGTTTGAGACACAGGTTTTGGTCCAGACTCCTCAGGGGATTCTGGAGATCTCATCTGGGTTGCTCGGGAGGCACAATATATATAACATCCTTGCAGCTGTTGCTGTTGGGATTGCAGTGGGTGCACCATTGGAGGACATTGTGAGGGGGATTGAGGAGGTGGATGGAGTTCCTGGGAGGTGCGAGTTAATAGACGAGGAGCAAGCGTTTGCTGTGATTGTGGACTATGCACATACACCGGATGCTTTATCTAAACTTCTGGATACTGCAAGAGAATTGGGCCCAAAGAGAATTATAACTGGTATGATATTCTAGAATTTATCTAATTTGATTTAATTTTTCTCCCATGATATGAGCTGTAGTGGAGCTAAATTAATTTCTTGATGAACATGCGATATACTGACCGACTATTGCTGAACTCTTTTTTCTTGATTCTATGGTTTTCTAGTTCCCTTTTTTTGGCCAAGAAAATTACTTCACCAACACGAATTTCTCCTCTTGGTCTTTGGGGATACAACCATCGGAATCTACATAAAAAGATAAACATAGTGGAAAGTATATTGAGAATACTCGGATCAAGACATGGGGGCTAACGACTCATACTTCTAAAATTTTAAGCTTCTCGAATTTCCATAATGTGCTTAGTTATCACGTATGCAGTCAAAAGTTCAGGCGTAACCCATGCGCCAGGGATGCTCCTTTGGCTAGGTGCAAGCCTGTTCTTTTGACTGTATTTTTCTAGGTTTTTAGGGGGCCTAGAGGCCCCCTACACCCTCTGTCTCCCCACATAAAAATCAATCTATATACGAGATATGTATTGAAAACAACAAAAAAAACATGGTATAAAAACTGATAAATTTTACAAATTCCTCAAAAGACATACGCATAACATCAATTGAAATCTCCAATCAAAAACTGATAAAGAGTCAAAGGTTGTAATATCTTGGTTAGAAACTTAAATAATAAGTTTACAAAAACAAGAAATTATATGTTAGGAACTTAAAATAATAAGTCTAGCATTATTGTGGATGAATAGCATTTTGAGATTTGCACTTACATTGTCAAAAGTAATCCAACTGCGTTTAGGGAAGAACCCATATTGGAGAAGATTTGAATAAATCTATGTTTGGGGATGAACATAGATTTTCACAAAATATAGGATTTTGGAGGGTCTTTTGGGTAAGAAAACAAATTATAATGTTTACGGGGGGCTCTTAGAGTTTTAGGGAATGAGTGGAGAGGCAAAAAAAGTCAAAAAATGCAAGAAAATAATAAAGAAATATGGGCTTTAAAGTGGGCGTCCTAGGCGCGCCTAGCCTGGGTGTAGCTAGACGCATTTGCGCCTCAAGAGCCTGGCGCTACCTAGGCAAGGCACTAGGCTTAAGCCTTAAGGAGTCTAATGAGCCTAGGCACGCCTCTAACTGCTTAGGTTATCAAATGAAATTTATCGTGTATTTAGATTTCTCCCAACTTGCATCTTTTCTATGCCAAATATTCCTAAGATTGCTCAAGTAAATACGATCAAAATCCTATAATGGCTGTAAATAGTCATTGTAAAATGTATATTTGTAATTGGTGGACATGTATTTGTTTGTACGTTGATAGTTTACATGTCATTTACGGCAATGTTTGGAGCACCATATTGTATCATGTGTAATGCACAGTATCTACCATCGACACTAGATGGCACTGTATGATACCACACATAAAAAAGTACCACTCAGATGCTTTAAATTGTTTAGGTGTAGGGAATCAGTTGGATGGTTTTGATGCATTGTACATTTGTACTAGGTATACTGGTATCTCCAATTCTCAAAATCATCCAAAGCCAATTAATTTTATGAACAATCTTATTCAATTGTTTCTGAGCATGATTCAGACCCGATTCTAGACCGAGTCGACCCATCACGAATTAGAACAAAGTGGAAACAATACTTAGAACTTCTTTAATTTTGGATCTACGTTGTGTCGGTTCTAGCCTCTTCAAAGTCTGATAGAAACCGAGTGTGACTGAACTATTTTAGAAAATGACCAGATTGATTTCGAGCCTGAAAATCAGATCTAAACAGCTCCAAAATTCCAAAGTCAGTCTTTTTTTTTTTATCAGAAACTGTATAAATATCTAAAAATACAGAAAATAGCTCATTTTCTTGGATAATCCTTGAGGAGCACGTAGATGTAGGGATTGTAAATTGAATGTGTACACCTACAAGCCAATTGAGTATTAATATGTACATGCACCCCCCCCCCCCCCCCCCCCCCCCCCACACACACACACACACACACACACACACATACACACACCACCCCAACACCCACGCATAATCAACCACCACCGGAATAGGTGCATTAATACAAAGAAGATATGGATGGGTAAGCTGATCAAACTCAAAATATCAAAAGTTAACCCATTAAAGAAATGGAAAATTGATGGTTCCTTTTTTGACATTAAGTTTTCATGTGACATCAGAAACACAAAAAGTGAAAATACGAACTTGAACAATCCTTGAAAAGAGAATTTAGCTAAACTTAGATTTTTGTGGTAATATAGATTTATTGTAATTTGTAACTATTATAACTCGCTTAGAATAAAGCTACTTATAATTAAAACCTAGGAAGCACCAATACGGATGCGGGGATACAAATACAGGGATACGGATATGGTGATACGTTGATTTTTAAAAAGCTAGGATATACGGTACGGCAAGGATACGTTTATAATTATATATAATTAAATTTTTTTTTTTGTGCTAGAATATGAATAGTTTGAAAATTAAATATGACCATGTTCATAATTCATTATATTATTTATATCCAATACAATAAAAAATACAGAGCTAATGTCACATTCATCCATTACAAAAAAGTAACACTAACAACATTACACAAGTGTCACATTCATCGTCCATTACAAAACACTAGCAAAAATACTAACATTCATCATCCACTACAACATACAAATATTGTGTGACTATTGTCACATGCATCATTCAAAAAACAAAACATATAAATGATATCATTAAGCAAATGGTTATGTATGAAATTTAGATCCATTTTCGAAGTTTCGGTCGGGGTCGGGTTGGGTTTTCGGATTTTGGACTACATAGCCATCCATTCGTATCCCGGCGTATCAATCCCGTATCCCCGGCGTATTGATCCCGTATGCCTAGCGTATCGGTCCCGTATCCCCGGTGTATTAGATCTTTTTTTTTTTTAATCCTGATACTTCCTAGCCTTATCCGATACGTATCCCCGTCGTATCAAGCCGTATCCGATACAGGTACGGCACCTGTTTCGAAGTATCGGTGTATCCCCTGAGTAAAACCAATATAACATGTTAAATTTATAACCTCATCTTTTTCTGGTGCATTATATTCAGTCATTGGATGTGGCGGTGAAAGAGATAGAGGCAAAAGACCACTTATGGCGAAACTTGCTACCGACAAAAGTGATATGGTTATTTTGACATCTGACAATCCAAGGAATGAAGATCCATGTATGTATACTAGACCACGGTTTTTTTATTCCACTCTGCCTATATTTTACTAAATGATTGGATTAAGTGAAATCTGCTGAATTTTAACTTCTGTACCATGTTAACTGGAAGAATTAACTTTTGTATTTCCAATTCACTGACCAGTGGATATCTTGGACGACATGTTGGCGGGTGTTGGATTAACTATGCAAGATTATCTAAAATTTGGTGAAAATGATTACTACCCACCTCTTCCAAATGGGCATAGGGTTTTTTTACATGACATTAGGAGAGTCGCTGTGCGGGCTGCTGTCGCTATGGGTGAGGAAGGTGATATAGTTGTAAGTTTGTTACCATGCCCATCCTTTTTAATTTGCAGATAATGAACCAATACAGGTGCATCAAGTTTTATATACATATCTAAATGATCCACTTTTTCATTTATTTGGAAGCATTTTCATGGTACAAGAACTTTCATCTGAACAAATATCTTGCTTAACTGTTAGCACTATAGGGTAAAATTTTTCACGCATTTTATCTGTATTACATAATGAGGAGATTGATCAGTAGATAACTAATGTAAACCTTGTCGTGTAATTTTGGGATCAAATGATTGTGTACTAGTAATGCACATCCATTTGTACCTTATTAAATATTACAATATGCCTTATATTATAAAAGTAGCTTTCGGTTTATTTTTCAACTGTGTAAACGTAAATGTGGGGTTATTTGGTTTGTGATGCTTTAATACGTATATTAGTCTTTGTTATTCTCTTCCTAGAGGAATACTCGTTTAAGATATTGTTTA
This sequence comes from Chamaelirium japonicum, assembly GCA_947650365.1. Classification (NCBI taxonomy): domain Eukaryota; kingdom Viridiplantae; phylum Streptophyta; class Magnoliopsida; order Liliales; family Melanthiaceae; genus Chamaelirium; species Chamaelirium japonicum. Next base: position 33,389,994 of record OX393549.1, read on the forward strand.
TGAGTGCCTTCATGTATCTAGACCTTTACTGCTTCAAATTCCTGTACGTGGAAGCATTTGATACTGTGTTGAAGCATGTATTTCTATGGTTTGGACCCATAACTGGCTCAAATTATGTGATACATGTATACAGGGGTGTAATAGTCATTTACCACCCCTCCCACCCCCCACTCCCCGAAGACAGTTGGATAATAATGCAACATGCATATTCAATATTGTTAAGTACTAAACTTCTTGTCTCTGTATCACGTATCATGTTGACTTTTTCCTTCTTTTCATGTATTTATGCTAGGATCCCACAATTCCACAACCTTGTATCACCCTTAGTTTTATTATGTAAGGAAATCCATTTATTTCTGCTAGTTGTATTATTTATAAAAATTTTGGCAGCCATATTATACGCTTAGTTTTACCGTGGATTAAGGGAAGTAGATACTGACTTCTGCCAATACTATGTCATTAGTGTTTTGCTTCTATTATATTCCGTTTCCTTAAAAGCGATCATTTGTGACAATATGGTATTCAGGTTAGAGAGAGAGAGAGAGAGAGAGAGAGAGAGAGAGAGAGAGAGAGAGAGAGAGAGAGAGAGAGAGAGAGAGAGAGAGAGAGAGAGTCATTTATCACATGTAACCCTTTTATTTACTTATGTAGTGATATTTTTTCAATCTTCTTCCTTCTAATTCAAAAATTCTCTACAATCCTTGATGCCCTAGATACTGGTTCCACTTGTGCAAACTCCGAGCCATTTTTTATTCCCCTTGCATTTTTCATTATCTGACCTGCCTACCATATACACCTTCAGGTTGTTGCAGGCAAAGGCCATGAAACATATCAAATTGAAGGTGATAAGAAAGAATTCTTTGATGATAGAGAAGAGTGCAGAGAAGCATTGCATTATGTTGATGAGCTCCATCAAGCAGGGATTGACACAAGTGAATTCCCATGGCGGTAAGAAAACTATCTTTACATGAAGTCTCATCGACTCCTGCACAGAGTTATTTCCCCCTCCCATAGAATCCTTAAGTATTACCCCTGTCTATCATCTGGGGGGGAGCTTATGTTATATCATCATCATTATCCAAGTCATCCCATCAAGATGGTGCCAACTATAAGGAAGATTGACACGAATTTTCCGACCGACTGCCAACTTGACATCAACCCTCTAAGATTGGTGCCGAAAACCTGGCCGAGACAAATTGACAGTCGACATCAACCCTATAAGAGTTCACTTAATTTTCCTTCTTTTTTAATGAACATTATTTGAAATAACTATGTACTAAAAAGTTAAAGAGAGACTTATGTAATTGAATATGCAGAAAAATGCTCCTTTCTTATTTCACTGTACCTGCCACAGGTTACCAGAGAGCCATTGAGTGTTCTCTTCAGAAGAGGTTGTCGATCTAGGTGCATATTCACATGTTGAAGGAGACGCTTCAATCAGCTCTCTTGTTGTTCGCTTTTGTGACGATGATCAGTCAGAGATACCATTCATCAAACTAGTCGAGGAGGCGATGATGGTGCTCCGCACGATTATCATTAGAGCTGTCCTACAAAGAGGATACCAGGTTTTTCGGTCACTGGCATCATGTCTCTCATGTTTTGCTATCAAATTGGTTGGTGGCCTGTATGCTTGTTTATTTGTAAATTTATGTAAGCAAGGTTGTCTAAAATTGAATGACTCTTAATAATTCTAATGCCTCCCATATTTGGTATGTTAGATACCCTCACACCCAAAACCCGAGTTGTAAGGGGAGGTTCACAGAGGGTATTTAAAGCGGGCGATAGATGTCCCCTTTACTGATGTAGGACTAACCGGTGGACTTACTCAACACCCCTCCTTAAGCGGAGCACGCGGAGCGAAGCACAATCGGAAGGGGACACATCCAGAGGGATACGGTGAGCCCAGGCCTGATACCATGTTAGATATCCTCACACCCCAAAACCTGAGTTGTAAGGGGAGGTCCACATAGGGTATTTAAAGCGGACGATAAGTACCTCTTTTACTGATGTGGGACTAACCGATGGACTTTCTCAACATGGTAGTTGCTCCATAATTGTGGACTTTTGATCTCAGCTTAGATTCATGTTTGCAAGTCTGGTGTAGTCGTAGAAGTCTGGGGATGTTTCAGTCCGTGACACAATGAGTTGTAATGGAAATAGATGAGAGAGAGAGAGAGAGAGAGAGTATCCAAGTTGTCTCGGTATGGCTAAGTGTTCTCTCACAACACCTATGCTCTACGCCCAACATGGTTTGAGGGTTCGTCCAAATTTGAGCTAGTCGCTCAAACCAATTTGGATTTTGGAGGATCTGACCCATCAAACCCACAATAAGGCCCCTAATAGGCTTTCATTCGGATTTAGTTCATACTATTATTTTATTAGTTTGAATGATATATGAAATTGCTCTTCTTCTAGTAATAATATTAGCTTTGGGTATGGTGTAACCCCATCCTCTCTTTTTTCTTTTTTGAAGAGGACCCAGAGGAGTTTCCTAAAAAAATGACGAAACATTATTAGATATTACATGATTCATATATCATAAAATTTGATATTAAACGACGATTCGGGCCTGAACCGGCGAATCACACGCTAATTATTGATTTCTTTTTGGGTTTTTTTTTACTTACACCCTAGTTTTATGTTGAAATTTGAGTTACATGCCTACTTTTTAAAAAATTGACTTTACCTCTCAATCCGTTACTTGACTGTGAACGACCGTTAAAAGTGGGGGTGTAAGGAAAAACAAAACCCACTTTTAAAGGCTCGCTCATAATCAAGTGACGGATTAGGGGCTAAAGTCACATTTTTAGAAAAGTGGGGGTGTAACTTAAATTTCGATATAAAGTGGGGGTGTAAGTAAAAAAAATCTTTCTTTTTCAGATTTTTATATTTTTGTTTGGTCTGAAATAGCCGATCCAGCCCCGTACAAGTTCGTTTTTAAAAAATTACATCATCGGATTTATTACCTTTTATATCAGGGTTTATATATATTAGGTATTTTAAAAATACATTTGCGTAGGTTATTCGAAGTCACATAATTGTACAAAATGAAAATCGAGGGGGACAAAGAAATCTGGTTTATAGTTCAGGGAGTATTTCCTTAATTTTCTTATATTTATATTCACCTCATCATATGTATGGTTTCGCCACCAAACCAGTGAACCCCCTCCTCCGCCGTCGTCGCTGGACCTAACCGAACCCCCCTCCCCTGCCATCACTAACCTAATCGAATCCCCTCCCCCCCCCCCCCCCCCCCCCCGGACCTAATCGAACCCCCCTCCCCCCCGGCCATGAGATGAACCCTAAACCTAGCCCTAGAACTAACTGAATTCCCACCACCGTCGGAGGTCGAGCTCGCCGGGGTCGAGAGGTCGAGCTCGTCGGGGTCAGGAGGTCGAGGCCGACGCCGCCGGAGGTCGAGCTCGCTGGGGTCGGGAGGTCGCCGAGGTAACCACGTCGCCAGGATCGAGAGAGAGATGGGGGGGTTAGTGTCGGGTTTATCATCAGAAGACAGGGACCTTAGGCTAAACTGATCTGTTGTATATCCATATGCTAAACCGATCTCTCTTTCAGGAAGCTTACACATATTAACCCTTATTTTAGGGAAATTTTATTCATACCCCAAAAACCTGTAATTAGCCCCCATTTCCAACAAACTTGAATACACCCCATTTATTTTTTTCATACCCCATTCCTGTTCCAAAAATACCCTTCCCCCTTACACCCCACCATCAATACACCCCAGTTAAATGGCCCGCCCCAACTTGATTATACCCCAATCAAACACATACCCCCTTAAATATACCCCAATTATATGCACTCTTTAATACACCCCACTCTTAAATAAACCCCATGCCGTTGGCCGGTACTTGAAGGCACAGGTAGGGCTACAACTTGGGCAGGCCAACCCGAGCCCAACCCGAATTTGGGTGGGTTAACCCGAACCCACCCCACACAATTTGATCAACCCAACGGATTGGGTTTGGGCTAAGAAAGTTCAAACAAACCTTGAGTTGGGTTGGGGGTATAAAAGACGCTGAGTTAGAGCTTTGGGGTATGGGATACAAAAGAAAAGGGCATTGTTGGTATTAAATGGTTGTTGTGTAAGTTACTGAGAAACGATAGGGAGATGGGGGCTAATTACAGATTTTTGGGGTATGAATAAAATTTTCCTTATTTAAATGTGTATTCATAATTCTTGGAGTGGGTCTTCTTTCTTATCTAATGCTGCCCCAACAGCCCAGATGTTTCAAATATCAAGACTTGAACTAAGTGGTCGAGATAAAAATAATATCTTTTTATCCTCCAAATAAATCATCTTCCGAACATACTTATTAGATGTAGTGTGTTAGTATTCTATTAGTCCCACCTTGGTTGTGGTAATATAATGGTGTGCGTTCTCTTTATATAAGAAGAGGTAGTCTTATGTAATGTGATTGTGATCAATGAGATAATACAAGGAGATTTTCTCCCCAATCCTATTCTCTCTCCCCCTCTCTTAGTAACATGGTATCAGAGTCAACCCTCTTGGCCTAGGGTTCAACGCTCTCCTCTCCGGCCTCGGCCTCCTCGGTCGTCGTCGATGACATCGAGGAGGCCGGGAAAAATAAAAATTGTTTTTTCCTGTCTCGCTCTCTCTCTCTCTCTCTCGACACCGCCGCGATGGCGCTCTGCAGGAGCTGCGGCGATGGCAGCTTGATCGTCGACCCCGCCTCCGGCACCAAAGTCTGTGAATCCTGCGGCCTCGAGCATGGCTGCGACAACTTCCAGGCCCAGGCCTTTGTGGCCGACGGCTGGCCGGAGGGCACCCTCATCCACTCCGTCGGCGATTTCGGCTACCGAGAGCGCAAGGCTTACCGCGCCAACGCCCTCATCTCCCACATCACCACCGTCCTCCGCCTCTCCGTCCCTCGCGTCGTCGAGGTCACCGCCATGGTCTCCAGCGTCACCGACGGCGAGTTCGGAGAGGGCGACTGGTTCCCCGTCCTCATCGGCGCTGGGCGTCGTGGGAGGCACATGCAGGTGGGGGAGCACATGCAGGTCCTGCGCTGGGCGGCGTGGGAGGCAGCGATCGGCCTCTTGAAGAGCCGGTCGGCGACGGCGAGGGAGCGGCCGTCCCCATCGAAACCCGATCCCGCGACGATCGTTCCCGCCGGCCCGCCGTGCCCGTCAGAGCCGCTCCCTGCGCCCGCCGCGCCCATTGAAGCCCGCCGTTCTCTGCGCCGACCACCTGCTCCCCACGCCGGCCACGGCCCTCACCGCTGCCGCATGCCGTCTCCCGTGCCGGCCATCTGCTCCCTGCGTCGGCTAGATCTGGCTCGGCCGCCGGCCACCTGCTCCGTCGCCGAGCCGGCCTCCTGCTCCCCACGTCGGTCAATCTGGCTACCAGCCGGTGCTCCTCTCTCGTGTTCAGGTCGCGCACGAGATGCGCCCCATCCCGATCTTCTCTTCCTCGTGCCGATCCCGTCTCCGGATCTCTCGCTCTCTCTCGGATTACTCTCTCTCTCTCTCTCTCTCTATCCCTCTTTTTTTTCTTTCCTTATCTCCTCCCTCTCTCGAATCACAGCCGTCCGGGTTTGAGATTGTGCCCTCGTCTCGTGGGAGCTATTTGGGTGAGCCTTACATCGTTCATCAGGAAAACAGGAGGCCACTATGCTCACGCAACACAGCCAGCTAATGCCGGGCCATCGTGTAGAGAGGCCGGTGAACCTACACTGTTCAATCAAGAAACGGTGTCCACTGTGCTCACCCAACACAGGGGACCCAAACAACTCTCTGGTCCCTGTCCGGGCTTTGAACCTTAATTCCCCCCGGCTAGGGTTACAAGCTCGCGCAACCAAGCTCGACCCTTAAGCCCTATCCCGTACGGAGATTTAAGTCTATTCTATACCATTCTGTTTCTGCACCCTATCCCGCACCGAAACTCGCCCTATCCCGTATCAGCAACCCTGCTATACTGACTACTGATCTGTGCCCCTGCGCTCAGGCCGGATCCGATTCTGGCCCAATCCGATCCGGATCATTTGTGCGTTGTGTGTGCTTGCTCGCCGACGTTGCAGCCCTGCGCTCGAACTACAGCTCCTCCTCCTGCTCTAGCCCGCGCCCATCGGTCTTACACCCGATCCGACCCGGCACGGCCCTTGCAGCCCTTGCATCTGATCCGGCCCTCGTGCACTTTGACCCGTTGTGCTCTCTCTGCGACCCTGCGCTCGAGCTGCCGCTCCACCTTCTGCGCCCGCGTCTTGTCTCCGGCACAGTAGCACGGGGGGGCAGATCTGGCGCTCCCGGCCATCCCCTCGCCACTTGCACTCTCCTTGCGCCCTGCACTCTGTCAGTCAGCCCGCTGCGCCTTGCGCTTTGTCAGCCCACCTTTCACCCTATGCCCTTGTGTTTTGTCGATTCGTCTGCCCTCTCGCCTCGCGCTTTCCCTTGCGCCTTGGTATTTTTGCGCTCTGCGCCCTACCGATCCTCCTTTGCCGGCTTTTAGATCCTCTTTAGTTCCGGTCACACTTGTTTTGTGCCAGCTTTTGGATCCATTCTCGTTCCGGTCACACTTGTCTTGTGCCGGCTTTTAGATCCTCTTTAGTTTCGGTCACACTTGTTTTGTGCCGGCTTTTGGATCCTTTCTCGTTCCGGTCACACTTGTCTTGTGCCGGCTTTTAGATCCTCTTTAGTTCCGGTCACACTTGTTTTGTGCCGGCTTTTGGACCTTTTCTTGTTCCGGTCACACTTGTCTTGTGCCGATTTCTTTTGATCCTCTCTAGTTCCGGTCACACTTGTTTTGTGCCGGCTTTTGGATCCACTCTCGTTCCGGTCATTCTTGCGCCGGCTTTCGGATCCTCTTCCTTTCCTTGGTCTTGTGACCCAATCAGAGCTACGACTCTTTATCTTCTCCTTTTTTCTTTGTCTATGATGATTGAGATCTTCTAAGAGGTGTCAAGTACTTTCTTCAGCCGGGTGCTTGCCTCTTATGAGGTCTCACGCATTCACATATTTTCTTAGCCGCTCTCTCTCCTTTCGGCCTCCATTATTGCCGGCTTCCATCACCGTCGGCTTCCTTCGCTCCGATCCTTAGTGATCATTGCCAATTCCCCCGGTTAACCTGCTTACAGGTTGGCCGTGTTCCCCCGGTTGTCCTGCTTTTAGGTCAATCGGGTTTTCAGGACGACTTGCTTACAGGTCGTCCTGGCATTATCTTTACTTTTCAGCATAAAAAAGGGTTATTTGATGTAATTTTTTTTTCTTTCTTTTTTCCTTCCTTTTATTAAGCAAACTGATGTCGGTTTATACCTTACATCAGTTTGACGGGGGATATTAGATGTAGTGTGTTAGTATTCTATTAGTCCCACCTTGGTTGTGGTAACATAATGGTGTGCGTTCTCTCTCTATATAAGGAGAGGTAGTCTTATGTAATGTGATTGTGATCAATGAGATAATACAAGGAGATTTTCTCCCCAATCCTATTCTCTCTCCCCCTCTCTTCGTAACAATACTTATTCGCTAATTTTTTTATAGGTTAATAGAGTTTTATAATACATTAATAAAATTTAAATTTGTGATCATATGGCTAGTGTACGAGAGGCGGTGGGACTATGGGGAGTGGAAGGGGGGGGCAGTATGAAGACGAGATGATCCAAGTTGTGATGATTGTAGTAGCATCGATGAAGACCTTCCTGATACCGTGATGAAGACTTTTCCCTCTTCGTCCTAGGGTTAGGGTTTCCCCACCCCTCTCTTGGCCTCCTCGGGCCGCCGTCGGTGGCTCCGAGGAGGCCAGGCCGTGGATTTGGCTGGCTATTGGGGTAGGATCGGGCTCTCTTCCTCATCCCTATAGATAGGGGCATCTTCTCTCGCCGGTGTTTTTGTTCTCGTCTCGTCGGAGTCGAGCGGTGCCCCCACAGCTTCTGCTCGGCGTCAGGGCCGGCTCTTCCACTGGGTGAGCGGGGAAGTTGGATATAGCCCCGGTGTCGAGGATCTCCACTGGTGAGTTTCAGTACACCTGTCCCCTAGTCGGTGGCGGCGACGGGTCGACGACGGTGGGGCAGCGTTGGCTACGACTCCGATTTTGCTTGGCTTGGCGACTAGATCGGGCGATGATACGCCATTTTTGGTTTTGTTAGTAATGTTGTAATCAGTTTGTTTTCTCTCCCCTTTGTTATCGGGAGTTTCTTCCGTCGGTGTGCGTGGTTGGTGGCCGCCGGAGGCGGCATGTTGTTGTCCCTAGAGTTAGGAGGGTCTGGTTGTTCACCTTGTTGGCACATCGTTGTTCCCGTCGGGTGGCGGTTTTTGATGTTTTTACCATCAGCGAGCGGGGCTTTCTTGCTTGCGCCAGGCTATGGCGCCTGCCGGAGATCCAGTGAACCCTTTTGAAATACCAAAAAAAAAGTAAAACAAAGTAGCTGCCGTCATCACGGGTAAATGGATAGATAGAAAGTAAATTATTTGAAAAAGATGAACAATGGTGATAAACCTGAATATGGACCAGTTATGCAAAGAGGAGGTAGAATCAATACGAGTAATCAGTATGGCAACTTCATTTGAATCATGCTACAAGTCATGCAAAGAGAGATTGGAGAGATGTTGGTGGAAGCAGCCACAGCTGCAAGAAGTTTCTTTGTAGGGATTCGCCCTTCATAAGCATGATTCATTCTATGATAGCCGTTAATAGCTGAATTCCTTGGATGCCCACAAATCTTACATGCTGGCCGAGGCCGAGTCTGAGCAGCAGAGAAAGACGGCCGCCCGACCCCTTAGGATTTGTGAAACTTATGGAACGTGAGGCCTAACTAAGTGGTGCAGGACTTCTGGAATGTGAAGTCTGATGAGATCTTCAACAGATCGAGATGGGTGTTTCTTCAAGATGCATCATGGCGCTAAGCCGCTAAGAAGTAACCCGATCAAATGCCGGTTCCACGGCAGCCACGACACATCGCCCATGACTAACCTAGAACTTCCCCGCTGCGACCTTGCCTCGGATCACACCCTTTGATCTGCTGTTCGGGAATGGAGACACCAGCAGCGGCCATGATTTCCTTTCCCATCAATTCTGTGATTGTAGTTTGTATGCAATAGCAAATCCCAATTGGTTTGTGTTTTTTAACATGTAAAGGGTACTAGTGCATGCTCGTGCCTGTCGGCACTACAACAGTCTGCCTTCGACGGTAACACATCTGTCGGTACTGCAGTGGGCTGCCTTCGGTGGCAAAACACCTGAACGCCTTCGGCAACAAAATACTTTCGATGACAACACCGACATTCATAGGGACACCCATTTTCTTGTCCGTGCCGATTGGCACGAAGCGAGCGCCTTCAGCGCGACCAACTCCCCCTCTCAGCATCCAGCTCTCATCCGAGACCCCTTTGGATTCTCTCTCTAGTCCGAGCCGATACCCGATCAGCGAAAAAAATTTCAGCATAACCTGTGTATGCTAGCTACAACCGTTGCCTAGAGCCTATCAGTGCGCTCTAAGTACTACGGGCTACTACCCCCATGTGTTGGGGCTGGCTATATCATGCCTCTTGAATCGCAGTGGGCCCCACAGTTGTAGCGTACGTAGGATGTACTGAAAATTCCCCCCTGATCAGCAGCCCACACATCCCCATCTTCGAGTCATGCATGCAGACCTGTCACTTCTCCAGTCCGAATCTCTCTCTCTTCCTTCCTTATTAGATAGAGAGATCGGGGGAAGAGAGAGACGAAGAGAAAGAGATCGGGGGAAGAGTGAGACATAGTGTTTTGTCTAGTCAACGTTCCTTTTTATTTAGTTAGCTTTTTGTTCCATTTATCCTAGTCAGCATGTAGACCGTCGTCCTTTGTTCATGTAGACAGTCTATTGGGATATTGTTGTTTGCCGATATTTTCTTTGTGTATGGTCGCGGGTTGTGGACCTTGTGATGCTGGACGATTTGGATGTTGCCATGTGAACGTCCCCTTGTGCGATCGTACGATGGGGCTGTCGGTGACCTCTGTCCAGTTGAGTATAAATTTGCACGTGATCGTCGTAAGTCTGTTCGATCGGAGACTGTATTGAATAACGCGACTTCACGGCGAGGAATAGGGGATCGATTCCAGGACCCCGCATAAACTCGAAGTGTAGCGTGGATCATCATTCCATTAATACAGATGGACGGTAGATATCGAAGCCGGGGAGGAAATTAACGTTGGTCGCTTTCTCTCAACCCGACAACCACGACTGGATCAATGGGAAAATTTTGTCCATTCTCTCTCTAGTCCGAGCCGATACCTGATTAGCAGGAAAATTTTCAGCACAACTTGTGTATACTAGCTACAACCGTTTCCCAGAGCCTATCAGCGCACTCTAAGTACTATAGGCCACTACCCCCATGTGTTGGGGTCGGCTATATCATGTCTCTTGAATCGCAGTAGGCCTCGCGGTTGTAGCGTATACAGGATGTACTAAAAATTTTCCCCCCGATCAACAGCCCACGGATCCCCATCTTCGAGCCATGCATGCAGACATGTCCCTTCTCTCTCTCTCTCTCTCTCTCTCTCTCTCTCTCTCTCTCTCTCTCTCTCTCTCTCTCTCTCTCTCTCTCTTTCTCTCCTTCCTTATTAGATAGAGAGATCAGGGGAAGAGAAAGATAAAGAGAAAGAGATCGGGGGAAGAGTGAGACATAGTGTTTTGTCTAGTCAGCGTTCCTTTTTATCTAGTTAGCTTTTTGTTCCATTTTATCCTAGTCAGTATGTAGACCACCGTCCTTTATTCGTGTATACAGTCTATTGGGATGTTGTCGTTTGCCGATGCTTTCTTCGTGTATGGTCGCAGTTGTGGACCTTGTGATGCTGGACGATTTGGATGTTGCCACGTGAACGTCCCCTCGTGCGATCGTACGGCGGGGCTGTCGGTGATCTCTGTCCAGTTGAGTATAAATTTGCACGTGATCATCGTAAGTCTGTCCGATCAAAGATAGTATCGAATAATGCGCCTTCACGGCGAGGAATAGGGGATTAATTCCAAAACCCTGCATAAACTCGAAGTGCGGTGTGAATCATCATTCCATTGATACAGATGGACGATGGATATCGAAGCTGGGGAGGAAATTAACGTTGGTCACTTTCTCTGAACCCGACAACCACGGCTGGATCGATGGGTTCATTGATGTGGTCTCTGCATATAAGCAAGCACAAGCTGCTATCGCACCATTGGATTGTTAGGGGCTAATATGATTTGCATGGCCAAGAGATTTTTGGGATTCTCTCTCTCTCTCATCCCTTTTATGACCTTCCTTGCTAGTATGCTAATATGGTATTAATGAGATTTATGCACCACCAAGAGAGGGAGTTAATATAGTAATATTTATTTAATATAAGATACTCTCTCAATCTCTCTCTTTGTATGTTGAAAGCTATGCAAAAGATCAATTTATAGGATTTGCTCTCTCTCTCTCTCTCATCCCTCTTTATAATTTTCCTTACTAGTATGCTAATATGTTATTAATGGGATTTATGCACAACCAACAGAGGGAGCTAATATGGTAATAATCATTTAATATGAGATACCATTTTTCTATCTTTCTCTTTATATGTTGAACGGCCATGCAAGAGAACAATTTATGGGATTTGCTCTCTCTCTCTCTCTCATCCCTCTTTATGATCTTCCTTTTTTTCTAAAATTATAAAATTTTAAAAATAAAAAAGTAAATAATTGAATCTTGATCGACATTTGGATTTGCCTATTTTTGTCTAGTCAGCTTGTTCCCTTTTGTCTAGTTAGCTTTTGGTTCCATTTTGTCCTAGTCAGCACAAAACCGTCGTGCCATGTTATATAGATTGTGGAAAGGGTGATAGAATCGATAACAGACCAATGCCGTGGAATACAGATCAGACCTAGCTTGATGACGAGGAGATCGAAGATCGGTCTTGGGGATATCGAAGATCCGCGGAGAAGATGGTTGTGGCCTGTGGGAGAGATTACGATGGCTGCAACAAGCTGGAGATGACTGGTCAGACCATGAAGGAGTCGCTCGGAGGTATCTCATGCGGGAAGGGAAGGGGGAGACAGTGTTCTCTTGCACAGGAGGATGGGATCGTGGGATTTCTCATATGGAGAGATTGTACAAATAAGATATGGGTTTTCATTTGTTTGTGGGGTGAGCTCGCTAGCAATACATCTTTGTATGTGTACATATGGTTGAACACCTAAAAATGCCTCATCTAAACATAATTTTTTGTTTGTACATGTACAAATAGAAACCCATCCCTATTTGTACAGGATCCAAACAAGCCTTTAAAGTTGCACAATGATTGTATTAATTGAAGGCAATTTTTATTTTTTTTGTGGGAGAAAATCGTTGAATGTCACTAGGAATCGTCCCACATGGGCTAAGGAACGGTGTATTATTGCCTTCGCATGCCCATTGTGTTCCCTTCCTCCTAAGGTGGGCTGTTTGGAGCACTCCGAGTGTTATCAAGGATGCATTTTTTTTTATGCTTGTCAAAAGTGTATCCAAGGGCTCACATTGGAGGGTAAAGCTCACCCAATTAGGTAAAGCTATGATAGGCGGAATTGGAAGAGAACACTGACAGAGGTAGAACTAAGAAGCGAAGTGGAAGTGCTGAAGCAAATTTTGGCAGTCCACGCATCTTAGGGGGTGTTTGGCATGCGGAACAACTATTCTGGTTAAATCTCATCCGGTTGAGGGTATTCCCGTCAATCGTCAGATCTAGTGTTAATTCGGTGGTTTTAAGTCCGGTTGGCAGAGAAACTCACAGAATGGTACGTGAGATTCTGTTCTCAAATCTTTAATCCATGCAATAAATAATAGCCATTATTTTTAAAATGTAATAGAAAGGGCAAGTTTGGAACGATGCCAAACGCGCTCTTATTGTCTATTAACAGTGAGGAAGCAAAAAAAGAATAGAAATGGGGAAGAAGAAAAAAACTGACAGATGTAGAACTAAGAAGTGAAGTGGAAGTGCTGAAACAAATTTTGGCAGTCCACGCATCTTAGGGGGTGTTTGGCATGCAGAACAACTATTCCGGTTAAATCTCATCCGGTTGAGGGTATTCCCGTCAATCGTCAGATCTAGTGTTAATTCGGTGGTTTTAAGTCCGGTTGGCAGAGAAGCTCACAGAACGGTGAGATTCCGTTCTCAAATCTTTAATCCACGCAATAAATAATAGCCGTTGTTTTTAAAATGTAATAGAAACGGCAAGTTTGGAATGATGCCAAACGCGCCCTTATTGTCTATTAACAGTGAGGACAAAAAGAATAGAAATGGGAAAGAAGAAAAAAACTGACAGAGGTAGAACTAAGAAGCGAAGTGGAAGTGCTGAAACAAATTTTGGCAGTCCACGCATCTTAGAGGGTGTTTGGCATGCGGAACAGCTGTTCTGGTTAAATCTCATCCGGTTGAGGGTATTCCCGTCAATCATCAGATCTAGTGTTAATTCGGTGGTTTTAAGTCCAGTTGGCAGAGAAACTCACAGAATGGTGAGACTATGTTCTCAAATCTTTAATCCACACAATAAATAATAGCCGTTATTTTTAAAATGTAATAGAACCGGCAAGTTTGGAATGATGCCAAACACGCCATTATTGTCTATAAATGGGGAAGAAGAAAAAAACAGAATATCAGAGCCATTATTGTCTATAAATGGGGAAGAAGAAAAAAACAGAATATCAGAGCCAGGTTTCGATCTTGGGACCTGTGGGTTATGGGCCCACCACGCTTCCGCTGCGCCACTCTGATTTGATACTATGTTTAGCTTTTATATTTATATATACCTTAATCTATAGAGATGGTCATCGAAATAGGAACTCGAGATGAGCACTAAGACCTGTGTGGTAAGTCCCCTTCTTCTTAAGGGAGCTAATTTAGTCAATGGTGGAGTATAGATTTCCTTTAGTCAACCAGGCAATAGGGGAGTGTCAAAGCAATGATACTTGGGTGAGGAGCTTGTGGGTTCGATTTGGGGCTGGCGAGACCCTCCTCTCGTGCGCAACACGATGTAGCAAAACACAGGGCAGTGGTTGGGTGGAACCCGAGCTCTAATGCCGTGTGTGGTCCTCTAGATCCTTGGATACCCGTCTCCCTACAAAACCAGCATGTGGGAGGAAACATCACCCGGCCCCTTAACTGATGAGGGACTAAATCCCCAAAATCATGTGCATTCTCAAAGGGATTGGTCCAAGCCTGAAGTGGGTCTATTGCCTGTGGGGTTTCGGGACACCCGTCCGTCTCAAAAAAAAAAAGGGGGGTAGGTGGAGGCTTATGTGGCTAGTCCTTAGTTTGGCTTGGGGAGATATTTAACCATAAAAGTGAGGAGGCATACCATGCCCTAATATGAGGAGTCATTTTTTTGTCTACCATGATTAATTACTCATGTGGGACTTGTGCATCCAGTTGTAGCCACTCCTCGGAGCTGTTGCGTAAGACGGTTATTTATCAAGAGCAATAAATTATGGTTAAAACCGAGGTTGTAATCTCGGAGGATTGCAACCGCATGTGGTTGCATATCTGCAGTCCAGTCCACTAGTTCTCTCACTTGAGGTCACAGGTTTGATTCCGTTTACATTTTTTTTATTGAGGGACTTTGTGAAAACCCCTTTTAAGGTGATGCCTTGAGCTCTAGCCGCAACAACCTTTTCAATTGAGCTCAAATCCCTCCAAAAAAGATAGTTTTACATTAAGCCATTGTTGATATTTTTAGCCCTTATCAAATGACAAAAAATGCTCCTTCAATTAACCCACGTGTAGAAGAGAAGCAATAATGTGTGTGCGTTGTTTACTACGGTGATTACTGTAGCAATGATTTTGATCGGTTGCTACAGTGATTTCACTACAGTGATTCTGGGGTAACAATTCGAGAAATAGAGCAATAATCTGGCTACTATAGTGAACTTGTTGTAGCTCTTATGTCCTGAGCGTAGATTTTCTGTATTAACATTAATAAAGATGACTTTGATTATTGCTTTAATTAGAATACTGCTTTGGTATGTGTAATCCATATATAATAAGGACCCTAGGAAATACAATATATCATTGAGGTACATGGCGGGTCCATGCTTGGAAGACCCAGTGGACCAGTCCTGTGTAGACCTAGACTGAGGTCACGACTTTGGTGATGCTGGTCGCTTCACCGAAAATAAGCTATTGGCAGATAGAGGAATGTGGTGAAGTCTCCACCACGGGAAAGTTGGATCTTTATTCACCTGACCAAGTACGATGATCATGTTGAACACGAACTAAGACGGTGCACAGATCAATGTATCAGAGCCTAGTGCAAAAAATTATTTTACTACTATAGATAATTTGTCTTCAACCCTGAGGGACCATGAACACTGAGTTAATCGGCTGTGTAGTGCTTTTTATGTGTCAACGTGTGCTACCTTCCATAGTCCAATACCACAGTACGTTGGGTTACCCGGTTGGCACTGGAGTGGTATGCAACCCCTACAGGTTATCCGACATCCATAAATAGATGTGTGCATTTTGATGAGTCAATCTGTCCACACCATTAACCCAGGTCTGGTGGTTGTCAGTATGATTGACAATGATCCAAATGCTAGGCATAACAACGGAGGTGTGTGGTATTATGGATGGCAAGTCATCAAATCTTAGTCAGATGATCGTTCGGGATTTTGATGGTGCTCCCCACTGCCCAAGTCAAATCATAGCACCAGTAATAGGAGGGACTAAATATTATCAAAGTATAGTAGAGAACAGGGTTACAAGAGAGTAACATAAGTATGATTACTAGAGTTCAACTCGCGTTGCACTCTGGGTACCTGCGCGGGTTAATCAGATTATGACTGATTAACAGAACTTTCGATGTGTCATCGGAACAGTTAATCAGGGATCTAGTTGAAAGATAAAAATCCTAAATCCTGAAGATTTCACCCTATCGTTGCATATAGGAATTGTTTCATGACCTAGTTGGACACTTTAGATATGAAGTGGCGCGATGGAGCACAAGCTCGAAACCTTAGAACCTAATTCACATATGTTAAGGGGCCATAGGGGTATTTTGGTAAATACTAAAATATGGCTCAAAATATATTGAAAATGGATCTTAAAATGAGCAGAATAATTTTAGAAGCTCAAAGACGCTGACAAAACTCAATTCCGACAAGCTCATCTCACGCTATCTCTTTATCAGCGGTCTCCCAACATAAGGGCATTTTAGTCCAAAGTGTCATGGATATAAAAGGAAGCCTAATAGACCCCCCCTTCATCGCTATCTCTAAGGAGCCAGTCCTAGCTTGCATATGCAACTAGGGGCCGACCCTATAAGAGGAATAAGGGAGAGAGAGGCCGGCCGTAGCTCTCTCACTCTTTAGAAAAATTTGACCCCTCTCCTCTCTCCCTCTTTGTTGTTTCAGCCAAGGAAGAAAGAGAAAGAAGTAAGAAGAAGAAGGAAGGAAAGAGAAGGAAGAAGAGAGAAAGAAAAGGAGGAGATCTTTGCGGTTCTCCGTCGTCTTTGCTACATATCATCCTTAGTCGGCGCGTCGTCTTTGCACTCAGAGATAGGATGTCATGAGTTCCTCCCTTTGCAAATGACAAAATGCTATCTTACAGCTTTCTTTTCGGTTTATGTGCGGATTATCATCAACCATCACTTCACTCTCCTTGGATCAAAGATCTGCAAGGTATGATGATTCTAAATACTTAACTAGATACATGATTGTAGATAATTCGTAGATTGTAGTATGCCTCTAGGGTGTCCGCACATATGCTAGATTTATAGATTTGCATGTAGATTTGTTTTGTGGAATAATTGTGATGAAGCATACATCACCCGATCTTCGATCTATGTTTTTTTACTTCCTCTGCGACTATTGTATAAGGATTAAAATCCAACAATTGGTATCAAAGCACGTTTCAGTGTATGTTTCATGCATGAATTTATGAAAACATCATGCAAATATATAATAACATATGTTTTCGTTGATGTTCGATGTAGATCATGCATATGGATTATGCTATGTATCGTCTCTTTGTAGGTGTCGTACTAAATAATAATCTATAATTGCATGCCACCGAGGGCTGGATCCCGGGCTTATTTTAATGTATTGATTATTATTGTGATTATGGATTGTAAGGTCTTAGATTGGCAAGGGTGGAGGTTGACCTCCCTCTGTTCCCTAGCCATATTTCTAGTATTGTTTCTTTGTTTTTTCTAGAAAAATTATACACGAACGAGCACTTACTTAGATCGTGTTAGTTTTTTGGTCATAGAAAAAAGGAGATGAGTGATCCAGGATACTATATCCACTACTCGAACAAGCGGTACCATGAAGTACGAAGATCCCGCGAAAGCATGCACGTTAGCGATGATCGAGATCGTCATCAGGAGATTGTGCAGTGTAGATCACCTCAGTCTTTATCTGTGAGTGCCAGAGCTGTTTCTCTGGGCTTGTTGAGCGTCGAGGGGGAGGTCACCTTAGACTTTGTCTGCAACCGTCGAAGCTATCTCTCCAGGCTCGTTGAGTGTCGAGGTGGTGCGGAATACCTTGGACTTTATCTGCGAGCGCCAGAGCTGTCTCTCTAGGCTCGTTGGGCACACCTCGAACTTTGTCTGCTAGCGTCGTATTTATCTCTCTGGGCTCATTGAGTGCCGAGGTGGTGCACTACGAGCACCGGAGCAGTCTCTCTGGGCTTGTTGAGCACTGAGGCAATGCTGAGCACCACAGACTTTGTCTGCGAGCACTAGAGCTGTCTTTCCGGGCTCGTTAAGTGCCGAGGCGGTGAGAAGCACCTCAGACTTTGTCTGTAAGCGTCAGAGCTATCTTTATGAGCTCGTTAAGCGCCGAGGCGGTGTGGAGCACCTCAGACTTTGTCTGCGAGCACCGGAGGTATCTCTCACTGATCTTGTTGAGCACCGAGGCTGTGAGAAGCACCTCAGACTTTGTCTACGAACACCAAGGCTGTCTCCTTGGACCGAGACGGTATCGACATCTCGAGCTTTGGCAAGTGCCGAGGCGGTGAAGCCTGCCTCAGACTTTGTCTTTAAACGCCAAGAGCAGAGCCTTGGGCTTGTTGGATATTGAAGATTAGAATTTGGAGTACTCAGCGTAGCGCTTTTGTATTGATTGGACTTAGGCAAAGCACCATTTCAGTTGAACCTATATCGGGGCATGTAGCTTTGTACTATTGCAGGTTAGTTGGTTGTGTTGTAACTCGAACCGAGCTAACTATAGTGTGGCACGGGTGCATGTGTCCTTACGTGACAATAGGAGCAAGTGCAATGCCAATAATTTAGAGTACTTAGTGTAATACCTTTGTATCGGTTGGACTTAGGCGAAGTGCCATTTTAGTCGAACCTACGTCTGGTGCACGTAGCTTTATACTGTTGCAGGTTAGTTGGCTGTGTCGCAACCCAAACCGAACTAACTGTTGCAAGGCATGGGAGTATGTGTCCTTACGTGATAACAGGAGCATGTACAATGCCAAAGATTTAGAGTACTCAGCGTAGTGCCTTTGTATCAGTTGGACTTAGACGAAGTATTATTTCAGTCAAACAAACGTTTGGGGCACGTAGCTTTGTACTGTTGCAAGTTAGTCAGTTGTATCATAACCCGAAACAAACTAACTGTGACAAGGTACAGGAGCATGTGTCCTTATGTGACAACGGTAGCATGTGCAATGCCAAATATTCGGACTACTCAACGTAGTGTCTTTGTATCAGTTGAACTTAAGCGAAGCATCGTTTCAGTCGAACCTATGTCTGGGGCACATAGCTTTGTATTGTTATAGGTTAGTCAGCTATGTCGCAACCCGAACCGAACTAACCGTAGCTTTGAATGCTGGTTGATCATGGGGAGATCCTGTGCGATCAAACTAGTCTTATCTTCAGTTGGTCGAGGCAAAGCTCTTACTGAACCAATCGGTTACGGGGTACATAGCAGGTGCCTTTGAACGCTGGTTGATCGCGGGGAGACCCGGTGTGATCAAACCAGCGAATGGACACCGAGCATGCACCTATGTGTTTGCTAGCTGATTGTGGATAGATCTATGCAAACAAACTAGTCTTGTCTTCAGGTTCCAAAGCTGTCTCCTTGGACTTATTGCTTGAGTACCGAGATGATAGTGCTTACCTCGGACTATGTCTTTGAGGGTTGGTTGTCCCCAATCCCTTAGTTGTTGGTTGAACCTTCGGGTGATCTATAACGCTGGAGGGTGCCTAAGAATTGATTGTCTCCAAGCTCTCGGTCGACGTCTGAATCCTCGGGCAATCTGCAATGCTAGAGAATGCTCGAGGATTGGCTATCTCCAAGCCCTTAGTTGACGATTGTGGTTTTGAACATCACTCCTAATATAGGGATCAGAGGAGGGTCGTGTGACTGGTGGATGTTTGCTCCGTTGTTGATACCGAAGGCTGATGTTCGATGTTTGAATGTCTCGATTTAGATAACTTTCATCCAACTGATCACGAATCATGTCTTTGCCATTCTGTTATAGCGATGGAGACAGACGGGTTGCTCAGGCTATTGGTAATTGCTACTTGACCGAATGAGTTGGAAAGCCTAGAGGTAGCAAGTTGATAGGAAAAGGTCCCACAGACGGTGCCAAACTGTGGGAGGAGATTACGACCATCGTACGTTCCTCTCCAATAGTTAATGGAAGGTGTTGACCTTAGAGGTGTGGTTAATATGGGATGCTGAGCTGTCGCGTGATTAGCTGTCACACAGATATTGTAGAGTAAAGAGAGAGAGAGAGATAGAAAGATAGAGAAAAAGGATTGACACAGGAGGTGGTGACGAAGTTCGGCCGAAGCCTACGCCTCCATGCGATAAGACACAACCTTTGAACCCCCTATCTCTGAAGAAGTAGCGCTACTCTCGACAGGTCGAGGAGTACTCATACAATTAGATAGAGGCTGGGGTAGGCATGACTGGAGTCTGATCACCAGAAGGCTCAGAGACCTCTGGAGAACAGAAAATGGAAATAGGAATAATGGATCCCGGTCTCAAACTTGGATCTTGGAATATTTGTCAGGTCTACTATTTATAGAGGTTTGGAAATATCATGGGTTTTGTTAAATATTTGGGGAGATTTACCAGACCCTGAATCGTATGCGTGGATCCTAGGCAGGGTTGGCGGATCCCATCATCGTCTCTGTGGGCCACAGGCAGGGCTGCTGGTCCCACTATCAACTCCGTAGGCCCCAGGCAGGGCTGCGGGTCTCACGATCGTCTCCATGGGCCCCAGGCAGGGCAGTGGGTCCTACTGTCGGGCGTTAGTCAGATTTTGCACCCACAAGCACTATAGACACTATTACCGAAATCCTGTAGCAGGTACTATATTCACATGTGCCTAATATTAAGGTGAGATTGAGATGGAAAGAAACACTAGCACATAATTTCTTGTTTCCAATAATTCCATGGTTTGAGGGTTCGTCTAAACCCAAACCAGTTCAGATTTTGGCTGATTCAAACCCCCAAACCTGCATTATGTCTCCGAATCGGGTCAAATTCATATTTTACAGATATCATCATTCTATTAGTTCTTAACATAAGTTCTTCGCATGATATATACCTGCAAGTCTTCGGGTTTGGACCTATTGAGTTAGCACAATTCAACTTATCTACAACAAGATCAAACACTCTTCTAAAATCAAAACATCTCAGCTCTTTATAGATGTCTGGAGTGTTATTGTGCATCACCATATTTAAACTTCTTTAAAATGAAGCATCTACATCGTAATGGATTAATATCAACAATAAATTAATTTTAGTCCATGAGCTCTCAAGACTTCCATGTGATAACCCCAAGTGTCGTTTTAACCTTGCATTGAACTCTTAACTCTATTGGTTGTGGTGTTCCCAAAATAAATGTGTTAATTAGTCCATGCCGCCACAAAATACTCATTTTACCCATTCAACCAGTTCTCTTTGACATAAATTATTGTCTATGAGAAATTCTCCCAGTAGAAGAGTAAACTCCTTCATTACATCCCAAAAAAACTCGTTTCACTTTTCACCTTCTTCAAATAACTTCATATATCTTGCTAACACATTCCTTGAAAAATATGATAATGACATAGGAAGATGTATGCATTAGGAAATATTTTATTTATAGCATTCATTATTGTCTTTTCCTTGTTCATCACAGTATTGATCTAAGGGATTAGGGTCAAGCCATGATTTAAAGGTTTCCAAAGCCCATTTGTAGTTATCCTCTTTCTCTACATCCAAGAATACAAATGCAATGGAGAAAGTCTTGTTTGTAAATGTAACTCTGACAATCTCAAATAATGGTATTATATATCTTTTTTTTTTGTAAGTTTAATACGTAATAAACACATGGAAAAAAACAATGTGCAAGCTTTATGAAATTGGGATGCGCCCAAAACAAATCTCAAACTAGAGCAGTGTCATCCACATTTGTGCCTTTTCACGTACTCATTTTTTTGACTTAGTTATTTAGCATTTTCATATCTGAGAATGTTCTTCCTTTTAAGAAATTATGAACTGTGATTGAGCATTGTAAATTGTGCGCATAGTCGATATATTCTCCTCGCCCCTCTCCTTCAAGACATTCATAAACTCTCTTGACTTAACACAACTGTCATATCTTCTAAGTCTTTTTTTCCCCTTTCGTTCTATGTTCAAGCAAATGCATGACCTACGAACTTATCAATAGTAGGACGGTTATTGGAACCACATTCTACTGTTAAACTCCATTGATCAACTTACCTCTTGATCTTTGTCCCTCTTAATTTAAAAGGACATGTATATTTTTTTTGTTCATGTTTCTAGAAATGGATTTTGAGTCATAGGTTATTTTTTTAGAACTATATTTCCCTCCCCTCTTGCAACCCAAGTCAACTCTCGGGTTTGGACCATATGAGTTTGATATCCCAACATTCATAACAACACGGTGAGCCCAATTATGAGTTTTTTATGACTTCTAAACACCTGACATTTAAAGAAAAATATAAATACTTGGCATTTATCTATATTAGATAAATTATGAATTAAAATTTATTTTAAGATAAGTCAGATCTTATCACTTGTAAAGTAATACTTCAAGTCCAAATTCTCAAATGGGTCCGTTTTGACAATCTATAGAAGGATAAGTAATAAATGCCCGTGCCCGTTGGCACTCGGATGGCTGCCTTCGGCGGCGACGTGCCTATCAGCACTCGGATAGCTGCAGCTGTCTTCAGGGTGTGATTCACCTGTTAAAGAGAGAGAGTATTAATTAACCTTTTAAAAAAATACTAATTACATCAAATGGTCATTAAATACCATTGAATAGATATATATCATCTTTATAGTACATTTTTAGTATCTTTATAGTAAGTTTTTAATAAGATTTATGAGAGAGCTGTATTCACACACGGGAGAGAGGGCTCCGTTTGAATTCTCTCTCTTTAGATCTTGATCGACTAGATTATCCCGTGCCTTTTTATCCTAGGTAGCTTGTAAACAGTCGTAGCATGTTGTATTGACTAGTGCATACCCGTGCCTGTCGGCACTGCAGCGGGCCGCCTTCGGCGCCAACATATCTGTCGGCACTGCAGTGGGCCGCCTTGGGCGGCAACCCACCTGAACGCCTTTGGCAACAAAACACTTTCGACAACAACATCGGCATTCATAGGAACACCCATTTCCTCGCCCATGTCGATTGGCACGAAGCGGGTGCTTTCGGTGCGACCAACTCCCCCTTCCCCTATAATCGATCAATCATATCGGCGGCAACATATCTGTCGGTACTGCAGCGGGCCGCCTTCGGCAGCAACACACTTGAACGCCTTCGGCAACAAAACACTTTCGACGACAACTATATTTCCTCGCTCGTGTCGATTGGCATAAAGTGGGCGCCTTCGGCTCGACAACTTTCCCTCCCCCTATAATCGATCAATCACTGTTGTCTCTATTCAAATGGATTCCTCGATATCGACCCGATGGTTTGGGGTGCCCGAAATTTCAGCAGACAGGTTTATAGCCGTTGATGCGAATAACGATCATGGGATGAACGATCAGGTTTAGTGCAGTTTAAATGGGCCAGGATTTTAGGGGTTTAGTACAGTTTAAATGGGTCGGGATTTGAAACCCATAGGGAGTTGGTTGCGGGGGGAATATAGATCGTGCGTTGATTTTTGAATGAATTATTTTTGTCCAGTCAACTTGTCCTAGTCAGCTTTCATTTTGTCAGGCTGAAAATCTAGATGAGATTTTAGGATATCGGAGGAGAATATCCCTGAGTTCCCAGGCTGACATCTCTTCTTCTTGACCTTGGGCTGTGGTTGCTGGTGGACAGTGCTAGGCTTCTTAAAGGAAGAGAGACAGAGAAGTACAACTAATTTTTGACTTAAGAAAAGAGAGGGCCATGCATTGAATTTTATTTCTTTCCAAAATTATCCAAGAGGCTTGATAAGGAAGTAATTGATCATGGTGATAAAGAGAAAAAGAGAATTAAGGGAGAGAATTGGTTGATGGGGTAATAAAGATCATGCATTGATTTTTAAATGAATGGTTAGATATATTCGGTCTAGTCAGCTTGTTTATTTTGTCTAGTCAGCTTTTGGTTCCATTTTGTCCTAGTCAGCACAAAACTACCGTGCCATGTTATATAGATGGAACAATGCCCTAAATGATTTTTAGATGAAGTTATTTAAGAATAAATAACTTATAAACTTTTTAGAAGAAGTTATTTAAGAATAAATGACTTATAGACTTATAGAATAAAATAGAAAAATATTTAACCTTTAAGACAATCTCCACTTTAAGAATACCGATATAATGAATCACAATTCACTTATAGACTTCTAGAATAAATGACCAATAGACTTTTAGAATAATTATATGAATTATCTTTATTTGAACAATACAGGTTTATGTTAATTACAACATAACATGTACAATTTGACTGATTTATATCTACTTCATTGTGTCATAATAGGCATGATTTATGCATGTAATGTTCAGTATAGTAATGCCAAATTTGACAACATGATGCCGAAACATGTTTTCTTTTTGTTATGCATACTCATATTAAATTTGTGTGATTCAAAGTGTCAAAATCAACTCATTCGATAGAGTAGTGATGAATTTACGTCCATTATCTATGCGAATCTAAATGGTGATCACCAGAGAGAGACACTCTCCACCATAAGAGAAGGAGGAGGATTATGGTGTATGCGAGGACCTGTGCTTCAGTTGGCTTCGATCAAGTAACACATTGTCATTCTTGGGGTAGGAGAAACATGCGGTGTGGGGTGGGGTAGGGCAAAGGTTTGTATGTGGTATAGACGGATGGGGTCTATGGGGTAAGTTATGATAGGGGTGGGGTATAAACACTTTTATTAGGGTGGGGCCTAGTCGACTCGATCAAGGAATTGGGGAATGAGGGGTAAGTCAGTTAAATTATGCTTCATTTTAACGGATAAAAGCTAAGGGAATACTTGCCTTTTAGAAAAGCTAAGATAGGCTGGTTAGAAACTTTTCGGAAACGGATCTGACAATATTTCATGGGGTTTTAATGAAATTTGAGAAATTTTATTTAAACTCTAAAATTATTCCCTCATACCCCGCTTGCACCTCCCACCCCCCTTGGTTTCCCATTTTGATATGGGGTATGACCAGCATATCCTCCATTCCCTAGCCCCCCCCCTCTCCATCCATACCCCATTCCCTCCGAACCTCCATACTCCATCATCGCCTCACTGGCACGTCCATCACTGACGCCATTGCCTCTCCTCCTCCTCCCCTTCCCTTCCTCCTACCCCACCGTCAAAGCCGCCACTACCTCTCTCTCTCTCTCTCTCTCTCTCTCCTCTTTATCATCCTTGCCCCCCCCTTCCCTTCCCTTCTCACCCTCCTATTTTTTTTCATCATTGGATTCACCATTGATTCCCGTCACCCTCCCTGTCGCCCAGCATGTTCGGTAATTTTTGGCACTGAACTACCGAACATGTTGGGCAATGGAGAAGGAAGGGAAGGCAACGACGGCTCCGACAATAGAAAAAAAAAAAGGAGGAGGAGAAGGGGGGGGGGGGGGGGGGGGGGCGGGAGGAGCCTGCATCGGACATGGGTGCCAGAGATGATGATGTTGGAAGTGAGTAGTGGAGGCATCGGGGGTATGTCGGTGACGGACATACCGACGAGGAGGTGATGGGGTATGGAGGTTCAAAGGGGATGTGGTATGGACGAGGACGTCGAGGAGGGACGGAGGGGGAGGGGGAGGGGGAGGGGAAGGAGCCTGCATCGGAGATGGATGCCGGAGATGCTGATGTCGGAAGTGAGTAGTGTAGGCATCGGGGGTATGCCGGTGACAAATATACCGACGAGGAGGTGATGGGGTATAGAGGTTCGGAGGGGATATGGTATGGACAGGGGCGGATCTATTAAGGGACGGGGGGGGGGGGGGGGGGGGGGCATGGCCCCCCCAAATTTTTTTCAAAAAAATTAACCCCAGGTTTCAAACCGTGGAGATATGCATGAATCCTCCGGTGTTTTCCAAACCAATGGCCCCGGCTACTTTCGTACACACGATCGGTGATCAACGGATGGGCGGCATGGGCCATAAGGCTGTTCAGCTATAAAAACTGATGGGCCCGGTGTATTCTAAACTAACGGCCCCGGCTACTCTCGTACACACGATCCGTGATCAACGGATGGGTGGCATGGGCTATATGGCTGCTATAGCTATAAAAACTGATGGGCTGTTGTTGGCATGTGGTTGCGACCTGCATCGAGATCGGCGAGCAAATCCAATCGGCCCAATTGGGTAAGAAATCTCTCTCTCTCTCTCATATTCTCTCCCTCTCTCTCTCCTATTGCTGCACATGGTGACACGGTTAACCCATCGGCCATCATCAAGATATCATGCTCTCTTTCTCTCATGATCTCATCGGCTCTATTCCTTATAGACTCATCGTCGCCGGCCCATCTCGTGAACCCTACGAGGCTACGAAATCCCTCGATCTTGGGTAGTTTTGTATATCCCTCGATCGACTCTATTCCTCTTTTTTCTGATTTTTTTTTTTGGTAGATTTGTATAGGCTTTGATTTCAATAATATATTTGGTTTTATTCAGATCGGGAATCGCTACAAAGAAAACCTAAATCCCAATTTGCTTTCTCTTGAAACGGCAACAACGATTACCCTATCGAACATCCGGTCCTTCCTCACCCTAAACACCAGGGCCCTCAATTTCGTCTGTCACCGTGTCGGTGCTGTATCGCTGGTCTGGGAACATCCGCACAAAACATATAGAAGGGATTTGGAAAGAAGAAGGCATCACCACATCAGGTTAGTTCTCCTTCATTCTATGCCCGTTACCTCTTTCCCTCTTTTTTCTTTTCTGGATTATATTAGATTTGATAAATTGCTTTGATGTCAAGAATGTGTTGATTTATAGTTTTAGTTTACATATTGGAATTCCTCATTCGGGTTAATTACTTCTTCTATTAGGTTCAATTTTCATGGTTATATGGATTCAAAAGCGACTATTACACATTATTCAATTCAATAAATGATGAATGATAAAATTGTGATTTTCTCTCTTCCTAAACTTAAATATTTTAATTTATTCATATTGATGAATCTCTATTCGAATTAATATAATGAATGCTTGCAAATAAAATAATTAATATAATGAATAAAGAGCTTGTGGAAGCTTAGGCTGCAGTGTTGAAAGATTTTTTTAATAAAGAATTAGAAAATATCTTTAAAAGAATAAAATATAGACTACGTGTTTTTTCTTCAGGTTATTGGTGAGTCATAATCTCATCTTGAAAGCTAAGGCTATAATGTCACAGCATGGTCAAAGACTTACAACAAAAACGATCGATGCATTCTTCAAGAGAAAGGATGTTGATAAATCAGAAAGCCATGTGCCTTCTGCATCCAGTCCTGATACTTCAGTTCATGGTGAGCAGGAGCAATGTCCTTTTAAATCTCCAAGAGTGGAGCCTAAAGAATTAGCTAATACTCATAATGATCAGCATCTTCCTACATCTCCAAGAGTTGAGACTAAAGAATTAGTAGATATCACTTCTTTTGAACGTGATCCAGGATTACGTCTTCAAATATGACAATATCCAGTTAATCAGCGAGATGAAGTGCGACACTCTTATATCAGAGCAGGGCCATATCAGTTTCTTCTTTTAGAGTATCCACTTTCTGGATCAGAGAAACATCGCCGACGGTTTCAATCTTCTTGGTTTACATTGTTTTCTTCCTGGTTGGAGTATTCCCCTTCAAAAGATGCTGCGTTTTGTTTGCCATGCTTTCGTTTTGGACAAAAACCAACAAGCCGTCCTAGATCAAGTGCATTTACAGTCGAAGGGTTTCGAAATTGGAAAAAGGTTAACAATGGAAAAAAATGTGCTTTTCTAAATCATATGGGAGAAGACCCTTGTTCACCACATAATAGTGTTGTACGATCTTGTAGAGATTTAATGAATCAATCTCAGCATATTGACAAAGTGATGCATGCACAATCTTCAGAACAAATTTTGAATAATAGTTTGCTGCTCAAGGCTTCAATTGATTCTATTTGATGACTTACATTTCAAGAATGTGCTTTCAGAGGTCATGATGAAACCCCAGATTCAAGAAACCGAGGTAATTTTATAGAAATGATAAAGATTTTAGCATCATATAATGATAAAGTTTCTGAACTCGTCTTAGAAAATGCTCCAAAAAATGCAAAATATACATCACCAAATATTCAAAAAGAGATTTTGCATATTCTATCTAGCAAAGTAAGAAATATGATTCGTGAGGAAATTGGGGATGCTAAATTCTGTATTCTTGTTGATGAAGCACGTGATGAATCAAAGAGAGCAAATGACACTTGTTTTAAGATTCGTTGATGCAACTGGTTTTATACGAGAACGTTTTTTTGACCTTGTGCGTGTTAAAAACACCTCCGCATTGACTCTTAAAAAAGAGTTATCAGCCGTACTTTCTCGTTATAATCTCAATATTCAGAACATTCGAGGTCAAGGGAATGATGGGGCCAGCAATATGCGAGGTGAATGAAATGGATTACAAGCATTATTTCTTAATGTTTGTCCATATGCATATTATGTACATTGCTTTGCTCATCGCCTACAGTTAGCATTAGTTGCAGCATCTAGAGAGGTAATCCCAGTTCATCAGTTCGTTTCAAAATTAACTTCTGTTGTCAATATCATTGGTGCTTCTTGCAAACGAAACAGTGAATTACAGTATGCTCAAGCAGCTCAAATTGCACATATGATAGCTATTGATGAACTTGAGACTGGTAGTGGGGCTAATCAGATTGGCACTTTGTAACGTGCTGGAGATACTCGTTGGGGCTCTTATTTTTTTTCTGTTTGCAGTTTAATAAAGATGGTTGGTGCAACTTGTTCAGTTCTTCAAAACATCATTAAAGATGGATCCACTTACTCTCAACGTGGGGATGCTGATGCTTCTTATAATACGATTACATCATTTGAGTTTGTATTTATTTGGCATTTGGTGAAAGAAGTTATGGGAATCACCGATATCCTTTGTCAGGCTTTGCAACACAAATCTCAAGATATTTTAAATGCGATGCATCTAGTCTCAACTACAAAAGCACTCATTCAAAAGTTGAGAGAAGATGGTTAGGAGGCTCTACTTGAGAAAGTGAAATCATTTTGTGAAAGTTATAACATTGAAATGCCTGATATGAGTGCTCGTTATATAATGGATCGAGGTCGGTCTCTTTTTCAAAAAGATCATATTACAATTGAGCATCATTATCGGATTGACATATTCACCACTGCAATAGACTCTCAACTGCATGAATTGAATAATAGATTTAGCGAGCAAACAATGGAACTGCTTATTCTTAGCTCAGCTTTGGATCCCAAGGATGGTTATAAATTATTTAAAATTGATAGCATTTGCAGTCTTGTACAGAAGTTTTACCCTGAAGATTTTACAGAGCAAGAACGAGTTCTTTTGAGATTTCAGTTGCAATATTATGAGCTCGATGTACCTCATCATCCAAATTTGCAGAATCTGTCTACAATATCTGAACTATGCCGAGGATTAGTGGAAACAGATAAGTCAAAAGTCTATTATCTCATTGATAGATTGATTCGTCTTGTGTTGACTCTTCCAGTTTCCACTGCGACTACAGAGCGAGCATTTTCAGCAATGAAAATTGTCAAAACCAAACTTCGCAACAAGATGGAGGATGAGTTTCTTACAGATTACTTGTCTGTTTATATTGAGAAAGAACTTGCTGAGACTTTCAGTTCAGACTCAATCATAGATGATTTATATTCTCTAAAAGATCGTCGAGCACAACTTTGATAATGGATGTTTGATCTTTTTATTATATGTTTTTTTTAACATATCTATGTCATTTTTACTTGATATATTTCTACAATAATTATTTATTTTTTTAGTTTTGATATTGTGCGTATCCATGCCAAAGTTGTCTAGACATATTTTTGTATGCATTTGTTCTTGATGGGCTGTAAAGTACTTTTTAGTTATGATCTTATCATATGTCGTTTTTTACTACGAATATATGATAAGATTTTTTGTTAAAAAATCAATATTAGAATTTATAAATTTTCTAATCCACTATGCATTCTACTAGTTTGGCCCCCTCAAGTGAAAATTTCTGGGTCCGCCCCTGGGTATGGACGAGGACATCGAGGAGGGACATGGTAGAATGGGAAGTGAGAATGGGGTATGAGGTAGTGAATGTATTCTTGCCGTAATTTAAAAAAAAATGATTTGACATAAAAAGTGCGAATAAAATTTTCGTAAAATTTTCAGAACTAAAAAGTCGAGAACCCGGCCGCATATTCCAAACCACTATACAGGCTTGTCAGTTGAAGGAGCAGGGCCATGTTTGGGGTCAGCAAAAGCTCAGCTGAACTTTGATCCAACAACATCCGACTGCTCCTGGAGCTCCGCACACAAAGACGACATACAGGTTAGGTTGGGTTGGGCCGCTACCTAGTCCATTTCCATTTATCCACGCAGGTAGGGTCGGATCGGGTCACATCATTGATGATCCATTAAACCCCAAACACCGAATACAAATTGGTATGGGTATCGGACCAAAAATGAGCCAGTGGGCTCGACTCCTCTCCACTGATGATCATCAACCCTATTGGTCGTTGACAATTTGGGGAGTGACAGGTGATGATTAAAAAACCAACGACCACGATCTATAACCATGGGATGAACCCAGGGGGGCTGCCACCATCCCGGCCATTGCCTATCGTGTGCTGCCGCCGCCACTTGCCACCCTCTATGCTGGTAGCCATCGGCCACTGCCACTGTCACCGACCACCCATGTCGAACACCGGCCACCACCAGCTGCCACCTTTTTCGGTGGCGACGGTGGGTGGTGGCCGGCGGTGGCTGTGGTCGGCGGTGACTGACGGTGGCCAATTGCGGTGGCTGTCGGAGATGGTGGCAGGTTGCGGTGGCCGTTAGAGACGATGGTTGGCGGCAGCATCTTCCCTTGGGTTCATCCCATGACCATAGATTGTGATCGTTAATTTTTAGATCGTCACATGTTACTTTCCAAATCGTCAGCGGCCGATAGGTGAGAGGATCGTCAGCAGAGAGAGGAGTCGTTTCCCAAAGAAGTCATGTTGACCGGGGTAGGTCAGGTCCGGTCTATTGGGCTGTTTTGGGCCCAGCACCCATTAGACGGTCCAGATTGATATAAATAATGCGCCGTCTCGTGTTGGACTGAGTATCCAACAAGGATCAGCTGCCGTCCAATCAATGCTTCCTTTCCAAGGTTCCGCAACGCAGTTTCCCCGCTCTCTCTCTCTCTCTCTCTCTCTCTCTACACCCCGATGAGAAAAAGCCCCCTCTTCTCATTCGTCGAATGCCCCTATAAATTTCCCTCTCCTTCGCCGCCTTCTTTCTTCTTCTACCGATCCGGCCTTGCTAGGGTTACTTTCTCCTCTGAACTGCACCTTTTGATCTCCGTGATCCTCCGCAACGCGCCTCCTCCTCCTCCTCGGTGCCGGCGTTGGCGCTGGTGGTGTCTCCGCCTTCCTCGCTTCTTCGTTGGAGATCCCAGATCTCGAGATTGGGAGCCATTGGATGCCTTCCCATCTGACCCGCGATCATCAGCTGCCCTGATTTGTGAGTCCTGACTGCGAATTGTTAATTTGTTTCTCGGTCTTGATTCTTTGATTATAAGTTTCGGTATGAGATCACAACCAATTAATCACCCATCATAATGGTTTCGAGGAATGCACAGTTTTTTTTGTCCGGGTCGTGGTGATTTCAAAGGCCCAACTTGTAGCGCAAGTTCCCAGAGGAATTCCAGGGAAATGGTTTGATGAAACTGTCATCTAACTGATGGTTTGATGCCGCGACTTTTTCATGCACAAAATGACAGCCTATCTACATGTTTTCGTTCTTGGATGAAACACATGATGGACTGTCATGTGAAGAGCTAACATATTAATGTATTATCACAAAATAATGTGGGTGGTCGAGGAATATGAAGCCCGATATCACGTAGGATGAACGAGATCCAAGTGATAACTGCAGTGATCAATGCAGGAGCGTGATATTTCACCTTGGACCTGGAGCGACTAACGAGTAACTGTAGGTTACTTTTTCGTGCTGCATGAGATGCAATTGCTGCCAAGATAAAATACATAACTCGGTTGTTGATCAGCGAGTGACAGGGCAACTAACTTAGTTGGCATCTGAGAAGCTGAAGTGTTTCGTGGATTATAAGAGGGAGTGCGAATGCCAAATTCAATGCCTCCTTATATCAAAATTTTCATTGAACACATTGTAAATGAAAAGTAGTGTGTGTTTGCATATTTTGATAAATGCCACAAGAGAAATGCCATAGGTGAAAGTTTCAGGAAAATCAATGCCATAAATTGGATCGATTCCCTTGTCCACCAGACTGACCTTTAGTTTAGATTTTCAGGAGACCCATCAAAATCCAGTTTGGTTTTAAAACCAACTTACTTCCGACTACATTCATGCTCGTTGTCGGGAACCACCATAGTTTGAGTAGATTATTACCAATAACACGATTGTTTCACGTGCACTATGGCAAATGAAGAGACTAGTCTGCAATGCTACAAAAGAGTTCACATTAAGGAGAAAACATGCTGAATCAATCAGACCATGGATGTCGGACTTGACGAAGTCCATAAAGACCCAATAAAGCCAACAACATAATCTGGATGAAGTGTGTCCTTGAAGCTTGGGACTGATCCATGAAAATGGGTTTCATTATCCGCCCATGTACAAAGGTATCTTTGACATCCAACATTGGAACCTTCATAACCAATCAAAAAAAGTTTATTAATATTAGTTCGCATTTGAAAATTAGCCTTTGGATTTTGGAATGGAAATATCATTTCATCAAACACCACATGGTGCGAAATATAATGCGGCCAGTAAGAGAGTATAGACAGTGGTACCCCTTTTATTGATGGCTATATCCAAGGAATTACGCATGGTATACTATTGATCATGGATCAAATTTTATCTTAGCATAATCTCGTGAATCCAGAAGGGATCCAAAAAGTCGCAACAAGCTATAATAAAGATCTTTCCACTTAGTTATTTATTATCTAAGACACAATTTAAAAGCCTATATATCTATCATGTCGTTGTATCGAAAGCTTCAACACAAAAAGGGTTTGGGTACCCCTCCGTGAAAGGGCATAGTAAACCCAAGTTTGGTCACATTACAATGTATCCTTTTTTTCCAATCCCTAGTTTCAGTTTGTAATGACATGGTATTTGTTGGTGAATGCCATGATTAATCATACATCACCACCAAGGTTATCAAACTCCTAATCCGGATCGTATAATCCTATGATTCTCAATCAATAAAATCAAAAATCGATCCAAAGCACAATGTAGACTCTCAATTAAGCAGATTCCCGAGTAGAATCTCACGATCCTGACTATTCCTGTGTAGACTCATGATCTTATGATTCTTGAGCAGATTCCCAGGATCGTTAGTAGTTTCTTAAGGAAGTTGAACATTTAGGTGAAAGCGAGGGAGAGGAAGTATAATTCTTTTCAAAGATTCCAATTTGTTTTTTATATTTATTAATTTATATACGTATTTATTAATACAACCTTTTTTTACACTTGAGGTGTTAAAAGTGCTAGGACACAAGAGGCAGAGTATGAAGTCTCTTTGGTTTATTATGTCATGATACTTAGGAAGCATATTTAATACTTTTGAAGGGCTAATAATTCTGTAGGCTTAACTTATTAAATTCCTATTTTGGTTGATTTGGCGTAATATAGTTTGGAGCTTACTTATTATAAGTGGATAATAGAGTTGCAAAGTTCTGAATCTTGATCTTCTTGCACATGTTTTGCAATTTGCAAGTGAACACTTGTCAACAAGGGTTCTACATGTTTCTAATGAAGCAGTGTGTCTATGGCTTTTTAAGTATTTATTTTTTTAAAAAATAAATGTTAAGGTTTCTTAACATATATCTAAATTATGATCTTCAATTTTTCTCATTTTGTAGAATCTTGCGATCCTCAACCCGATCCTACGACTCTATCCTACAAACCCCACCACTGATCTTTGGTGGGATCCTGATCATGACAAATTTGTTTATGAATTGTGTATAAATGTATTTGTGAAAGTCAATGAAGCATTGTAAAAAATCTGATTCTTGCTTCAAAGGGAAGAGCCATTGTATATTGAGTACATTTATCACTAGAAATAGCATACTACTTAAATTTTTGACAAGCTAGAATCAGGACTGGTCCCCGTAAATCACAATGGATTTTGGCAAGAGGGTGGTCATAGCACCATTTATCAGAAACTAAATAAGGGAGGCAACATGCCTTAGCCATTTGATGACTAGAACATATGTTGACAATTTTATATACAGAATCACCATGGATTAATTTATTATTTTATAAGTAGTTTACAATCTGCATTTAAGGATGTTTCCGTCTTCCAGCTACGATCATTGGTTTTGTGTCCATGTTCTTCATCACCCTTCCATTTGATGAGAACTAAAAAATATAGGATGATCTGAGGTTAACTGATTTTCATATAACAATTTCTTTTTAATCTCATGCACACAAGCATGCTGTTTAATTCGGTTTAGTGTTCCCGTTTATATGAAATTTCGATCCCACATGAGTAATATTTATCGTTTCTCCATTTTCCAACTTTAATCTTTTATGAGCCGTTAATTGAACACGTAGTAGCATACTTGGATCAACTGTCATTTGCACAATAGCCTTAGAGTCAGGAAACCAAGTATAATTTTGATTGTCAGAGTCAAGGCCTGTCGAATGTCGCTAGATTGATAAGTTTGATGGTGTTAGGAGATGACGGCTAGGGTTTGGAGAGGAAGCAATGCTCTCTATTGAGGGACTCAAGCCCATATATATGTACATGTATGACCATACAACCCGACCCGACTGTACATGTAAAACCGACCCATCTATATACATTAACACTCCCCCTCAAACTCACGGTGGATCATGAACCGAGAGTTTGCCAATAAAATGCCGGAATCGAGCAGTCGTAAGGGGCTTCGTCAGAAAATCAGCAGTCTGCTCCGATGATGAAATGTATGGCAGGGAGATGGTGTGGTTGAGAAACTCCTGGCGAACATAATGACAATCAACTTCAATATGTTTTGTTTGCTCATGGAAAACCGGGTTGCTAGCAATCTGAATAGCACTCCGGTTGTCACAGAAGAGAGGGGTGGGCCCGGATATCACAACTCCCAAGTCGAGCAGAAGGCGGCGAAGCCAGACAATCTCGGCGGTGGTGGAAGCCATAGCCCTGTATTCGGCTTCGGTGCTGGAGCGAGCAACAGACTCCTGCTTCTTGCTGCGCTACGAAATCAGTGAATCACCCAGAAACACACAGTATCCTGTAGTAGAGCGACGAGTGGCTGCATCTCCTGCCCAATCTGCATCGGAGTAGGCACGCAGCACCAACGGAGAGGTGGAGGGAAACAGTAATGAACGGGTGATGGTGCCCCGGAGGTAGCGGATAATCCGAAGAACAGCTGCATAGTGAACTGACCGTGGAGCCTGAACAAACTGACTGACAATGCCAACAGCATGGGCAATGTCTGGCCGGGTCATAGTGAGATAGACGAGCATCCCAACCAGCCTCTGGTTGCGGGAGACATCCTGGAGCGGCTCACCATCTGTAGGTAGAAGCTTCAAATTGAGCTCCATGGGTGTATCAGTAGTGCGAGTGTCAGTAAGAGCAATATCAGCAAGGATGTCGGAGATGTACTTTTGCTGGGAACCAACAGACCACGAGCTGACCGAGCAATCTCAAGGCCCAAAAAGTAGCGAAGAGAGCCCAGATCTTTCATCTCAAACTGACTCTGAAGGTGCCGCTGGAGAGATGCGATGGTGGCACTGTCATCCCCAGTGATGATCATATCATCCACATAGAGGAGAAGAACTGCAATACCCTGACTGGAGGAGCGAGTGAACAAGACATAGTCGGAGTGACGCTCAACAAACCCG
The DNA here is from genome assembly GCA_947650365.1 of Chamaelirium japonicum. Taxonomy (NCBI): domain Eukaryota; kingdom Viridiplantae; phylum Streptophyta; class Magnoliopsida; order Liliales; family Melanthiaceae; genus Chamaelirium; species Chamaelirium japonicum. Next base: position 33,425,424 of record OX393549.1, read on the forward strand.
GCGGCCAGGACTGCACTGCGAAATCGCTCAAACCAGGCACGAGGGGCCTGCTTGCGCCCATAGATGGCTCGGCGCAAACGACACACGTGCCCTGGAGGAACCGAAACGCCCGGAGGAGGAGCCATGTAGACTTCCTCGGAGAGATCACCGTGGAGGAATGCATTGGTGACATCCATATGATGGAGAGGCCACCCTCGAGCAGCTGCCACAGCTAAGAGGGTGCGTACAGTAGTCATCCGAGCAACTGGAGCAAACGTCTCCTCGTAGTCAATCCCATACTCCTGGGAGAAGCCACGAGCAACGAGGCGAGCCTTGTGCCGCTCAATGGATCCGTCAGGTCGAGTCTTGACCTTGAATATCCACTTGCAGCTAACAAGCACCACACCTGAGGGACAAGGCACCAAATCCCATGTCTGGGTCCGCTGAAAAGCCTCAAGCTCAACTGACATGGCCTGCCGCCACTCTGGAAGTAAAGCTGCCTCACGGTACGACTGGGGCTCCCGATGGGTGTGTATAGCAGTAAGAAAAGCCTAAAAAGATGGGGAATAGGAGGCACTGGCAGAGTAGCCAGAGGAGTCAGGAGTGTCAGAGGGAAAGGCAGAGTAGCCAAACCTGTCTGGAGAGTAGTCATATCTGTCAGGAGGGTGATGTTCGCGCGCTGGGTAGCGCCGAACAGGAGTAGGATCCACGACCGGGGAGGAGGGGGCAGCAGCATCAGGCGAGAGTGTACCAGTGTGAACCGACTCTGGAGGAGGAGCTGCAGACCGACGAACATAAACACGAGTAACGGGTGGTGGTGGTGGTGGAGGTGGCGAGGGAAACTGAGGAGGTGGTGGTGGTGGTGGAGGTGGCGGGGAAGATGGAGGGGGAGTAGGCATGGGTGGGGCAACAGAAAACGGGGGTAGAACGGGGATGTGGAGAGGTGAGGAAGGCGAGGAGGGTGACGCAGGAGGCAAGGAAATATCCCGAGACTCAGGGGAAAAGTACGGAACATCCTCAACAAAGGAAACGTGACGGAAGACACGGATCCGGCGAGCCAAGGGATCGTAACAACGATACCCCTTGTGCTCCCGACTGAGCCCCAAGTGAACACACCGAACAGATCTCGCAGAGAGTTTGGTGCGCTTATGGGGAGGAAGAAGAACGAAGCACGTGCAGCCAAACGTGCGAAGTAGAGAGTAGTCAGGTGGGCTGGAGTGGAGGCGCTCATATGGGGTGGCACCGGACAGAGCAGATGACGGAGTGATATTGATGAGGTGGACAGCCGTCATGACAGCTTCAGCCCAGTAAGAGTGAGGAACAGACGCAGAGAGAAGCAAGGCTCGTGCGGTCTCAAGGACATGACGATGCTTGCGTTCGGCAACGCCGTTCTGCTCATGGGTGTGGGGACAGGACTGCTGGTGAAGAGTGTCGTGAGATTGAAGAATCTCACGCATCTCAGAGGAGAGATACTCCTTGGCACAATCAGACCGAAAGGTCTTGATGCGCCGACCAAACTGAGTGTGTATCATAGTGGTGAATCTCCTAAAGATGTGAGGGGACTTCAGACCGATGACGCATAAGATAAACCCAGGTGCACCTAGAGTAGTCATCGATAAAACACACATAGTACATGTAACCCGAAATGGATGCAATAGGTGCAGGACCCCAAATGTCCGAATGTACTAAATCAAATAAAGTATCAGATTGGGAAGCACTAGCAGAGAATGGAAGAGCTAGATGTTTTGCTAGTCTACAACCCGTACAAACAGAGAGAGGGGAGAAGGACGCTCGACCCAAAGCGCCCGAACGGAATACGCTTTTGAGTCGATCACTCGATATATGACCTAACCTTCTGTGCCACAGGTCGGCATCGGAGGTAACAGATATGACAGACGCAACAGGAACGAAAGACACATGGAGATGGTCCAGCTGGTAAAGTCCTCCTGCTCTACAGCCTAGCCCAATCCTCTGACCCGTCCGCGAATCCTGCACAACACAAACAGAAGGGGTGAAGGTGACAGTCAGGCCAGAGTCGCAAAAAGAACTGATAGAGATCAGATTAATGTTAAGACGGGGGGCATGATGGACATGGGGTAGGGTCAGGCGACCAGAAGGGTCAGAGGTAGTAGTGACGGATCTACATTGCGGAATAAGGACGAGAGTCCCATCCGCAGTGCGAACCTCCTGGTGGGTGGTAGTGGGAGAACAGTCAGTGAGGACAGTGGAGTCAAAGGTGAGGTGACAGGAGGCACCCGAGTCGAAGATCCATGGAGCAGTAGTACCCGGAGTGGCAGAGAGACTGTGAGCTGTCGAAGAGCTGGTGGAGGTGAGGTACCGAAGCAGTAATTCCTCAAAGCGCTGGAGGCGATCGGAGTAAGACCGAGACTGAGCAGAAGTATCCGGAGTGGCAGAGAGACCGTGATCTGTCGAAGAGCTGGTGGAGGCGAGGTATCGCAACAGTAACTTCTCAAAGTGCTGGAGGCGGTCGGAGTAAGACCGAGACGGAGCAGGAGTGGTGGCAGGCGGTGCTGGAGTAGGGAGATCAGCAGCAACAGTAGTCTCGCCATCAGGGCGGAGGAGACCCTGACGACGTCTACAGTCGAGTGATGTGGTGGAGGGACGTGGCCCGAGAATACCATCAAAACGAGGAGACGGATGGACTCGACGATCAGCGACGGTGTACAGGCAGTATGGGAGCCGAGAGATGCTGTAGGAAGCCATATCCCTGAAGTACGGGGGCGAGCCGGCACAAGGAAGGTCTGAGGCAGTCCGTACAGAGGAGACGGGCAGTTCGGTACAGAGGAGAAGGGGGTGGTGGGGCTTCAGGGGGTGCAGGAGGGGGCGGGGGTGCAGGGGAGGGGGCAGGTGGGCGAAGATAAGGGGTGGGGGGGGGGCCGATCGGGTGAAGGAGGGGGGTCGGGGGGGTGGTCGGGTGAGGGCGGGGGGACCTGTCGGGTGAGGAGGAGGGTCGGGGGGGTGGAGGAGGGGGGTCGGGGGGCTGTCAGGTGGAGGAGTGGGGGCCGGCGGGGGCTGTAGGGCGGAGGAGGGGGCCGGGGGGGTGGGCGGGTGGAGGAGAGGGGCCGGCGGGGTGGTCGGGTGGAGGAGGGGGCCGGGCGGGTGGTCGGGTGGAGGAGGGGGGGCCGGCGGAGTGGTCGGGTGGAGGAGGGGGGCCGGCGGGGTGGTCGGGTGGCGGAAGGGGGGGGGGGGGCGGTGGAGGAGGGAGGGCGGACAGGGTGTCGGGCGGCGGAAGGGGGCTGTCGGGCGGCTGTAGGGGGGCTGTCGGGCGGCGGAAGGGGGGGGGCCGGTGGAGGAGGGGGGCCGGGGGCAGTCGGGCGGCGGAAGGGTGGAGGAGGGAGGCCGGACGGGGTGGGCCGGTGGAGGAGGGGGGGGCCGGGCGGCTGTCGGGTGGAGGAGGGAGGCCGGACGGGGAAGTGCTGCCGGAGGGTGAGGATCGTCGTCGTCGTCGTCGCGCGGGAGAACCCTAGAGCTCTGATACCATGTTTGGAGATGACGGCTAGGGTTTGGAGAGGAAGCAATGCTCTCTATTGAGGGACTCAAGCCCATATATATGTACATGTATGACCATACAACCCGACCCGACTGTACATGTAAAACCGACCCATCTATATACATTAACAGATGGAATCTATGCTGACATTGAAGAGTGCTATTATTTGGCTTATTGCGAAATTTGGCAAATAGCTCATTTCACGTTCTATTCACAAACAAAATCGATGTTGGTTTAAACTTGCCCGAGCCTCCTCCTGGTGCTTATATTAGATGGTGGACCGGCTTGAGTGAATCCACAATCCATTGAAGTAAAAGTTCCATGTTTTTATTTTCCCTTGCGATTGTAGCTGTTATTTCCTCCATGGCTCTTGCCTATGAAAGCAATGTTTGATTCGCCGTTGTGTAGCTTTCATGCAAGTGAATACTTTTGATGGTTTCATTACTTTGAAGAAGTGCCAGGACTTCATTGTTGGATGTGCAGGTGGTCTAAGCATTGTTGGAACAAATCTCATAACTTGGATCAAATCTATTGAGGATAAAATACTTTATTTGTCATTTGCGGGCTTTCCAATGACTGCAAGATCAACGCCTACAACTTCAAAAGCTCAAAAGATATGAAAACAGAGGATGTTCCTTTCCGTTTTATTGAAAGTTGATTTTCTGAGTAGAATTCCCCTTCTTGGTATTGTTGAGCAGAAGCATTAAGCAAGGAGGTCCATACCTCTAAGGTGGTGTCAAGTCGGACAACTAGCCTAAGAACTTCGTCCAACAGCATACTAGTGATCCAAGGAAATGGTTTGACCTCCTCCACACCAAAAAGGATTCATTGTCGTTGCTTCACCTACGTTATTTAGATTAGAGGATGTGATATATTGTTATGGTTTCGGAAATCCACCAAGGAAACCAATCGTCTCTTGGGATTAAATGAGATCCATAACTGAGTCTTCCAGAAAGGGCAGTTTGATTGTTAATTTAATGGGTACAAAGTTTTGCACATTCAGTGTTGCTGGATAAGGATATTTCTGTGTTGGTGTTTAGTCGGAGCCATTAATAGGCAGAAAAAAAGATGAGATTTACAGGACGAATGAAACGAAATGATGAGTAAGACCTTCTTGAGTAGACCCACCTTGGAGTGGCTCTCATAGCATTGACAAATTTTAGAGATATTCCTTTTTAAGGAGGGCTTGCCAAATGAGATCTTCCTTTATTTAATAAAATGTAGAACTGTTGGAATCAGTTTCTCTTTTATGGAAACTGTCCATAATGATTCTATGTGGCATCCATCTTCCTCTGTTATGGAAACCGCCCATAATAAATCCACGGTTTTCCTAACTGACCATAATAACTCCATGGTTTTCCTCTGTTATGGAAACCACCCACCACATGTGATTGGTTTTCTTCGTTTGTAGGATCGATATATGCTGTAGCATGTGTACAAGTGTTCATAATTTTCTCAGAATCATCACTTAATGTTAACTTATCTGCCGATTGGTTTTAATTAGCTTTATCCCATTTACCCATTAAGATTTATCTTAATTCGGGTTTGGATTTGGAAATATTTCTTGTAGTGAGAGATCGATTTAAGAAATGCTTTGGTGTTTTTTGTCTTGCTTGTTAATTACTTGAAATTCCCTTATTGAGGAGATAAAGGTTGTTGTTTATGCTTATGTATTATGTACGTTTACTACTTAGTTGCCATTGGCTGATTGTACTACTGTTTCCTGTAATTTTTATTTTTAAAATCATCATTTATATTTTTTCTCACTGATGGAGGTGGGATGTTGTATAGCTATGCGAAGCGGGTGCAGGGAAGCAGCGGTCCATAGGAAGATAGACACTTGGACGAACATTTGTAAGAAAACCCTCATTTAATCATACATTATATCGCATAACATTTTTCTTGCAGAAGATCTATATTATATTATTATCTAGAGTTAGATTGTCTCAAAATATGAAGTCACACTATATGTCTTATACTATTGGATTAAACTAGATCACGTTAGCAATGGCTGGTGGCATTGATGCAGGTCTGTACCCACGCGTGCATGGTTATGGAAGCCGGTTCTTTTTTAGTATGGATTCCAGATCATGAGTAATGTTTTAATCTTGTATATCGGGCTTGTACTACGTTCCTTTATGTTTCTCTTATATGTCCTTGAGTTGGCCTTTGTCCAATTCTGTTTAAGTCCCTCTATGTGTCTTATTTTGTGCTTTTATTTTGGAAATTAGTTTGCCTAATTAGTGGGTCATTTGGGCTGAGTCCAAGCCTTTTGACCTTACATGATTTTTGCTTGTTCCAAGTTTGGGAACCTATATAAGCACGTAATACGCTCTTTTTGGAATTAGTGGATGAACAAAATGATTAGGGCTTCTCTCAAACCCTATGGAGATGTGAGCCTTACTCTATGGAGTTATCATGCTACCCTCTGCTATGGTGAGTCGTAGAATTCCATAAATGTGAGGCTAGTGGTAATTACCATCCTCCTGTCCCCTCTCCCAATTTATCCTCTTCCTCTTTTGATCTACCTCAGAACACCAATGAAGTCTCATATCGCAGCACTAAAAAAGTTATATGATAAAGAAGAGTTTAAAAACTATTCTTTTTGCTTCTTAAGAAGCAAAATTACTTATTAAGCTTTTGTTTTCATGTTTTTTCATAATCTTTTTTCACTAGATAAAATGGCTAATTTGCTTAATCTTTCTTGTGATAGTCGATTGGAGGGGAATTAATTGTTGAAAATACATTGGAAAAATGATCATGTAGCAGATGAAAATAATATTATTTAAAATCAATAATATAACAATCACTATCTCACTCTAGTATTTTAAATTTTAGAATTAATGGAATTAAAACTTCAACTCCTCCGACTATTATTTGTCTATAACTATGAGTAATGTGTTTTAAAACTGTTATCATTGTACTAGTGTTAATTTAATATCACCACTCAGATAATTGACATGGGAGAGGGTATAAAACAAAGCCAAAACCCAACACTATATAAGTCAAGAAGCACAAAAGTATTATTCATCAACAAACTAAAAATAAATCTTGGATAGATAATAGGTGAAACCATATAGTAAACATGATGAAATTCGAACTTCCAATCTTTTTTAAATTCACACAATGAATTCCACAAATATGAACAGAAATCCCATATTGTATATCAAGACCCAAAAGTCTTAATATATATCAAGACCCATACCAGAAAATGATATGGAAATTTTCATAACCCATCTCATGAAAGTTTTAATGAAAACCAGTAAAATACGAACCCTCATTCGTAGGAAATAATATATCAATTATCAAGTAGAGAACACAAAAATGGAGAGACCATGACAAGCGACTCAACAAGTACCCACATATTAGGAAGAAAGTGTCGAGGAGCCGGTGGTTTTATGCTCTAAAGAATTGGAATCAAGAATTCAGGCGATTGCCCTTGGATGTAGTTCGTGCATTGGAATGTGAAAATTGAGCACTGGTGGCCGACGGTGTGAGAGGGATTATGGCCGTCAATGCACTGATAGCGGTAGAGCTGTAAACGTTGGTGCTGGGCTGTTGGTGTTGCCGCTTGACGTACTGGTTGTGGACGACGTTGGTTAGGTCGAGGCTGGGTGCTAGTCAGCTACTAGGCACTTGTTGCTTTTTCTTGGATCAGTTGGTTCCAAAATCCATGAGGTTTTGAAATCAAAAGTGTGTGGAGAGTTGAGAAGAGATGAAAGAGAGATGTGAAAGAAAACAAAAGAAAGAGAAAACGATCGATTTTGTGGAAATACATAAAAGGAAGCTAGGTTTCGAGGTTATGGAAGGACAACTCAGCCAACCTACCATAAAAAAATATGTAGCATGTTTATAAGGACATCTCAGAATGACTCTCTTCATACTTGAGGCCTTAGGTGTCCGCCTAATTGGCCTTGTGGCTAAGTTGGGTCTGTCCGGTAACATTATTATGGCCCACCTCCAGAAGAAGTAAAGGAGAGAGAGGAGTGATAATCTGCCCCTCTTATTTTATTCGAGGTCTATCCTCAAGATTTAGGGTCACTAGGCCGAAATCGGTTTCACCACACACATTTTCACGAAACCGAGTCAATAGTCCGATGTCGACTTTTCTATACACCCCGCCCCGTACCTACTTTATTTGGATTAGGTACACCTGGTAGCTCACTACCCGGTGCACCTGCGGGCTGCGGATCTCCTTACCTGAACCCAGGGTAAGTTGTGTCACGCCAATGGATGTGACACCCTTGTTATGCATTGTGCCATGGCTACCGATTCCCACTTACCGTGCAGCTTTCCATGACTATTCTGATAAAATCAAAATTCTTTATATTCAATAATTTAATAAATTCAGGAAACACACATAAACCCAGTAAAGTGCTGAACAATAAAGCTGGGTCACACCCTCGGGTCCGACCGCAAGGTACATGTCTAATGAACACCACTGTTCTAGTGCAAAAGAAAGAAACCACAACTCCTGGTCACCCAAGGTGCCCAACCCAAAACTGTTAGTCAAAACAACAGAAAACTGGCTACACCAAATGCAGTCACTAGTCATAACCCCACAAAACCACAAGTACACCTTACCTTGCTAGCTCGTACACCCATGTGTAGTTGTCCAAACAATAAAAAGCTATTCCAACAATTACTATTAATGAATCTACAACTAGTAAAGTAGGCATGCGGACTGGTCAAGTTATGTGATAACTCACCTTAGCCGTGATAGTGAAACAACCGGATCGTCTTACTCTGACTATCTAGCTCTGATCCTCTAAATCTGGATTCGTGCACTCACGTCCCGAAACTGATACCCGGATGATGTGAGACATCTTAGTACATTATTCTAGAGAGGGAAGATAGAGAGGATATAGAAGAGAGAGCGAGAGGTATTTAGGTTAAGGTCTGGTTTCATGAGAGTTCAACTTACTGGATCTTTACTCTGGCTAATAATAGTGCTAAGGCTTGGGGTCAGTGTTTTAAGTGATGTTATCGCTGTCGATATCGCCAAGTTGCCCAAGGGGAAAATCGGGGATATATCGCTATTTATCGTCAAATATCGTTAAAAATGAGGGAAAAGAGGGAAAAATATAAATACACCATTATGATCAATCACATACAAAAAAATTATTTACTCTAGGGGACATTCAATTTAGGCTCTACATATGAGTCTGAACTATCCGACAATGTTTGTGAATTGTTAGAAACTTTGCAACAGTCTATGAATTAAACAATCAAAATAAGATTACACACACTAGGAAGCATGATAAACATATCAAAACCCATATGGTTTACAGTCTATGAAGCACAGGTACTGGTACGGGTACGTGTACGGGTACGATACGGGTTCGCTGATACGACAAAATCTTAAAAAAATAGGGTACGGGTACGGCGAGGTATATATATATATATATATATATATATATATATATATATATATATATATATATATATACATGTATGTACTTTTAGTATAATATCGTTATAGATATGAATAAGATCCAAATGCAACCATAATTTCTTAATCATTAAAGCTCTAGCTTCAAAGGTCCAGAACCATAAAAACAAGATTATTCGATGCGAGCCATACGACGATATAGTAATGCATTCATGCGAGAAATACATTGTAATCTCATGTATAGTAATTTTTAAGAATGAGCTATACGACGATACGGTCCATTACATTAGAACCAAACCAAGCAAAGTAGCAATACAAAACAAAATGCATAGCAAAGTTCATTGTCATCATCATCTCTGAATAGCACGACCTCCAAGTCGGGCTAATCAAGTGATAGATTTGCAATTTCAAGTAAATCGGCACCCTCCAAAGACTGTCTGCCGTACCGGAGCCGTACCGAAGCCGTACCGGAGCCGTACCGAAGACTATCTGCCGTACTGGAGCCGTACCGAAGCCGTACCGAAGACGTACCGGGTACGGATTATGCCGTACCCGTACCCGGTAAGTACCCGGTACTGGTACGGTATCTGTTCGGAGTACCCGTGCTTCATAGTTTACAGTACATAAAAGCATATCACAAATTCATAACTTATCAAGCATAAGACACAATAAGCATAAAGCGTCTCACAGACTGACGGTACATGACATAGCACAATACTCTGAAAATGATTTAAGCAAAAAAAAATCAAATTTGGATAGCAAGTAGATTGGATGTGTAATATTGACATACTAAAATTTCATTAGGGTTTATTGGGTTTAAATAGACGAAACCCATAAAAACTCATGAATCCCAATTAATTTCATGATAATCATGATGAATCACATCAAACTTGATACGACTCATGTTTATAATCTATTCTTCACGAAGATCTACTTAAGAAATTTGAGAAATAAAAAAAAAAGACTTGAAAACATACCTCAACTTAGAAGCTTGGAAGAAACCCCAAATCCATGAAGAGAGGCTTCAAATCCACTAAGACAACAAATGAAGGGTTTGAATTTGCTTTAGATTTTGTTTAGAAACCTAAATCAAACCAAAAAAAGGGATGAAATGGGAAAAAGGGGGCAAAGGGCTCTCCAGGGCGATAATGACGATAACAGGACGACATCGGACGATATATCCCCTTTTGTCGGGAATCTTATAAAGGCTGGAAACCAACTTAGAAACTTGGAAGAAACTCCAAATTCGTGAAGAGAGGCTTCAAATCCACCAAGAACAACAAATGAAGGATTTGGATTTGCTTTAGATTTTGTTTAGAAACCTAAATTAAATCCAAAAAATTGATGAAATGGGAAAAAAGACAGCAATGGGCTCTCATGGGTGATAATGACGATAACAGGATGGCATCAGGCGATATATCCCCTTTTGTCGGGAATTCTATAAAGGCTGGGAACCATCTTATCACCGAACTTGGCAATATTTAGCGATATATCAGTGACATTTCGACTTTTTCCCTAAAATAGGGGAATTTAGTCTGTTTTGATGTGGAGCCTGGTGATATAGCGATATATCACTATATATCGCCGATATTTTAAACCATGTTTAGGGTTCAGTGTGCCACCGGGGGCAAGATCGCCAAAATGTAATCAACAATCTTCATTTAATCAAAACAAAACTCATTTAGTTATAGTGAGTTTTATAGGTCAATCGGGCCAAAATTGGATAGAGCTTGTCGAGAGCTTTCCGATGGTTCTTGTTTCTTAGAAATCTGGCAAAAATAAAATAAAATATAATAGTTTGGAGTTTGGGGCGGGTCTATGCATCACTATTCACTAAAGGTCGGGTTCAATGGATTAAATCGGTTCGGATTCAATGGCAGCCTTGGGGTTGGGTTGGATGGCTGCCTTGGGTTGGGTTAGATGTTTTGTTGGTTAAGTCTTGAGTTAACTTAAACATTTCTAGCAATTTTCTATCCTATCCTCTTCTATCTCCCTATTGTGAATCAGAGGAGGGGCTCAAACCCTAGCCTCAACTCTTCATCCCCCAGATTCTGGGTCAGGCCACCGGAACAAGCATAGAAAGAAAGAGAGAGAGAGAGGAGTGGCTTCTCACCTCGAAGTATTGTCGGGGCCTCACCGGAGGAAGAGGAAGGTCATTGGAGATAGTCATGTGATGAGGGAGAGAAGGACATCGCTACTGGGTCGGGCCGCCGGAGCAAGTAGGGAGTCAGGGACGAGGAGAGAGAAAGAGAGAGAGGAATGTCTTCTCATTTCCAAGTGTTTTGGGGTGTCACTAGAGAAAGATGAAGGTTACTGGAGATGGTCAGGTGATAAAGGAGAGGAGATGATGAGGGAAGAGAGAGATACATGTTAAATTTTAAGAGGAGATAGAGAGAGAATCGTATGTGTCTCTCCCATCGTTTTCTGTTGTCCGTCATCTATCTACTATCGGACGGTTATAAAGAGGAAGTGATTCAGGCATATAAGACAAATCCCATTGCTCCTACAGCCGCCTCTACTAGGGAGAATCCCAAGCTAGGTTGGTTCAAGGAAGGTCAGTTGAGTTTGGTTCTAATCCGACCCGCCAACAAGCCCAATTTTAAGACAACTTTTAACCTCCGTATCTTTGCAACCAAGAGTCAAAATTCAACGTGAAAAGAAACATTGGAAAGATGTTTGAGAGGGGAACACAATCACACAAACAAGGAATCGTTTTGGCACCTCTAATTATAACAAAACCACCAACATAGAAACCATGTAGTTTGACTGATTCATCATTATCTCTCTTATCGTAAGTCGGAACTAAGCAAATGAATAGCCGTTCTGAAGGGGTCGTGGACACGGACAAGTTTCTTGTACAAGTGCCACATCATTTCATGAGAATATTTTTCATGAAATTAATAGGAAAAACAAGACTGAATAAAGAAAGGTCAAAAGAGAAATTTGCTGAAGTATTATTTATCTAAAATCACTCAAAATTACATGTTGTTACAACACACTTTGGAGGAGAGTGATTTGGAGAACTTTTAGTTTTCTTTAAACAAGTTATTTGTTTTGTTTAGTCCATAAATATTATTCTTTAGATGGACTTATTTTAAAATTGAAAAAATGAATGGCAGCATTTCATGTTGACAGTTTAAATGCTTGTCTGAAGAATCTTGGTAATCCAATGTATGGTTATACTTACATGCAGAAAAAAGCTTTTTTTTTTTCTGCTAAAGGTGAGAATTGTTATATCAATGTTATTGAGAAGGACCCTTACTTATATGATGTCTCCCACTAATCAGAAGGCATGTTTGTATATATGAGCTGTTAAGTGACACCTTTTATAGATTAACTATAGAGCTGTACTTGAAATTTGTTCTGTGGGTTCAATTAGGCACCATGTGGATCGTTATTTCAAACATATGTTATGTAAAATTGCATACAGTAAATTCTGTCTGATATCTGCTCAGCTTGTTTGAACTTCCCTTTATACAAATTTTCCATTCTGGCATATATTTTGTCATATAGATTCTTATTTGCTTGTTTTATTCTTATTATGCACAATTTTTTGTATTCAGGTATTAACATTAAGTGCTGTAGTTTTAGATGTCAGTAGCAGAAGTGAGACCTTGTGTCACCTTTGATGCCACGAAGCCTGGGCAGAAGGTTGTTAAGTCAGAGAAAGAAGGGCATGATACGCTTGACAGTATTACCAGTGAAGAGATTGAAAGAGGGTCCTTTCTAACACTTCCTAGGACTGGTGAAAGTCCTCTCCAGTGGGTACAATTGCTCCATGCTCTAGACCAGCAGGGAAGCAGTAATTTTTGTAACGGTACAAAGGGGGACAGTTGTGCTGAAGGAAAGGAACGTGGTCTTGTGGTCAAGGATTCTGTTTCTCTAAAGAGTAGTGGAATCCCTGTAAGGTCTACAACGAGCACATCTCAACAGATACAAGAAGTTCTCAATATTCCTGAAGCTGTTGTTGCTTTTGTTCAGGCTGCTGCAAAGGCCAATGGAGAGTCTGAAAAATGTATGTCAAGTTTCATTAGCAGGTATTTTGGTTGTAAGTTGTAACTAGTGGTAGGTTATGTTTCTTGCTGAAGAAAGGCGCTGAATATAAATGAATATCTGCTTTTCTTTGGGCAGATCTTCCAGGATGGCCCTTGTTGTCACCATCTAAAGTGCAGTTGCAGAAATGTGACAAGTGTTCTCGTGAATTTTGTTCCACCATTAACTATCGCCGACATATACGTGTGCATCGTCGTTCTTTTCACATTGACAAGGTTCTTTACTCCTTTATCCTTTATAATGCTTCTAAGGTTCTGTTTTTCTTTTACAGCTTATTCCCTTGTTTCAAGCCCTTTCTTGCAGGAAGATTGCGTGCCTAATTTCTTTACCGGCCTTTATTTTAGGTGATAACAAATTTATTGTTTGTTTTTTACTTAGGAAGAATTAAGATATTGGGCATCTCTGATTTCCAAATTAGTGTATCAGTTCCATGTAGGGCTGCAAACAAGCTGAGCCGATCCGAGCCGAGCCGAGCTTTGGCCTGTTTGAGCTTGGTTCGTTTATTAAACGAGCCTAAACTTCAGGCTTGGGCTTGGCTTGTTTATAATCGAGCCGAGCCGAGCCGAGCCGAGCTTTGGTCTGCTTGAGCTTGGCTCATTTATTAAACGAGCCTAAACTTCTGACTAGGTTTGGCTCAATTAGTGATCGAACAAAATCGAATGATCCCATATCGAGCTTGTTCACGAACTACAAACTCGATCAAAAACTTAGACGGTATATGTTAGGTTTATATGAAACTTTTATGAGCTTATCCACGAGCCTACTCGCGAGCCCTTAACAAACACGTTCGCGATCCCAACCGAGCCAAGCTTTGGTCTGCTTGAGCTTGGCTTGTTTATTAAACGAGCCCTAACTCTAAACTTGGGCTTGGCTCGACTAGTATTCAAACGAACTCGAATGAGCTTTTATCGAGCTTGTTTGCGTACTACTCATGAACATCTTGGTTTGTTTGCCCTAGTTCCATCCATGTAGTGAGGGAAACAAATATATTAACTTTGTTACTCAAAGGATTTTGTTCTTGTGTTTTCCCTTTTTTTTGAAAAACATGCTTTGACGGTCTTGTAGGAACAGTGAGGTTCTCGAATCCCACTACTACCTAATTTCCCATTCTAAAAGAAAAGCAGTAGGACTTTCACATATAAATTTGACCATCCAAGCTCTTCTCTCTGGACCAGTTCAGATAGTGTTTAATATGTTTAATGAACTTCACCGTTCAATTCTTTATTAACTTCACTAATTGTACAACTCAAATTGGAACATTTATGTCCATACGATGGTACTAGCCGTTTAAACTTTCAGATGTAGGTGTTTTCCTTCCTTTAGAAATTTGTTCGTGCATCTCTGTGAGATCTGGACCTTTTATGAGATTTTAAACATGTTTACTTTATTTGTTCTTGACATTTTGTTTGTTTACGCTTTGTTGTCAATTTATAGGACTCACTGAAGCATAGGGAACTCCTGGGTGCATTTTGGGATAAGGTAATGGCTCTTCAAATTTTAAGTCCTGACTGCAAGAATGCTTGGGTGGACCAGGAATAGAACAAAATCGATCAAACATGTTTCTTAATATCATAAAACAATCTGACATAATGGTAATTAGGTTGATTTCATTCAAACTTCTATACTAGAAATCTAAATGGATTGATCGAGTTTTGATTGTGTCTAAAGCAGATTGCCAGCCCACTTATAGCCTTAGTATATTAGTCTTTTCTTTAAATATCTAATCTGTTTTTCTATAATTTCAGCTTTCTTTGGATGAGGCAGAAGAAATTTTATTGTTGAAGAATGTTGATATAGAGGTAATGTTCCATCTATTTGGTTTTCTATGTTCCAGTTCACTCATAAGTATTTAGTTCTATTTTAATACTTGAAGTGCTCTTGGGAGATTCTTCAATTATTTTAAAAACTTAATGTTTACTTCCATGGGAAATTCTTTAGTATTTATTGCTTTGTAGATGTTATGCCTCCCATGATCTCCAATTATAATTGGTTGTGATACCAAATACAATTGATGATGCATTGCATTGCATTGCATATTTGCTGTGTATTTGTTCCTATGGATGGTGAATTATTTATGGAAGGGGCCATGAACATTTTGTTTATATTAACTATTTTCTGAATACATATGAGGCCAATTTGCGTGTTATTTCAATTGTATATGACATGCTATTTTTTCTTTGTGGTTATATGCTAAGAAGCATGAACACTGACACACTAGAAAAACATTTTTCAAAAAATCAGGAGACACGTTGGGGGGAAGGCAATAAGAATTTTTCTTATTGCACCACACCACATCCTCATTGGTTCCTCTTGCTAAGTGTAGGGAACAAATTTTTGATAGATTATAATCTAATTTTGATATTATGACAGTGAGGTATGATGCACTGAGTAATCTAGCATGCAAGTATCTTCTCATTATGCTAAGATACTCACTTATGAGATGAATTATGGGTAGCAATTAGAAACTTAAAAAGAAGTGAAGGGAAGAGTACACATACTTGCAATCTATCTATTACTAACCAAGACAACTAATTCTAAGCAACTTGTCTAAGCAAGATGGGAGCATATGGCACATGGACTTCGTATTAAATATCCTCAATAAATGGCAACGATGAATTTTTTCCTTTTCACTGGTCAGCAACACGATAACTGCAACTATGCCTCTTTTTGACAAGAAATCGGTGACTTATTGGCATATTATCGTCATATCATCGATAAAATGGTCAGGTCTATAAAAAGAACTGGCCGACAATGGGGATATGTCACCCAGTTTTTCCCTATTGTCACCAAAATCACTTGGAGAACCCATTTTTGAATAATTTTGAAGGTTTCTTCCCGTTTTTGAACTCAAATGTGACTTTCAGATTGTTTGTTATATTATGCCATCTACTCTGATATGTTTATTATATTTTTATGAGTTATGCCTTATGATATTGATGTGTCATCTACTGTGAGATGCTTATTATATGTTTATGAGTTATAAGATTGAGTTATGAGTTATGTCATTTATGAGATGTTTATCATATTTCAGAGTTATTATCTTATGGTGTTTGTTTTCATGTCTACATTCAATTATTTATAAACTCATAGATTGTGTTAGAAAGTGTCTGACAGTTCCCGGACTCATCCATAAAAGCTCAATTAAGTGTCACATTGAATCAATGATTATTATTTTTTGTATGTTTTTTGTCATAATAGTGTGTGTGTACATCCTAAAGGGATATAAATATATAAATTCTGAAAAATCCATTCATTTTGTCCATTTCCCCTCCTATTTCCCCTCTTTTCCACAATTTGTAGTGACAATGACGATAAATAAGTGGAAAATCCTCGATTTCACCCTCATCCACTTGGCGATACGACAACGATAGCGACACTTAAACCACTATGCATGAAAGGTGAATAAACACATGATTAAATGATTCATAGATGAATAATTATGCCATAGGAAAATTAGCAAGCTTATATCACATTAAATGAGCTTATTCTTTCTCTCATAAAACTAGAATACACCACACAATATAAAATAAGGAGAGATCTTGATCAAAGAAACTCGGCTGCTTGGGAGGGCACATTCTGTTAGTCTTTGGGAGGGCACATTCCAAATGATTCAAGCTTAAACTGAATCTTCGCGGTGAAGGCAAGTGAAATAATAGAAGGTAGAGGGTAATCAGGTATACATCCTTAGAAGGCTTTATTAGTTGAAATGTTATAGTGTCAGAATTATAGCTCTTAAAAAAAACTGTACAGAAATGGAAGCATCAATTGTGCTTATGGTTATAGTGTCTGTAGTCATGCCAACCAAAAAGAACATTGTGCTTGCTGTGGGCCTAATTCTCCCATCATTCATAGTTTCAATGGTGGATTAACTTTAGATGCTATCATGCCCTGCATATCACTTGTTTCTAGCAGTTCACATGAATGGGTTATGAAAGTTGCATACGTGAGAATATACCCCTTTTTTACATTAAATGTGTCGTTTTTTTCAATATTTGTTCAAGGCATGAATAGCTGGCATCTGTTTAAACCATCTTGTATTTCCATTGGTTTGTGACAAGTTATCCAAGAATATTTCTACTTGTTGATATCTTTCAATTGATTTTGATATATAGTGTGATCAAACTAATTAGTAAAAAAAAAATCTGCTATTACATTTTTCCTGTGTGAAATGAAATTCTAACAATTAATGCATTTTAGGAAGTTACTGGTTCTTCGGTTATAAAGGCATTAGTGTCATTGATTCGAAAGCCAGGGTTTTTTTCACTACCGGAAATATATGTAAAGGCTGGCATGACTCTTTTGGTAAGTGGGTTCTTTTGTATTTTGCATAGTATCATTTTTTAATGCTTAATCTGATTGAAAACTTCATTTGCTTTATGTAGGATGTTGTCCAGGCAAGTCCTTCCAGGCTTCCTATATCCTCACTAGAATTGTTCAGTGTTCTTGATGATGCCAGTGAGAAGACATTTTTGTGTGCTGGCACAGTTATGTCGATGCAAAAGTTTGTTTTTGATGGAAAAACTGGAAAGATGTCCTTGGAGATGAAAAATATAATTGCATGCGCTAGTTTTATGCTTGAAAAGAAATTGGTAAACTTTAGATGACTTAAGCTTGTGTTGAATCTCCAGCATCTGCTTTGCTGTTACTTAGCATTTTTTTAAAAAAAAATTGTAATAGGTCAAAGAATGGCTTGCTGACAAGGATGCAGAAGCATTAAGATGCCATAAGTTACTTGTGGAGGAAGAGGAAGAGGCTCAGAAAAGGTATTCCGTTTAATATGAAATGGGACAATAGAATTGATGAAATTAACATGATACAGAAACAATGAGTTGATGCTGATTGATTATACTTTTCTGAGCATTCCTTAGATTTTTTTATTCTGTTGGGATTCAGTTATGTTATATGCATGATTGACAAATCGAGATTTCAATATTTATAGCTTACCAGTAGCCAGCTTATGTAAGCATGGACTTTCATTGAAATGCACATAGTTTTCATGTTGTACTAATATTTGTGCTAATTTATTTCACAATATGGCTCATATTTTCTTTTTATTTAAAAGGTTGGAAGTACCTGCATCATGTTTAGAATGCTATGTGTGTATCAGCCATATGTGATGGATTGCCTACTTTTCTTTCCCTATTCTTCTGATTGAGTCAATCATGCTTTGTCACCTTGCTCAAAAGGTTAAAAAAGTCCCATTGTGCACATGTGAAGTTGTTAAGTACAAAAAAATTATGCGTAGTTGTCCCCTCATTACCTTCACCCCCTTTGACTGCTCTGATTAAAAAAATACTGGATTTGTTGCAACTGATTGAGCTTGAAAATACTGGTTTAATATCCTTATTTGGAAATTGATTACATTGGAATTATGTATTACGCAGACAAGCTGAGCTTTTGGAAAGGAAAAGATTGAAGAAGTTGAGGCAGAAAGAGCAAAAAGAAAGGGAATCAGATGACAAGAACATGGTCGAGTTTAAGGCCAACTCTCCTGATACTGTTGAGGGATCATCTGGTTCCACAGCAAGTTCAAGTTCTCCATCTGAGTCTGGCCTGAACACTGCAGAAGCTTCACTCAATGAAGACCCTCTATCTCTGGATCCACCAAGAACACCGGACCGTGATGTGGAGGCCAACTCGAGATTGCACTTGCATACTGAGGATGCTGATCAGAGTCTAGATCATCAGTTGCAAATAGGTATTGACCAACAGGTAGCACCCTACTTGCACATGGAGGATGCTGATCTGAATGTGGATCATGAATTACAAATGGGGAGTGGCCAAAGGCAGCAAATTGCTGCCCGTTGGCCACCTCCAAACCTAACGAGAAATTTTCTGAATGGTTCCCATTCAGGTCTGGTTCCTGCAGTAAATGGTTCAGGCATGATGAAGCACGGCAACTACAGGGATCCGAAAGCTGCCAATAGCCATAGGATTTGGACACGGAAGACAAAGCCCAAGACAGAAGAAGAGTGTGCAAATTACAGAGATGGAGTAAACATAGAACATAGAGAAGAACCTAAAGAGCAGATGGATTCATCCGACAAATGCGAAGTCCTGATAGGTTCCATTAGTGTCAGACTTCAAGCTCATGATGGACATCGACGGGACATTATTCCCTTGAGAATGACTAATTCCCAACAGAAGATGGCCAGGACCGATTCCAGTCTGAACAGTATCAATCGGTCGGTGGTGAAGTTCTGGAGACCCGTGGGCAGCCACCGGAGTGGTACTTCTGCAACAGTTGTAATTGATAGGAGGGAGTCCAATGCTGATGGATTTTGTGACGAAACTGCCAGCCATATTATGTCTGACGAGAGCCGTCCATCTTCTGGTGTAATGGAAGATGATGTCTCTGAGAGTTGCAAGGAATCTTTTGTGGTTATTGAGAGGGCTGGGTTGTCTGGACCTAGCCTGTTTTCGAGTCAAGTTGCAGAGGCTTTTCTTACACAGAGTAAGACTCTCTCTCTCTCTCTCTCTCTCTCTCTCTATATATATATATATATATATATATATATATATATATATATATATATATATATATATATATACATACACGAAACTTGGTGGGGATGATATCTATGGCAAGTTGATCATCCTCACCAAATATCATCAAATTCTATAACCTCATGCGGTATCAAATCTGCTATTCAAATTAACGGTTAAAATGAACGATCGATAAAGCTTCTAACATTTGATGCCCTAGCTGTTATAGAATTTGATGATTTTTGGTGAGGATGATCAACTTGCCATAGATAGCATCCCCACCAAGTTTCATCAAATTCTGAAACCTCTAGGGTAGGTAAAAGGCGATGTGTAATTGCATAAGTAACCATTCCATAAGTAAGAGTATCTCTGCCCTTTCTCATATATATATATATATATATATATATATATATATATATATATATAGAGAGAGAGAGAGAGAGAGAGAGAGAGAGAGAGAGAGGGCTGTTACAGTGAGCTGTGGGCTGCCGGGGGGGAAAGTGAGCTGCGGGTATTTGGACCCCCCAAGAAGTTATGGAATTTGATGAAATTTGGTGAGGTTGTTGCCTAGTATAAGATGATCATCCTCACCAATTTTTATTAAATTCCAAAACTTCTAAAGGGGTCAAATGGTCGAAGCAATTTTAACGGTGACTGGTGACTGCGGACGACAGAAATTGCTTCGACCATTTGACCCCCCTAGAATTTTTGGAATTTGACCCCCCTAGAAAACTTCTGCGGACGGCAGAAGTTTGGAATTTGATGAAAATTGGTGAGGATGATCATCTTATACTAGGCAACCACCTCACCAAATTTCATCAAATTCCATAACATCTTGGGGGGTCAAGATACCCGCAGCTCACTTTCCCCCCCGGCAGCCCACAGCTCGTTGTAACAGCCCTCTCTCTCTCTATCTATCTATATATATATATATATATATATATATATATATATATATATATATAGAGAGAGAGAGAGAGAGAGAGAGAGAGAGAGGAATGTTACAGTGAGCTATGAGCTACGGAAGGAGAAAATGAGCTACGATCATTTTGACCACCCTAGAAGTTTTAGAATTTAGTGAAAATTGGTGGGTGTGTTGTCTAGGGTAACATGATCATCCTCACCAATTTTCAAGGAATTCCAAAACTTCTAGGGTCATCAAACGGTAGAAGCTTTATCCACCGTCCGTTGTAACCGTTAATTTTGCTTCTACCATTTGATGACCCTAAAGTTTTGGAATTCCTTGAAAATTGGTGAGGATGATTATGTTACCCTAGACAACACACCCACCAATTTTCATGAAATTCCAAAACTTCTAGGGTGGTCAAAATGATCGTAGCTCATTTTCTCCCTCCGTAGCTCATAGCTCACTGTAACATTCCTCTCTCTCTCTCTCTCTCTCTCTCTCTCTCTCTATATATATATATATATATATATATATATATATATATATATATATATATATATATATATATATATATATATGGGGGCGGAGAGCCTGCACCCGAGGTGTAGCAACGACGCTGCACCTCTCGTTTGTTTACCTACCTAGAAGTTTTGGAATTTGATGAAATTTGGTGAGGGTGTTGTCTATGGTAAGATGAACATCCTCACCAATTTTTATCAAATCCCAAAACTTCTAGGGGGGTCAAATGGTCGATGCAAAATCTGCAGATTTTAACGGTGACTGCGGATGGCTGATTTTCCTTCGACCATTTGACCCCCCTAGAAGTTTGGGAATTTGATGAAAATTGGTGAGGATGATCATCTTACCCTAGACAACACCCTCACCAAATTTCATCAAATTCCAAAACTTTTAGGATGGTAAAACAATGCCTAAGGTGCAACAACGACGCTGCACCTCAGGTCGAGCATCCCTTTTTCCTATATATATATATATATATATATATATATATATATATATATATATATATATATATATATATATATATATATATATATATATATATATGTGTGTGTGTGTGTGTGTGTGTGTGTGTGTGTGTGTGTGTGAGAGAGAGAGAGAGAGAGAGAGAGAGAGAGAGAGAGAGGGTTTTATATTCTCTTACTTGAAATGTTGTAAGCTTTTGGGCTGGCATGTTAATGTTAGTGTCTTAAAAACTGGACCAGAATGGATGGTTGGCCCCGGTTGGACCGGAACCAGCATCATTTCCCGTTTTGTGTACCAGAACTGCCTAAAAACCGTGTGAACCGGATAATTTAACACTAAAACCAGTTAGGCACTTGAACCAGTGGGTTCAAAATCAACTGGACCCAGCAAGCATTTTCTATATGCATACAAAGGGTACCATTCAGGCTATCTTTGTTAGATGCTTGTAGTATTCTTTGTTTCATGGGGCGTGACTAAACAAGTGTCCCACGGTGTCCTATTACTATGTGATGGTGAATCTTATGGCAGTTTCATGTCGTGCAGGATGGAAAGCGGCCATTGCAGCTGATCATGTGATGATACGTTCATCCCCAGAGACCGAGGCATCAGATTGTGTTGATATTACCACCCACGAAGGCAATTGTGCTGAAGCTCCAGCACCAGCGTCGGAAATACGTGGGAGCATACTGGGTAGTGCAGTGGACCGGATGACTGGGGCTGGTTCGTTTGCCAAGCAGGGAAAGCCTGAAAAGAGTTACAGGATGAAGTATGTTCCCAAGCTGCAGATAAATAATGGAGAGAGAGAGAGAGAGAGAGAGAGAGAGAGAGAGAGAGAGAGAGAGAGAGAGAGAGAGAGAGAGAGAGAGAATCGTAGGTGAAGATTAATATACAGTTCCACCACCCTCACATTTTCAGCAGAGGTTCCAGTTTTTAGTAGGCCTTCTGTGTGTTTTTTGGCGGTTGATTGTTTGTTTAGAGTCCCTTTAGTGAGTGAGCCTGTTCAATCTGGCATTGTATGTTGTATTTGGTTTTCTTATGTAATAATAATGTGCTTTCTAGTAACATTTACTTATTGTGTTAAGTCTCAGACTCCTTATCCACCAGTTCACCTCTTTATCTGTTTTTCCACTTGTGATCCTTTCGAAATGCCCTTCAGTTGCAGCATACTAGTTGGATACCACCTCGATCTGCTATGAATATTGTTTTGGGTGTGAACTGCAAATGTATTGTATCTAGTTGATCACTTTGTCTTCTTTTTTTTTTGCTTTTTTCTTTTGAAACAAGATCGTAGTTTTTGATTGGTTGTGATCTATATTTCTTCTTGAGACAACTGATGGAATGATTTAGAGAGAAGAAAAGAATTTACATATGGTTTTTATCGATAAAGTACCACGAGATGTGATTTGGCAACTGTAAGAAGAAAGTGATATCTCAAAGTTATATTGAAGTGATTGAAAACGTGTATAAGGGAGCAATTACTAGTGTCAGAAGTAATTGTGGCGACACAAATAAATTTTCAGTAATTGTGGGACTCCAACAAGGATCAGTTTTAAGGACATATCTTTTTATTATTATCGTTGATGACCTTACTGTTAATATTCAAGAACAAGTATCATGGTGTATGTTAGGGGGTGTTTGGCACGAGGAACTTATGTTCCGTTTAATCCTCATCTAGTAGAGGGTATTCTTGTCAATTGCAATTTCTAGTGTTAATTTGGTGGTTCAGCGATCGGTTGGCAGAGAAATGCACGGAGCGAAAAAAATGTCATTCCCAGCTCCTCTTTCCACCAGAACAAATACTAGCCGTTACTTTTAAAATCTGGAGCCCATAATAGAAATGGTAAATTCCATAACGTTGAACAAATACTAGCCGTTACATTTACAAATGATATAGTGTTAGTTGATGAAATAATGATTATGCTAAATACTAAATTGGAATTGAGGAAAAAAACTTTGGAAGATAATGGGGTGTGAAAGTAAGTCGAGTTAAAACAGAATATATGGAGTACCGGTACAATTTTAATAAAAAATAATAATGAGAATAAAGCTCAATTCACAATTCATAGCTAAGAAGTACAACAATATGATTGTTTTTTGTACTTTAGGTCTGTCATACAGAATGAAAGAGAGAGATTATATACATCCAGTAGGATTAGAGCGTGTTGAAATGAAGTGGAGTGTGGCCTCAGGAGTACTATGTGATCAACACATGCATTTAAGACTCAATGGAAAATTTTACATGACAACAATAATACCCGCAATGTTATATGGTTCAAAATGTTGACCCTTAAACAAAACTCAATCTCATAAGACAGGTGTGACAGAAAAGATGATGCAGAGGTGTATGTGCGGAAAAACTAAAATGAATAGAGTGAGGAATTTTCATTTATATCAGCCAAAATCCAAATATATATCGTCCCAATTATATTTGTATAGGACAAGTCGCAAGTTGGATTGGGTATAACTATTAAAAGACAAAATGTAATAAGAACTGTACATGTCAAAAAAAAAAGAAGACAAATTCCACACTTTTTTTTGGAAAATATATTGATGGAGGGAACTTGCTATGGCAAGTGCAACAAATGTTAATGCATATGTATATGTAACCGGGTCAGTTGGGGGTGGGGTAGGCTAAACCCGACCAGCCCTAAACCCAAGTGGGTTTTATCAAACAAATTCATATCCATTTAATCTAAATCTCTCTCTCTCTCTCTCTCTCTCTCTCTCTCTCTCTCTCTCTCTCTATATATATATATATATATATATATATATATATATATATATATATATATATACTAAAATGGAAGCCTCTCTCCCGTGTGGTGACGCGTGGACGTCATTTAAAGAGCTAGAATTCTTCTTCCGTGTGTGAATGCGGCTATCTTTTAAATCCATTTAAAAGCCTACCTAAAGATGATAAATTTTCATTCAATGACATTTAATGGTTATTTGATGTTAATCACTCTCTCTCTAACAAATGAGTCACACTCACTTCAGATTTTACACTTCTTCGAACAGTTACAATGTTGTTTTTGTCAAATGGTGTGCATCAAGCACATTCGGGCATTGTCTGGATTTTTTACTACTCTCTCTCTCTCTCTCTCTCTCTCTCTCTCTCTCTCTCTTACAAATGAATCAAACCTTCGTGAGTGAATCGTACTCACTCATGATTGTACATTTCTTTAGACGATTGTGATGTCGTTTATACTAAGGGGTGTGCATCAAGCTCATCCGGGCAATGCCCGGGTTTCTTACTAGTATTTATACTAAAATGGAAGCCTCTCTCCCGTGTTGTGACACGTGTACGTCTTTTAAAGAACTAGAATTCTTCTTCCGTGTGTGAACGTGGCTCTCTTTTAAATCCATTTAAAAACCTACCATAAAGATGATAAATTTTCATTCAATGGCATTTGATAGTCATTTGATGTTAATCTCTCTCTCTCTCTCTCTCTCTCTCTCTCTCTCTCTAACAAGTTGATGTGATCCGACTTGGACCCAAGTCTGTTGGCCCACTCGAAGGCCCATCCTAGCATGTCATGGGTGAATAAGGCAGGATATCTCTTATGATATCTTTTAATATCTTTTTAGATTTAAGATCTTTATTTTAGGTAAGTTGTTAGGATCATTATTGGCTTTTAAATTTGTTGCCATTTTTATCTTTTCTTTTAGCCTATTTAAAGGCCCCCATTGTAACCATTGAAAACAGATTATGATGAATGAAATTGATGGCGGATGCCTTCGTTGGCTCATGGATTTGAGTCCCCACCTTGTACCCTGATGGATTTCAGGCCCCCTTTCATCTAAGCTTCTAGTCTTTTCTTCTCTGTCACGGTTCTTAACCCCTCCGCCACTTCCTCTCGGTGATTCCTTATCACTAGTTATCCCGTTACAAAGAAAATACAAAAAAAAAAGATTACACCGCCTCCATCAATCCCTCTTGGACGACGCGCGCCTGTATCAAGTTGATATCAGAGCTCCGGGCTTCGCGGCGTTTCCGTATCACGAACGATCTTCGCTTCGATCGTCATCGTCCATCGTCCATCGTCATCGTCATCGTCGCCGGTCCATCGTCACCATCCTCACCGATTCGGCGCCATCTTCTTCTGGTACGTCGCCCTACAATCCCAACAAAAAAAAAAAAGAAGAAGAGAGATCAGATCTGTTGAGAGAAAAAAAGAGAAGAGAGAAAGCATACCTCCTTCAACCGCGAACCTTCTCCTTTGCCGCCCGCCCGTCCACCGCAGGCCGCCCCTTCCTCTCGCTCCACCCACCAAACCGCCACCTCTTTCCGTGCTCCCGCGCACCCCGCAACCATAAAAAAAAAAACCCCATCAGATCTGTGATAGCAGCAGAAAAAAGAAAGAAGAAGAAAAAGAAAAGGAAAGAAAGAAAAGAAAAGGAAAGAAGAAGAAAAAGAAGAAGGAAAGGAAGAAAAAGGAAAAGAAAGAATAGAAGGAAAGAAGAAAATGGAAGAAAAGGGAAGAAAAGAAGGAAAGAACGAAAAAAAAAAGAGTACCGTACTTGCTGTGCTGCCGCTGTTGTGCTGCTTGCTGCCCATTGCTGCCGCCCTTTTCCTCTGCCCTATTTGCAAACAAAAGCCCAAACAAACCCTAAGCTATAACCCCCTTTAATCCCTTCCTTTACCTCTCATCCACACCCTTTGATATCCATCCAAAGGCCACTAAACATAACCAATTCCCACTGTTTTTTTTTAAAAGACCAATTCAGCCTACAACTTAAATTCCAGATCCGACTTTCATTTTCGGATCCAACCCGTTTACAAACAGACCCGTCAAGGCCCTATAACTTCAAAACCCCATATCTTTCTTATTTTTCATCCGATTTGGACGTTCTTGGTACCGAATCGAAGCCATTTTCGAGCTCTACGCATTTATACCATCCATAGAAATTTTCAGTGAACCAGTAATTACAGATTTTCAGATTTACCCCTGGACCACATTTCCACCATTGTGACATGGATGCCAAGATGCAAGGGTTGATTCGTTGTCATCAAGGGAACAACTCCGTCTATGAGTATACTTCAGCGTTCTATCGACGCATGACTGGCTATGGTTTTTTAGAGAAAGATTTCTTGACAGTGGTACTGTACGTTAGAGGACTCCGCTCCGACATAAAGGGCAAGTTTTCATCTAGATCTTGGAGGGATTTGGACGAAGCCTATGAGATAGCTTGTGAGATTGAATGAGAGTTACAGCAAATGGCCTCACCTCTAGTGGCCTCCACGGATAAGTCTCCACCTCCAGCACTTCCAGTAGAGCCTCCATCACCGACAGAGCTTCCTCCAGTTGTATCTTTGGTGGATCCATTACCTCCAGTACCACCACCAGCAGACAAGCTCCCCCCTCCAGAGGATCTTCTGCCGCTTGCTATGCTACCACCTACTGCGGATTCTTTCGAGATGGTCTCTCTAGCTGAGCTTCAACAGATTGATTTTCTTGGGCTAAACCGACTATTGGTGCCTACAGTGTTTGTTCAACTCTACCTCCGTTCAGGCGAGCCGATGTTCGAGCTATCGCAGCGGTCTGATATTACGATCCGACTCGGTCGTCTACCCCAGCACTACTTTGATGTGTGTTTCCAGATCGACGACAGTGATACCTTCTCATGGGACCCCGGTGGTAACTTCGGTATAGTAAGACATCATTTGTTGGGCCTCCACCATCAGCTCCTGACGACAAATACCACATCGGCGACAACCTCGATGATGATTGCGCTTTACCGTATGAACTCGAGGGCGAGTTCTTCGCAGCGGAAGTGAATGATGTGATCCGACTTGGACCCAAGCCCGTTGGCCCACTCGAAGGCCCATCCTAGCATGCCATGGGTGAATAAGGCAGGATATCTCTTATGATATCTTTTAATATCTTTTTAGATTTAAGATCTTTATTTTAGGCAAGTTGTTAGGATCATTATTGGCTTTTAAATTTTTGCCATTTTTATTTTTTCTTTTAGCCTATTTAAAGGCCCCCATTGTAACCATTGAAGACAGATTATGATGAATGAAATTGATGGCGGATGCCTTCGTCGGCTCATGGATTTGAGTCCCCACCTTGTACCCTGATGGATTTCAGGCCCCCTTTCATCTAAGCTTCTAGTCTTTTCTTCTCTGTCACGGTTCTTACCCCCTCCGCCACTTCCTCTCGGTGATTCCTTATCACTAGTTATCCCGTTACAAAGAAAATACAAAAAAAAAAGATTACACCGCCTCCATCAATCCCTCTTGGACGACGCGCGCCTGCATCACAAGTGAATCACACTCACTTCAGATTTCATACTTCTTCGAACAGTTGTGATGTCATCTTTGCCAAATGGCGTGCATCAAGCACATTCGGGCATTGTCCGGGTTTCTTACTAGTCTATATATCTATACTAAAATGGAAGCCTCTCTTCCATGTTGTGACATGTGGACGTCTTTTAAAGAGCTAGAATTCTTCTTTCGTGTGTGAACGCGGCTCTCTTTTAAATCCATTTAAAACCCACCGTAAAGATGATAAATTTTCATTCAATGGCATTTAATGGTCATTTGATGTTAAGCTCTCTCTTTCTCTCTCTCTCTAACAAGTGAATCACACTCACTTCAGATTTCACACTTCTTCGAATAGTTGCGATGCCATCTTTGCCAAATGGCATGCATCAAACACATTCGGGCATTGCCCGTGTTTCTTACTAGTATCTATACTAAAATGGAAGCCTCTCTCCCGTGTTTTGATACGTGGACATTTTTTAAAGAACTAGAATTCTTCTATCGTGTGTGAACGCGACTCTCTTTTAAATCCATTTTAAAACCTACCATAAAGATGATAAATTTTTATTCAATGACATTTAATGGTCATTTTGATGTTAATCTCTCTTTCTCTAACAAGTGAATCACACTCACTTCAGATTTCACACTTTTTCGAACAATTGTGATGTCGTCTTTGCCAAATGGCGTGCATCATGCACATTCGGGCATTGCTCGGGTTTCTTACTAGTATATCTAAAATGGAAGCCTCTCTCCCGTGTTGTGACATGTGAACATCTTTTAAAGAGCTGGAATTCTTCTTCCGTGTGTGAACACGGCTCTCTTCTAAATTCATTTAAAAACCTACCATAAAGATGATAAATTTTCATTCAATGACATTTAATGGTCATTTGATGCTAATCTCTCTCTCTCTCTCTCTCTCTCTCTCTCTCTCTCTCTCTCTCTCTAACAAGTGAATCACACTCACTTCAGATTTCACACTTCTTCGAAAAGTTGTGATGTCATCTTTGTCAAATGGCATGCATCAAGCACATTTGGGCATTGCCCAGGTTTCTTACCAGTATATACTAAAATGAAAGCCATCTTCCGTGTTGTGACACGTGGACGTCTTTTAAAGAGCTAGAATTCTTCTTCTGTGTGTGAACGCAGCTTTTTTTAAAATATATTTAAAAACCTACCATAAAAATGATATATTTTCATTTAATGGTCATTTGATATTAATCTCTCTCTCTCTCTCTCTCTCTCTCTCTCTCTCTCTCTCTCTCTCTCTAACAAGTGAATCACACTCACTTCATATTTCACACTTCTTCGAACAGTTGCGATGTCGTCTTTGCCAAATGGCATGCATCAAGCACATTCGGGCATTGTCTGGGTTTCTTACTAGTATCTATGCTAAAATAGAAGCCTCTTTCTCGTGTTGTGACATGTGGATTTCTTTTAAAGAGTTAGAATTCTTCTTCCATGTGTGAATGCGGCTATCTTTTAAGTCCATTTAAAAACCTATCAAAAATATGATAAATTTTCATTCAATGACATTTAATGGTCATTTGATGTTAATCTCTCTCTATAACAAGTGAATCACACTCACTTCAGATTTCACACTTCTTCGAACAGTTGTCATGTCGTCTTTGCCAAATGGCATGCATCAAGCACATTCGGGCATTGCCTGAGTTTCTTACTAGTCTATCTATACTATATACTAAAACGGAAGCCTCTCTCCCGTGTTGTGACACGTGGACGTCTTTTAAAGAACCTTAATCATTCTTCCATGTGTGAACATGGCTCAGCTTTAAATCCTATTAAAAAACTACCATAAAGATAATAAAACACCCATTCAATGGCATTTAATTATCAATTGATGTTAATCTCTCTCCCTCCCTCTCTCTCTCTCTCTAATAAGTGAATCACACTCATTTTAGATTTTATACTTCTTCGAACAGTTGTGATGTCATATGTGCCAAATGGCTATGCATCAAGCTCATCTGGGCATTGCCCGGGTTTCTTACTAGTATATATACTAAAATGGAAGCCTCTCTCCCGTGTTGTGACATGTAGACGTCTATTAAAGAGCTATAATTCTTCTTCCGTATGTGAACGCGACTCTCTTTTAAATCATTTAAAAACCTATCATGATAAATTTTATTCAATGACATTTAATGGTCATTTGATGTTAATCTCTCTCTCTCTCTCTATAACAAGTGAATCATACTCACTTCAGATTTCACACTTTTTCAAATAGTTATGATGTCGTCTTTGCCAAATGACATGCATCAAGCACATTCGGGCATTACCCGGGTTTCTTACTAGTATCTATACTAAAATGGAAGCCTCTCTCTCGTGTTATGACAAGTGGATATTTTTTAAAGATCTAGAATTCGTCTCCGTGTGGCTCTCTTTTAAATCCATTTAAAAACCCACCATAAAGATGATAAATTTTCATTCAATGGCATTTAATGGTCATTTGATGTTAATCTCTCTCGCACTCACTTAAGATTTCATACTTCTTCGAACAATTGTGATGTCATCTATACCAAATGGTGTACATCAAATGTATTCGGACATTGTCCAGGCTTCTTACTAGTTCCATTATAATTTCCAAACCCGTCCCAATACTCCAATAGTGTTGGATCGGGTTACCCGCTAAACCCGTTTAGTTGCATCCCCCAGATCCAATTCCTTTGGTCCGGGACTCGGGTACAATATACGTGTCCGTTGCCTGCATGATCATAGATCCGCTCCCCACGCCTCACCACCACTGCTTCTAACTTCTCCCACCCTTTCAACAAGAACATCCTAGGAAGCCGACACGTGTCTCCCTTCCCGCCAGATCTACTCCCCAGTGGGTGGAGTGGGTCCCAATCTCTTTCCCGTTCTCAACCCCCGTTCGTCTCTTTCCCCAACCTCGATCTCTCGTCCCTGCTCTTAGTCGCTCGTAACTGAAGAATGTCAGGCGGAGTGGGCCCCACCGGCGACGGGATCCTCCTCCCGAGCGAGGAGGCGGACCGGAAGGCCCTGCATGATCCGACCGCCGCCCACTCTCCCCACCGTCGCTTCCCTCTCCTTCCGCCAGCTCAACGCCCTCGCCGTCGTCACCGTCCTCACCGCCTCCGGCATGGTCTCCGCGGAGGACCTCGCCTTCGCCACCTTCTCCCTCGCCTACCTCTACTTCCTCTCCTCCGCCGCCTTCCCCTCCTGCCCGCCCGACGACGGCCACGCCCCCGTCTTCGGCGAGCGCAACCCCCTCCTCGCCGTCTGGGTTGCGGCGGGGGCCCTCGTCGGCCTCGTCCTCCCCGTCGCCTACATCCTCGACGGCGTGCTCCAGGGCGACAAGGAAGGGATCAAGGCCGCCGCCCCGCACGTGTTCCTGCTTGCGTGCCAGGTCTTCACGGAAGGGGTCACCTTCACCCGCCGCTTCTCCCTCCCGATGCGCGCCTTCGTCCCCGTCCTCTACAACGCCAAGCGGCTCTTCACCATCTCCGACTGGGTGCGGGGCGAGATCGGGAAGGCGGAGGAGGGATCGCCGCGCCGGTTGCTAATCGGCCGCTGGCTGGCCGTCGCCAACCTCCTCTTCTGGGCCTTCAACCTATTGGGCTTTTTACTCCCCGTCTACCTCCCCCGGGCCTTGAAGCGATATTATGCTCCCGTTCCGCTCTCCTCCTCTAAGCCCAAGCTCTAAGTGACACTTCCTTTTATTTATTAAATATTAAATATTAGCCACTACTTGGTATTTCAAAGCCACCAAGCTTTGGATTGTTGAGGAGTCCTGTGGTTCCAATGGGGTTGTCTCCTCTCATTTTGATGTAATTTTTATTTTCTGAAACAAAATAAATAACATTTTTGGTTTCTCTCAGCGGCCCTCCCTCGGTGCTCCACCCCATCCCTTCCCACCGACGTTCCTCACTGCAACATAAATGACATTTTTCGGTGCTATAATTGACGGCCAATGTCCACCCCGCCAGTTATGATTGTTTATTTTATTGAAGGAAAAGGTATAAACGATGACTCGATCATCAAAAAACTTATCAAACATGCATGGCAGCCTGTTCCCCACCACCGGAAAAGTAGGCAAATGCGGCTGTCATTGCCCCGGCAACCGAAAAAGGGTGAGGTCAAATGCCGGGGCTTAGAGCATATCCAACCATCCTCCATAACTCCGAAATGGAAGTGGAAACCCCTCCAATCGTCCTCCATTTCTACCTTTATTTTGGAGATTTGTATTTTTGGCCTGCATATTTGAAGGTTTGGAGGGATTTGGAGGACAACCTGCGTAACACTGTTCATCATGCTTAATGTCAAAAACACTCTTTGTGGTCGAGCTCTTGAGAGCGAAGGGTTTTTCTGAGGCGTCCTCAAAGATCGCTTACCAGATAAATGGAGTGCAAAGCAAGGAGTTCAAAGTGTACGAAGGCCTAAAGCAGGGGTGCCCTCTGTCTCCTTATCTTTTCATCTTGGTAGTTAATGTGTTCGACGCCCTGATCAAGAAGGTGAATTTCAAGGGTCTAATAAAGGGGATAGGGGGATCGAAGAGGGTGGTCCACTTTCAACCTACCCTACATCCACGACTCTCTCCTTTTATATGAATCTTGTCCTTTCCAGCTGGGGTTGAAGATAAACTTCCTTAAGAGTAATATTTTCTTTATTGGCAACAGAGAGGATCTTGGGAGGGCTTTTGCTAGAATGCTGAATTGCAAAGAAGCGAACCTTCCAATGAAGTACATGGGATCCCGGTCAGTGACAGTGCTCTGAAGAGGAAAAAGTGGGAGAAACTGATTCAGAAGATCGACATTAGGCTGGAGAGTTGGCAAGGACGGTTCCCCTCCATAGGTGGGGCGTTTGGTCATGGTGAACACAATCCTGTCGTCCATCCCTTCTTACTACCTGGCTTACTTCTAATTTCATACGTGGGTGATAGACCATATCGACAAGATTCATAGATCCTTCCTCTGGCGAGGTATTGACGGTTCAGGGGGGTCCTACAACCTGTTGAGGTGGGACCAGGTTTGCCTCCCGAAGAAGCTTGAAGTCCTTGGAGTGCTAGATCTGAGGAGGTTCAATATCTCGATATTGGGCAAATGGTGGTGCAGGCTTCAACAAGATGATGGTGGTTCATGGAGAGATATCCTGCTTGCTAGATATTTTAGAAGATTCTCCCCCATCCAAGCCAGGAGTAGATTTTCGAGCAGAGTTTCTCCTTTCTGGCGAGGGATTCTAAAGGTATGTGACGTCTACAAGCGTGGCAACATTTTATCTTTGGATGACGACCGCAACATCAGTTTCTGGGAGGATGCATGATTGGGTGACATGCGCTGAGCCACCTGTTCCCGCACCTTTATGCATTGGCCAGGGTTCATGGGACCTTGGTGTGCTCTCAGGCACGGTTTTTGAGATGCATTTGGTGTTGGAGTCCATATCTCAAAATACCATTGACGTTGGAGAGAGAGTGAGACTGGGAGGATTTGATATATGCAGCTACTCCAGGCAGCTAGCTTTCGTACGGGGTCAGATAGTGTATACTGGTGTTGGCACTCTTCGGGGACCTTCTCGGTGATATCTTTCTATAGGCGTTTGTTACCTCAAGGCAAGAACTACAGTCCTTCAAAAGCTATCTTGAGAGTGAAAGCCCTAACGAAGATCAAGGACTTCTCCCCTTTTGGCAGCTAGGAATAAGATCCTAACCAAGCGAACCAATTCAAGAGGAGGAACCCGAATGTCACAGACTCTTCTTGCACCTTTTGTCTATCAGAGGAAGAGAGTGCATCCCACCTACTCCTTTCTTGCCCCGTCACTCGGCGGGTATTGGGATCACTTTAAGAGCAGATGTGGGATCTCATCCCACTCAAGGAACATAAAGGCACTTTGGTCTACATGGAGTAGGAGGAGGGTGAAGAAGGAGCTTCGTGGTCCTTGAGATATTTTAGCGATGGCCATTCTTTAGGTTATCTGGCTAGAAATGAACAATCGGATCTTCAATGGCAAAACGTCAAAGGTCGAAGCGCTTCGGAAATCAGTGTTCTCGATCTTCAAGCTTTGGATCATTCCATGGGTTGGTTCCTTCAATGAGGAAGCACGGAATTTTTGTAATCGTATTGTAACCTGATTCTCTAGCTTAATATAACTAGTCAGGGTTGCCTAGCTAACCCTCTCTCCTTCTGGAGTTCTCCAAAAAAAAAAAAAACCTTAGCTTTGTCTTATTTCCTTTTATCCCAATTAACATTTGTGTCCCAAATCATGTATATAAATAGAATTTTTTAATATATAATGGGGATTTCAAAGAGTTTTTTAATATAAAGTAGAGAGAGAAAATAAAAAATAAAGGCTTGTGATTGGAGTGCATGTGCCTGCAAATTAATTTATCTCCAAATAGAGTACACCATTGAAGATGCTCTCATAATGGCCGCCAATTTAGATCACAGTTGACCACCCAAATGTGATGGTCAACTCAGCGACCGAATTTAATGATGCATTTGCAGTGGCCTGACCACTGTAAAAGTGGTACATATATGGGGTTTACAAAATATCTAAAAGTTTTTTTTATTTTCCTACTCTATCACGTGAAATTTAATTGAGGTGGTCGTGCAATCTTCGTTCTTGGAGCGAGGCCAGGGTTCAAAGCTCACTTCACGTATATAAAAAGTAATCTATTTGGCCACCAGATGTGGTGGCTAGGCCAACCGCAGAAAAATTACTATGTTTTATGTTGTAGTGCCTCCTCCTAGAGAGAGAGGCCAACGATACTTTGAGATATTTAGTGGCTCTGATCTTCAAATGCTGGAGTTCTAAAGAGGCTTTCAAGCATGGATGCCTCAATGAACTTCGTTCTTGGATGACGATCCAAGCTCAAAGGCTTCACTAACGCTTTACCTTCATACACTAAACCATTGATAACCCCACTAAACACTCTAGCCTCAGTGAAGTTTTGCCCTCTGACCTTAATTTAGACATCGATGCTGCATCCATTGACGCAAGTGCCATATGTAAGGGTAAAATGTTAGCTTTAAACACCATGCTCCAAACAATAGAAGCTCTAAACACTGGCACTGCATGACTCGATAACACGCGATCTAGTGTAAAGATCACACATTGACATATGGCAGAAGAGCTCTTGTAGATGTTCTTACTGGACCTTTGAGGTTGAGATTTAATATTCTGCATCTTTGGCATTGGCTTTTTCTCCTGAGTAAGGCTCGCAAGCTTTGCAAGATAGGCTGAGTTTGTACGTAACTGACAACACTTTAGGGATATGTGTAGTAGGGATGTTGGAATCTAATCCTTGTCAGAGGCTCGCAGCGGAAGTGATTTGGCGGTCTAAAGACCGTTCATATGGTGCACGTTACACGATTTAATTTTTCATAGAAACTAATCTACATATGTGTGCATATGTATGCACGAGAATCGAAAACCCCTAACGGCAATCTAGCGCAATGATTAACTAGCATGCATGCAAATCATAATGCTCGCTAGATCTACATGTTAGATTACACATACCTTTCGTACGGATCTTTTAACCGCGGAGAATTGTCTTCTTTGTCGATGGAGACGGAAGATCGTTCACGAAGATGCCGACGGTACGAATGGAGGTGTTGCCTTCTTGTTCACCCGATCTCACACGATGCACGGAACGTCGCTCTCGGATCTCTGAGTGCCTCCGATGAACGACCCTTCTCCTTCTTCAGAACTCCACGCGAGGAAGACGAAGTAGCAAGCGGGAAACGCGAGATGAATCGGGAGAGAACTAGAGAGATGAGAGAGAGGGGGGTTCGGTTTCTGTAGTACATGGGGCCGGCGCCCCATAGGTCTTTTATAGGGCCGACCACCCCCCCTTGGATAAGGATCCAAGGGGATAATAACCCCCTCTCATTATCTCTCCATTATCTCCTTTTTATCTCTCCGCGTATTTATCCGTTTTCCCACTTTTTAGGGCTCGATCTTAACCGATTTATCGCCCCATCCCTATCCATATGGCCGGCCCTATAGATGAGGGATTCTTATCCCTACATCATAGGGCCGGCCCTAGTGAGGTGTCCCATCACTAGGATCGGCCAACAGTGAGGTCCGGCAGAGTGAGGTTTTTACCAAAACGCCCCGACGCCTCATTTTGACCATTTCTAGCGTGCGATACCTAGCGGCCATTACTTAAGTGATATCTACTAGTTACTTACTATTAACTGAGGCCATCGGAAGGTGCCTCTAGCAAAGTCAACTAGTCAACTCGCAACATATCCCGGTGCATCGCACCTATGTAGCGATGTTCACTTATGGCTAGGGATTACTACATATGACTCCGCACTAGTCTCGGGCTCAACCCTTAGTACTCGTATGTAGTTACGCATCTACCGTGTTCTAGTGCCAAGCACACACGGAGCGTATACTTCTTTCTTCCTCCTGCTTATGGTGTTCCGAGGAGACGGTTCAAGAACCGTACATAATGTTGATAAGGTGGAACCATCAGGGACCGGGGTTCATGGCTTCCAACTCAAGCTCGATCGACACACTACCCGAGTGTACCATCGATCCTCTGAGCTCGAGTTAACCTGCATAGCCACCCAGAGTGCGACGCAGGCTGCACTCCAATTCACCCAGACTTACTATGTTCTCCATCATACCCCTGCTCTCCGCTTAGTAGTGGTAAACCCGCTGTCCCTCCACTTGATGCCATGATTCACTTCAAGCGGTGAAGACTACCGTCAGACTCGAATGATCATATGACTTGGTTCCTTCCAGGTTGACCTATACATCGTACCTCTGATTACCCCGTCGAGTAACCGAACCCGATCAACAGTCAAACTGATGACCACCAGGCCTGGGTTTGGTACAGTGTAAGTCACACCAAGGAACGCACCTCCCATCAGGGGTGTGGATGGCCTGCAGGAGTGACACGCTAATGCAACGCCAGCCGGGTAACCCAGTACACCGTGGTTTTGGATAACTGCATATGGACCCTCACACATTGGTGCGCCAAAGCACCACGCAACTGGTTAGTCCATCAGACGTGGCTCCTCAGGGTTTAGGACCGTTTTACCCTAAGCAGAAACACGGCTTAGTGTACCAGTGTCTGCTCACTGATCTGTACACCGTGTTAGTTCCGTTCAGCCACAGACACTGTGCCTGGTGATGACCATGGTGAAGACATCCCATGAACTGTCATCGCCAACAGCTTAACATGATGAGGCGACCAACCTGATCATAGCTGCGAACATATTTAGGTTTTATGGGACCAATCCACTCAGTCTTCAACTTAGTGGACTACCATATAACCATGGCTCTCTGTTCTCAAAAGAACACGTAACTATGTTACGCACCTATATGCATCTCATGTAATAATAACTATCAATCTTTATTAGACCAAAACTTAAAGTTTTACAAGCTTAGAACACATCAATCCTAACAATCTCCCACTTGGTCTAGCGAAGCAAAACGGTTTTGACTCCCATCGCGTCCACATGTCGCTCGAATGCCTTGGTAGGTATTGCCTTTGTGAAATGATCAGCAACATTATCTGTAGATGCAATCTGTGTCACCACTACTCGCCCTTGCTTTTGAAACTGCCGAATCAAGTGGAACTTACGCTCGATGTGCTTCCCCTTTTGGTGATGTCTTGGCTCCTTAGCTTGTGCTACCGCCCCACTATTGTCGCAGTAAAGCACAATAGGTAACTGGGCCTCTGGTACACACCCTAAATCCGTAAGGAATTTCTTGAGCCATACCGCCTCTTTAGCTGCCTCGCACGCTGCAACGTACTCAGCCTCTGTGGTAGAGTCTGCGATGCATTTCTGCTTCACACTCTGCCAACTAACCGCTGCTCCTCCTAACATAAACACAAAACCTGATGTCGATTTTCTGGATTCCAAATCTGACATAAAGTCAGAATCTGTGTATCCAATCGGTGTCAGTTCTTGTGCAGTGTAAACCAACTCATAGTCCCTTGTTCTACGAAGGTACTTGAGTATACACTTCACAGCTGTCCAGTGATCTGGACCCGGATTCAACTGAAACCGACCCATCATTCCTACTGCGAAACAGATATCAGGCCTTGTACAATGCATAGCATACATTAGACTACCTAATGCCGAAGCATAAGGTATCTTCTGCATTTCTGCTCTTTCCTCAGGTGTCTTAGGACATTGATGCTTAGACAGTTTTACGCCATGTCTAAATGGCACAAAACCCTTCTTGGAGTTTTGCATGTCAAATCTAGCCATAACCTTATCTATATACGCAGCCTGTGATAGCGAGAGAATCCTGTTCTGGCGATCACGTGTTACCTTGATCCCCAAAACATAACTCGCTTCACCTAGGTCTTTCATATCGAACTGTGTTGACAACCAGACCTTTACCGTTGACAATGTTCCTACATCATTTCCAATGAGCAGAATATCGTCTACGTAAAGTATCAAATATACTACTGTGGTCTTATTAGTCCTCTTATATACACATGGTTCATCCTCGTTTTGAGTAAATCCATACGACTGGATTGCCTGATCAAAACGGATGTTCCAACTTCTAGATGCTTGCTTTAGTCCATAAATGGACTTCTGCAACTTGCAAACTAGATGTTCCTGACCCTCTGACTCAAAGCCTGGTGGTTGAATCATATAAATGTCTTCTTCCAAATTTCCATTAAGGAATGCTGTCTTGACATCCATTTGCCAGATCTCCCAGTTGTAATGGGCTGCAATGGATAGGAGGATCCGAATAGACTTTATCATAGCTACCGGCGTGAAGGTTTCGTCAAAGTCGATCCCTTCTCTCTGGGTGTAACCCTTGGCAACTAATCTAGCTTTATAAGTCTCTATTGTACCATCGGATCCTCTCTTCTTCTTATACACCCACTTACACCCAATAGGTTTAATATTGGATGATGGTGTAACAAGAGTCCAGACTGCGTTATGGGACATTGATTCAATTTCTGCCTCCATAGCCTTTTGCCAGTCAGAGCTGTCAGAAGCTCCCACTGCCTCATCGTAGCTCAGTGGGTCATCCTCCTGACCCTCTGGATCAACCAATAAGGTTTCTCTATAGTATCTGTCAGGAGCTCTGATGTTTCTCCCACTGCGACGAGGTAGTGGTGGTGTTACAGGATTAATAGGTTCTACAGTATCTAGTATATTATTGTTTGTAATGTCAGCTACCACTATGCTTTTGGATGCGCTCTCTGATCTAGTACCCAGCAGTTCATCCAGAACTACCTTACTAGCAGGTTTGTGGTCCATAACATAATCATGTTCTAGGAAAATGGCATTCGTTGAAACGATTACCTTCTTTTCCTCAGGATCA
This sequence comes from Chamaelirium japonicum, assembly GCA_947650365.1. Taxonomy (NCBI): domain Eukaryota; kingdom Viridiplantae; phylum Streptophyta; class Magnoliopsida; order Liliales; family Melanthiaceae; genus Chamaelirium; species Chamaelirium japonicum. The sequence continues at coordinate 33,464,272 of OX393549.1, forward strand.
TAAAATAGTCCACCTTTAGTCTCTTTGGGATACCCTACAAACAGACATGCTTTGGACTTTGGCTCCATCTTTTCCCTCTTGTCTATCCGCACATGTGTAGGACATCCCCATATTCTGAAATGCTGTAGTGTTGGCTTTTGCCTTGACCACAGTTCTCTAGGGGTCTGAGGCACTGATTTAGATGGAACGTGGTTCAGAACATATGCTGCTGTCTGAAGGGCATATCCCCAAAAGGTCATTGGTAAACAGGCATAACTCATCATGCTTCGAACCATGTCCAACAAGGTTCGATTCCTTCTCTCAGAGACTCCGTTCTGTTGTGGGGTACCTGGAGCAGTTAACTGGGATGTTATCCCATGCTCCACCAAATACCCAAGGAACTCGTCAGATAGGTATTCACCTCCTCGATCAGATCGAAGGGTTTTAATACATTTACCTGTCTGCTTTTCTACTTCAGCCCTGAACTCTTTGAACATATCAAAGGATTCCGACTTCCGATGCATAAGGTAAACGTAACCATATCTTGAGTAATCATCAGTGAAAGTGATGAAGTACTCATGGCCTCCTATCGCCTTGACGCTCATGGGTCCATACACATCTGAATGGATTAACTCCAATACCTCAGTAGCTCTCACTCCTTGGCCTTTGAAGGCCCTCTTGGTCATCTTGCCTTCCAGGCAGGATTCACAGGTGAGAAGTATCTCCGTAGGATCTGTTTCCAGAAGCCTGGCCTTTACCAACCTATGGATCCTATCTAAGGCAATATGCCCAAGCCGTAAGTGCCACAATTGGGTTAAATTCTCCGAAGGTTTCTTACGCTTAGATGAATTAACATTAAATGCTGAAGTTATTATGTTATCTTTCTCAAATTTAGGACTAACAATATAGAGATGATTCTGAACCATTCCTCTTATTATAAAAGTTCCATTCAGTTTAAAAGACACACCAGAAGTATCAAAATAAACTGAATAACCTTCCTTAACTAAAGAAGAAATAGAAATTAAGTTACGTCTCAAGGACGGTACATAAAAGACATCTCTAAGAGTCAAAGTCTTATTATTCGAAAAACTAAGAGTAACATCTCCAATAGCTTCAGCAGCAGCCACGGCCTCAGTTCCCATGCTCAAGGTCACCTCTCCATCAAGCAACCTTCTGCTTTCCTGAAACCCCTGAAGAGAGTTACAGGCATGGTTAGTGGATCCTGAATCCACAATCCAACTAGCAAAAGAACTATTACTTGAAAGAAATGATTCAACAACTAAGAGTTGTAGATTACCTTCTCCAGCATTCCGAGGTTGCTTGCAGTCCTTCTTCCAATGACCCTTCTGGCCACACCGGAAACACTTCGTGCCCGGTTTCTTTGATTCTCCAGACCCAGAGGCCCCAGCAGAGTCCTGCACAGGCTCAGACTTAGGTTTCCTTTTATGTTTCTTGCCTTGAGGTTTACCAGGCTTCTTGAAGGATCTGCGTTGCACATGAAGTGCTTCGCCCTTCTGCTTGAAGCCATCCTCAGCTGCCTGGAGAGCTCCCAGAAGCTCTGCATTTGTCATAGCCAACTTGTTTAAATTAAAGTTGGTGACAAAGCCTTCAAAGGCTCCAGACAGTGACGAGAGGAAGATGTCTGTCATCACCTCGTCTTCTAGCACAATGTCCATAGTAGCTAGTTCGTTCTGGAACCCAAATATTTTCATCATGTGTTCCCGAACCAGCGTCCCATTGGACATCTTAGTGCCGACGAGTTTCTTGATGGTAAGGTATCGCGTAACGCGATTGTGACCTTCAAACATCTCCTTCAGATACAACATCATATCAGAAGCGTCGGGCATCTCCTCGACTTGCTTCTGCAGAGTTGTTTGCAAGGATGCTATAATATAGCATTTACATATCTCATTAGATTCCTTCCAGTCAGTGAATGCCTTTAACTGTGCCTCTGTGACATTGGGTCCTGGCAAATCTGGCTCAGGGTCATTAAGGGCTGACATGTGTTTACCTATCCTTAAGACTAGGTACAGGTTGCGCTTCCAGTCCTCATAGTTGGGACCGGTAAGTTTGTGGTCATTTAGGATAGCGGACAGGGGATCTAACTTGGTCATCTGTAAATAAAAGATTGAATATATGATATACATGAAAATTTATTTTATGGATTTTTAAAACAAGCTAATTATATCCATATGACAACGCTACCCTCAAGCAAAGCCATCTCTATGGATTAATTAACCATGTATGTAAGATCTCGGAGTAGGCTACACCTGTCCGAGGGGGTAGTGTGCAGGTCTTCCGCTTACACGGGTCTTTCCCTTGACCCTATCCAAATCTGCCAACTACGGGCTTTGATGGACCATGGTTATCTTTTGGCCAGTACCACGTGATCACCGTTGTCTTCGCAACGAATACCTCACGCGTACTTAGGATGCTTACCCACGAGCTTAGGCAATTACGGCACGGGAATTCTAACGGCCCCCACGAGGGTGAGTAAAGCCTGAACACTTGGCACCGTAACCGCCATATCCCAAAGGAGATCACTAAGTAGCTTGGCATAGAAAAACACAGCTCTCACCCGAGGGGGTTGTTGAGTTATGCCCTTCCACCCGAGTACGAAGTGATTAGCCGTGGAGGCCAGAGGATCTCTTTAAGTCCTCTATTACATCCCTTATAAATATATGAGGGTTATTTTACGAGTATGAATTTATGCAAATGCAAAGGTAGCGACCTCCTAAATACTAGACCCTGGTCACACCATGCTCCCACTAGCGTTCAAGCCCTTCGCCTAGCATTAATCATTCTCGGAATATCATAGTCCCTGCCTCAAGTGGATTTCTCCATTCAAGGGTCACATTACATATTCCGAGAATATCGATGCTCTGCAAAACTGGTTATCACGCTAATACTCTGGAGCTAATCCTAGAGTCAGACTCACTGGAAAGGACTCCCACTAGTCATGGCGCCTCGCTTATAGATTTGACAATTGATGTTGAATCGATCTCCATCTCATCTTTGATTTCGATGCTGGCCAAATAGGCACACCCGACTAATCGGGTGCTCTCCTAATGGTGGCATAACCATATGTGATGGGATCCCACTAACATCAAAAGTCAACTAAATAATAGGCGTCATCTAGCGGGATCCTAACCTCAAACAGTCGCTAGGACCGGAGGGGAAAGGCATCCCTCTGAAGACAGATAATCACATTATCTCATCGGGGTTCGATATGAAGCATAAAGAACTAATTAAAGAAAGCAACCATTAAAACTGAATTAAGTTCAGGGTCCGACCCCTGAACCTAATTAGCACAGCGCAGGCCTCTAGCTTTCTTCGCAAGGTTCCTCGGTCCGGCTCCTTCGTCGCGCTCGCGAACACTTTGCCGGATCGTCTTCATCCTCCAGGGTTCAGCTTCCGCTCCCGATGGTGGATTTCTTTGGCACATCTTTCTTCTCGATCTGTAACCGAAAATTCTAGTACGCTACGAGCAAGTGCTCGGTCGTACACAATTTCCTAGAAAGAAAAGAAAACACACCTAGAAAAAAAGCCATGGGAAACCGAGGATGGTCAACCCCCATCACTCGCCCAATCTAAGGCTCAATTACATATCCACACACAGAAAGCAAATCCAGACAATTGCTAACTCGGGGTCCGACCCCCGGTAGCAAGCACAAAGCATAGATCTAGATTTTTTTATAGCGGCGCCCTGCAAGAATGATTAATAGAACAAGCACAATCTATACATATGCATGATCTAAGTGTATGAACCCCGATGATCTCACACATTCATCATGCGCACACATGTTCGTTTCATGAAAAAACGTGAAACGTACACTACTAATGCGGCTCTGATACCAATTGTTGGAATCTAATCCTTGTCAGAGGCTCGCAGCGGAAGTGATTTGGCGGTCTAAAGACCGTTCATGGTGCACGTTACACGATTTAATTTTTCATAGAAACTAATCTACATATGTGTGCATATGTATGCACGAGAATCGAAAACCCCTAACGGCAATCTAGCGCAATGATTAACTAGCATGCATGCAAATCATAATGCTCGCTAGATCTACATGTTAGATTACACATACCTTTCGTACGGATCTTTTAACCGCGGAGAATTGTCTTCTTTGTCGATGGAGACGGAAGATCGTTCACGAAGATGCCGACGGTACGAATGGAGGTGTTGCCTTCTTGTTCACCCGATCTCACACGATGCACGGAACGTCGCTCTCGGATCTCTGAGTGCCTCCGATGAACGACCCTTCTCCTTCTTCAGAACTCCACGCGAGGAAGACGAAGTAGCAAGCGGGAAACGCGAGATGAATCGGGAGAGAACTAGAGAGATGAGAGAGAGGGGGGTTCGGTTTCTGTAGTACATGGGGCCGGCGCCCCATAGGTCTTTTATAGGGCCGGCCACCCCCCCTTGGATAAGGATCCAAGGGGATAATAACCCCCTCTCATTATCTCTCCATTATCTCCTTTTTATCTCTCCGCGTATTTATCCGTTTTCCCACTTTTTAGGGCTCGATCTTAACCGATTTATCGCCCCATCCCTATCCATATGGTCGGCCCTATAGATGAGGGATTCTTATCCCTACATCATAGGGCCGGCCCTAGTGAGGTGTCCCATCACTAGGATCGGCCAACAGTGAGGTCCGGCAGAGTGAGGTTTTTACCAAAACGCCCCGACGCCTCATTTTGACCATTTCTAGCGTGCGATACCTAGCGGCCATTACTTAAGTGATATCTACTAGTTACTTACTATTAACTGAGGCCACTGGAAGGTGCCTCTAGCAAAGTCAACTAGTCAACTCGCAACATATCCCGGTGCATCGCACCTATGTAGCGATGTTCACTTATGGCTAGGGATTACTACATACGACTCCGCACTAGTCTCGGGCTCAACCCTTAGTACTCGTATGTAGTTACGCATCTACCGTGCTTTAGTGCCAAGCACACACGGAGCGTATACTTCTTTCTTCCTCCTGCTTATGGTGTTCCGAGGAGACGGTTCAAGAACCGTACATAGTGTTGATAAGGTGGAACCATCAGGGACCGGGGTTCATGGCTTCCAACTCAAGCTTGATCGACACACTACCCGAGTGTACCATCGATCCTCTGAGCTCGAGTTAACCTGCGTAGCCACCCAGAGTGCGACGCAGGCTGCACTCCAATTCACCCAGACTTACTATGTTCTCCATCATACCCCTGCTCTCCGCTTAGTAGTGGTAAACCCGCTGTCCCTCCACTTGATGCCATGATTCACTTCGAGCGGTGAAGACTACCGTCAGACTCGAATGATCATATGACTTGGTTCCTTCCATGTTGACCTATACATCGTACCTCTGATTACCCCGTCGAGTAACCGAACCCGGTCAACAGTCAAACTGATGACCACCAGGCCTGGGTTTGGTACAGTGTAAGTCACACCAAGGAACGCACCTCCCATTAGGGGTGTGGATGGCCTGCAGGAGTGACACGCTAATGCAACGCCAGCCGGGTAACCCAGTACACCGTGGTTTTGGATCACTGCATATGGACCCTCACACATTGGTGTGCCAAAGCACCACGCAACTGGTTAGTCCATCAGACGTGGCTCCTCAGGGTTTAGGACCGTTTTATCCTAAGCAGAAACACGGCTTAGTGTACCAGTGTCTGCTCACTGATCTGTACACCGTGTTAGTTCCGTTCAGCCACAGACACTGTGCCTGGTGATGACCATGGTGAAGACATCCCATGAACTGTCATCGCCAACAGCTTAACATGATGAGGCGACCAACCTGATCATAGCTGCGAACATATTTAGGTTTTATGGGACCAATCCACTCAGTCTTCAACTTAGTGGACTACTATATAACCATGGCTCTCTGTTCTCAAAAGAACACGTAACTATGTTACGCACCTATATGCATCTCATGTAATAATAACTATCAATCTTTATTAGACCAAAACTTAAAGTTTTACAAGCTTAGAACACATCAATCCTAACAAGGGATAGATAGGTGTATTAGATAGAGCCTCCCTCTTGAACCGGATATGATATGGAGGCACAAATACATGCTTTGTCTGATAACCCCCCTACGGTTCTAAGGAGAATACTTTGCAACTTGTGATCCCTAGTGATAGATCCAAGGAAAAGACATCTTTCAACTTTGTACGTCTGGGGCATTGGGACACAAGCTTTTTTGTGCCCACATATATTGCATGATAGCCCCCGACTAGCCATTCGAGGGCCTGACACAATCGAAGAAATAGTGGCTTTCCAAGCCAAATCTAGAGCTCTTGAACAAGATGTACAGTTGCGCTAGCTCGAGCACCCCTCACAAGCCCTTCCTTGACTCCAGGAGATTTAAACTCTAATCCAATCAACTCCACTGCAATTGATATTCTTAAGCAGATGGGATTTGATTGCGGTCACATGTCATCTGATGAGGACAAAAGAGAGGAGTTAGAAACTCGAGCTTGCACATTCTTGACAGCTTTAACTTTTGCTCTAGTGCTAAATTCCCAGAGTTTTGGATAGGCGGGATATAGAGCCTAGGACCTGTTACAACATTTGGAGAGGCTCGGAGCGCCCGTTTTTCCCCTTTTCCTTTCCCTAGGATTAGGTCTCCGGTGATCGCCCCCCCTGGCCTCCTCAGGTGCCACTGGAGGCGACGGGGAGGTCGCGATTTGGGTTTTCTCAGCTCTGGGGATGAGATCTAGCCTCTCTTCCTCCCCTTTGTAAGTAGGGCGTCCCCGGCAGGCGGCTTTTTGTGCTCGGAGTTCCAGGGTTGATCGGTGGTTGGTAGTTCTCTTCTGGTGCTGGCTTCGGGGTCGATGTTCTTGCCGGCTTCAGACGGATGGTTGGATCTGGCCCCGGTGTGAGGTTCTCGGTCGGTGGATGTCCAGAACTTCTCCTTTGGCCGGTGAGCGGCTCCTGGCGAGGCGACGGCTCATCGGCAGGGAGGCGGATCCGTTGGCGACACCTACTTCTTAGCCAATCTGCAGGTTTTGGCGATGATCGCCTCTTTTTTGTTCTGGTTTTCCTCTCTATGTGGTTTTTTTTATGTGTTTCCCTGGATCTGGGGTTCTTGCCGGTTTGCCGGGGTGCGGCTGTTAATCTTCTGGTGTCGACCAGTTGTTGTCTGTCGGTGATGTCTACCGGTTGTTTGTACCAATGTTGGCTACCGGTTCTTTCCGATCAATTGTGGTCGTCCCTGCTAGTGTGCTGGCATGTGGCACCTCCATGGGGGTCTTTTTCTGGCCTTCACCTTGACAATACCAAAAAAAAAACTTTTGCTCTTGTTTCCCTATGAGGATTTTACATGCAGATTAACACGGGATGATTCATTAGATGTTAGGGACATGGGAATTGGCTCCTAGCTAGACCATGTCTAGGTCCAACCGTCCAAGGCTATGTTTTGTCTTTTATTAATATTTTTTGGGAATCGATCCTTTTTGATAACTGTAATGTTTTTATTATTTCTAATGCATAGATTGGGGGACTCAGTCTAAAAACATTTCAGTTTTAGCTAAAGGATAGTCAACCGAAACTAAATCCTGTGCACGAAATTTTCCCTTATTGTATATTAAATTTTCAAATTATATCACTCCTTTCTAAAACTAAATTGAATCTAAACACGAGCCCTAGATCTAGAAATCCTAAACCCAACTCTAAACCAAACCCTAAGATCTATAGACCATGGGATGAATCCTAGCCATAGAAATCCTAAACCGAACCCCTCTGTGCCTCGTGGCATATCGCCTTCGCTGCTCGCCGCCGTCGGGGTGGCGACAGGGAGCATCTACAACTCGAAGATGACTCTAACGCCACTGTCCGCGCCCGCTGCAACCGCTGCCCAGTCCGTTGCTCATGTTTGACTATGCCACTGCTGCTCACGAGAGAAAGGGAGGCCTATCGGTGAGGGCAATTTGTCTTTTGGAAAACCTTTTCACCGAACCGATTTGTTAACCAGGGACCTTAGGCGAAACGAATCCACTATTTGTCGTATTCACCCCATCAATCTATTGCCATGGATGGACCTTAAAAACATTAACCCCCCAAAAAAAGAAAATTTTTATTAATACCCCAAAAATCTATAACTAGCCCCCATCAACCATCCGTTTCACACTTACTCTCATTTTTTTTTAATGAATTTATACGTACATCCAACTAAAACCTAAAACAAAACCTATTGAATAAGGATGCATCAGCTACAGTTGGAAAGGAATTGAGTGATGGTGATGTCATAGTTGTAGCGCCATTGGCAGCGATATCAGCAAAGGGCTAGGATTGAAGATCCTACTTCCCCTCGATAAGATTCTGGTCTCCATAGGCTACAACAGGGCTCGAATATCGCGCTTCCCCCGATCGGATTCCTCCGATCCATAGAAGATCTAACCCCTCTAGCAATGGAAAAATAAGAGGAACATCTCTCTCTCTCTCTCTCTCTCTCTCTCTCTCTCTCTCTCTCTCTCTCTCTCTCTCTCTCTCTCTCTCTCTCTCTCTCTCTCCTCATGAAGCCATCAATGAATGATAGATGATAAAGATAGGGTGTAAGGGGCAAGGTATATTTGGGATACGAATGAGGTATGATCAAAGAAAACGTGGTGTTCAAATTTGTTGGAAAGGAGGCTATTACAGATTTTTGGGGTATGAATTATATTGGGTTATTTAGACCTTGCCCTCCAATTAATACCTTTAATTAGACTTTGATCCCCCAAACTTTTGGCCCCCAATTACACGGATTCTGTGTGCGAGCCGTGGTAGACCAATGTTTACTCACATTGACCCTCTGTGCATTCCCACATTGACAATACTATCCCTCCACATTTAGATTTTACCACTTCAGTTGATAACAGCTTGTAGATATACGACGGCTATAAGGGTCTGTTTGTTGGAGGAAGTTGGAACCGGCGTGTTCCAACTCACGCGTGGGGTACAAACGGAATGAGTTGGAACTCCATTTGAAAACCGTGGAGTACAAACTCACGCGTTTTCTATAGAATCGAAACCACAGAGGAGTTAAAACTCATATGGTCGGAAGTCTCCGCACGGAACCAAACAGCCGCTTTAGCGAAACATGAGTGAGTTGGAACACGTCGGTTCCAACTCCCTCCAACCAAACAGACCCTAAATGGGGGCCAAAGTCAAAAGGGGTAGTATTGTCAATATGAGAATGCACATAGGTCAGCGTGAGCAATACGTTGGTCATCGAAGACGCACGCACGGAATCAGTGAAATTGGGGGACATACACACTCTAATTATAAAAAGTTTGGGGGTCAAAATCTAATTAAGCATATAAGTTGGGGGGCTAGGTCATAATAACCCTATTAAATTTCCACAAAAAAAAAGCAACCATTTAACCTCACAAGCGATGCATCGCAAAAGAGACTAACATCCAATGTAATCAAGTTTGACATGAAATTATTGACGTTTGGCCGGCAAATTTGTAATTTAATCGAACACCTTGCATTCACGTTCATCTCCAAAAAAAAATAATATGTGTATCACCTATTTTGCGAAAAAACCCCTTTCTTATTTAGTCCCATAAAACAGCTCCAATTGTTCATCAAACCCTAAGCAACATTTCAACTCACTATCTACATTGACGACAGCAACCCAACGTCACCCTCATCTTTTTAAGCTTCGTTCACAGTAGCCGCTCTGTGGGCCCCAGAAGTGCTGCTCTGCCTTCGCCTGAGCTCATCGGCGACCGGCGACAGGTCGCGGTGGTGCACGTTCACCCTGAGCCCGTACTTCATGAACAGGGTGAGCGACATCTTCTGCTCCACTCGGTGGCCGGCGACCACCGTGAGGCGGTGCCGCAGAAGGACGGCGGCGGCGACCGACTTCATCTGCAGGTAGGCTAGGTCCCGCCCGAGGCAGACCCTCGGCCCGGCGTTGAACGCCACGAACTTGAAGGAGTCGTGGGGCTCGAACCGGTTGCCGTCGGCGGATAGCCACCGCTCCGGTCGGAACTCTAGGCTGTCCTCCCCCCACACCGACTTCATCCGCCCCGTGGAGTAGATAGAGTAGGTGACGGATGAGCCGGCGGGTACGAAAGTCCCGTCCGGGAGGACGTCGTCGGCGACGACGTGCTTCGAGTCCTCCGGGACCGACGGGTAGAGGCGGAGGGTCTCGGAGAGGGCGGCCTTGAGGTAGACAAGGCGGTCGATCTCTTCGAACGCGAGCGGGGTGGCGAGCCACGAGTTGGTATCGTCGAGCCCGCGGGTGTCGGCGAGGATGGAGGCGAGCTCGAGGAGGAGGCGGCGCTCGACCTGGGGGTGGGTGGAGACGAGCCAGAAGAACCAGGAGAGGGCAACGGAGGAGGTGTCGCGGCCGGCGAGGATGAAGTTGAGGGCTACGTGCTGGAGGAAGTCGTCAGAGTAAGAACCCTTACGCATGAAACGGGAGAGTAGGTCGTCGGCGGGGTGGGAGTGGAGCTCGAGCTTCCGGTCCTTGATGACGGCGGCGAGGTAGCGGTCCACGTGGGCGACGGAGCGGGAGAGGGTCGCCTCCATGCCGACGCGGAGCCACTTCTTGAACCGCCACACTATTTCTGGGAGGATGAAGCGGGCGAGGCTGGCCTCGGTAGCGCGGTCGAAGGCGGCAGCGAACGCATTGTCGGGAAGGTCCAGGGCGAGGGTCTCCGGGTCCTTTCCGAAGGCGAGTCCGCAGATGTTGTCGAAGGTGAGGCGGAGGAAGAGGTCCTGCAGGTCGACGGCGGCAGAGGAGCGGAGGATGGGGAGGAGGCGGAGGTGGATGGAGCGGTGGACCCAGCGGGACATGGCGTGGCGGAGGGTGCGGGTCGTGAACTCGAGCGCGGCGGTCTTGCGCTGGAGGAGCCACGTGTCACCGTCGGAGTTGAAGATTCCGTCGCCGAGGAGGTCGTGGAAGACGGCGTGCCAGGTGGGGCCCTTCGGGTAGTTTTCGAAGCGGGCCTTGAGGACGTGCTCCAGGTTCCTCGGGTCGGCCGTGACGGTGACGAGGCCCTGCCGGCGGGCGACGAGCGGCACCGCGCAGATGCACGTCTGGTAGGTCCCGCCGGTGGCCCGGAGGTTCTCGGCGATCCAGTCGTGCATCCGGTCGGAGTTCCGGATCAGGCCCGGGAGGCTGCCGACCAGAGGCCACACGCGCGGCCCCCGCAGCGCGGCCGCCATCCGGGTGAACCATATCAGGTACGCCGCCGCGCACGCCAACCCGACGAGCACAACCACCACCGCAGTGTCCATACCGCTTCACCTCTAGACTTCAAGGATCGAGTCAGGTGACCCGACCGGTGGGAGTAAAGAAAGAAGGACTGGTGGTGGGACGAGCAGGGTGGGGAATGATGTGAAGCTTTATAGGATGGTGGTGGAGGCCGGTGATGACAAGCAGTTAATAGGCCAGACTCTCTCTCTCTCTCTCTCTCTCTCTCTCTCTCTCTCTCTCTCTCTCTCTCTCTCTTGCTTCTCTCTCTTTATCTCGCTCGCTGCATGAATTGCAATTAAATGGCGTCAGAGGTCGTTGGGGATCAACGGGATAAGCCCTTCCCCCTGAGGGAGAAAAAAACAATGGCAATGTTGGATGAAAATAAATCTCAGTGGGCTCTGAAGGGTGGCCCGGCCCGCGTAGCTAGCATTCAATGGGGTGAAGGGGCCGGGGAGTTTAAATGGAATTGGGTGGGAGTCGGAATATAAAGAGAGAGTGAAGAGAGAAAGAGAGAGAGAAAGAGAGAGAGAGAGAGAGAGAGAGAGAGAGAGAGAGAGAGAGAGAGAGAGAGAGAGAGAGAGAGAGAGAGAGAGAGAGAGAAGAGAGAAGAGAGAGAGATGATGATGGGGGAAGAGGGGAGGGCGAGGGAAGATGAAACGGGCCAACAATATTTTAGCGTTGGCTATCTGATTTGAATTCTTCGTTCGTTTACTAAGGGGGGGGGGGGGGAAGGAGTGATCTGGTCGTTTGGGTGTGGCCGTTTAGGGTTCGGTGACCGACCCCACCAACGAAAAACTGTGCTGGGCCCACCGGCAATGCTGACTTGGACTCTAGACGGGCCTTTTTCCAAATTATCAACGGCACTATAGTGATCTGAGCCTCGTGGCAAAAAGGGTGCTGGGGGACGTGGCAAAAAGGGATTGGTGAGGCGGAATAGGTCCCAAAATATAAAACAAGGGACTTGGTGTTAGGTCCGTTCGGTGAAAAGTAGAAACAACGAGATGATCGTTGACTTTTCTATTTAAATGATAAAATTATCAATATTCCTAAAATTATATTAAAAACAATGATTATATAGAAAAGTAACAATATGCAAATGTTACTATTTAGCTATTGTACCTTATAGAACGTTATTTTTTGTGACATACTAGTGGTGTTATAATAGAAAATACCTACAGTGATTGCTACAGTAATTTCACTGTAACAAAAAATACGAGTTGCAGATTGTTGTTCTTTGCTATAGTAAAATTACTATAGCTGTCACTGTAGCTATTATAGTAAAATCATTAAGCAGCTACTGTGAAAGCACTAGTAGCTACAATGAAATGTGATTTCAAAGAACTGTTATAGTCTATATTACTGAAATGTAACTCTTCATGTGATTTTTCTGTACAACTGCATATATGGGTTAAATAGATATTTTCCAAATGGAGGACCTAACACTAAAGCATCTCTTTATCTGTCCTTATCGTTAAATACGATCTATTTGAAGTATATTGTACACAAATTTGTCACAATAAACTTATAAAGGTTTGACTGCATGGATGACAAAATCATCTAACTTTATTAGGTTTTTAGGTACCGGATCCTCAGAGGTTCGTCCTTAGTTTAAGAGATAGGTTAGAGCCAAAACCGACTCACAGCCATCGGTTACACTCAGCCCTGATCAGTGAATCATAGTCAACTTCGACTGTCAATTTTGGCTTTAACCTATCTCTCAAACTGAGGTCGTAAACCTCATACAATGTGTGCACAGTTTGTTTATGTTTTTATATTGTGGAACCCACTCACCTTCACCAATTCATTCATGCCACTTCCTTATGTGTTGGCTCTATCACGCAGGGTTGCCGAGAAGTATTGTTCCAGAAAGAATTGCTATTAGTGTTCCCACAATACAAACGAGCAGTGCTACAATAGCCCATTATCTATATGATAAAGCATGATTTTAAGACAAAGAGGGGCTACGATTGATTTGGTTAAGGGATAAAGAAGGGCCAAGACCTTGTGAGTTTTTTGTAAATAGGGGAAAGAGCCACACTAAGCGTACATAATTTCTCTCTCCGAAATCTCTTTGTCTCCGCTCAAAGCATGCACATGATGTATGGTTTAATTAGGTTTCGATAACAATCGTCTATTGCACCCAGCCCTAGTCAGTGAATCACACTCACTTCTGACCGACAGACAAAGGGATACTGTGATGGAAGCCATGTCATTCTTTTTAAACATTTGCAATAATTACTCTATAATAATAATATTGTCTTTTTCATCAAATTTATGGATGAAGTATATTGACAAATGGTTGCAATCGATTGACTGCAAGTCATCCATGGTTGTATCTATACAAATTTGCAATACACGTATACTTCTTTTTCAGGGTTCAAACCAAGATGTTTGCATGAGGGCACATCATCATAGCCTCATAAAAACTACGACATAATTTAAAACTAAAGGTTACTTAAAACTAAAGGTCATATGAAACTAAAGGTCGCATAAAAACTGAAGCATCACATAATTAAACACTCACATAAAAATCGAAGGTCATATGAAGCAGAAGTATCACATATATAAACTGAAGCGTCACATAAAAAATGAAGGCCAGAGGAGGTGGAGTGGCAAGAAGGAGGTTATGGTAGGGGCATGGGGGCGGGAGTGGAGGCGGAGGTGGTGGTGGTGGAAAAAGGGAGGTGGAGGTGGTGTGGTAGAGTAAAGGTGGTGGCATGGGGACATGAGGCAGAGGTGGATGTTGATGGTGGTGGTAAGGGGAGGAGGAGGTGGAGGTGATATGATAGGGAGGAGGAGGTGGAGGTGCTGGTGGCGGCTTAGGGCCGATAGTGGATGTGACGATCAAGATCCAAGAGCCAATAACCAAGACTCATGATGCGGGAAAAGCCAAAATGGATGAGATGAGGTGAGGTTTGATGAGATGTACAAGGCCATGAATTAATCCCTCGTAGCCTAGAGAGAAGTTGATTATGGGCTATAAATATATTATTTCTCCTTCCAGAAAGATATGACGCGTCTTAAAGCCATGAGCCGTAGCGGATCACATAAGAACTCCATAGTTAAGCGTGCTCGGGAGATAACAATTATAGGATGGGTGACCACCTGGAAAGTACCTGTGTGGACATAGAAAAAGCAAATAATATCAAGTCTATAAATGTGGGGCAGGATGTTACAGTAGAGGTATGGTGGTGGTTGGAAGGGGGGAGGTGGAGGTGGAGTGGCATGGTGGAGGTGGTGGCAGGGCGCCGGGGGTTGGAGGTGGAGAGAGACGGATTCCTTTACATGATATTGTAAAGGAATTGATCGACTGAGATTAGGGAAGGAGCTGAAAGTTTAAAATTAGGGTTAATTAAACGACGACCACCATAAACGAGGTTTAATTACGGTATGAGACTGTTGTTCAATTAACAATGGTTGGAGACCATCGCTAATTACTTTAGCATTTCGTCTATCATGGTGTAGTGTGTTAGGCGATCGGAGGGTCCCGGAGAGAGAGAGAGAGAGAGAGAGAGAGAGAGAGAGAGAGAGAGAGAGAGAGAGAGAGAGAGAGAGAGAGAGAGAGAGAGAGAGAGAGAGAGAGAGTCAATTGATTGATTGAGATCAGAGAAGGAGCTGAAACTTGCAAAGTTAGGGTTAATTAAGCAATGATCAAAATCCGTCATTTAATTAATAAACGAGATTTTTTTTCTTCTATTTTTAAATGGTAATAAATGACGGTCTGAGACCGTCGTTTAACCAAGATCCCATCATTTAATTAACGATGGTTGGAGATCGTCGTTAATTACTTAAGCATTTCGTCTATTATATGGTGTAGTGTTTAATACCGAGATATGGACGAGGAAAAAAAAAAATAAACGATCATACTCTTCTTTTGTACTGACGATATATATGGGGGTGCGATTTATTTGGTATCTTGATGGTGGTTAGAGGCAAAAGATGTACCAACGACAAAAGTTTTTCTTTGGAGATAGATGAATAAATGACACATGTAAGAATATGACTTGACAAGCATATTGAACCACATTTTCACATTAAATCTAATAGAAAGGTTAGCTATTTAAAATGGGAAAATTCTCTGCTATCCACTTCGGTACCGTACTGAAATTTATAGGGACCTCATGCGTCCACCTATGGTTCATCCCATGGCTCCTAGAATAATGCTTCCACCGCTAGGATGCAAGGAAAATGAGATGGATGGCAGAGATGGGTTCGGTTATCATCTTTGGTAAGAATAAGTGTCTGATCTTTGGTGAGGTGAACATGACATTATTAACTAGTTCTATTGAAGATAACTACAATATATTATTCCTTCTAAACTTTCCGAAATCACCGGCAATATTTGTGCAGAAAAACTTCCTTTACAGGTTGGAGAAAAATATGACAACCATGATTAGATCATATCATTATGTATAAGCAAAAGTTGTGCAACTATCTGGCCAAACAGTATTTTATTTGCAATATCCGGTAGTGTAATTTGTTACAATATGATAGCCAATATCCCATGATAAGTGGTTAGGGCTGGCAATTTCGGACCCGACACGAAGTTAGCGGGTCTGGGTCAAGGCTAAACGGGTTCGGGTCGTAAACGGGTCAACACGATAGACCCGTTTAATAAATGGGTCGGGTCTGGGTATAGGGTCTGGACACGGTAGATCCGGGAAGACCCATTTAGTATTCAACGGGTCGTGTCGGGTCGGGTCTACCCGCAATCTGATACTATAATATATAATACCAGTGGGTCTTTCGGGTCTGGTCGGGTCGAGTCGGATTGGGTCGGATCGGGTCAGCTGAATAGACCCGGGTGGTAAACGGGTCTTATCGGGTCTACCCGTTTATATTGTGGGTCGGGTATGGGTTTAGATTAGTTAAACGGGTCGGTTCCGGGTCTGGGGTTTTTGGACATGGCACGAACCCGACCCGACACGACCCGACCCATTGCCACCCCTATAAGTGGTGCATATATATATATATATGGCATCATTAACTGATGATAGGTATGATAGTTAATTGGATCTGGTGCACACTCGTAATCAAATTGTGGGTGATCCTCAAGAGGCATAGGAGTGACAGGAGATGGTGCTTGGTCATGGTGGATGTCTTTGAAAGGGAATATGGTTTCATGAAATATGCGTTTAAATATTGGTGGGGTTTAGCCAAACAGTGGCCACTCCCCTCTCCCTTTGTAAAATCATTAGCCTTTGGATCCTTTGTGAGCAAACAGTAGCCACTCCCCTCTTCCTGTGTAAACGATGAGAAAGGAAAACAAAAAAAATAGGACAAATAATTATGTGATCGATGAGAAAAAAAAGAAATTGTGGAGAAGGAAGGAGTGGACCATACTTGTGACCTTCTCGCCCACCGGCGCCGGCAAAATCTCTAGTTACGAACCCCACATCTAATGGCACGAGGAGAAAAAGGCAGCCACTGCTCCCCGGCCACTGTGCTTATTTTCATCTTCCCCACCGGCACCAACTGTGTCAACACATCCCGAGCAGCGATTGGTGTCTCCTATTCCCGATAAATGTCAGCAGGAATAGTGTCAGCTGAGCTCAATCTATAACAAATG